>CM062817.1:279371458-280093958 GCA_031772625.1 Pinus tabuliformis
AAACGAGAAAACCTATGTCAGAGGTCTTACATGCATCTCTAAAGAAACAACCTCTTCTGCTCTCAATAAGTCGAGATCCCTCTTCTGCCCCAAAAATAAATAAGTGCCTATGCACAGTCCTCTTGAAAATTCAAAGGCGAAAGAAGAGAAAGGCTTCCTGTGCAGAGAGGTAGAGCACGCAACTCCGCTAGGGTACTGACCAAGCCCGCTGGTAGTGGAGCAATGTGTGTGTTCCTGCATGACTTTGTCGAGGTACTATCCAGGCCTGCTGGCAGCAGAGCAACACCAGAGATGAAAACTTATACTCTAAAAATCTTCAACTCGCGAGCTAAACTACCCTTTCCGGATTCGAAACATTGTGATCAAGCTGAAACTTTGATTGTGTTTGACTGAGTTGGAAAAAGGTGAACCATGTATGCCCATGGGGTAAGGGGGAAGCCGAAGTAACCCACACAATGATTCAATACTCCCCAAAAGACCAAGGCCCTGTGCTATCAATGAACCAAAACAGAGAAGTTGGAGTTCTACCAGTGTGTCGCCAAGTGTTGTAGCGGCTACAACCACCCTCCAAAATTTTGGCCTGCACCTAATTTCGGAGCCTCCCTTGAGAATTTCACTTGATGACTACACACACTCAGTTCACTTCGTGATCTCGTGTGTCTTTTCATCTGCCTTGCTTGTTCATTTCACCCAAGTTTTTGCATGTTGATGTCAAATTCATGCTTGCGACCATCTTTTGTTCATGCTCAAGGTTTTCACTTTGTGTGTACATGTTGTGCTCACTATGAAAACATATATCGCACTCACACACACGAGTCACATTCATTGTCGCATAAGCAATGTCACGGTCAATCAACGATCAATCACAAGTGTTGCACTTGTCGCTTGCACCATCGGTCAGTCATGTCAAAAATGTGTGTCTAGATGGTTTGATTCATCTCGTCATCGAGTCATGTAAGTGTGTGTTTGCGAGATCATATATGCATCTTTAACTCGTTCACACACTTAGTCATTTTGTTGAAGTTTTGACGACCGGACTCCTCGCTGATAGTCGGACCATCACCCCACCATCAACTTGATCGACTATCACCCAGAACAGTGCATAAGCACCAAGCAAATCATTTCAAGTTGCGTTGCCCACAAGAAAATCAATCAGCCTTCATGTTGGTCAACCAGAGAGTTTGACCTAGCAGCCACCCCGGGACTGACTCCCCTCAAAAACTGTGCAGACAAGTCAGAAAAACACCCAGTGCCTATCCATGTCTCCCTCATAAAATTACGCAGTTTTTCCAGCCAGTCCTCCTGATAGTCGATCGACTGCTCACCAAGAAAATTGTGCAGTTTTCATGACCAAGCCCTTTGCTGCCCAACAGTCTGCTCAGCTCAGAAACTACGCAGAGCTGATCAGCAGGCCACCCTCCCAGCATCAGCGCAGTTTTCCCTGCTAGGATCTCCCGACAGCGGAATGACAATTCCCCTCAGGAATTGCGCAGTTTTCACTGCCAGTGACCCAGCAACTGACTGCCAGTTCCCTCCAGGAATTGCGCGGTTTTTTATGCTAGTGACCCAGCAGTTGACTGTAAGTTCCCTCCATGAATTGCACAATTTTTGCTACCAGTGTCCCAACAACTGACTGCCAGTTCCCTCCAGGAATTGTGCAGTTTTAGCTTCCAAGTTCCCACTGCTCGCTTGTTCTGGAAATTGCACAAATTTGGTCTGCCTAGCCTTCCCGTAGCGCGGACTGTTCCTCTCAAAAACTATGTAGTTTTGTCCTGCAACTGAGCCAGACCCCGCTAAAAGTCACTGTCGATCTGAATTTCCCATCTTCATCACCCAGTGACTCTTGCGCAGTTTTCATCAGCAATGCCCAGAGCCTCCACCCCGCCTGGCAACCTTGTTACCTCTCCCAATCACCTGCATCCTAAATGATCATGTATCATAGTATACTAGGAGGTTTTTGGATTTGATGTCATCTCTTCATGAGTGACTACAGGTACAGGTACATAAGCATACATGGCACGACAACGAATAGAATGAACAAAGTGAGCACATGTAGAAGGACAGGTTCACCAATGGGCGAACAAATGATGCATGCGAAGAGATGTGCTCGCGAACAGATGATCATGCAAAGATGTGTTCGCAGACAGATGGACAAGAAAACATGTAAGATGTGCTCACAGAAGGACGGACGGACGAACATGCACCTTTCATGAACAGACGAACCTGTCAAGCCTTCCAACATACAAGCAAGGAGCAACGTGCAAAAACAACATCAAGCAAACCAACGACCATCGAAGACTCCATGCACTTTTCCATGCGGAGGTGAAGTTGTGACACACCATGAAGACATCCATCACCCAGAAGCACTGCAGCTCGACATGCACACCAGCAGCAGCACGAATGTACCAGCACTGTCATGTCGAGTCATGTCATGAGTCATGTCTTCCACATATCTACTATGGGCCATACTGTCAATCAATGTAATGTAACGTGGAAGTCCAAGAGACCCACTTGTTGTACACAGAGTCATGTAAAGTCGAAAAGTCATGAAGTCAAACAGTCATGAGGGTAGTCGAACAGCCACAAGGGTTAGTTTCACCCTTGGCTATAAATACCCCCTCATTTGTACATGCAAAGGAATTTTCACCTCAGCTCCTCTCACATAGCCTTGAGAGTCTGTAATATTTTATTTGAGGAGTAAGTAGTGCTCCAACGCCTTGCCCACAGGGTTGGTGATGTATGGTGCAATGATGTGTCTTGGAACTTTCACTTAATTCAGAAGTGTGCTAACAGGCTAGCACGTTTTCACACATGTATTGTAATTGTTGTAGGACTAATCTTGGACACTTGTAATGAATGTTTCTTTAACCTGTGTTTAACACTTGAACTCTTCACTTGTTGTAATACATAATCTATTGATGAAAATGTGTTGTATATGTTTTTAACGTTGTCCAATCCATGGTGGCTACCTCCCCGGACATCAGACAGACCTTTCACATAAAACCTTCTATAACAACCGTTGCATTTGCACAGACTCATCTGCTAAGTGTTGTACATGTTATCTTCGCTTGTGTGTTGTGATTGTCGCATCCATATGGATTGTTCCTCCAGAAGTTGTGCATGTCCTGTTGTGTTGTGTGTTCCTAACAGAGTTGGGATTCCTCTCAACCGACTTGGGACTCACTCCCACCCTCTCCCTCTACAGTGAAAGAACCAATGACACAAGTAACACTAGCAATCACCAGGCACGTGAACCTCACTTCTCGAAGACAAAGCAGACAACTCTCTTGTGCTGACAAGCAAGAGTTGAGGCAAATTCTTAAGATAATGGCAATCAGGCCATCATACAGGATGGGACTCCCACACCAAATGGTGTGAGGTCTAGTTGGGACTTCATACCGGGCTAATCCCCTGAATGTTCGTTGGTCCAGCACTGTCAACAGAATCTGAAATAGATATAGGTTCCATGGTTTTCTTACAGCTTCATAGTTGAAGGATCGTATCTTCCATCGGAAAATCATTGAATCAAAATATGTAAACCAAATTGAGAAAGAGGGTAATGGATAAGCCAATGGTTGTGTGTTGCTACAACTTTCCTTTCACAAAATATTAGCCACATCGTCTCGAAGCTTGAAACCGACTTATTCAAAGATAGAAAAAAATGAAAGAATGAAACTAAAGCATGAGAAAGAGAAAAGATGTGATGCATCTAACTATATGCAACCTAACCTAACCTAAACAATTCAAGACCAAATCATGTAAAGTGGAACTTCCAATTCAGCCACATAATCTGCTCCCGACCTCCATATCGAAGGATATGATCGTGTAATGTCAAAACAAAAAGCAGTGCAGTGAACAAGAGAAATCGTGCAAGCATTTGCACTGACCAATGTAGATAGGCAGTGAAACCACAATTGTGTATTACACTTGATTTCTCTACCAAATGGGGAATTTCACAATAGCAATAATTATTGGGCCTATGACCATATATGACTCGAAGAAACACATGCAAGTACAAGCCATGAGACATGGGCTGATACTGAAAATACTCTTCTAATGAAACTGCAACAGGATCATGGAAACAACCTTTAGGGAAAGATATACAAGAAATACTACACCAAGAAAAATCCATGTCACAAGCCATGTCATCAAGTTGACCACAATCCAAGTTGTCGTGCATGTGTGATTCTTTGATGGATGATGTAAAAGATTCATTAAGATTCTTCCCCGCTTCTGGATTACAGATTTTGGATTTGGTTGAAATGGGATGAAGTGGTGGCAGCTCGAACGGACTCATCTACTAAGTGTTGTACGTGTTATCTTCGCTTGTTTGTTGTGACTATCGCATTTGTGTGGATTGTTCCTCCGGAAGTTGTGCACATCCCTATTGTGTTGTGTGTTCCTAGCAGAGTTGGGCTTCCTCCCAACCGACTTGGGACTCACTCCCAACCTCTCCCTCTATAGTGAAAGAACCATTGACACAAGTAACACTAGAAATCACCAGGCACGCGAACCTCACTTCTCAAAGACAAAGAAAACAACTCTCTTGTGCTGACAAGCAAGAGTTGAGGCAAATCCTTAAGATAATGGCAATCGGTCCATCATACCGGATGGGACTCCCACACCACACGGTGTGAGGTCTAGTTGGGACTTCATACTGAGTTGATCCCCTGAATGTTGGCGGGTCCAGCACCGTCAACAGAATCTGAAATAGATACAAGTTCCATGGTTTTCTTACAGCTTCACAGTTGAAGGATCATATTTTCCATCAGAAAATCATTGACTCGAAAGATGTAAACCAAATTGAGGAAGAGGGTAATGGATAAGCCAATGGTTGTGTGTTGCTACAACTTTCCTTTCACAAAATATTAGCCACATCGTCTCGAAGCTCGAAACCGACTTATTCAAAGATAGAAAATAATGAAAGAATGAAACTGAAGCATAAGAAAGAGAAAAGATGATGTGATGCATCTAACTATATGTGGCCTAACCTAACCTAAACTAAATAATTCAAGGTCAGATCATGTAAAGTGGAACTTCCAATGCAGCCACAGAATCTGCTCCCGACCTCCATACCGAAGGATATGATCGTGGAAAGTAAAAACAAAAAGCAGTGCAATGAACAAGAGAAATCGTTCAAGCATCTGCATTGACCAATGCAGACATGGAGTGAAACCACAATGGTGTATTACACTCAATTTCTCTACCAAATGGGGAATTTCACAATAGCAATAATTAATGGGCCTGTGACCATATATGACTTGAAGAAGCACATGCAAGTACAAGCCATGAGACATGGGCCCAGACTGAAAAGACTCTTCTAATGACTCTGCAACAGGATCATGGAAACAACCTTTAGGGAAAGATATACCAGAATGACTACACACAAAGATAAATCCATGTCATAAGCAATGTCATCAGGTTGACCACAATCCAAGTTGTTGTGCATGTGTGATTCTTTGATGGATGATGTAAAAGATTCATTAAGATTCCTCCCCGCTTTTGGATTACAGATTTTGGATTTGGTTGAAACAAGATGAAGTGGTGGAAACTCAATAGTCAAATTAAATTTCCTTCCCTGAGGGTTGAAAAATTTTACGTGAAGAAAATAAGAATCCCTCAAGAGGGAGTCAACATCCCGTGTGATGACATGAGAGATAAAATTATACAAAAGAATCATGAATTGACTAAAATCATAAATACTAACATGGTGACAAGAACCTGACATAACCATTAGCGTCGGCTGAAGTGTCCTACTCGCCTGACTTAAATTTGAATTCTTAGAAAACATGGTCAGCGACTTCCCAAAACAAGATCCAATATTTAACTCATGTGATTCAACAGAGGGTAGAAGTTCAAGACTACTACAAAAACATTCAATGATAAGTGTGTCATCTTCTTGATCGAAATGAGGTATACCTGAAAGAAAATATTCAATCATCGGGTCAGACTCCTTTTAAAACTCCTGCAAATCCAAATCTTCACGTAGGAACAAAGATTCATCCAACTTAATTGAACAACCATTACCATATAATTCAGAGAGAAGAAAATCATTGGGGCCATGATCATCCAAGGGTTCATCTTGATTAATGGGTGAAATATTGATGAGGGGAATATCAAGATTTGAAGATGGTTGATTGATGAGGTCAGATGAATCACCATCGAAGGAGAGATGTGAAAGAAAAGATAAATTCTTCATCTGCATGATGGTATTTTGATTCAATAATGGGTCTAGATCCAACATACGAAACATCAAAGGGAGGAGGACATGGGACAAAAAGCATATCTGGTTCTTCCTTCGGATGTTGAAATTCTTCTTGATCAGGAGAATCTGATTCAAAATATTTCCTTGACATCTAGACTAAGAATTGAAACTTCTCATCCAAGAACTACCAATCCACGTCCTCATCCGGAAACTGATAACAAAGGTGAAGGAACCAATCAGCAAAATGCTCAAGAGATTCAGTCAATTCCATTCTAAGTTGATCAATTTCATCAATAACATCTTGATATTCATATTTATCAAAAACTCGATGAAGCTCGTTAACCAAGTGATTGAAATATGTGATAGAAGCAATGGGTAGAGAATATCACCATTGATTTGCACGACCATCCAATATAAGGGTAAACAACCATGCAAGGATTTCTTCTGAATAAACACCATTCAAGAAGCAAAATTGAACAAATTCAAAAACATAATCAAGGATGTTGTTTTACCCTTGCCATCAAATTTCAATCGTGACAAGTTATGTAAAAAGTATACGGGGATTGAAAGATCTAAAGCTTTTGTAAAACACCTCATGATGATGATCTAGGATGAATTCATTCAAGTAAGAGATTCAAACAGACTTCACATGCTCAGTTTGTCATCTTCCCCTCTCTCTAGCGCCAAAAATGTTGACGGTGTTGGATGTCGCCAACATTGTAAGGGTATCTCCCTGATGTGAAGTCCCAATTAGACCTCACACCGTTTAGTGTAGGAGTCTCATCCAGTCATACATTTTGGCCACCATTGAAATGGTTTTCTAGGATATGCCTTGGTTACAATCGGACATAAGAGAATACAGTGCCTCTTTGGGTCAGCAAGAATGTGAGCTTTGTGAGACACTCAATGTAAGGTGTACGAGGGAGACTTGCATGGATGGTGTGGGGAACGAGCCACTGGTTAAAAAAGTAATAGTATTATCCTAAAAGGGGGCCCTGGGATAGCGAGAAATACTTTTTGAGTACCTACAGATTAGTCCACATAATAAACAACAATCATTAAAGCATAAAAACATCCATTCAATAACAACCATAACTAAGCAACGAATTAGTTCATTAACCTAGTATGTAAATAAAGCAACATATACCATAAACATAACCATAATAGTCCAACTATATCTACGATACATGTATGAAGGAATGTCGGCTCATTAAGATTTTGATTATAAGTGTAAGATCTAAATTAAATTCTTACATGAATGAAACATTGTCTCCAATAGTGGAACACAAAGCCACGACTTGCTTATCCAAAGAATAATCTATCTCCTATGTAGTACAAGAGAAGCCAAGGCTAAGCCTCCCAAAAATCCCTTTTTCTTGAGTTTTGAGGAGCTATTTATAACAAACACAATGACCTTTAAGCTTCTCATGACTCTTTGACTTCTATTACTATTCACATTCTAGCATGATTAATTACATTCTAATGTGTGGTTTTTCATATTACACATGTGCCCCTTGGACTTCATTACACAACATTATTACATAAGACAATTTACAAATGAGACAGTGGCCTAATAAGACAAAATTGTTAAAAGGACAAAGATTGATCAAATGGATAAATCATTTTCTTCTTCATGGAGTTTGTTTGTGATGTAAGTGTGCCATGCTTTGAACTCCTTTGTGGTGTCTTCGGTCCGGTCTGGAAAGTCCCCTTTGTAGCACATATTCACTTCTAACGTCTTCATCAGTATGTTCTTGGAGCTTGACTATACATTATTCCACAACCATGAAATTTTCATGTGCACTTTGACTAATGTAAAGGCATACTTCTGAATAATGTCTTTGGTTACCTCCAAGCCTTCATGTTCTGTTGCCTGCTTGATTTATTCAATATATTCTCTGATCTCCTGGAAGATGACCTCCTTGCCTCTGATTGCTTCAAGAGATCCAATGGCAGGCATCTCATGCTTTTTTGTAAGAGACTCAAACCCATTATGCAGTCAGTTGTAGGAAGCCATAGTACTAACCGATTGTGCTCCAAGATGAGAGTAATTATGTAGGTGGAGTATCAAATGAACTTTGTCTATCTCAACGGAAACCTTGTCTTTCCTTTCCAAATTTGTGGAGCATCCAAATATTTGGCAACACACTCCTGCATCTCGTCAACTGCTATGTTTGTTATCTTTAGGAGTTTCACCATTTTCTGTGCATTCTTTTGAATGTCAATAAGAGAAGCCATGATCTGTTGTATAAGTATCATCTCATCATATAGTCGTGTCATAGTATCCTCCATTGGCCCCAACTCTTCTAGCATGGATAACCGCCATTCCACGGCGTTGAATTTCTTTGATGACAGTGGTTGGTTCTCCACTACAACATGTTTTACCTATTTCTTTGTCGCAGCAAGTTCCATTCTTAACCTAGCATTCTCACCCAATAAGTACTTTGAGATATCCTATGTCGTTGTAGCGAATGTAAAATTTGCTACCATAACTTCCCTCAGATTTCTTCTAGTGTTGGCAGTGATCACCCTTTTTGTAGACACTGAGACTGGATTCTGAGGATCTTGTAGGAAGTACATGTGCCTTTGTGCATACATCCATGACTCGGTTTGTTGGTGGAGGTGTAATCCCCATATCTCCTAATGGAAGATGACCACCTATGAGGGGATTCTCCCCTGGAATACCTGGTTCTTCCTCTATTGGTTGGATAGTATCTTCATCCTTGAACTGCTCTTCTTCCAACTCCTGAGTCAATTGTTCTGCTTCCAATATTTGTCTTGCTTCATCTTCTTGGGGTTTCCTCTGTTGCTCTTCTTCTATCTTGATTCCTTCTTCTTCTACTTCTTCTTTCTCTTCAAGCAACTCATCCTATTAGCTTCTCCTCTCCTCTTCCTCTGCTTCTCATCTCTCCTACTCTGCTTGTCTAGCCCCTGAGCTAAAGTAATCAACTTTCCATTTCTTGTTGCTCTCGCCTATCGAGGAATATCTTATCCTTTTCTTGGGAGATAGTTTCCTTACTTGAGGTGTTATCTCCTCTTTTCATTTCTTGTCGCTCTCGCCTGTTGATGAATATCTGATCCTTTTATTGGGAGATAGTTTCCTTACTTGAGGTGTTATGTCTTCTAGCATGGCTAACCGCCATTCCATGGCATTGAATTTCTGTGATGGCAATCATTGGTTCTCTGCTACAACATGTTTTACCTATTTCTTTGTCGCAGCAAGTTCCCTTCTTAACCTAGCATTATTACCCAATAAGTAATTTGAGTTATCCTATGTCGTTGTAGCGAATGCAACATTTTCTACCATAAGTGCCCTCGGATTTCTTGTAGTGTTAGCAGTGATCACGTGTAGACACTAAGACTGGATTTTGAGGATCTTGTAGGAAGTACCTATGCCTTTGTTGTACGATCCTCTTCTTCAGTTGATCAAAAGTTACGCTTCATACATCCATGACTCGGTTTGTTGGTGGTGTAATCCCCATCTCTCCTAATGGAAGATGACTTCCTATGAGGGGATTCTCCCCTGGAGTACCTGGTTCTTCCTCTATTGATTGGATAATATCTTCATCCTTGAACTGCTCTTCTTCCAACCCCTGAGTCCATTGTTCTACTTCCAATCTTTGTGTTGCTTCATCTTCTTGGGATTTTCATTGTTGCTCTTCTTCTATCCTGCGTCCTTCTTATTCTTCTTCTTCTTCTTGCTCTTCAAGCAACTCATCCCATTGGCTCCTCCTCTCCTCTTCTTCTGCTTCTCGTCTCTCATATTCTGCTTGTCTAGCTACTGAGCTTAAGGGATCATCTTTCCATTTCTTGTCGCTCTTGTCTGTCGAGGAATATCTTATCCTTTTCTTGGGAGATAGTTTCCTTACTTGAGGTGTTATCTCCTCTTTCCATTTCTTGTCGCTCTCGCCTGTCGATGAATATCTGATCCTTTTCTTGGGAGATAGTTTCCTTACTTGAGGTGTTATCTCCTCCTCCTGCTCTTGCAAATCTTGAGTTGGTGGAACGTGGAGTGAACTGGGTGTCTTCATTCTGGCATTATACCAATTCTTTATCTTCTCACCTTATGTTGTAGACATAGATGAGTACCTTGTATTATGACCGATCATTTGACAATGTTGCCTGACAAATCATTTGGGATCATATCCATGGAAATATTTGGTGGCAAAGTGTAGGCGATCCAGCTCATGTATATATGTTGTCGTAGCCTTGTGGCTCTTTAATTCATACAATCTGATCCTCAATGGAAAGATAGGCTAAGGGGCTTTCTTCGTCCTATGAAGAATTCATGATAATCCCTTGTCTAGCTGATTAGCAACTTCTTGCATGACCACTTTGCTAGTCACATATCGCGGCATAAGATGAGGGGATATCTTACAACTAAATCAGATGATGTATGTGCCCTCTCAAGCTACAAACCAGTCTACGTTGATATCTCGAAGAGACTCCTTCACTTGATCAGTCATGCAAGGAGGATCGATCTCAAAAATCATGTGAAAGATTACTACAAAGAAGTGTTCATCTAATTTTTCATATATGCCTTTGAAGCTCAACTTGGATAACACTCTGCAGTGGAAGTAAACTGGGAACTTCTCCTTAGGAGTCCAGTTCCACTTCATCCCGGGAACGTGCACTATGCACAGATTCCATCTAAGAGAAATGCAGACATGTAGAATTTTGATGTCTAGTTTGTTTGTAAATATGCTTTAACCTGTCCCACCTGACGCTGTAACTCAAATGATAGGATATCAACCCAATTGAAAACTTTCCCATGGGTCACTACTATATTGAGCATGTATATCCAGTTCTCTTAGAACACCTCAGCGTTCTTAAGCCCATATAACCGATAATACATAGCTATTAGGTACTAATAGACATCTCTGAGAATCTTCGTTGGATACATTGTAGATGGGTGATGGAGGAATTTGGTTGGCTCTCGACACCATGCTTCGAAAACATCAGTAGTGTCAAGCGTTGCCCATCTTGTGTAAAAATCATCATTGACTTATTTAGTGGGCTTGAGTATCTTATAATGTTTGCATGTCTTCACCAATATAGGTGGCGCGTTGATCACCACTCCTGTTGCGTAGCATAATGTGATAATCATCCATGTGTGTAATGATCCATTCAATTACTTTTGCACATGGCATGACTAGCGATCTACATACGATCCTGTGCATCCTAGACTTCTTGATATTGATATATGCATGCAAATCTTCTAAGTCCCTAGGAAACCTCTCCTGCATGAATGTGTTGTATATTTTTCTCCAAGTGACTTGTGTGACTTTATCAATGAAGCATTGAGTATCTGCATATATGGGAACATTGGACCTTGTAACTTCCACAAGTTCATCAGCACTTTCTTCTGAAAGTTCTTTGGAGATCACTTTGCGAGGCGGCATGTCTCCAACAGATGACGACAAAGCGGCAACACGTGTAACATGAGCACCTATTTGCGGCAACACACTCATGGTGATAGTGTTAGCTTAAAACAACCTAACTATGCAGCAATACTTGTAAATCAGTTCAAAGAGCCATTATAGACAATAGATCATGAAAAATTATGAACGACAGCCTAAAATAACTTGCATGCAAGAGAAAATACACATGCAAACTAGGAGGGCACACTTTCAAAGCATGAAGGGGACATGCATGGTCATTCGGGGCTTCGTAGTGCGCTCATGCGCTTAAGAAAGGAAGAAAAATCAACAAGGGCGCATTATCGCACCCTGAAGGGTCAAAGGGGGAGAAAAATGGGCCTTTAGGTCTTCCCTATGCGCCCATGCACACAAGGAGATAAAGAGGGTGCATTCTCACATGCCAAAGGGAAGAAGGATGAGAGAAACAAAGCTTCAAGTCTTCACAATGCACCTATGTGCCCAAGCAAAGGAGGTCGCATTGTAGCACATCGAAGGGTCGAAGGGAAAGGCTTTGTGCCTTCATGATGCGCTCATGCACTCTAAGGCAAAGAGGGCACATTGTAGCACTCTAAAGGGTTGAAGGGAAAGGCTTCGTGATGCGCTCATGCACTCAGGAAGAAAACTTGGTCACACAGGGTGCAATTTTCAACGATGATGGAGCTTCGAGCTCAAAGAGTGTGATTTGCCTATTAGAAGCTCAAGAATAAGTTTAAACAATAAAATTCGATGATCAAATGAGGAGAATGATCTGCAAGGATTTATAGCTATTGCCGCATGCATAGTGGAAGATGGAAGGTTTCAAGAATGTGAAGAGTTTTTTGCATGCGACAGTGGATTAACACTTGCAAGATGAAGATTCAACAAAAATGCTAACAAAAAAACTGTAAAACAAGTGATCAACAGCAAGCAAAGCAAGATTTGATAGTGAAATCATGAAAAACAGTGAAAATATTGAGCATGCAAAGTTGTTGCATTAGTTGATGAAGAACTTCTTGATTCCCCAGTTATGCATTCAACTCAAATGAAATGATTATGCAAGAATGATTCACTGAGTTTATTTAAAGAAATTGACATGCAAAATTGATCCATGCATGAGTGCCTCTTGTCATCGCATGAAAGGGTTAGTTAAGGGGAGTTAAGGGGGCTCCTATTTTCTAGGAGTGCGCCCTCATGCAACAAGTTGGCTCATGTATGCAATTGTACAGGGCGCATGTCTTCGACATGAAGGAGTGCGCCTGAGTAAGGCGCTACTCGGGCGCACTTGCTCGGCCTAAATGAATGTGCTCAAGGAGGGCACACTGCTTCAACTCGAAGGAGGGCGCTCAACTCAAGTGCATGTCTTCGTCAACTTTAAAGTGTGTTTTTGCTTTTGTGAGTGATTTTCTTGCTTTTTGTTTCTTTTCCCCGCTTTTGTGTGCTTTTTTTAGTGTGTTCATGGCAAGAAGGTGAGTTTCTAAGTCTAGAAAAATTATGAGTTCACATAACCATAAACTTACTAAATCAAACTCTTTTAATGGTTAAGTGACGACGCTTAAGAAACATTGACTTAGGAGGACGCGGCATTAGGAGAAAACACAAAAATAACAAATCAAACCACATGACGACACAAAGGGGGCTTGAAACGACAATTGGTGTAGGCTCCAAAATTGACATAAGCAAAAAATTTGGAGGGTCGTTGTCGTAGCAACAACACATACATAGCAACAAAATTGGTGCACACAAAGACATCACATTTGATCCCAATTTTCATGATTAAAGAATGAACCAACTTAACCCGTTTGTATGGCCATTAGGCTACAACATACCCTTGAATTGTACATGTTATATATATATATATATAACCAAATAATTCATAGACATGCCCAACAAATTTTGCTAATGTTTTGCCATTTGGCCCATGCAAGCCCAATGTTGTGACCTGGGCTATGATACCATTTGTAACATCCCCAATGACCCAATAGGGCTTTTCCCTATCCCTATGATTCGACCTATGAAAAATTTCACTTGACTTTGTACCAATACCTTTGATACAATGAATAATTTGTGCCCACCAATGCACCCCATAACATCCCAAAGCATCTATTTACTCTATTCCCATCTTTATATGCTCAATGCACATTAGCGTACAATGCATCCTATACTTATATATTGCAACACATGTAAGTGTGGAAACACTTATAATTTGCGAGCATCATGAACACAATAAATTAACAAATCAGAGAACATTTAAATAGAACACAACCTTTAATTTGAGAAAAGCCACTTACTGACTATAGAACTTTGATGTTCCATCGAGCCATAGACCACACTGCTCATAACCTATCATCATCTAGTCACCCCTCCATTGGGGCTTTGACTTACCTAAAGCAAGGTACCAAACCCAACAACCTCCCACCAACAAACTCATATCCCCCATTAGCCCACACAACCTAGCTAGTGCACCCTCTTCTTTGCACCTGCAATCCATGGGGTTGTGCCACTACCCTTCCAAGGTTTCTAACTCAGTGAGCCAAGGATGTCCCAAAACACTTTGGTTATCTAGAAGTTTCCAACTGCCCACAGGGTCTTCCAAGTACCCACTGGCCTCGCATCGATGAACCTATACCCTTAGCGCCAAATCCTCCTCAGAGCCTACCAAGGTTCCTCGTGTCATAAGTTGTCCCCTTCATTTCCCCCTTTGGGAAATTTCGTCCTCTTCCCCTATAGCTAGAATGATGTCTTCCCCTTGTACACTAATCCTCCTAGTGCATGTCCCTCCTTAGATAGTTGGCATTCCCCAAAGTCACTTTGGGGACTTGATGTAAACACACATGGATTCTTGATTTAGGCTTTATTTTAGTAAAAGTTTAGTTACCTAGGCTTAAGCCTTTCAACACTTGGGCCCCTCTCAAACTCATGAACTCAAAGCCCCTAAACTCATTTGTCTAACTTGGTCTACAACAACAGTGTGTTTTATTACTATGTGCATGATTTCTTATTTACGACACTAGGCTCCTTGGCCTAGAAGCATATAAACATCGGCCCACATGCCTAAAACACGTGCAAGAGCACATCAGCGCCCAAAGTAGTCCTAGGCTCACCAACCTAAACATAATGTGTACATCAAATGCGAGGGTCGCCTTATGGGTGTTACATTACCACTAAGCTAGCTCAATCGTATGTCTAAAACTTAAGAAAACCACATGAATTTGGAAAATCTAGGCAAGAAAAATCATACATTCAGCGATATATCACCCTTGCAAGGATGCCTTTGAGGTTGTTACTCGTTGGAAAATAAAAAGCATAGTGGCATCATCAGTCCCTCATACAAACCTCCCTTTCAATTAAAAGTTGTCTTTCAATCACTTTGAAGATCTACAAGAACCTAATAATAACATAATTTCATATGCAACTCAATACAAAAGTTGCCCATCTAAAAAAACCTCTATGCTTATAATAAACTAGCTATTTTTAACGATGATCTTGTTTTATGCATGATAATTAATAACCATCACCATATACCATTTTTCGACCTAAGTAATTTGCAGCCTTCCCTATATAGTTCATTATATCCTTTCATTATTTGACATTAATCTATGGGGCAAAGACCAATGATCCTTTCATATTAATTTAGTCACAGAATCAATGACGCCAATCAATTTGATAGTGATGCAATTGAAAATAAATCAATAGAATGTCAAACCTTTTAGTTCATTATATCTTTTCATTATTTGATATTAATATATAGGGCAAAGACTAATGATCCTTTCGGATTTATTTATAGTCCAAAAATCAATGATGCCGGTCAATTTTGATAATGATGCAATTGGGAATAAATCAATAGAATATCAAACCTTTTAAGTATAAATGTAGTTTTGTCAAAAAATAATAATAAATTAAAAAAAAAAAAAAAAAAACAAAAAAACAAACAAACCTTTACACTCTTCCATAAGAGTATTTTAAACTTCAAAATTAAAATCGAGAAAAATTATAATTTATAGACCATTGGTTAGCTAACATAACTCTATTATTCAAGCAATCCCTACCCAATTACAACATAAATCATTATATCAAAATCTGAATCAAGTATTGAAAAATTAAAAGAAAAGCATAATATTCATTATAACTAGAGCCAAAAAAGAGATTCCCCACAATGAGAGAAATAGTACAACCCACAATAATGTGCATGTTCTAAATCTTTTATCCATATGAGATTTATGAGCAACGAGCTTATAGAGATTAGAGGAGGAGGTGAGGGTACGTTCCCCTTAATGAAGTTATAATGATGATATAGTGTGTTTTTGTTCTACTACACTTTGTACAATTTTACACGTGAGTAAGATCATAGTGTACAATTTTACACGTGAGTAATATCATTTTTCCATCCAACATTGGAAATGGCCTTTCCCTAAGCTTAACCTGAACCCAGTAAAAAAAACATTTCACTATTTAACATCCATCTCGTTCTCCTTTCTCTATATTTAACATGCATCTCTTTCATCTCCTTCTCCTTGATCCAATTGTGTACACTCGTTGATCCAATGGTGTACACAAGTGTGGAATTTCAGATGTTGATTTATGGTTCTAATTATGATTGTCCGCAATGGAATATAAAGTTTTTCATTCACCCACATCTAAGAATGAAATAATCGCTCTCTGCTTTTGGATTAGAGGATTATATCTTTGTCCAACAAAAGACGCAACGTGTTCGGGAGGTTGCAGACGGGGGCAACCACAAAGTTGAGTTAGCTTGAGATTATGGTGGAAGTATTGTTTGCAGAGGATGTTCATACAAAGAACAACAAAGACAGATTAAACGCAAATACAGTCAGAAGCAAAGCACAGAACAGATCAGAGGTCCTACTCTATTTATACAATCGCAATTCATACATTACGAAGTACACCGGTATAGAAGCCTACAGAGTAGCTCAATTCCATTCAAAATATTCCTAAGCCAGTTGAAAAAGTAAACAACCACACATTTGTTATAATATTGGCACGAACTACTACGTTTACAGCTTTATTTAAACTGAGATAACAAGACATCCTGCCAGTTTCTTGTAGAATTTCAAATCAAATAACCAGTGTTCAGTACAATTAATGGACTGACAACTCCGAATGTGGTTAAAATGAAATGAAATAAGCATAAAAAGTACAATATGATAAGTCACTCAAGCCATGGTGACATGGAAGATTGCGCTCTTAAATTGCGCACACAGTAGATCCAACATTCAAATAGAGTGCAATGCATCAGTAGCAGCAATGTTGGGATGAAAATTGGCATACGCCACTGAACTTGGCCCCCGTGCACGATGTAGGCATGATTATGTTTAAGGCGAGCACAATTCTCATCGCCAACTATGTGCCTGCCAGTGAACTCACCGACATTGCATAACTCAGGTATGATTATGTTGAAGGCAAGCACAATTCTCATCACCAACCTCATTTGCAATGCATGGAGTCACAACCTTCCCATCTGGAAACCATTTTGGTCGATTCTCAACCAACTCGTCCACAAAGAAATCTATCTTCTCTATTGTTACATTTGGCATCACAACAACATGGGCAATGTTTCCCTGGCAGGCAAGCTGCCACCTGCGGACAAAAGTTTCATCCTGTGGTCTCTCAAATACTACAGTGCTGCTCAGTTCATTTAACATTGCGCTAATCCCAGCAGACCGAAATCGACCTTTCAAATAATGTGCATTTCTAAGGCATTTCTGAACCTCTTTTTGAAAGCCTCGATAACCTTTCCGGTTCAAGGTGTACCAAAGAAATATAGGAGCATGCCCATTGCGACTTCCCATTATTGTGGCATCCCTAGAAGCTAAATACTCCACATCCCTTGAAAGGGCATTTATGTGCTCGATCCTTGTTATTTGCACACCGCATGGCATGGGACATCCAACAAACTTATGCCCAGACACACTCACACTTCCTATTGGCTTCTTAAAACTCACTTTTGGTGCCTGTGAGACGAAAACAGCAAAAGAAAAATAAGAAAAATATTTCACTTTTGCATACTCTAGTATTACAGTTAATGAGGTTGAAGTAATAATTCATACAGGGGTAATACAGCATGTATCCTACCCAAATAAAACTTTCAAGCAAAATGATCCATGGTTTAGTGTCTTACCCGCTTCACAAAGGGCATCATTAAGCCAAATAAAGCCCCGTCACAATGGATATAAAATCGGTCTCTCATGAAGCCCGATTCTTCAAGAGTCTGAACCACCATATCCAAATCATCTACAGCTCCCTTAACCGTAGTCCCTGGAGTTAATGGAATAACAATCAGGATTTCAAACATGTATTAGTTTCAAGAAAAGTCTATTTGGACAAATCTGCTCCAAGTTCATCCAATTCTAAAACAAATTCTCTAGAATGCATACACAACATATGGAGTTTGACCTAGAAATAAACTACTTTACAAAACCTTACTTCCACGGTTATAATGGTTTGCATTCACTCTGTTCCCATTGAGAAGGATACAGTGAGACTTACCAATATTAACATTGACAATAGCAGGCTTATCCTTGTTTTTAAGCAGCCTCTGTTTGAAATCCGCACAGTCAATCTCACCAGAAATTAGTGTATCCACCTTTTCTAATTGCATTCTGTACATCCTTGCTGCTTTGAAAATTGAGTAATGAGTCTCTCGTGATGCATACAAAATGCCATCCGGAAAAACCTCTCTCCTGCATAAAGATAATAGCACACATACCAATTCAGCAAAGATAGAGCAAGATTAAGAATACTAAGAAATTTTACCAAGGGTCACTTGAAAACAGGTACAAACCCGACTAAAACACCATGCAGATTTCCTTCTGTACCACAATTTGTGATGTATCCCCAATACTCATGTTTCTCCAGTTCCCAAAGGCGGGCAAACCAGTCCAAGACTCCAACCTCAAACTGCCTCGAGTGTACTCCATAGTTGCTCTCAATAAAAGGGTCACCAAGATTATTAATGGAAAAATGTTGCAGCTGTGCCAGTGCACCATAATCAAAATCCAGATTGTAAGGATAACCTGTAAAAACAGGTAGGATCAGTGCCTACTTAAATGTGCCCAAGGAAAAAGCTTCGATAAAAATTATCTAATACGTGCTAACAGTTTCATGTTATAGAACGGAAAGCAAATTAGAAAAACTTGATCACAGGAAGAAAGATTATGGTGCAAAATAAAAATTATGGCTCTTCCAGACAAATATAAATGACGATCTATATAACTAAATCCAGGTGATATTTTTGTGATGACTGGGGTTTTAATAACAGTGCTCCTGTTACATACTTTTAAGTTTAAAAATATAAGATGACAAAGGGATGAATAATTTGTGGCTTAGAGGGATTTTATATGTTCAAGGAATTAAAATCGTATTTTTTAAACCTTGTAGTAAATAATTGCATAAAATTATAATAAAATAAGTAAAATATCATAAGAAGACAAAGAACCGATCAAAGAAAAAGATCTATTGATTACAAGTAAATGGAATCAGATACATTCACACATCTAAGCATCATATAACAAGATAAGTATATGGGAAAAATGTTCAAATACTTTATTGAATAGAAGGAAAAATTACAACCATGAAGTGTGATTCGAAGTCACTCCTCCAGCTTTGATCCCATCCACATCACATCAAAAGCATGACAAACTTGTAGCATAACAATACTTGTCTCAAAGTCCATTCTCATAGCAACGTTATCTCCTTACAATTCAACATAGTTCATCCATTGATCACTTAGATGAGTGCTCAATTTATAGGAAGATGGAGGAGGTTATGTCATAAATGGGGGTACTGAATGGCCTTCCATACTTAGAATTAGTTCCATGGAGGAAGGGATGAGAGGATAGGATGCATCTTAACTCATTCCTCATCCATTTTTGAGCTCATAGGAATTGATAAGCGAGGGAAACTTGTAGTTTTACCAAATTTTCTGATATTCGATCCCTACGTACAGATTTATATATGAATTTACAAGATAGAAATTGTTGTTAAATTCCTCCCATACAATGAACTTGATTTCAGATTGTTGCACAATGATCAGTTTGAAGTTTGAACCAAAGGAAGCATACAGTGCAGAGCAACACTAATTCGAACAGCACTGTAGATAAGTCATAAATAATGGTTTGGAGGATTGTCCCATTGTGAAATGGCACCTATAGGTTCTATATGTTATATATAGATTGTTTTGGTCCAAATGACCCTCAAGCGCCTGCCATGAAATAGACATCTGAATCTAGAAATAGAAGCGGTTTATAAGACTTAAATGCTGAAGACTATAAATGAACAGGGTTGAAAGTACATATCTGATTCTTGACCTCAAGTTAAAACTCGTAGTTAAATGAAAATATGATCACCAGATCACAAATAAACTTGCCGTAGATCAACCAGGAAACGAGTTTTTTGGGTCAATCTGCAAACCCAAGTATAACTGGCAATCCCTAAACTTGACTCATGATCCCAAGTTTGACTTGCCCAGGAAATCATAAAAACCCCTAGGCTGCCATTTTTTCTCTGCTTGGGCAAATTTCCTCTCTGCCAGACTGACTGCAAGTGATCCAAAAGGAGTACAAAGTGATGCATCTGGAGCACCCACCAACACTTGTCAGTAATCCACTGATGCAGCTGGGCATCTAAGGGCATCAAATAGCTGCCTTAATAAGCGACTGTTACAGGCCTCTCACCGCTGTTTTTTCACCCTTGGAGGTACCTCTACACTGTGTTTTCATCCTTCATTTGTTGCTGTCTGTTATTTAAGGTTTATGACAACTTTTAAAGGAATTTTTAGGGTATATATATACTATTGTATTTTTTCAAGATTTTAGAGCCTGTAGCCCTGGCCCTTGGCCTGTAGGCTTTTACATTGCTGTCAACTGTCCCATTTCATAACAGTAATTAACTGGAGAAGATATCAGCAAGCAGTGCAGCAGCAAAATACTCCTTCCCACGAAATAGCCGCAATACATTAAACCAAAATAGTGAAAATGCCAAGGGTGAAATACTTTGCTCAGAGTTACCGTGAAAAGATTACAGGATCAGCTAAGACTTTATGTAATTTTTTCCAAACTCCTTGTGGTGGAGACAATTTTAGATTCAAATACCACCTCGCCCATGGCTATGCCATTGGTCCTTGCTTACATGTTGACCAAGATGTTAAATGCTAAACTAACTTGGCCATTGATAATCTCCATAATTAAAGCCAAGAAAGCAAGAATAAATGCAGAAATGGCAAATCTCAAAGGTGGTCAATCTAATACCCTCTTCTCGCCTCCCTATGTTGAATTTAGAATCGCAAAGCCAACTTGGCCATTGATACCCTCCATAATTAAAGCCAAGAAAGCAAGAATAAATGCCAAATCTCAAAGGTGCCCAATCTTCTTCGAATACCCCTCTTGTTGCCTCCCTGTGTTGAATTCAGAATGTTTGACCCATGTTTTCCACACATACCTATAACTCAAAGTGAAAGGAAAACTCTGCCTCCTCCCATTCTACAAATTTGAGCTGTGGAGTTGGAAATTTACACATTTTTGTTCACACACAACCCAGTTCGCAACTGAGCTTGAATGGCATAGGTTGGTAAGAGTATGTCCATATTCAATTTGTTGGTAGAAAACATTGAAGATGTCAACCTTATACCTGTTGAGTAACGTTCATCACAGACATAATCAAGGTCCACCACCATGAGTGATGGATGGACAGATATAATGAATTAGGTTGGTAAGAGTATGTCCATATTCAATTTGTTGGTAGAAAAAAATGAAGATGTCAACCTTATACCTGTTGAGTGTTGTTCATCACAGACATAATCAAAGTCCACCACCATGGGTGATGGATGGACAGATATAATGAATAGAGCCTCAAAAAATTCCTGTGTGTCTTGTCAAAAGGGCACAACCTTTCTCAAACCAGTCGATGCCTCAAACAAAGATAAAAGTTCCCAACTGATATGTGAAATGATGAAGTTGTTCATGAGGGAGAACATGTACAAATTGTTACCACGAACGCAACTAATTACATGGCTGTTGGTAGTCTTTTTGAGCTTAGGTACTGCCCCATATTTTGGACCTCTTGTGTTACACATTGCATAGATTTAAAGTTCGTGCATTGTTACCACCTGAAAATGCAAACCCAATTTGCATTTACCACCTGAAAATGCAAACCCAATTTGCATTTTCAGAGGCATTCTTTTCAATAGCATTGCAACAGCATATAATAACTTTGGAGCATGATATGATTCATTTGGCAGATGGCAATGAAGATCCATGTGTTTGCAACTTTGCCTTTTGTTTCACATGTTGATGGATATCCATGTACTTCAAGACATGTTTTGTTGTCGTGTTCATATATTTGGAGGCAAGGTTTCACATGTAGCAGAATTGACCTATCGGTGCACTTGTGTACATATCTAAATATTTTCATGCGTATTTCTCCATTGGAGGATGCCTTTGGGATGTCTTCACAATTTTCAAGACAAAACTCACATATTCAAAGACATTTCTCACATTCTCACTACTTGGGTTCATCTCACATTATTCTACATATGTTCAGGCATATAACTCATAATTCTTGTGGGCTTTAGGCATCATCTACAAGACAACAATGAGGTTTTGAGGGAGGATAGACATGTGTCACTAAACCCTCTCATACATGTCAAAGATTCTTCAAGGAAGGAAAGCCTGTCATTTTGAGGGATATATGGGGGCTTTTGTAGCATAATAAAGGGTCACATGTAAAAAAGAAAAGTAATGCCCTATCAAAGTGACATAACCACATAAAGTGGGAAGACCTCTTTCTGAAGAAGAGCATATGTCTTTTGATAGAGTGCCTAGATTGTCGCCAAACCAATGCCAATAAATGCAAGTAGTTGCAGCATTTTTGAACTGGGGTCATTATAAAGATTTTGATAAATATTGAGGGACTTAACGTGTTGTTGCCTCAAAACCCTAGGCCAGATATGATCATTTCTAATGGAGTGCTCCAGCTTTTCTTGAGTTCTATAGTAAATTTGGAAAGAGGAAGCTACTAGATGGTCATTCTTGGAGATCACCCATGCGAGGAAGGTGACATGTGGCATCAAAGACTAAATCAAGCCCTATTTTGTGCATCTTCTCACCCTTAATGAGGATCACCTAGCTTAGAGGTGGCTTCTAAACCTTCTTTATGTATTTTAATATGATTTACAAAAGATTTGAGGATGTAGAAATTAGTCAACAATCTTTTTTGTAAAATGTTTTACAAGAAGCTCTATAAAAGTAAAGTCTCATTTGCAACGACATGGTAGGATGAATGGAATTTTCCCTCTAAGCTTAGTTCAAGATCTCTTGAAAGAAAGATCTCTTGAAAGGGTTAAGCTCAAAATAAGGTTTCTCCATTTTTCCATTCTCTTGCATGAATGACTAGGGTTTCACAAGGTTTCCCATTGTATCTCGTTGCTGAAATAATCTTTATAGAAGCATATTATTGCTCCAATAAGAGGACATTAGGGCTAAGTAAAATCCTCCATAACACTACAGATGTAATTGTGAATAACAAAATAAATTCCTCGATGAAATTTGTGGTTATAGTTGTTCATTCATTGTTTTAAGTCTATTGTAATTAAGAATGAGGAATAAGTGTGTTAGAATATGGCTCTTTGATCTCATAATGAAATCAATTTTGAAAATATGATATATTATTTGTTGATCTTTCACTTAGAAAGCCACCATTCACAATCCACCTCATTTAGGCTTTCATCTGGTGAATTCTCTATTGGTCACAATTGCATGTTATTAGTTGACAATAATCTTATGGTTGTGAAGGTGCATCTTACATAACGGCCCTCACTTATTCTTGCACAAAATGAAATTTGTTTTGGCCTGTGTAGTACATAATTACAGCTTCTCCATCATACTCACGTCTACTTTCCCTATGATCTCGACTCCATCCCCCAATGGATAAAAATCGATTTTGACAGTCCATCACTTTATTATCCTAATCTAAATGTACCTTCATTCTACAAATATGAATTCTATATCAAGCTTCACAAGACCAAATTTGTGGTCCTACCACAATAAGAATCCCAAAATGTACTAGAGAAGAGACATCCTAAAATTAGGAGTGTTACATCCCGAACCTACATTGTAAGTGATAAAGCCCTTAAACACAAGTACAACCTTTGGGGACCTAGGACGGATTGTCCATTATCACCACAATGACACCTTCACTCACTTTAGGTCGACTCCCTCTAGCAAAAGGAGGGTTTCTTGAGATAAAATGTGTAGATACACTTTAAATTTTGTGGATGCTAAGTTGCCAAGACCAATGCCAATCCAAAAGGTTATGGAGTCAAAAAATATTAACAAACAGGAGTATGGAGAAGATGTAAGTAAGTCATGCCATGGCGTGCCATAATTAGTTCAAGTGAATTTTCACATTATATGAAAGCGAGGGCCCTAACAACAAATACACCAACACAACTAAGGTACTTGTAGCTAGTAAATGATGTGCAATCTCAATGGTGAAAGAACATCCACAACATGAAATTATAAATAAAAAGGAATAAGTAGACAACCTTCTAAAGAATGAAGAGCCCAAGCAAAATATCACATCACATACAATCTTATAAGATTAGTTTGCCATAACAAGTGCCACAACAAATATGTTACTCTACCAACAAGCTCCCCAATATATTGAATTACATCAAGGACTAAGGAGGGTAAGAACCTCAACCCTAGTCCCTTCTCAATGTGCAAAAACTCGCTTTCTATTGAGATCATTTCCAACAACATAAAACCCCAATTATCCAAGAGAAAATAGAAGAGTTATGGACACCTCACATTTGCTTTCTCCTTAATTTTCTCTTCCTACAAAATATTCAAGTAGGTGTAGAGGGGTTTTCCCTATGAATACAAACATCTCAACTAAATGAGAAGGATCCTCTTTATATAGATATGGGCTCACCTCTAATACAATAAACAAATAATTTAGTGACTATCAAATCTTTCTCCAAGGAGTAGTAATTAAATCTTATATCCTCAATCACCTTGACCACTCTTCTTAAAAAAATAGTAAGTGGCATCTAGATTCAAATATCTCCAAGGAATAACAAAAACTCCCTAAAGGATAGGCACTCTTCCTAGTACATTAACAAACTCCACAAAAAATGGATTTGATGCAACTCCCAAAGAAGATTGTGTAAGAGTTTGTTGAGAACTAACCAACTCCTCAAAAGTTGAAACACCCTCCCTTAAATAATATTCCTCATTCCTTGAATCATGCTCTAAAAACATCATCGGACCTCTTTTATGGTGAGAACCCCTAATTAATGTTGTTCACCTTGTCAAATGCTAGGTTTGTTATGCCAGTTGTCCACTTTCCTTAAAACACTCCTCCAGATAACTAATTAGAAACCATTTCTCTTTGAAAAATAGTCATGGAGCTCAAAATAGGGGTAATGTTCCTCCACATATGGTTGACCAAACCTTTGGAAGGTGGATCTTCATGGGGATATGAGCTAAGAAAAGGTTGGTGGTTTTTAAAACAACACTTAAAAAGTGGATCTCATTGTCTGCAAATCGAGGGGGTGATCAAGGTGTGGACTCATGCCTCCTTGAGCTTGGACATCCTGCCTCTCCTTTGTTTTTTAATCATGCTTCAAAAACTACCTCATAAAGTATGCATTCTACCCTTAATGACCTTTGAATATAAGCAATGGTATTCTAGCCAAAGGAACAACCCAATATTCATGGCATTTTGAATTGCAACAACAATTATAGGGATTGCTCTAGGTTCTTGAACAAATGATAGGGAGTGGCCTACTCCATCCATTGATGAAATAATACATGGTATTGATCCTTGTGAAAATCCTTTCCCTAGAACTTCCATATTTGCTCCTTTTGGAGATATACAAGGTTTCTTTGTACCAAGACAATGTTTGCAATTGTTGGTATTAACATATGCAGTATGACCGCAAACCCTTGCCTTGTGAGCCCATGTTTTGACCATGGCCCACCAATAATGGATCTTGCTCAACAATATAACCGCAAAAGATAGAGGATCATACTTGAGTTGGAGCATATTTCTTTCAAAAACATAATCTTTAAATTCATCTTGAAGTGTCCATCAACTTTCATCAAATATCAACAAGTATTCCAACAATAGCTAGACTTCCCAAAAAGGCACAATCTAACACCCTCATCACTAAAAGCAATCACCTTCTTGCACATATAAACAGGCCAAAACTGAGACCTAAACCTGCCTCAATACCATTCGAGAAGTGTCAAGAAAAAGGTGCTTAGAATAACTTAAATGAGATCTTAAAATACTAGTCACAACAACCACCCGAGACACTAGAAATACCAGTGTTGTAAGGAATGCATTGGTAAAATCCTTCCAAGATTCCCATTACTATGATAAATCCTTCAAGCGCAAACACTTCTAACTCAATATCATCAATTTGTTGGGAAGATGTG
This sequence comes from Pinus tabuliformis, assembly GCA_031772625.1. Classification (NCBI taxonomy): domain Eukaryota; kingdom Viridiplantae; phylum Streptophyta; class Pinopsida; order Pinales; family Pinaceae; genus Pinus; species Pinus tabuliformis. The sequence goes on from CM062817.1 coordinate 279,397,519, forward strand.
TGTCCCACAAGCTGTCGAAATTGTTGTTGAACAAGGCTTACACTATTATCACCCTTCCTACCACTGAACAATCCTAAAATATCTCGATTTTAATGTTGTGTTAATGCTTAATGAAACAAGGAAAAAAAAGATTCTCCATTTCACTTATGAGCAAATCTAACCAACTCTGCCTGCAAGGCCCTATTGATTTCTATTTGATAGTAAGCCCTTTATATTAACAACAATCTCACATAAGAAATCTAGCTTGATCTCCCACCAAAATTATCTTGTATCTGGAAACTAAGTCACCGCGTTCGTGTTCGTGTTCGTGTTCGAGTTCAGTGACTTTGACATTTGAATAAAGTTTGACACTTGAAATTTTGAGGATAAAATTCGGCATTAAGTTCGACATATTATAAATCTGAATATATATAAAATTAAAGTTTAAAACACATATCGGCAGAGATAAAAATACCATGCCCATTGCCAAGTTGAGCCACTGCATAGGTTGGCTATGAATTTCCATAAGCTAAAACAAAACTCTAAATCACTAAGAGGATAAAATAAAACATGATTTTATCTATTACTTCGCATTATTAACAATATCGATGAATCATTCAAAAACTGAAATAGGCCAAAGTGAAGATGTCAAATCCATTAAACCATTCTTGAGTGGATCCTAGAACAATCAGAGCATTAATTACAATTGCAGAACATATCCATTAACGCAGACAATTCATAGATAGCAACGTGTAGAGAAATTTGGGATAAACTATAAATTGAAATATCCAGAATTATCCAGAATTATGATAAGAGGCAACTCCTCCATCAATGGCAACGTGTAGAGAAATTTGGGATAAACTATAAATTGAAATTTGAACTCTAATTTACGTATATACTAATAAATTCATTGAAAATCCAATAGCAACATGCACCACAAATGTAAGCACTAGGTAAAAAAGATTTTGGGATTAAATTATGCCTCCCAAACCTAAAATCTAATCTTTGGCGTTGCATATCTACTCAAGAAATGGAAGAACACATTATTATCTAATATTTATGGAAGAGACATGCCTCTGGGTTTGAATTTGGTTGGATATAGCAGTGAAAAAACATTGAGATCAGATGGTTGTCGACTGCAACGGTTCTATCGAATCAGTACACGCTCCTCTACGAATATAGCATCACCTATCATCTTTGCAACTTGCATTTGTCGTCACTATGGCTGCCAGGATGCAGCGATCGACACACGAGAGATTAAAATGTGTTGTACGTTGTAGCTTGCCACAATTGTGAGGTTGAAGAGGTAGAACTAGATTGTGAGCCTATGGTGTAGATTTAGGGCTATAGTTTTTAAATAAAAATTAATTATTATCTAACGAAAATTAATCGAACACAAGATGAATTTCATCAATTTTAATGTGACTTTTGTAATTTTGCTCGCGTTTGAGTTCGAGTTCTTATTCGATTCAAGTTCAAGTTTGTGTTCGCATTGACGTTCTGTGAATCTAATCGAATAAATTTGGCAGGCAGTCAAGTTTGGCGAACTTTGAATTCCAAGGGTTTTGTTCGCTGAACACGGTGACTTAGACTGGAAGACTAGAAATAATCTCTCAAAATTCCCATGCATTTTGGGGGCCTACAAGGAGGATGACCACTAAGGTGACAATAGGTGGTCCTCAAGTTGCTAAGAAGTTTGTGCTTGGTGATTGGATTTATCTTTTGTGCAGATCATGGACGTAACAAGGATATTGGATAAATTGTTTGGATAAAAGAGGTTGTAGATAGGCAAAACCCATAACCAAATGCATTTACAATCACACAATGTCCTCAACACCATGAGAATATACACAAAAGGCAAGGAACTTGTTCATCTCGCATTGAACATATTTGCAATTAACTTCATCTCCTTGAAATTTCCACTTGACCAAAAGATAAATTTCCAAAGGATGTTTTTGGGACCTAAGTAGATGGCATTTAAACATGGCAAAACCATCAAATGTGTTGAATCTAAGTTTGGGTTAACCAATTGTTTCTTAGAAGGTTTCTTAGAAAGGTGTGAAGAGATTATTGTTGAGACAAGACACTTGTCAAAGTGCTCAAGTGCTTATTTTCTCATTGTTCAAAGTCAAACTTCATTTCATTTCTTTCAAAATTTAAATGTTCTTCGAACTTTCAAAATGGTTTATGGTGACAAATCCTCATATGTGTTGCCTTTATAACGCAATGGATCTCACAAATAAGGCCATCAAAAGAAATATCAGCATGAGAAATATTTAGTGACAGAGGATGGAAATTTCACTGTTTTTGATAATGTATAAGATCAAGATTGGGCAGTGAAGCTGAATTCAGATAACGTTCAGGTATATTCTCCTGAAATGTAATACAAAATCAATGGCATTGTAAAGAAGCTGAAACTAGTGTGATCTTTACATATTTGGTGAAAAGGAATCCAAGTTTTGGTGTTTTCGATAAATGTACAAGATCAACATTGGGCAGTAAAGCTGAAGAAATATCAGAAGATGTCCTAAATATGCTCCTCTAAAATGCTATACAAAATCAAGACAATGTAAAGAAGCTTGAAGTAGTCTAATATTTACAGTGTAAAAGATGGAAGTTTTAGTGTTACTGAATGTATAAAATCAAGAATGGCCAGCACAGTCAAAGAAATACCATATAATATTGGAATTACGTTTCACCTGACATGAACATACAATCTAGAAGTTTGAAGCAATCCGACCTTTACATATTTAGTGAAAAAGGAGAGAAGTTTTAACATTTCTGCTGTCTCATAATGTCCATGATCAAAGGAGAAGCTTGAAGTACTCTAATCTATGCATATTTACTAAAAATCTATTGCACTTGATGAGGCGCATCCACAGCCAAGGCAGATATGCAACGTCTGATGTTAATGAAACTAAAGTGAAAAAAAAAAAAAATGAAATCCCTAGAAATCAAAAATTTAAAAACAATGGGTGATAACAATAAAAAACTAAATGAATATAAAAATCTATCATAAAGTAAACAAGGTTATTATATCTTAACTCCTGATCTTTCTAGGATCAAAAGAATTATACTTTTTTCTTTTGATCTTTCATTGAGATTATTAGATCCGAGATTAAGCTGATCCATACAGGTGGTGATGTACAGACATATACTAACATAGATTCATCTTAACCTAACATAGATCCATCTTAACCTAAATCTATCAAGATCAAGAGGTATTAAAAAACACCAATTGAAGACTTCTAAGTAGTTTAAGATAGATATATGCTAGTTTTCTTTAGATCCTCTTTATCCTTTTTACATTAAAAATGGAATGTCTATATTTTTCTATTTTAGTAGATCCATCCTAACCTAGAACTATCAAGATCAAAAGAAGCCCAATTGCAGACCTCTAAATGGTTAAGATGAATATATGCCAGTTTAATTTAGATCCTCTTCATCCTGTTCACATTATAAATAGAATGTTTATGTTTTTCCATCGTAGTTTATGCCTGTGACACATCTTTTGGACTACTGGACGTAAATGACCTGCCCTCTTCGTTTGCAAGTAATTCCATAATGTTTTAAATCAAAAAATCTTAGATTTAGGATCTGAGAAGCAAGAAAAGCAACTTTGAACAGGGTAAATCATGGCTTTCGAAGCAGTTACCGGGGTTCTAATATAACCTTTCCATTTTTATCCATTTGCCTTAAAAAAATAATCTGGAAATCCAATTTTAATGTTATAAGAGGATCCATCTTTAACAATGATCTATTAAGTATAAATAAAGATTTAAAAAAAAAATGGGACATCCACATTTCCATTTTTTAAATTACATTTTAGATATAGGAAAAGAAAATAGAATTTTTATTTTATTAAATATATCAGGACGTCGGTTTTGATGTGACATTTCGGTGAAAATAGACATTAATAGAGAATAATAAACGACATTCCATGAAGACTACTCCGTATCTCGTAATCAAGTGCAAATGATACAATGTGAAACAAATACCTACATTAAAAGGCTAGTTCTAATGTTATCTAACATAAATAACTAGATCAAGTTCATTTCGACTCTGTCAAATCTCGCATTTGAACAAATCCCGCAAATATACCGACAAAGATCTGAAAATAGCTTACCAAGATGGTGCTTCGTTCTTTCCACGAGACTCCGCCGGTACTTGGCCAAAACACTGGCCATGTAGCCATCTCTTTCACCTGTAATCTCATCGTCGACGTCCGGCTCGGTGATCGCAAGGCAGCTCGTATGAATATTCCTGCCGAGCACAATTTCTTTCTTTTCTCCATTTCCAGAACCTTGGCCATTATCAGAACGGCTACTAACACTGCCATTTTCGTCCCCATCCGTCCCGGTCAAGGGAGCGCATATCTCAACCGGATCAAATTCCTTGGGGAGAGGCTCGACCCAGTCACCTGCCAAAGACTTAGGGTTAGCATTCGTGCTTGGGTTCGCAACTTGTACCGTGCAAACCATGGCTCTTTTGTTATCTGTCACTTCGGGAATATGCCAACAATGTACCGAGATCGATTCCCGCTAAACCCAGAGAGGCCAAGAATATGCCTTACGCGCTGTTTCTCTATGCAGCGAATATGCTTCCCTTGTTTTCGCGTTCGCCAGCCACGGCATTTAACAAAAAAATCTCAGGAAACCGGCATGACCCCATCCGATTTACTGGCTCTTAAGAGTATCAAAGGGGCGGTCGCCGACTCGCCAGTGTTTTGTCGCTGCCTGGGCCGGTAGGGCAATGATGGAATTTGACGGGCAATTTGCCCGTCACGAGCTATTTTACCCGTATTTAACGTTTGAAAAATTGAAGTGACCGTCTTTTGTGACGTGTTAAAGTTTATAAAACGTTGTTTTGACGGTTTGTTTTTTACCCAAAACGTTCTTAAGACTTTATCTTAACCTGTTGAATAATTAGATATACGGTTTATGATTAAGCTTTTTTAATTTTAGTAATAATTAAGTGAAAGATATGATTGTATTAGAAATTTACTTATAAGCTTTATTCAATTTTACTAATAATTAATTTGAAATATATGACATTTACTTATAAATTTTATTCAATTTTATTAATAATTAATTTGAAATATATGATTTTTTTAGAAATTTACTTATAGTTAAAAAAGTCAAAGTTTGTGTTTTATCCAATTTTGTTAATACTTAATAAGTGATATCTATTTTTTTAAATTTATTTTATAGTTAAAAAATTGAAAATTTGTTTATAGTTTAAACAACCAATTTTGTTATCTAATTTTTCATTGTTATTCAATTTTGCCAATAATCAATTCTAGATTTATGATTTACTCCTAGTTCAAAATTGGCTTATAACTAGCATAGACTCATTTTAACTCCTGATCACCAAGCATTGAGGTGATTCAAATCTCTCAAAATGCAAGTGTAAAACTTGAGGAAAGATTTTCACTTCAAAGAGATTTGATTCCTCTAGGTTCTCGGTAGATCTTGAATTAAATGGATCTATCTATCCCACTATTAATTCAAAAGTCACTAACATCACACCAAAACTAAATGCAGATTACTAAAATAGAAGTTAGGAGCAAATTAACAATACGACACGGATATTAATAGATGAAAGTTGAAATTTCTTCATTTGATTTGAATTTGCTGCCCAATTTGTCCCCCTGGGACCCACCAAAACCAAGATGAGCTAGAGAAAGGCTCATTGGTGCACCACAAACTAAGCGATGGGGCTTAAATGAGAAGGAGAATGCAAAGCCATGCACACCATAGCTACCAAAAGTGAAGATCCTCGAGTTTCCAAATGCGAAGGTACAAAATGTCAATGAAGATGTTTTCCAAGAGGTGAACTATAAGCCCATGGAAATTTTCGTAAATCGTATGTTGTGGAACACCACACTTACTATGTGGGGGTGGGAGCTGTTGGCATTATGATTCAAGTGTTGTCCTTGATGGCAACTCACTCAGAGGTTGGTATAGATACTCAGAAGTTTGTTCAGGTGATGGCAACTTACTCAGAAGACAGATCCTAGTACAGCTTGCCAAGGAAGTTCATACACGCAGGTTTGTTAAGCCCAAGTCGCGTGTACACGCAGGTTGGCTTCAGAAAAAGCGCGTGTATGTGGAAAAGCACCTTTGGTCCATGGCGGTTAGTCCTTGGAAGTTGTGCCTATGGTTTCGGACCATTGTATCTCGACGGGCGTGTCGATCCCTAGTTTTGAAGTTGATGGTATTGTGTTTCTATGGTTTTGGCTCTTGGTATTGAACAAGGCCTAAGGCTATATAAGGAGAAGATCACTAGGCAAAGAGTAAGTTTGTGTGGGTGTCTGACGCAGTGAGAGGATCTGGTATTGCTGGTTATCTGTTCGGGACGCTTGGCAAGGGTCGGATCTGACAGCAAAGGCAGAAGTAATCATTTCTAGATCTGCACGCGGGTTGCCTTTGGAGAAAGCGCGTATACACGCGGTTTTGGTACAGTGAAGTAGCGTATGCATGATAAGGGTTGATATTTCAGGTTGTTGCTGATTCTGGTGGTTGTTGCAGAGTTCTAGATTCTGGTTTGGGTTCTGTGTTCTTGATGACAGGGTTTCAGTGATTCGGTATTGGGTTGTTTAATGAATTATGATGCAAGTATAAGTTGATGATTGTATTGCGGTAATGTTTGCTTTGTACTCTTGGATCCAGTCTGAAAATTGATGAAACGTGGTCCCTGAAGGTTGTAGGGTCAGCACCTACGTACTAGTAAATGGATCAGCTAGTACAAGAGCTGAGGGGGTTGTAGCTCCCTTCCAAAAGTAGTTGGAAAACGAGAGAGAGGGTTGTAGCCCTCTGCAGGTTGTAGCCTGCATACTGGTAAAGGACTGCACCAGTATATTGTAAAAGAAGTTTCTCATTAAAGAAGAAAGAGACGAATTGCAGCAGGTGGTTTTCACCCACATTGGGTTTCCACCTTATATCATGGTGTTCATGTGTGTGGCTCTTGTGTGATGTTCTGTTCTGTTATACTGCACCTGTTTACTGCTAAATTGCTTAATAATGTTCTGATGCATTTACTGAAGATAAGATTAACTGAATCATAAGATATCTGCATATACGCTAGTTGCTTTAGACACAGTCGCGTGTACACGCGGGTTCACTTAACTGAAGTCGCGTATATGTTTCTGAGTATGAAATTGAAAAGGTTTTATTGATCTGATAATACTGATTCACCCCCCCTCTCAGTATTATTTCCAACAATTGGTATCAGAGCAGGTCCTTCAGAGGAAGCTTGATCGCTTGAAGGAAAAGATCCATCAAAATGGCTAATCCAGAAAGAGAGGCACACATCAGGCCACCAGTCTTTGACGGGAACAATTTTACTCACTGGAAGATAAGAACCACTGCATATCTACAGTCTCTTGGAGCAGAAGTTTGGGGACTCATAGAAGGAGGATACAAATTCCCATCAGCAACTCCTACAGATCCAGCAGAGAAAAAGCAATATGAGCTCAATGCCAAAGTAGTTAATGTCCTATTGAGTACTTTGACTCAATCAGAATTTATGAAGATCATGCATCTCAAATCAGCTAAGGAAATATGGGACAAAATCGTTACAAGCTACGAAGGAGATGATCAGGTAAAAATAGCGAAGCTTCAAACTCTCAGAATCCGGTATGAAACTCTTAAGATGCGAAGTAATGAAAGCGTAGCTAATTATTTCCTGCGTATGGATGAGATTGTGAATTGTATGAGGGATCTGGGTGAAGAATTTGAGGAAGTTGTCTTAGTTCAAAAGGTTTTGAGATCTCTGTCTACTAAATTTGATTCTAAAGTATCTGCCATAGAAGAAAAGGAGAATGTGCGAAAAATTACCATGTCACAGCTTCATGGGATCTTAACTGCTTTTGAAATGCGACTAGAGGTACCACCAGAGGCCGCATTCGAAGTGTCAGAGGAAGAAGATGAGGTAAATTTTGTCAAGAATCTTGAACGGGGAACTGGACGGTTCAAAGATAAGCTGCCTTTCAAATGTTTTCTATGTGGTAGAGTTGGTCACTATGCTGCTAGATGTCCTCATAACAAAGAAAGGATATATGAAGAAGATGGTAGAAGCTATTATTCCCATATTAAAAGTTCATTTAATGATAGTGAAGATATTAGAAGTCTCATGGCGCACAAGAAGAAGAATGCTTCATCCAATGATAGCGAGGATATTAAAAGTCTCATGGCACATGAAGAGAAGAATGCAGAAACTGAAGAAGCTGCCAAATTAAAAGAACTATTGGAAACAGAAACCAGGGTAAGGGAGAAATTGCAGGATATAGCAAAAGATCAGAGCACAACTATTCAGAGACTTGAATCAAAGATCCTCTCTCTAAAGGAAGATCTTGAAGATCAAGAACATGAAGTGATCAAACGAAAGCGACAAGTAGAAGAAGGGAGAAAAGTTGAAGAAGACCTAAGGAAGCAGTATCTGAAAAAGGAAGAACAACATCAAGTTGAGGTAAATATCTTGAAAGGTAAACTAGAAGAAAAGGATAAGCTTTTACGATTTCAAGATAGTTCTAAAGTCTTGGATGATATTCTTAATAGTCAAAGATCTCCTGCTATCAAGACTGGTCTTGGTTTTCATGAATATGTTGAAGGTGAATCTAGTTCACAAGGTGAGACAAGAAACTCTAATGAGAAATCTGAAATGCTCAAGGAACAACCAAGAAAAGAAATTCCTCAAGGAAGATCCTTTACTCCTAACTATGGACGTGATAGACGATTATTTCCTCCACTGAATAAAGTTGAATGTTATGTATGTCATAATCTTGGACATGTTGCAGCCAGATGCAGAAGTAGAATGGTTCAAGAAAGATCATCTCATCCCAGGTATTTCAGAGGGTATTGCTTTGCCTGTAATGCATATGGACACAAAGCATTTGAGTGTGATAGAAGGAACATGAAAAATATAAGGTGCTATACATGCAACAACTATGGGCATAAAGCAAGGGAATGCAGAAGCAGATTTCAAAATTCAAGACAAGGGGATCATACATCATCACAGTTGCAGGAATTGAAGAAGACAGAGACAGAAAAGTGTGGGATAACTCAGACAGCTGACATAACAGACACAGGGGAATCTGAAAGCGATGAAATTCAGTATTCCATCCTGCATACGCTGATAGACTGAAGACAAGTCGCGTATATACGCGAGTTACAGGCTGCAAAGTCGCGTATATGAAGAAAGGGCAGCAGAACAGACCCAGGTTCAGTCATGGTTGGCTCAGGCTCAGGGGGAGCAGAACAGACTCAGGAAATGGTTCAGACATGGTTGGCTTACACTCAGGGGGAGAATATTCTTCGAATAATGCATTGTTGGCATTATGGTTAGAAGGTGTTGATAAAGTCTATGAAGCTAAATGATACATCTTACTGTTTAGGAATGGTATTGCAGGCTGATGGTACATATCATGATGCTGTTGGTGGCTTTCATAAGTCTTGGTCTAGATATTTCATCACTATGTCATGTATCTCTTTTATGATGTCAAGGTCATGTAACGGCCTATGTTGGTTTCCCCACTATGCCTGGGATGAATGATGAAATGTTCATGTATTATCATGTATCTTCACATGGTTAGGTGAATGAGTCAATATTGGGATATCCCCACTAGGTTGGGTGATGAATGTATGTTGAGTCTTTTGATGATAGGAAGGTCTTCTATGATGTATAAGTCTTTGTTCTTCTTGTAGAACATCTTTTACAGATCTTGCCTACAGTCAAGGGGAGCATGAACAGCACAATTCAGCAAGAGCAGGATGGATAGATTGGTACACTTTGGCATACACAAAGGGGGAGCACATTTGGAGATTTCAGCATATACTCAGGGGGAGTATGGACAGCAGTATGGTCAGCAGAAGGTATACCAAGGAAGAGAATATCTTGGTCCACCCTTTGCCCTTGATGTCAAAGGGGGAGAGTGACTTGGTGGGGTGGTTGCCATCAAGTCCAAAGGGGGAGATTGTTGGCATTATGATTCAAGTGTTGTCCTTGATGGCAACTCACTCAGAGGTTGGTATAGATACTCAGAAGTTGGTTCAGGTGATGGCAACTTACTCAGAAGACAGATCCTAGTACAGCTTGCCAAGGAAGTTCATACACGCAGGTTTGTTAAGCCCAAGTCGCGTGTACACGCAGGTTGGCTTCAGAAAAAGCGCGTGTATGTGGAAAAGCACCTTTGGTCCATGGCGGTTAGTCCTTGGAAGTTGTGCCTATGGTTTCGGACCATTGTATCTCGACGGGCGTGTCGATCCCTAGTTTTGAAGTTGATGGTATTGTGTTTCTATGGTTTTGGCTCTTGGTATTGAACAAGGCCTAAGGCTATATAAGGAGAAGATCACTAGACAAAGAGTAAGTTTGTGTGGGTGTCTGACGCAGTGAGAGGATCTGGTATTGCTGGTTATCTGTTCGGGACGCTTGGCAAGGGTCGGATCTGACAGCAAAGGCAGAAGTAATCATTTCTAGATCTGCACGCGGGTTGCCTTTGGAGAAAGCGCGTATACACGCGGTTTTGGTACAGTGAAGTAGCGTATGCATGATAAGGGTTGATATTTCAGGTTGTTGCTGATTCTGGTGGTTGTTGCAGAGTTCTAGATTCTGGTTTGGGTTCTGTGTTCTTGATGACAGGGTTTCAGTGATTCGGTATTGGGTTGTTTAATGAATTATGATGCAAGTATAAGTTGATGATTGTATTGCGGTAATGTTTGCTTTGTACTCTTGGATCCAGTCTGAAAATTGATGAAACGTGGTCCCTGAAGGTTGTAGGGTCAGCACCTACGTACTAGTAAATGGATCAGCTAGTACAAGAGCTGAGGGGGTTGTAGCTCCCTTCCAAAAGTAGTTGGAAAACGAGAGAGAGGGTTGTAGCCCTCTGCAGGTTGTAGCCTGCATACTGGTAAAGGACTGCACCAGTATATTGTAAAAGAAGTTTCTCATTAAAGAAGAAAGAGACGAATTGCAGCAGGTGGTTTTCACCCACATTGGGTTTCCACCTTATATCATGGTGTTCATGTGTGTGGCTCTTGTGTGATGTTCTGTTCTGTTATACTGCACCTGTTTACTGCTAAATTGCTTAATAATGTTCTGATGCATTTACTGAAGATAAGATTAACTGAATCATAAGATATCTGCATATACGCTAGTTGCTTTAGACACAGTCGCGTGTACACGCGGGTTCACTTAACTGAAGTCGCGTATATGTTTCTGAGTATGAAATTGAAAAGGTTTTATTGATCTGATAATACTGATTCACCCCCCCTCTCAGTATTATTTCCAACAGGAGCATGGTGATGCTAGTTCATTTCCTCTAGGAGATCAAGGGCGAGATGGTAGTTCTCCAGTTGTCGTTGTAGAGCTGAACCTGGTGGTCCCAACCATGAAGTGCAATAGGCCATCAATACTCTACAAGACCAAGTGAATAGACATTGTATAGGATTCCTCGACACCTCAACTAATAGAAGGTGCGTGCACAATGCAAGGGAAATTTGAACCCTTCACATCAAAAAGGTTTTGGGTAATTTGACCCTTTAATCTTCTAACCCTCATGGGTACCACCAAATGTGAAATGGGCTCGACAAGCTCTGAATATCTTCAAGGGACAAGCGTAGAGAGAGGACCAATCATTTGGAGAGAAGCCAAAGGAACCATCACTAACCTTCTTATCTACAATAGGCAGCAACATGCATTTCTCAATAAACATTAGAGAATAATTGTGGTGGTAGTGGGAGCAAGAGGATGTAGTGGCTTAGTCCCTTAAGTGATGGGGGTCACAGGATGGGAGTTGTTGAGAAGAGGCTACTAGATTTAATTTATGTAAATACCCTTTGTTCATCATAGGTATATATATTGATTACCTTTGTTCATTATATGCAATGTTTAAATCTATTCTTGAAAATTCACATTTTCTTATCTTCTTCCATTTTGTATACTGCTAATCCCTTCTCCATTTAAACATAGCAGAGTAGAAAGGAACATTACTATAGAGCAAGGCATACAGGGTCGTCGGTTGTTGAGTTGAGTTCAATTCCATTGTACATTACTGATTTGTCTTTCCTTTTCTTATTATGCTTCTTATTATGCTTCTTTCTTTTGTTGATGCTTTTGCTATGTCAATGGTTATTTCTCTGTTCTTGTTCTTGCTTGTATGTTTTTGTGGAATTTGGGTTTTTTTGTTTTACTTTGATATTGGTGTTTTTAAAGTTTTTTATTGTTTACATTTGGTATCGTATGAGAGGGGAGGTGATAATTTCACTAGTTAAATCCTATAGTGGTGGTTTTTGTACATTCCACATTATGTGCAGTAGGTTAAAGATGTATGCATTGTTACTTTTGGGTTTTATTTTAATAAATAATTATGTTTGTGTTTATTTTAGTTCATTTGTTTAATAATATTTTATGTATATGCAGGTGTAGAAAAATTGTGTAGCAGCTCCTCTAAAGACGTTGTATTGTGATAAGGAAAAAACCTATTGAGTCATTAAAATTACTTTCTTATGATTCACACTCGGCTTAATGTAGAGTCCTCAAGTTCAAGTGGTGAAATAAGTTATGTTGTATTAGAAGGTAGAATATTTATTATGGAACCTAATTGAATAAAATGAAATCCAACAACTTTACTTTATTTGATCTTCTCCTTGAAGGGTCTTTCTATTAGATAGTTATATCATACTTAACCAAATCTTAAGTCACCTCCCCTGCTCTTAACCAAGTTTTAAATCTCCTTTCCTCAGGTCTTGACTGTCCTCTGTAGGGGCCACTACTTGAAATGAACCTCTCTCTCTTTATTTTCCACAAATAAGTTACATTCCATGGAGATGATGAGGATATTCCTTTGATGGATTGATATTTCCCAATAGTGATGGCTAGAGTTGGTTTGGAAATAAAATATGGTTGGGAGGTCTATTGATTTTTTTTGGGTGAAATTCTAGGTAAACAACCGTTGAAAAAAAATGTGCATGAAAATATAAACACATGGATGAGAGTAATACTAATATTGGTGTTGTACTAACAAACACATACAAACAATTTGATTTATGGGTTATGAAGATTTTGCTGTGAGTTTCCTCAGGATTCAATAAGTCATTTCTATGTTAGCGTCATTTTATTATTATGATAAATATGTAAAAAAAATAACATCATTGTGTTATTGAAGGGTAATTTTTTAATCGAACTTTATTGATAAAGGGTTAATTTATTATTAAAACATCATTTTTGAAGGGTAAAATTTTAAACATAACGTTTTTTGATGGGAAGTATAAAGACCCAAAACGTCAAAAAAAATTTGTCTGACGGGTACAAAAGAATCCAAATTCCAACCCTGCGGTAGGGAGATTGTAGGCCGTCGGTACCTCGACATCGACGACGCCCGTGTGTCCTCGGTTTTAAAAGAGAGCCGTGAAACAAGACGAGAGATGGGACGACTAGTGGAGTTCTGTCTGAACTCAGTGGTGTGCAGTGATATTTTATGCAGTTGTTTAAGAAGTGATTTTTAGGTTTTATTTTGGGTATTTTGTTTGTAATAGAGTGAGTAATTGGAAAATCATAATTCTAAGTTATTTACTTTATAAAAAAATTGAGCGTTGTTTTTTAAACCTCTGAAAATGTAATTTAAAGTTATTAAATTTATTTTTGTATTCAAGAATATAATTTAAAGTTAAATATATTATTTGAGTTATAATCCATTTATGTGAGAAATGTAAATTTAGCAATTGCACTTTTGACCAATGGAATTTTTGTTAAACTCAATGGTGTGTAGTGATATTTTATGCAGTTGTTTAAGAAGTGATTTTTAGGTTTTATTTTGGCTATTTTGTTTGTAATCGATTGAGTAATGTAATTTAAAGTGATTAAATTTATTTTGTATTTAAAAATGTAATTTAAAGTTAAATATATTATTTTAGTTATAATCAAATTTATGTGAGAAACGTAAATGTACACTCAAGGAATAAAAAATTTGGGAAAATCAAGAAAATTTTAAACAGAAAATGGATTAGTTTAGTATAGTTGATTGCAATTGTATCTAAAGGTGTAAAAGTACACTTAAGGAATAAAAAAATTTGGGAAAATTATGGAAGTTTGAAGATAAAATGGAGTTTAGCATAGTTGCTTTTAAGAGTTGAGCCATTTAATTTTTTATATAAATGTTGTAAGTGAGATGTAATCCAAATATAGATTTGTTTACAAAAAAGGAATCTCACCAAAGTGACTACAAGATCTGCCAACGCAAATTTAACAAGATGCCATACAACAATTCAAGGAATGGAAAGAAATTAACAAGATGTGGTACAACAATTCAAGGAAACTAGTGAGTAGCACCTAGTGGTTGCAAAAAATACAAATGGTAAAAATAGAGAATAATTGTGATAGCTCTTGTCAAAATTCAATGTAATAAAAGTTAATAGAGGCAAAATAACAATCATAGTTATGGGGCACGTATTCAAAATTGAATATTGGGCAAAACATCATAGTATAAGGGTTCATTTGATTTATTATGGCTAAGGAAATTGGCAAAAACAATGGCAAAAGCTTTGGAAAGCCATGAGGTATTAATTGACATTTTATTTGTGAAAATAATGGAATTAGGAGAAAATGAAGGTGAAAGGTCACAAGGTGCATATGAGGAGGAAAATGAAAGAAAATAATGGAAAATTGAAGAAAATAGAGGTCTCATTAATAAAAAATATTATGAGGAACAATTTGTAACAGTTTTGTCACTACAACCTTTAGTCAATTCAGTTTTGGAGCTCTCTCTCTATTCTCTCTCTCTCACGCTCTTAGACACTTCGAGTTTTCTTGGAGCACTTCAGCATTGAATCAAGAAAAGCAAAGAAGACAAGAGGAACCAAAGATGAAGTGAGGAAGAGTAGGATTAAGTGGCTACAGCGAGATTATTTGCAGGTATCGAGTTGCATGTATGATTTCCTTGCTGGTTTTGGCATGCATGGTTATGCATGTGTGTTCTTGGTTCTCTTATTGTTATTGGCATGGGTTTTGCCAGGTGTGCCAATGTTCTTCAACCTTGCCTTGCCATTTATGGATAGCCATGGTGAGATGGGGTTCTCATGTTTTGGTTGAGATGGATTTCCAGATGGATTTGAAACTGAGTGAGGTGGTATCTAAAAGAAAAAACACATGGCCTAGTGATCTCTGAATCAGACTGTGGATTGTGATAAAGCCTTGGCCTAGTAACCCTTGAACCTGACTGTTGGTTGTGGTAAAGCCATATTTTGTGTTACCTTGGTGGGCCTAGCATTCCTTGACCAATGAATGGCGGGATATATGGTAAATCCTAGAGGTGGGTGCCCTCAATCAGGCCTAGGAATCCTTGGCTGATGAATGGCAGGATATACGGTAAAGCCTGGAGGGTGGAATCTCGATTAGGGCCTAGTGATCTAGTGGGGATTACGATAAAGCCAAGAGACTAGGAGATAGGCAAATTCCTCACAGTGTAGGTGGAGAAATACGGTGGCAATGCTTGTTTAGGGCTTAGTGATCTAGTGGGGATTGCGGTAAAGTCTGGTTCTATTGATGAGGGTGAGGTGGTTTAGCCTCTTGAAGCCCTGGTTGATTTTTGGTTATGAGCCCTGTTAGCTTCGTTGACAAAAGGCCCAAAATTGGATCCAAATACGCTCTAAAGCACTCCCTAAGTCTTCAAAAGTGCTCAAAGATCATCCATCAATCGAAACAAGCAAGGGAGAAAAGCCCTTGGAAGGGTTGAAAATCACTATTGGGAGGCTAAAATGCTTAAAAATCAGTCAAAAACCCTTAGCGCAGGCTTAAAACCCAAGAATGCATAGTTGTCGTTAGATTTGGCCGATCAACTACCCAGATCTAAGCGGCAAATCGCAAATCGGCGGTCCCAAGCAGTGGCAATCGGAGCTAGACACTGCCGATCAACGATGATCAATATCGGCGAAAACCATGGGGTAGGGCCTTTGCATATATATAAGGGCGATTCGATAATGCCGGACCTGACGGCCTTATGAATGATATTCTATAAGATTTCAAGTCCGTGCCCAAGCATTGTTTAATGCATTTCTCATATATTTAGTTATACAACGATATACAAAGGAACCTTGGGGCAGCGCTGATTGCGATGAAGCCCGGACTCGAAAGGGTGCGGGAAGGGAAATTCATAATTTTTTAAGTCCGCCGAGACCGATTTTTCATAGTTTACAATGAATTTTCGTATTTCAAAGAAATACAAAGGAAACACGAGACCAAGCCATTTGCGACATGTGACAATGATTAAGGGCGGACCCAATAGATGCATAGATCATATTTGAGGGCTTCTGAAGTCCGAAAGAATCAGAAATAGGCAGGATTTTACATGTTGCAGCGTTTTTTTGTGTCTAACAGAAAAACAATCATTATTAAAACATTTAAAAGGATAACAGAGGCCGCAGAGCCATTCCACCACATAGCAGAGGTCGGAAAGCGATCAGGGAGCATAGACAGCGCAACACAACTAAATCAACCCAAAGTAATCGTGGAGCCACAACGCGAGACATCCAGAACAAACGGAATGATTGTGGGGCATCTCTGACATGAGAGAGCTCCCAGACAGCGCAGAAACTACCCAAAATATCTGAATGCGGTTATTCCTCTGTCAGAAGAGGAAAACCTCCAAACCATGCTTGCCTATTGAGGGAATCAAACAGTTAGCAAGACAGAGGGATAGATTAGGACCTCTGAAGCCTCAGAAGGCTCAACATCATTGTAAAGAGCTATAAATAGCTGAAAACTAAATGTAATATGGGTTCAACTTCTGGAGACTAATGAGACTTTGCTACTCAAGCTTCTCATCTTCATCTATTAGTAATACAAGCTTCTTTTGATGTTATATGTTCAATGTTCATTTTCTCTTATGTTCTAAGCTTGCACTTGAACAAGTTGTTCACGTTTCTTTTGTGTCTAATGCCAGGTAACTGTCATATTATCTCTGTGTTGATGAATTAGATTTGCAAGCTTCTTTATTGCCTATAGCTAGCCATTCATATGTGGTCATATATGCATCTACCGGTATAGTTAGGATTCTCTTTTGCTACCTGTAGTTAGCCATTCATTTATGTTTATGTATGCATCTGCCGGTATGGTCAGTATGCTCCATACATTCATTGAGTCTACAAATTATTGAGCATCAGTGGTCTAAAGCCTTGTAAGCTGAGGGTGTTCATGCATGTCTAGAGTAAAACATAGTTGAAATGGTTGTCTACAGGTGCTTATTTTCTCACCCTTCTGCTGCCAAACTTCAAAGTGCTCAAGTGCTTATTTTCTCATTGTTCAAAGTCAAACTTCATTTCATTTCTTTCAAAATTTAAATGTTCTTCGAACTTTCAAAATGGTTTATGGTGACAAATCCTCATATGTGTTGCCTTTTATAACGCAATTGATCTCACAAATAAGGCCATCAAAAGAAATATCAGCATGAGGAGACTAAATATATGCATATTTAAGATATTATTGACGAGTATTGGGATAGGCAGATGTATTCCCCCTTACATGTTGCCCAACATATTTTTATGATAAGACCAACATTAATGAGGATGGGGGCATTGATGAATGGATTATAACGGGCACTGAAATGTACCTTCTTGATCATAAAATCCAAATATACATCAATGGCCAACTACAAGATTATGGAGCACCCACAAATTTGTTTGCCTATGCCAATACTATGCACAACAACAAAAAACATATTATCAAGTGCCATTCTCAACTTGTTCAACTCATTAAATTTTCTCTCGTTTGTCTATTTTATTAATTTTTATTAATGAGGATGGGGGCATTGATGAATGGATTATAACATGCATTGAAATGTACCTTCTTGATCATAAAATCCAAATATACATCAATGGCCAGCTACAAGATTATGGAGCACCCACAAATTTGTTTGCCTATGCAAATACTATGCACAACAACAAAAAACATATTATCAAGTACCATTCTCAACTTGTTCAACTCATTAAATTTTCTCTCGTTTGTCTATTTTATTAATTTTTATTATCTCTTTATCATCTTCAATCTTGACTATTTAACCCTTGCCACTTGTTAGGTCTTTGGCAACAAAACTTTGGCAATGATCCACCAGATCTGAAAATATTTGCCATTTGAACCTTAAATCAACAACAAAATGCTTTAGGTTATAACCACAAGTGAAGCATTGTTTGAGAAAATACATTCCAAGAAGCACATCAATTAACACAAAAAGCACATAAATGACCTTGTATTTGTCCACTACAATCTTTGACTTCAACAATACAAGGTGAGAAACAAAGACTTGGCTTAGTCTATCTAAGCTTTTAAATTTGATGATTTGATTCAAACTTTTAAATTTAAATAACAAAGTTCAAATATCAATATTTCATGATGATGACAAGTTTGGATCATGCAACAATTGACCTAGGAGAGCTAGATCATGCATCAAATTAGCTTCTAGTGTAGAAGGCTTCTCTTTTCATCTTGACAACTCGGAGAACATGGAGGGTCAAGCAGCCCATAAGATAAGCTACTAAGTTTTTTTTAACTATTATTTTTTGCATAGTATAACCAATAGGTGAAACAGCCATTTCTCGATCACTTTTCTGGTCAATTTTACCCAAAATCTGATTGAAAATTTTTAAGAATCACAAGTTTAAGTTGTTTAATATGCAAAGTTCAAGTGCCTCAGTAGTTTTTTAGGGTGTTGAATCCACTTATGCATTTTAAACAAAAAGAAATCGCAATCTTGTTGGAATTTGTATTGTAGGATTTCAACCAAAAAAGCAATTTCATCTATTAGTTAGACTGCACCTTTATTTTTAGTTAACATTTATAAATAAAGGCTTCCAATGCTCACTTTTGATCATTTTTGAATTCATCATATATGAGATACCTATTGATAAGAAGTTTCGGACATATATTGATTTGAATGGGCATAGATTTATTGAATATATCTTTTCAAAATGTGTGTATATATTTATGATTTTGTACTAGTCAAGTTTTTCCCGATTTGACTCATACTCTTGGCTCCTTTGCCTCATAAAGCTTTTGCCAATTCCCAATCCGGTGACTTTGATTGATTGTAACCTTTGTTTTTGTTTTTTTGTGGGAAAGAGATCATATATTACTTCATGGAATGAAGGCAATTACCTAAATAAGATATTGTCAATATTATATAATCGATTTTAGTTAATTATAAAGACTTGTATTGATGGTATGACCTCGAGCCAATGGAATGTTGGTTCAATGGTGGTGATGGTTGCTTGTTATGCCATGGCTCCTTTGCTTCCCTAAGCTTTTGCCAATTCTTAGTCTAGTGACTTTGATTGGTCATGACATTTGTTTTTTCTAAAAAATAGATCATATATTACTTCATGGAATGACGAGAGTTACCTAAATAAGATATAATAAGTATTAATTAATCAATTTTAGTTAATAATAAAGACATGCAATTGATGGTATGACCTCAAGCCAATGGAGTGTTAGTTCAATAATGGGGATCGTTTCTTGTCTTGCCATTGTTCCTTTGCCTCACCGAACTTTTCCCAATTCTTAGTCCATTGATTTTGATTGGTCATGGCCTTTATTTATGATAGGAAATAAATCATATATTACTTCATAGAATGAAGAGAGTTACATAAATAAGATAGAAGAAGTATTAATTAATCAATTTTAGTTAATTATAAAGACTTGTAATCGATGGTATGACCTCAAGCCAAGAGGTGTTGGTTCAATGGTGGGGATGGTTGCGTGTTATTGCATCCACCACGGATCCAATCTATGGGAGACTTGCCCCTTCACAATTGTGTAGCTAAGGCCAGATGTAAACGTAAGTATGATTCTTCTTGGCCAATTTGAGTATTTGAAAATTGTAACTATGGAGTGGTAGAGCTTGTGAAAGTGGGTTGATTACAATCATTCCTATCTAATAATGAAGCATTCCATACGCACAAAAAAAAAGTGAGTATTCCTAGGGGGTATGGTAGATGATTGATGGTTGTTCTATTGTAATAGATGGTCGGATTAATAGCCAAGATCATCCACTTTTCGAAACTTCTCATCTTCAACATAGGGCATATCATTGTTAAAATGAAAATCCATGGAAGACTTGCACAATTGTGTAGCTAAGGCCAAATGAAAACGTAAGTATGATTCTTCTTGGCCAATTTGAGTATTGAAAAATTGGACCTATGGAGTGGTAGAGCTTGTGAAAGTGGGTTGATTAGAATCATCCCTATCTAATGATCATTACATACGCACAGAAAAAGAAAGTGGGTATTCCCAGAGGCATATGGTAGATGATTGATGGTTGTTGTACTATAATAGACAGTTGGATTAATAGCCAAGATCATCCACTTTCCAAAACTTCTCATCTTCAACATAGGGCATATCTTTGTTAGAGAGTAATTATTTGTTTAGAAAGGAAGAAAAATGTCCATGTTTTGGACATATTACCTTCAGCATAAGGCAATATTCCTAAGGCAAATTGATTGTTTAGAAGATGTAACACCATCATCTTGAATCACACGAGACCACTACAGAATTGGGGCCATTTGATGATGTTCATGCTATCATTGATGCATCACGATATTGCGAAGTTATAGAGTTCTCAAGTAAAAGCAATAAGAATTATATTGAACCTTGTGTTTTGAGCATGCATTAAATAATGAACTTAGGGCATAGAAAATTAAATTAGATTATACACAAAGACCACCAAACAAAATCTATCTACAAATTAGTAATAGAACAATTGCTAAAGCCCACTAATATAGGATTTGACTCATGCTTCATTGTTATTCAATGAAATTTGGAGATAAAAGTAAGGTTCACACTCCATTGTTATCAGTGACATGTAGGTGTCTTAGAGATAATCCTCTTTAAAGGTTGCAACTAATGTGAAACATGACCCTTAATCATTTATGGGCTAATAATATATCTATCGCTGATTTCATTGAAACCAATGTGAAATGATCATTTAGTTTACACCACTAAAAAAAACTTAACATATTAGCCTAATTTTTAATTCCATTAATATTGGACTTCAATCAATTGCAACAATGTGTCGTTATCTCCTTCAAACAATGGCTTGATACACTAGTAGGGTTAAGATGCATAGATGTAAATACATGACACTCCACACCTAAAAATTAGAGCATTTGCATCTGTCAAGTAGAGCACACTATACCAATATGACTTGCATCCATCTTGGAATGTTGGGAAGAAAATTTAGGTTGTATTTTAGAGGACAATAAGAATAAGATCAACAAGCTTTAATTATCTTGCATCTAAGTAACCAAGCATGTCCAAATAGGGGTAATGTCCCTTATTTCGTGTGTCTGAATGAATATATGAGGACAAGTGTCTGACACATGCCAAACACTTGTTGAACACTTTCCCTCAACGTGTCTCGAAAAATAGACATGTGTCCTCCAAGTGAGCATCATTAAATCATGTTTGTTCCTCCCTTTTTTGTCAGTTCACTAAACAAGTTGGGGCTATGAGGCAATTTTGCATGCAACTGAGGATTATTGTGTAGTGTTAGAAGTTAGTCCAAGTGCCAAGCAAGTGTATTTTTCCACCAATGTTTTGAGTTTTTTTCCTATAACTATCCATTGTATTCCTCATTTCACAGAGATTAAGGATCAATCATCATGGGCAGTTTGGTAAAGGTCAAACGAAAGGGAGGAGTTTTGGAATTTTTGGAGAAAGGAAAATCAAGCTTCTTCAAAAAATTTCAAGGATACAATTTTAGATGATGGTTGGCGAGAGAAGGCATATCTTACCATTAATATCATGGACACTATCATCCATTGTTCTAGAATCTAGTATCTACCCTATTTTGTATTTGCCATCAACATTTCCACTTACAGTAGTGGTGACTCAGTATCAAAAGTAATACATTTTCATTTTGAAGACTTTATAACAAAAGTGCAATTTATGGTTCTAATTTCTCATGTGTTCATTTTATCATCACTAATTTAGTAGTTGTATGATTAGATTTGTATCATCATCATGTAAAATTGTAAGTGTTTTAGTTTTTAAATTCTAAAGAGATTTGAATATTTATCTATATTTCATATTTGTATGTGTCATAATTTTTATTATACACACATGTCCTTTGTGTCCTACTTTTGAGATCATCATCTCTACTTCTCACGTGTCATCATGTCAACTAGCCTAATATTGCATGCATAAGGTACATATTCTTAAAACACACTTGTACTATCAATTGAGTCTAGCCCACACAATTTAGAGGAGTGTTATCCTCCCTACCCTAAGTTCAATTCCTACAAGTGATATTCTAAGCTCTTAAATGAGTATACTATTGACAAAGCCTCAAGCTTCTACAAAATTTGGTTTCACCTGGGTACAACATCTTTCCTATCTTGTTGGTCAAGACTAGTTCCTTCCTCACCCTCCAATGTCAAATGAGCCATCCTTCCTCTCTCCAATTAATTAAGGTGAGGAAATCCTCAAAATGAGGAGAAGTGTCCAGTGGGTTTCCAGGGAACTACATCTCATGAAAAAGATAAAATAAAATACATTCACATGTCATATTACACAAAGTAAAAGTTTAAACAACACAACATCTACACACTTTCCAAAAATGTGCAAATGAGGCACTCAACCAATGTTAGCCCATAGAAAGAAAAGACCAACGACACATCAATATGGGGAGAATCTCTACCGACTCTGCTTCCAAAAAAGCAAACTTGCTATGCCTTAAAAGCACTAGGGTTATGCAGGTAGTTCTGATTAAATTCCTCTCAACTGTGATAAAAGTTCAAGTATACTATAAAGACGCTTGAAGTTTGCTAACTAGTGAAAAAGGATGGAAGATTCAGCATTTCTTATAATAAAAGATCAAGCTTGGGCAACAGTTGAGTAACATGGATAATAATAGGAATATGTTCTCCTATAATGCAATAAAAAATCAAGATATAAAGAAGCTTGAAGTAGAAATATTTAGTGACAAAGGATGGAAATTTCACTGTTTTTGATAATGTATAAGATCAAGATTGGGCAGTGCAGCTGAATTCAGATAACGTTCAGGTATATTCTCCTAAAATGTAATACAAAATCAATGGCATTGTAAAGAAGCTGAAACTAGTGTGATCTTTACATATTTGGTGAAAAGGAATCCAAGTTTTGGTGTTTTCGATAAATGTACAAGATCAGCATTGGGCAGTAAAGCTGAAGAAATATCAGAAGATGTCCTAAATATGCTCCTCTAAAATGCTATACAAAATCAAGACACTGTAAAGAAGCTTGAAGTAGTCTAATATTTACAGTGTAAAAGATGGAAGTTTTAGTGTTACTGAATGTATAAAATCAAGAATGGCCAGCACAGTCAAAGAAATACCATATAATATTGGAATTACGTTTCACCTGACATGAACATACAATCTAGAAGTTTGAAGCAATCTGACCTTTACATATTTAGTGAAAAAGGAGAGAAGTTTTAACATTTCTGCTTTCTCATAATGTGCATGATCAAAGGAGAAGCTTGAAGTACTCTAATCTATGCATATCTACTAAAAATCTATTGCACTTGATGAGGCGCATCCACAGCCAAGGCAGATATGCCACGTCTGGTGTTAATGAATCTAAAGTGAAAAAAAAAAAAAATGAAATCCCTAGAAATAAAAAATTAAAAAAAAAAGGGTGATAACAATAAAAAAACTAAATCAATATAAAAATCTATCATAAAGTAAACAAGGTTATTATATCTTAACTCCTGATCTTTCTAGGATCAAAAGAATTATATTTTTTTCTTTTGATCTTTCATTGAGATTATTAGATCCGATATTAAGCTGATCTAGTCCATACAGGTGGTGATGTACAGACATATACTAACATAGATTTATCTTAATCTAACATAGATCCATCTTAACCTAAATCTATCAAGATCAAGAGGTATTAAAAAACACCAATTGAAGACTTCTAAGTAGTTTAAGATAGATATATGCTAGTTTTCTTTAGATCCTCTTTATCCTTTTTACATTAAAAATGGAATGTCTATGTTTTTCCATTTTAGTAGATCCATCCTAACCTAGAACTATCAAGATCAAAAGAAGCCCAATTGCAGACCTCTAAATGGTTAAGATGAATATATACTAGTTTAATTTATATCCTCTTCATCCTGTTCACATTATAAATAGAATGTTTATGTTTTTCCATCGTAGTTTATGCCTGTGACACATCTTTTCGACTACTGGACGTAAATGACCTGCCCTCTTCGTTTGCAAGCAATTCCATAATGTCAATGTTTTAAATCAAAAAATCTTAGATTCAGGATCTGACGAGCAAGAAAAGCAATTTTGAACAGGGTAAATCATGGCTTTCGAAGCAGTTAGCGGGGTTCTAATATAACCTTTCCATTTTTATCTATTCATTAATATTGTAATAATAAAAAGAAAATCCATAATAACTCTTTAATTTGTCTTAAAAAAATAATCTGGAAATCCAATTTTAATGTTATAAGAGGATCCATCTTTAACAATGATCTATTAAGTATAAATAAAGATTTAAAAAAAAATGGGACATCCACATTTCCATTTTTTAAATTACATTTTAGATATAGGAAAAGAAAATAGAATTTTTATTTTATTAAACATATCAGGACGTCGGTAAGATCCTTGCAACAGGGTTTTGATGTGACATTTCGGTGAAAATAGACATTAATAGAGAATAATAAACGACATTCCATGAAGACTACTCAATATCTCGTAATCAAGTGCAAATGATACAATGTGAAACAAATACCTACATTAAAAGGCTAGTTCTAATGTTATCTAACATAAATAACTAGAGCAAGTTCATTTCGACTCTGTCAAATCTCGCATTTGAACAAATCCCGAAAATATACCGACAAAGATCTGAAAATAGCTTACCAAGATGGTGCTTCGTTCTTTCCACGAGACTCCGCCGGTACTTGGCCAAAACACTGGCCATGTAGCCATCTCTTTCACCTGTAATCTCATCGTCGACGTCCGGCTCGGTGATCGCAAGGCATCTCGTATGAATATTCCTGCCGAGCACAATTTCTTTCTTTTCTCCATTTCCAGAACCTTGGCCATTATCAGAATGGCTACTAACGTTGCCATTTTCGTCCGCATCGGTCCCGGTCAAGGGAGCGCATATCTCAACCGGATCAAATTCCTCGGGGAGAGGCTCGACCCAGTCACCTGCCAAAGACTTAGGGTTAGCATTCGTGCTTGGGTTCGCAACTTGTACCGTGCAAACCATGGCTCTTCTGTTATCTGTCACTTCGGGAATATGCCAACAATGTGCCGAGATCGATTCCCGCTAAACCCAGAGAGGCCAAGAATATGCCTTACACGCTGATTCTCTACGCAGCGAATATGCTTCCCTTGTTTTCGCGTTCGCCAGCCACGACATTTAACAAAAATATCTCAGGAAACCAGCATGACCCCATCCGATTTACTGGCTCTTAAGAGTATCAAAGGGGCGTTGGACGGTCGCCGACTCGCCAGTGTTTTGTCGCTGCCTGGACCGGTAGGGAGATTGTAGGCCGTCGGTACCTCAACATCGACGGCGTCCGTGTGTCCTCGGTTTTAAAAGAGAGCCGTGTAGCTGAGTATCTGACGTCCACGGTCCAAGGAACACAAAACACGTATACAGATGCCAGGCTGTCCTGTCTGACACCTTGCACGTGATAGAAAAATATTTTAGTTTACGATGTCGGTTCCACGATTGATATTGTCATTTACCTTGGGTAAATGAAGTGGTACAGGCTGACGTGGCAGAGTATTCATCACACTTGGTGTTTTACCTTGAGATAACATCGTCAGAAGGCACTGTAACATCGTACCCACACGGACTTTGTGTAGCATGTTGAAACAAGCCGACTTGAGGGAGGTGGGACGACTAGTGGAGTTGTGTCTGAACTCACTGGTGTGTAGTGATATTTTATGCGGTTGTTTCGTTTTATTTTGGGTATTTTGTTTGTAATAGAGTGAGTAATTGGATGAAATCACTCATCAATCCGGGCGAACAATCTTGAGCCCATTGATTTTGGAATGACTGCGCGAGCTCTGAAGAAGGCGATCTGAAGACTCCCGCACCCGCTGTCTGGCCTTGCCCCAAGCCCCTGCCTGGCAGGCCCGCTGCCATCTACGCCCCTCTGGGCCTCTCCCAGTTTTCCCTCGCCCCTCAGGCCTCCTGCTCACCCCAGCACTGGGACTCTCCCTTTCTGCCTCCTTTACTCTTAAGCGCCTGCACTCTGGCTCCCCCTCGCCTTAATGGCTGGGTCTGACCCCCCCCCCCCAACCAAATTTGGAAGATCATGAAAAACTGTTCGCATCTCTCATCCCAGAGAATGCATCAACAAGAATCCGTCCATCTGCGACAAAGTTCGTAAAAAAACTGGATGAAATCCCTGAAGTTTCTCTTCCTCCCACCCTTCCGAGGAAGGCAGCAATCGCCTTAGCTGAAAGAGGCCTTGTCGGTCAGTTCACTGGCCTTTGGCCTTCACCCAGATCAATCCAAAAATGGGTAGAATGCAACTGGAGCGCGATGACACAAGAAAAAATAGCTATCAGGTTCTGCGGAAGGGGCTTCTACACCTTCCTATTTGAATCAAAAGAGGACAGGAACCTTATCTTCAGAAACGGCCCTTATTTCATGGATTCAAGAGGCCTTTATCTGAACAGATGGACTCCAGACTTCGATCCAGAAATGGACATCCCAAACGCAGTCCCGGTTTGGGTCTGCCTGCCTCATCTGCCGCTTCACTGCTGGGGAGACGAATCTGTAAAGGCTATTGGGAATGCAGTTGGCAAATACATCGACAGATCTGAGCCAAAGGAGAACATGCATGCGTGTGCAAGGATATGCGTCGAAGTCGACCTCGGGAAAGGCCTACCGGAAGCCACCAAGATCAAGGTAGATCACTATACACACATCCAACAACTAGACTACGAGCAGCTGCCCTTCAAATGCAAGGTATGTCACGAATATGGGCACTTCGCAAATAGATGTAGCAAGTCAAAATTAAATGAGCCTAATGGTAATGAAGAAATCTCTGAAGGTCCTTGGGAACAAGTTAAAAAGAAAAAATCCACTCCCTCACAAGGACCAAGCTCCAAGCCCCTCCCGGAAATCCCCTTCCCTCCTCCTCCCCCTTCCTGTTCAACTCCCCCCTTCCCCTCTTCCTCTAACCCCTTTGAATCCTTATCAGTGGAAGATCCCATATCCCCTCCCCCCGAGACACTGCCCTAGCAGTGATCTCCTCCCCATCGAAACCTCCACCCTCACCCCCCCAACCATCGAGCGAATACTCACTCGAAACAAATCAAAAGAAGCAGGCCTCTCCTCTGACCCTCCGAGAAAGGCAGGCAGGAAGTCAAACAAAGAGATCAGAGATGAAACAATAGCGAAAGACACGGTCACTGGTACCCAGCAACCCATGGATACATATCTTGATAGACAAAAAGGAAGTGGAGAAAAACTAAAGGAGAAGAGCAGGCACCAATTAAAAATTGGAAAATGATGATAGTGGTCTCTTGGAATTGCAGGGGGTTGGGCTCCTCCTTAAAAACAAATGCAGTCCGGGATATAATTAAACAGGAGCAACCAGACCTTCTCCTCATCCAGGAGACCAAAATTTCTGAGAACGATTTCCAAAAGCAAACCACAAAACACAAAAACTACTCTGGTACATCAATAGGAGCAACAGGCGCATCAGTTGGTATAGGAACTCTATGGAATAAGAACAAATGTGACCCCATCAATATAAACTCTTGCAATTGGTGGGTAAGATCAAATCTCATAAACAAAACCACAAAAGAAATCTACACTATATACAACATCTACGTTCTGAACCACTATAGGGATAAAGCTTTCTGCTGGGATTCTTTAACCACAGTCTTACAGTCCTTTCAAGACAGGAATATTTTCTTGGGAGGAGATCTGAATCTAATAAGAAATGCCCAGGAAAAACTAGGTGGGAACTTCCACGCAGACCCCTCAAGAGATTCGTTGGAATCAATAATCCAAAATCACAATATGATAGACGTTCCTCCTTACAACGGGAAATTTACGTGGAGTAACAAAAGAATCGGCATCCATAACATCAAGGAGAGATTAGACAGAATCCTTGTTCAGGAAAGAATTGTTGCAGGCTTTTCCTCTATCAAATCCAATATCATTCAAGCCTCGGCCTCAGACCATAAACCAGTGGCCATAATGCTGGACAAGGGAAGAAATCTGGGGCCCCTCCCCTTCAAATACAACAAAATCTGGGACGCCAAAGAAGACTTCAGCAACCTCATCCAAGCCCAGTGGGCTAAGGAAGTTATAGGCTCGCCTCATTATATCTGGGAAACCAAGCTAAAGTCTCTAAGAACAACTATAAAGCAGTGGGCAAGAGAAAACACAGCTAAGGAAAACAAAAAAAAAAGTAGACCTTCACAAGCAGGTGGAACATTGGAGCCAGGCAAAAGAGAATACTCAATACACAAAGGAGGACCAAACACAAGAAAACGAAATGTACAGGGAACTGTATAGACAAAACAGGGTAGAGGAGGAAGAACAGCGACAGAAATCGAGGTGTTTATGGCTAAAGGCGGGAGACAAAAACACTTCCTTTTTCCACAACAACGTCAAGATCAGACGCGCCGGCAACCAAATCGACAACATCGTGGCAGAAGGGAAAGAGATCAACGAGCAAGAAGCAATAAAAGAGGCAGCACTCATGCATTTCCAATCCTTATTAACAGCAGGCCCCCAGTCTCCGGATAGCACGGAATTCCTCAGACCAATTGAGAGCAAAATCTCAGTCATGCAAAACAGCGAATTGGACAAGGATGTTTCAGAAGAGGAAATCAGAATGGCAGCCTTCAGCATGCAACAGGACAAGGCCCCAGGCCCAGATGGTTTCACTGTCGCCTTCTTCAGAAATCACTGGGACACTATAAAAAAAAGACTTTGTAAGGATGGTAAAAAATGTTTTCAAAAACTGCAAGATGGGGGAAAACACCAAATCCTCACACCTCGCCCTCATTCCCAAAGATATCAATCCCCTCTCCTTCGATCGGTTCAGGCCCATCTCCCTTTGTAATGTCTCTTACAAGATTGTCACCAAAATTCTAGCCAACAGGCTTAAAAAGCTCCTCCCCACCCTCATTTCCGAGAATCAAGGGGGATTTGTACCTCAGAATTGCAGACCTCTAAATGGTTAAGATGAATATATACTAGTTTAATTTAGATCCTCTTCATCCTGTTCACATTATAAATAGAATGTTTATGTTTTTCCATCGTAGTTTATGCCTGTGACACATCTTTTCGACTACTGGACGTAAATGACCTGCCCTCTTCGTTTGCAAGCAATTCCATAATGTTAATGTTTTAAATCAAAAAATCTTAGATTCAGGATCTGACGAGCAAGAAAAGCAATTTTGAACAGGGTAAATCATGGCTTTCGAAGCAGTTAGCGGGGTTCTAATATAACCTTTCCATTTTTATCTATTCATTAATATTGTAATAATAAAAAGAAAATCCATAATAACTCTTTAATTTGTCTTAAAAAAATAATCTGGAAATCCAATTTTAATGTTATAAGAGGATCCATCTTTAACAATGATCTATTAAGTATAAATAAAGATTTAAAAAAAAATGGGACATCCACATTTCCATTTTTTAAATTACATTTTAGATATAGGAAAAGAAAATAGAATTTTTATTTTATTAAACATATCAGGACGTCGGTAAGATCCTTGTAACAGGGTTTTGATGTGACATTTCAGTGAAAATAGACATTAATAGAGAATAATAAACGACATTCCATGAAGACTACTCAGTATCTCGTAATCAAGTGCAAATGATACAATGTGAAACAAATACCTACATTAAAAGGCTAGTTCTAATGTTATCTAACATAAATAACTAGATCAAGTTCATTTCGACTCTGTCAAATCTCGCATTTGAACAAATCCCGAAAATATACCGACAAAGATCTGAAAATAGCTTACCAAGATGGTGCTTCGTTCTTTCCACGAGACTCCGCCGGTACTTGGCCAAAACACTGGCCATGTAGCCATCTCTTTCACCTGTAATCTCATCGTCGACGTCTGGCTCGGTGATCGCAAGGCAGCTCGTATGAATATTCCTGCCGAGCACAATTTCTTTCTTTTCTCCATTTCCAGAACCTTGGCCATTATCAGAACGGCTACTAACGCTGCCATTTTCGTCCGCATCGGTCCCGGTCAAGGGAGCACATATCTCAACCGGATCAAATTCCTCGGGGAGAGGCTCGACCCAGTCACCTGCCAAAGACTTAGGGTTAGCATTCGTGCTTGGGTTTGCAACTTGTACCGTGCAAACCATGGCTCTTCTGTTATCTGTCACTTCGGGAATATGCCAACAATGTGCCGAGATCGATTCCCGCTAAACCCCGAGAGGCCAAGAATATGCCTTACACGCTGTTTCTCTACGCAGCGAATATGCTTCCCTTGTTTTCGCGTTCGCCAGCCACGGCATTTAACAAAAATATCTCAGGAAACCGGCATGACCCCATCCGATTTACTGGCTCTTAAGAGTATCAAAGGGGCGTTGGACGATCGCCGACTCGCCAATGTTTTGTCGCTGCCTGGACCGGTAGGGAGATTGTAGGCCGTCGGTACCTCGACATCGACGGCGTCCGTGTGTCCTCATTTTTAAAAGAGAGCCGTGTAGCTGAGTATCTGACGTCCACGGTCCAAGGAAGACAAAACACGTATACAAATGCCAGGCTGTCCTGTCTGACACCTTGCACGTGATAGAAAAATATTTTAGTTTACGATGTCGGTTCCACGATTGATATTGTCATTTACCTTGGGTAAATGAAGTGGTACAGGCTGACGTGGCAGAGTATTCATCACACTTGGTGTTTTACCTTGAGATAACATCGTCAGAAGGCACTGTAACATCGTACCCACACGGACTTTGTGTAGCATGTTGAAACAAGCCGACTTGAGGGAGGTGGGACGACGCATGTTGAAACAAGCCGACTTGAGGGAGGTGGGACGACTAGTGGAGTTGTGTCTGAACTCACTGGTGTGTAGTGATATTTTATGCGGTTGTTTTGTTTTATTTTGGGTATTTTGTTTGTAATAGAGTGAGTAATTGGATGAAATCACTCATCAATCCGAGCGAACAATCTTGAGCCCATCGATTTTGGAATGACTGCGCGAGCTCTGAAAAAGGCGATCTGAAGACTCCCGCACCCGCTGTCTGGCCCTGCCCCAAGCCCCTGCCTGGCAGGCCCGCTGCCATCTACGCCCCTCTAGGCCTCTCCCAGTTTTCCCTCGCCCCTCAGGCCTCCTGCTCACCCCAGCACTGGGACTCTCCCTTTCTGCCTCCTTTACTCTTAAGCGCCTGCACTCTGGCTCCCCCTCGCCTTAATGGCTGGGTCTGACCCCCCCCCCCCAACCAAATTTGGAAGATCATGAAAAACTGTTCGCATCTCTCATCCCAGAGAATGCATCAACAAGAATCCGTCCATCTGCGACAAAGTTCGTCAAAAAACTGGATGAAATCCCTGAAGTTTCTCATCCTCCCACCCTTCCGAGGAAGGCAGCAATCGCCTTAGCTGAAAGAGGCCTTGTCGGTCAGTTCACTGGCCTTTGGCCTTCACCCAGATCAGTCCAAAAATGGGTAGAATGCAACTGGAGCGCGATGACACAAGAAAAAATAGCTATCAGGTTCTGCGGAAGGGGCTTCTACACCTTCCTATTTGAATCAAAAGAGGACAGGAACCTTATCTTCAGAAACGGCCCTTATTTCATGGATTCAAGAGGCCTTTATCTGAACAGATGGACTCCAGACTTCGATCCGGAAATGGACATCCCAAACGCAGTGCCGGTTTGGGTCCGCCTGCCTCATCTGCCGCTTCACTGCTGGGGAGACGAATCTGTAAAGGCTATTGGGAATGCAGTTGGCAAATACATCGACAGATCTGAGCCAAAGGAGAACATGCATGCGTGTGCAAGGATATGCGTCGAAGTCGACCTCGGGAAAGGCCTACCGGAAGCCACCAAGATCAAGGTAGATCACTAAACACACATCCAACAACTAGACTACGAGCAGATGCCCTTCAAATGCACTGTATGTCACGAATATGGGCACTTCGCAAATAGATGTAGCAAGTCAAAATTAAATGAGCCTAATGGTAGTGAAGAAATCTCTGAAGGTCCTTGGGAACAAGTTAAAAAGAAAAAATCCACTCCCTCACAAGGACCAAGCTCCAAGCCCCTCCCGGAAATCCCCTTCCCTCCTCCTCCCCCTTCCTGTTCAGCTCCCCCCTTCCCCTCTTCCTCTAACCCCTTTGAATCCTTATCAGTGGAAGATCCCATATCCCCTCCCCCCGAGACACTGCCCTAGCAGTGATATCCTCCCCATCGAAACCTCCACCCTCACCCCCCCAACCATCGAGCGAATACTCACTCGAAACAAATCAAAAGAAGCAGGCCTCTCCTCTGACCCTCCGAGAAAGGCAGGCAGGAAGTCAAACAAAGAGATCAGAGATGAAACAACAGCGAAAGACACGGCCACCGGTACCCAGCAACCCATGGATACATATCTTGATAGACAAAAAGGAAGTGGAGAAAAACTAAAGGAGAAGAGCGGGCACCAATTAAAAATTGGAAAATGATGATAGTGGTCTCTTGGAATTGCAGGGGGTTGGGCTCCTCCTTAAAAACAAATGCAGTCCGGGATATAATTAAATAGGAGCAACCAGACCTTCTCCTCATCCAGGAGACCAAAATTTCTGAGAACGATTTCCAAAAGCAAACCACAAAACACAAAAACTACTCTGGTACATCAATAGGAGCAGCAGGCGCATCAGTTGGTATAGGAACACTATGGAATAAGAACAAATGCGACCCCATCAATATAAACTCTTGCAATTGGTGGGTAAGATCAAATCTCATAAACAAAACCACAAAAGAAATCTACACTATATACAACATCTACGCTCCGAACCACTATAGGGATAAAGCTTTCTGCTGGGTTTCTTTAACCACAGACTTACAGTCCTTTCAAGACAGGAATATTTTCTTGGGAGGAGATCTGAATCTAAGAAGAAATGCCGAGGAAAAACTAGGTGGGAACTTTCACGCAGACCCCTCAAGAGATTCGTTGGAATCAATAATCCAAAATCACAATCTGATAGAAGTTCCTCCTTACAACGGGAAATTTACGTGGAGTAACAAAAGAATCGGCATCCATAACATCAAGGAGAGATTAGACAGAATCCTTGTTCAGGAAAGAATTGTTGCAGGCTTTTCCTCTATCAAATCCAATATCATTCAAGCCTCGGCCTCAGACCATAAACCAGTGGCCATAATGCTGGACAAGGGAAGAAATCTGGGGCCCCTCCCCTTCAAATACAACAAAATCTGGGACGCCAAAGAAGACTTCAGCAACCTCATCCAAGCCCAGTGGGCTAAGGAAGTTATAGGCTCGCCTCATTATATCTGGGAAACCAAGCTAAAGTCTCTAAGAACAACTATAAAGCAGTGGGCAAGAGAAAACGCAGCTAAGGAAAACAAAAAAAAAAGTAGACCTTCACAAGCAGGTGGAACAGTGGAGCCAGGAAAAATAGAATACTCAATACACAAAGGAGGACCAAACACAAGAAAACGAAATGTACAGGGAACTGTATAGACAAAACAGGGTAGAGGAGGAAGAACAGCGGCAGAAATCGAGGTGTTTATGGCTAAAGGCCGGAGACAAAAACACTTCCTTTTTCCACAACAACGTCAAGCTCAGACGCGCCGGCAACCAAATCGACAACATCGTGGCAGAAGGGAAAGAGATCAACGAGCAAGAAGCAATAAAAGAGGCAGCACTCATGCATCTCCAATCCTTATTAACAGCAGGCCCCCAGTCTCCGGATAGCACGGAATTCCTCAGACCAATTGAGAGCAAAATCTCAGTCATGCAAAACAGCGAATTGGACAAGGATGTTTCAGAAGAGGAAATCAGAATGGCAGCCTTCAGCATGCAACAGGATAAGGCCCCAGGCCCAGATGGTTTCACTGTCGCCTTCTTCAGAAATCACTGGGACACTATAAAAAAAAGACTTTGTAAGGATGGTAAAAAATGTTTTCAAAAACTGCAAGATGGGGGAAAACACCAAATCCTCACACCTTGCCCTCATTCCCAAAGATATCAATCCCCTCTCCTTCGATCGGTTCAGGCCCATCTCCCTTTGTAATGTCTCTTACAAGATTGTCACCAAAATTCTAGCCAACAGGCTTAAAAAGCTCCTCCCCACCCTCATTTCCGAGAATCAAGGGGGATTTGTACCTCAGAATTGCAGACCTCTAAATGGTTAAGATGAATATATACTAGTTTAATTTAGATCCTCTTCATCCTGTTCACATTATAAATAGAATGTTTATGTTTTTCCATCGTAGTTTTTGCCTGTGCCACATCTTTTCGACTACTGGACGTAAATGACCTGCCCTCTTCGTTTGCAAGCAATTCCATAATGTTAATGTTTTAAATCAAAAAATCTTAGATTCAGGATCTGACGAGCAAGAAAAGCAATTTTGAACAGGGTAAATCATGGCTTTCGAAGCAGTTAGCGGGGTTCTAATATAACCTTTCCATTTTTATCTATTCATTAATATTGTAATAATAAAAAGAAAATCCATAATAACTCTTTAATTTGTCTTAAAAAAATAATCTGGAAATCCAATTTTAATGTTATAAGAGGATCCATCTTTAACAATGATCTATTAAGTATAAATAAAGATTTAAAAAAAAATGGGACATCCACATTTCCATTTTTTAAATTACATTTTAGATATAGGAAAAGAAAATAGAATTTTTATTTTATTAAACATATCAGGACGTCGGTAAGATCCTTGTAACAGGGTTTTGATGTGACATTTCGGTGAAAATAGACATTAATAGAGAATAATAAACGACATTCCATGAATACTACTCAGTATCTCGTAATCAAGTGCAAATGATACAATGTGAAACAAATACCTACATTAAAAGGCTAGTTCTAATGTTATCTAACATAAATAACTAGATCAAGTTCATTTCGACTCTGTCAAATCTCGCATTTGAACAAATCCCGAAAATATACCGACAAAGATCTGAAAATAGCTTACCAAGATGGTGCTTCGTTCTTTCCACGAGACTCCGCCGGTACTTGGCCAAAACACTGGCCATGTAGCCATCTCTTTCACCTGTAATCTCATCGTCGACGTCCGGCTCGGTGATCGCAAGGCAGCTCGTATGAATATTCCTGCCGAGCACAATTTCTTTCTTTTCTCCATTTCCAGAACCTTGGCCATTATCAGAAAGGCTACTAACGCTGCCATTTTCGTCCGCATCGGTCCCGGTCAAGGGAGCGCATATCTCAACCGGATCAAATTCCTCGGGGAGAGGCTCGACCCAGTCACCTGCCAAAGACTTAGGGTTAGCATTCGTGCTTGGGTTCGCAACTTGTACCGTGCAAACCATGGCTCTTCTGTTATCTGTCACTTCGGGAATATGCCAACAATGTGCCGAGATCGATTCCCGCTAAACCCCGAGAGGCCAAGAATATGCCTTACATGCTGTTTCTCTACGCAGCGAATATGCTTCCATTGTTTTCGCGTTTGCCAGCCACGGCATTTAACAAAAATATCTCAGGAAACCGGCATGACCCCATCCGATTTACTGGCTCTTAAGAGTATCAAAGGGGCGTTGGACGGTCGCCGACTCGCCAGTGTTTTGTCGCTGCCTGGACCGGTAGGGAGATTGTAGGCCGTCGGTACCTCGACATCGACGGCGTCTGTGTGTCCTCGGTTTTAAAAGAGAGCCGTGTAGCTGAGTATCTGACGTCCACGGTCCAAGGAAGACAAAACACGTATACAGATGCCAGGCTGTCCTGTCTGACACCTTGCACGTGATAGAAAAATATTTTAGTTTACGATGTCGGTTCCACGATTGATATTGTCATTTACCTTGGGTAAATGAAGTGGTACAGGCTGACGTGGCAGAGTATTCATCACACTTGGTGTTTTACCTTGAGATAACATCGTCAGAAGGCACTGTAACATCGTACCCACACGGACTTTGTGTAGCATGTTGAAACAAGCCGACTTGAGGGAGGTGGGACGACTAGTGGAGTTGTGTCTGAACTCACTGGTGTGTAGTGATATTTTATGCGGTTGTTTCGTTTTATTTTGGGTATTTTGTTTGTAATAGAGTGAGTAATTGGATGAAATCACTCATCAATCCGGGCGAACAATCTTGAGCCCATCGATTTTGGAATGACTGCGCGAGCTCTGAAGAAGGCGATCTGAAGACTCCCGCACCCGCTGTCTGGCCCTGCCCCAAGCCCCTGCCTGGCAGGCCAGCTGCCATCTACGCCCCTCTGGGCCTCTCCCAGTTTTCCCTCGCCCCTCAGGCCTCCTGCTCACCCCAGCACTAGGACTCTCCCTTTCTGCCTCCATTACTCTTAAGCGCCTGCACTCTGGCTCCCCCTCGCCTTAATGGCTGGGTCTGACCCCCCCCCCCAACCAAATTTGGAAGATCATGAAAAACTGTTCGCATCTCTCATCCCAGAGAATGCATCAACAAGAATCCGTCCATCTGCGACAAAGTTCGTCAAAAAACTGGATGAAATCCCTGAAGTTTCTCTTCCTCCCACCCTTCCGAGGAAGGCAGCAATCGCCTTAGCTGAAAGAGGCCTTGTCGGTCAGTTCACTGGCCTTTGGCCTTCACCCAGATCAGTCCAAAAATGGGTAGAATGCAACTGGAGCGCGATGACACAAGAAAAAATAGCTATCAGGTTCTGCGGAAGGGGATTCTACACCTTCCTATTTGAATCAAAAGAGGACAGGAACCTTATCTTCAGAAACGGCCCTTATTTCATGGATTCAAGAGGCCTTTATCTGAACAGATGGACTCCAGACTTCGATCCGGAAATGGACATCCCAAACGCAGTCCCGGTTTGGGTCCGCCTGCCTCATCTGCCGCTTCACTGCTAGGGAGACGAATCTGTAAAGGCTATTGGGAATGCAGTTGGCAAATACATCGACAGATCTGAGCCAAAGGAG
Source organism: Pinus tabuliformis (assembly GCA_031772625.1). Lineage (NCBI taxonomy): Eukaryota > Viridiplantae > Streptophyta > Pinopsida > Pinales > Pinaceae > Pinus > Pinus tabuliformis. The sequence goes on from CM062817.1 coordinate 279,434,559, forward strand.
AACATGCATGCGTGTGCAAGGATATGCGTCGAAGTCGACCTCGGGAAAGGCCTACCAGAAGCCACCAAGATCAAGGTAGATCATTATACACACATCCAACAACTAGACTACGAGCAGCTGCCCTTCAAATGCAAGGTATGTCACGAATATGGGCACTTCGCAAATAGATGTAGCAAGTCAAAATTAAATGAGCCTAATGGTAGTGAAGAAATCTTTGAAGGTCCTTGGGAACAAGTTAAAAAGAAAAAATCCACTCCCTCACAAGGACCAAGCTCCAAGCCCCTCGCGGAAATCCCCTTCCCTCGTCCTCCCCCTTCCTGTTCAGCTCCCCCCTTCCCCTCTTCCTTTAACTCCTTTGAATCCTTATCAGTGGAAGATCCCATATCCCCTCCCCCCGAGACATTGCCCTAGCAGTGATCTCCTCCCCATCGAAACCTCCACCCTCACCCCCCCAACCATCGAGCGAATACTCACTCGAAACAAATCAAAAGAAGCAGGCCTCTCCTCTGACCCTCCGAGAAAGGCAGGCAAGAAGTCAAACAAAGAGATCAGAGATGAAACAACAGCGAAAGACACGGCCACCGGTACCCAGCAACCCATGGATACATATCTTGATAGACAAAAAGGAAGTGGAGAAAAATTAAAGGAGAAGACCGGGCACCAATTAAAAATTGGAAAATGATGATAGTGGTCTCTTGGAATTGCAGGGGGTTGGGCTCCTCCTTAAAAACAAATGCAGTCCGGGATATAATTAAACAGGAGCAACCAGACCTTCTCCTCATCCAGGAGACCAAAATTTCTGAGAACGATTTCCAAAAGCAAACCACAAAACACAAAAACTACTTTGGTACATCAATAGGAGCAGCAGGCGCATCAGTTGGTATAGGAACTCTATGGAATAAGAACAAATGCGACCCCATCAATATAAACTCTTGCAATTGGTGGGTAAGATCAAATCTCATAAACAAAACCACAAAAGAAATCTACACTATATACAACATCTACGCTCCGAACCACTATAGGGATAAAGCTTTCTGCTGGGATTCTTTAACCACAGACTTACAGTCCTTTCAAGACAGGAATATTTTCTTGGGAGGAGATCTGAATCTAAGAAGAAATGCCGAGGAAAAACTAGGTGGGAACTTCCACGTAGACCCCTCAAGAGATTCGTTGGAATCAATAATCCAAAATCACAATCTGATAGACGTTCCTCCTTACAACGGGAAATTTACGTGGAGTAACAAAAGAATCGGCATCCATAACATCAAGGAGAGATTAGACAGAATCCTTGTTCAGGAAAGAATTGTTGCAGGCTTTTCCTCTATCAAATCCAATATCATTCAAGCCTCGGCCTCAGACCATAAACCAGTGGCCATAATGCTGGACAAGGGAAGAAATCTGGGGCCCCTCCCCTTCAAATACAACAAAATCTGGGACGCCAAAGAAGACTTCAGCAACCTCATCCAAGCCCAGTGGGCTAAGGAAGTTATAGGCTCGCCTCATTATATCTGGGAAACCAAGCTAAAGTCTCTAAGAACAGCTATAAAGCAGTGGGCAAGAGAAAACGCAGCTAAGGAAAACAAAAAAAAAAAGTAGACCTTCACAAGCAGGTGGAACAGTGGAGCCAGGCAAAAGAGAATACTCAATACACAAAGGAGGACCAAACACAAGAAAACGAAATGTACAGGGAACTGTATAGACAAAACAGGGTAGAGGAGGAAGAACAGCGGCAGAAATCGAGGTGTTTATGGCTAAAGGCCGGAGACAAAAACACTTCCTTTTTCCACAACAACGTCAAGCTCAGACGCGCCGGCAACCAAATCGACAACATCGTGGCAGAAGGGAAAGAGATCAACGAGCAAGAAGCAATAAAAGAGGCAGCACTCATGCATTTCCAATCCTTATTAACAGCAGGCCCCCAGTCTCCGGATAGCACGGAATTCCTCAGACCAATTGAGAGCAAAATCTCAGTCATGCAAAACAGCGAATTGGACAAGGATGTTTCAGAAGAGGAAATCAGAATGGCAGCCTTCAGCATGCAACAGGACAAGGCCCCAGGCCCAGATGGTTTCACTGTCGCCTTCTTCAGAAATCACTGGGACACTATAAAAAAAAGACTTTGTAAGGATGGTAAAAAATGTTTTCAAAAACTGCAAGATGGGGGAAAACACCAAATCCTCACACCTCGCCCTCATTCCCAAAGATATCAATCCCCTCTCCTTCGATCGGTTCAGGCCCATCTCCCTTTGTAATGTCTCTTACAAGATTGTCACCAAAATTCTAGCCAACAGGCTTAAAAAGCTCCTCCCCACCCTCATTTCCGAGAATCAAGGGGGATTTGTACCTCAGAATTGTAGACCTCTAAATGGTTAAGATGAATATATACTAGTTTAATTTAGATCCTCTTCATCCTGTTCACATTATAAATAGAATGTTTATGTTTTTCCATCGTAGTTTATGCCTGTGACACATCTTTTCGACTACTGGACGTAAATGACATGCCCTCTTCGTTTGCAAGCAATTCCATAATGTTAATGTTTTAAATCAAAAAATCTTAGATTCAGGATCTGACGAGCAAGAAAAGCAATTTTGAACAGGGTAAATCATGGCTTTCGAAGCAGTTAGCGGGGTTCTAATATAACCTTTCCATTTTTATCTATTCATTAATATTGTAATAATAAAAAGAAAATCCATAATAACTCTTTAATTTGTCTTAAAAAAATAATCTGGAAATCCAATTTTAATGTTATAAGAGGATCCATCTTTAACAATGATCTATTAAGTATAAATAAAGATTTAAAAAAAAATGGGACATCCACATTTCCATTTTTTAAATTACATTTTAGATATAGGAAAAGAAAATAGAATTTTTATTTTATTAAACATATCAGGACGTCGGTAAGATCCTTGTAACAGGGTTTTGATGTGACATTTCGGTGAAAATAGACATTAATAGAGAATAATAAACGACATTCCATGAAGACTACTCAGTATCTCGTAATCAAGTGCAAATGATACAATGTGAAACAAATACCTACATTAAAAGGCTAGTTCTAATGTTATCTAACATAAATAACTAGATCAAGTTCATTTCGACTCTGTCAAATCTCGCATTTGAACAAATCCCGAAAATATACCGACAAAGATCTGAAAATAGCTTACCAAGATGGTGCTTCGTTCTTTCCACGAGACTCCGCCGGTACTTGGCCAAAACACTGGCCATGTAGCCATCTCTTTCACCTGTAATCTCATCGTCGACGTCCGGCTCGGTGATCGCAAGGTAGCTCGTATGAATATTCCTGCCGAGCACAATTTCTTTCTTTTCTCCATTTCCAGAACCTTGGCCATTATCAGAACGACTACTAACGCTGCCATTTTCGTCCGCATCGGTCCCGGTCAAGGGAGCGCATATCTCAACCGGATCAAATTCCTCGGGGAGAGGCTCGACCCAGTCACCTGCCAAAGACTTAGTGTTAGCATTCATGCTTGGGTTCGCAACTTGTACCGTGCAAACCATGGCTCTTCTGCTATCTGTCACTTCGGGAATATGCCAACAATATGCCGAGATCGATTCCCGCTAAACCCCGAGAGGCCAAGAATATGCCTTACACGCTGTTTCTCTACGCAGCGAATATGCTTCCCTTGTTTTCGCATTCGCCAGCCACGACATTTAACAAAAATATCTCAGGAAACCGGCATGACCCCATCCGATTTACTGGCTCTTAAGAGTATCAAAGGGGCGTTGGACGGTCGCCGACTCGCCAGTGTTTTGTCGCTGCCTGGACCGGTAGGGAGATTGTAGGCCGTCAGTACCTCGACATCGACGGCGTCCGTGTGTCCTCGGTTTTAAAAGAGAGCCATGTAGCTGAGTATCTGACGTCCACGGTCCAAGGAAGACAACACACGTATACAGATGCCAGGCTGTCCTGTCTGACACCTTGCACGTGATAGAAAAATATTTTAGTTTACGATGTCGGTTCCACGATTGATATTGTCATTTACCTTGGGTAAATGAAGTGGTACAGGCTGACGTGGCAGAGTATTCATCACACTTGGTGTTTTACCTTGAGATAACATCGTCAGAAGGCACTGTAACATCGTACCCACACGGACTTTGTGTAGCATGTTGAAAAAGCCGACTTGAGGGAGGTGGGACGACTAGTGGAGTTGTGTCTGAACTCACTGGTGTGTAGTGATATTTTATGCGGTTGTTTCGTTTTATTTTGGGTATTTTGTTTGTAATAGAGTGAGTAATTGGATGAAATCACTCATCAATCCGGGCGAACAATCTTGAGCCCATCGATTTTGGAATGACTGCGCGAGCTCTGAAGAAGGCGATCTGAAGACTCCCGCACCCGCTGTCTGGCCCTGCCCCAAGCCCCTGCCTGGCAGGCCCGCTGCCATCTACGCCCCTCTGGGCCTCTCCCAGTTTTCCCTCGCCCCTCAGGCCTCCTGCTCACCCCAGCACTGGGACTCTCCCTTTCTGCCTCCTTTACTCTTAAGCGCATGCACTCTGGCTCCCCCTCGCCTTAATGGCTGGGTCTGACCCCCCCCCCAACCAAATTTGGAAGATCATGAAAAACTGTTCGCATCTCTCATCCCAGAGAATGCATCAACAAGAATCCGTCCATCTGCGACAAAGTTCGTCAAAAAACTGGATGAAATCCCTGAAGTTTCTCTTCCTCCCACCCTTCCGAGGAAGGCAGCAATCGCCTTAGCTGAAAGAGGCCTTGTCGGTCAGTTCACTGGCCTTTGGCCTTCACCCAGATCAGTCCAAAAATGGGTAGAATGCAACTGGAGCGCGATGACACAAGAAAAAATAGCTATCAGGTTCTGCGGAAGGGGCTTCTACACCTTCCTATTTGAATCAAAAGAGGACAGGAACCTTATCTTCAGAAACGGCCCTTATTTCATGGATTCAAGAGGCCTTTATCTGAACAGATGGACTCCAGACTTCGATCCGGAAATGGACATCCCAAACGCAGTCCCGGTTTGGGTCCGCCTGCCTCATCTGCCGCTTCACTGCTGGGGAGACGAATCTGTAAAGGCTATTGGGAATGCAGTTGGCAAATACATCGACAGATCTGAGCCAAAGGAGAACATGCATGCGTGTGCAAGGATATGCGTCGAAGTCGACCTCGGGAAAGGCCTACCGGAAGCCACCAAGATCAAGGTAGATCACTATACACACATCCAACAACTAGACTACGAGCAGCTGCCCTTCAAATGCAAGGTATGTCACGAATATGGGCACTTCGCAAATAGATGTAGCAAGTCAAAATTAAATGAGCCTAATGGTAGTGAAGAAATCTCTGAAGGTCCTTGGGAACAAGTTAAAAAGAAAAAATCCACTCCCTCACAAGGACCAAGCTCCAAGCCCCTCCCGGAAATCCCCTTCCCTCCTCCTCCCCCTTCCTGTTCAGCTCCCCCCTTCCCCTCTTCCTCTAACCCCTTTGAATCCCTATCAGTGGAAGATCCCATATCCCCTCCCCCCGAGACACTGCCCTAGCAGTGATCTCCTCCCCATCGAAACCTCCACCCTCACCCCCCCAACCATCGAGCGAATACTCACTCGAAACAAATCAAAAGAAGCAGGCCTCTCCTCTGACCCTCCGAGAAAGGCAGGCAGGAAGTCAAACAAAGAGATCAGAGATGAAACAACAGCGAAAGACACGGCCACCGGTACCCAACAACCCATGGATACATATCTTGATAGACAAAAAGGAAGTGGAGAAAAACTAAAGGAGAAGAGCGGGCACCAATTAAAAATTGGAAAATGATGATAGTGGTCTCTTGGAATTGCAGGGGGTTGGGCTCCTCCTTAAAAACAAATGCAGTCCGGGATATAATTAAACAGGAGCAACCAGACCTTCTCCTCATCCAGGAGACCAAAATTTCTGAGAACGATTTCCAAAAGCAAACCACAAAACACAAAAACTACTCTGGTACATCAATAGGAGCAGCAGGCGCATCAGTTGGTATAGGAACTCTATGGAATAAGAACAAATGCGACCCCATCAATATAAACTCTTGCAATTGGTGGGTAAGATCAAATCTCATAAACAAAACCACAAAAGAAATCTACACTATATACAACATCTACGCTCCGAACCACTATAGGGATAAAGCTTTCTGCTGGGATTCTTTAACCACAGACTTACATTCCTTTCAAGACAGGAATATTTTCTTGGGAGGAGATCTGAATCTAAGAAGAAATGCCGAGGAAAAACTAGGTGGGAACTTCCACGCAGACCCCTCAAGAGATTCGTTGGAATCAATAATCCAAAATCACAATCTGATAGACGTTCCTCCTTACAACGAGAAATTTACGTGGAGTAACAAAAGAATCGGCATCCATAACATCAAGGAGAGATTAGACAGAATCCTTGTTCAGGAAAGAATTGTTGCAGGCTTTTCCTCTATCAAATCCAATATCATTCAAGCCTCGGCCTCAGACCATAAACCAGTGGCCATAATGCTGGACAAGGGAAGAAATCTGGGGCCCCTCCCCTTCAAATACAACAAAATCTGGGACGCCAAAGAAGACTTCAGCAACCTCATCCAAGCCCAGTGGGCTAAGGAAGTTATAGGCTCGCCTCATTATATCTGGGAAACCAAGCTAAATTCTCTAAGAACAACTATAAAGCAGTGGGCAAGAGAAAACGCAGCTAAGGAAAACAAAAAAAAAAGTAGACCTTCACAAGCAGGTGGAACAGTGGAGCCAGGCAAAAGAGAATACTCAATACACAAAGGAGGACCAAACACAAGAAAACGAAATGTACAGGGAACTGTATAGACAAAACAGGGTAGAGGAGGAAGAACAACGGCAGAAATCGAGGTGTTTATGGCTAAAGGCCGGAGACAAAAACACTTCCTTTTTCCACAACAACGTCAAGCTCAGATGCGCCGGCAACCAAATCGACAACATCGTGGCAGAAGGGAAAGAGATCAACGAGCAAGAAGCAATAAAAGAGGCAGCACTCATGCATTTCCAATCCTTATTAACAGCAGGCCCCCAGTCTCCGGATAACACGGAATTCCTCAGACCAATTGAGAGCAAAATCTCAGTCATGCAAAACAGCGAATTGGACAAGGATGTTTCAGAAGAGGAAATCAGAATGGCAGCCTTCAGCATGCAACAGGACAAGGCCCCAGGCCCAGATGGTTTCACTGTCGCCTTCTTCAGAAATCACTGGGACACTATAGAAAAAAGACTTTGTAAGGATGGTAAAAAATGTTTTCAAAAACTGCAAGATGGGGGAAAACACCAAATCCTCACACCTCGCCCTCATTCCCAAAGATATCAATCCCCTCTCCTTCGATCGGTTCAGGCCCATCTCCCTTTGTAATGTCTCTTACAAGATTGTCACCAAAATTCTAGCCAACAGGCTTAAAAAGCTCCTCCCCACCCTCATTTCCGAGAATCAAGGGGGATTTGTACCTCAGAATTGCAGACCTCTAAATGGTTAAGATGAATATATACTAGTTTAATTTAGATCCTCTTCATCCTGTTCACATTATAAATAGAATGTTTATGTTTTTCCATCGTAGTTTATGCCTGTGACACATCTTTTCGACTACTGGACGTAAATGACCTGCCCTCTTCGTTTGCAAGCAATTCCATAATGTTAATGTTTTAAATCAAAAAATCTTAGATTCAGGATCTGACGAGCAAGAAAAGCAATTTTGAACAGGGTAAATCATGGCTTTCGAAGCAGTTAGCGGGGTTCTAATATAACCTTTCCATTTTTATCTATTCATTAATATTGTAATAATAAAAAGAAAATCCATAATAACTCTTTAATTTGTCTTAAAAAAATAATCTGGAAATCCAATTTTAATGTTATAAGAGGATCCATCTTTAACAATGATCTATTAAGTATAAATAAAGATTTAAAAAAAAATGGGACATCCACATTTCCATTTTTTAAATTACATTTTAGATATAGGAAAAGAAAATAGAATTTTTATTTTATTAAACATATCAGGACGTCGGTAAGATCCTTGTAACAGGGTTTTGATGTGACATTTCGGTGAAAATAGACATTAATAGAGAATAATAAACGACATTCCATGAAGACTACTCAGTATCTCGTAATCAAGTGCAAATGATACAATGTGAAACAAATACCTACATTAAAAGGCTAGTTCTAATGTTATCTAACATAAATAACTAGATCAACTTCATTTGTTCTAAAGTTATCTAACATAAATAACTAGATCAACTTCATTTCGACTCTGTTAAATCTAGCATTTGAACAAATCCCTAAAATATACCGACAGAGATCTAAAAATAGCTTACCAAGATGGTGCTTCGTTCTTTCCATGAGACTCCGCCGATACTTGGCCAAAACACTGGCCATGTAGCCATCTCTTTCACCTGTAATCTCATCGTCGATGTCCGGCTCGGTGATCGCAAGGCAGCTCGTATGAATATTCCTGCCGAGCACAATTTCTTTCTTTTCTCCATTTCCAGAACCTTGGCCATTATCAGAACGGCTACTAACGCTGCCATTTTCGTCCGCATCGGTCCCGGTCAAGGGAGCGCATATCTCAACCGGATCAAATTCCTCAGGGAGAGGCTCGACCCAGTCACCTGCCAAAGACTTAGGCTTAGCATTCGTGTTTGGGTTCGCAACTTGTACCGTGCAAACCATGGATCTTATGTTATCTGTCACTTCGGGAATATGCCAACAATGTGCCGAGATCGATTCCCGCTAAACCCAGAGAGGCCAAGAATATGCCTTACGCGCTGTTTCTCTATGCAACGAATATGCTTCCCTTGTTTTCGCGTTCGCCAGCCACGGCATTTAACAAAAATATCTCGGGAAACCGGTATGACCCCATCTGATTTACTGGCTCTTAAGAGTATCAAAGGGGCGTTGGACGGTCGCCGACTCGCCAGTGTTTTGTCGCTGCCTGGACCGGTAGGTAGATTGTAGGCCGTCGGTACCTCGACATCGACGGCGTCCGTGTGTCCTCGGTTTTAAAAGAGAGCCGTGTAGCTGAGTATCTGACGTCCACGGTCCAAGGAAGACAAAACACGTATACAGATGCCAAGATGTCCTGTCTGACACCTTGCACGTGATAGAAGAATATTTTAGTTTACGATGTCGGTTCCACGATTTTTATTGTCATTTACCTTGGGTAAATGAAGTGGTACAGGCTGACGTGGCAGAGTATTCATCACACTTGGGGTTTTACCTTGAGATAACATCGTCAAAAGGCACGGTAACATTTTACCCACACCGACTTTGTGTAGCGTGTTGCAACAAGACGACTTGAGGGAGGTGGGACGACTAGTGGAGTACTGTCTGAACTCAATGGTGTGTAGTGATATTTTATGGCAGCAGTTAACCAGTTTGTTATAGGGCATTAAATGTTTGGGGAGATGCAGGTTGGATAGTCGGATAACACGCGAATTTCCATTTTTTATTTAATGCTCAATTTTCTCGCTCGCGTGTTATCGGGTTATCCAGCCTGCATCTCCCCGACATTTAGTGCCCGGGACAGACTGGTTAACCGCTACCATATTTTATGCGGTTGTTTAAGAAATGATTTTTAGATTTTATTTTGGGTATTTTGTTTGTAATAAAGAAAGTAATTGGAAAATCATAATTTTAAGTTATTTACTTTATAAAAAAATTGAGCGTTGTTTTTTAAAGCTCTGCAAATGTAATTTAAAGTTATTAAATTTATTTTTGTATTCAAGACTATAATTTAAGGTTAAATATATTATTTGAGTTATAATCAATTTATGTGAGAAATGTAAATTTAGCAATTGCACTTTTGACCAATGGAGTTTTTGTTAAACTCAATGATGTGTACTGATATTTTATGCAGTTGTTTAAGAAGTGATTTTTGGGTTTTACTTTGGGTATTTTGTTTTTAATCGAATGTAATTTAAAGTGATTAAATTTATTTTGTATTTAAAAATGTAATTTAAAGTGATTAAATTTATCTTGTATTTAAAAATGTAATTTAAAGTTAAATATATTATTTTAGTTATAATTAAATTTATGTGAGAAACGTAAATTTACATTCAAAGGAATAAAAAATTTGAGAAAATCAAAAAAGTTTTAAACAGAGAATGGATTAGTTTAGTATAGTTTACTGCAATTGTATTTAAAGGTGTAAAAGTACACTTAAGAATAAAAATTTTTGGGAAAATTACGGAAGTTTTGAAGATAAAATGGAGTTTAGCATAGTTGCTTTTAGGAGTTGAGCCATTTAATTTTTTATATAAATGTTGTAAGTGAGATGTAATCCAAATATAGATTTGTTTACAAAAAAGGAAATCTCATCAAAGTGACTACAAGATCTGCCAATGCAAATTTAACAAGATGCGATACAATAATTCAAGGAATGGAAAGAAATTAACAAGATGCTGTACAACAATTCAAGGAAACTAGTGAGTAGCACCTAGTGGTTGCAAAAAATACAAATGGTAAAAATAGAGAATAATTGTGATAGCCCTTGTCAAAATTCAATGTAATAAAAGTTAATAGAGGCAAAATAACAATCATAGTTATGGGGCACGTATTCAAAGTTGAATATTGGGCAAAACATCATAGTGTAAGGGTTCATTTGATTTACTATGGCTAAGCAAATTGGCAAAAACAATGGCAAAAACAATGGCAAAAGCTTTGGGAAGCCATGAGGCATTAATTGACATTTTATTTATGAAAATAATGGAATTAGGAGAAAATGAAGGTGAAAGGTCACAGGGTGCATGTGAGGAGGAAAATGAAGGAAAATAATGGAAAATTGAAGAAAATATAGGTCTCATTAATCAAAAATATTATGAGGAACAATTTGTAACAATTTTGTCACTACAACCTTTAGTCAATTCAGTTTTGGAGCTCTCTCTCTATTCTCTCTCTCTCACGCTCTTAGACACTTCGAGTTTTCTTGGAGCACTTCAGCATTGAATCAAGAAAAGCAAAGAAGACAAGAGGAACCAAAGATGAAGTGAGGAAGAGTAGGATTAAGTGGCTACAACGAGATTATTTGCAGGTATCGAGTTGCATGTATGATTTCCTTGCTAGTTTTGGCATGCATGGTTATGCATGTGTGTTCTTGGTTCTCTTATTGTTATTGGCATGGGTTTTGCCAGGTGTGCCAGTGTTCTTCAACCTTGCCTTGCTATTTATGGATAGCCATGGTGAGATGGGGTTCTCATGTTTTGGTTGAGATGGATTTCCGGATGGATTTGAAACTGAGTGAGGTGGTATCTAAAAGAAAAAACACATGGCCTAGTGATCTCTGAATCAGACTGTGGATTGTGATAAAGCCTTGGCCTAGCAACCCTTGAACCTGACTGTTGGTTGTGGTAAAGCCATATTTTGTGTTACCTTGGTGGGCCTAGGAATCCTTGACCAGTGAATGGCGGGATATACGGTAAATCCTAGAGGTGGGTGCCCTCAATCAGGCCTAGGAATCCTTGGCTGATGAATGGCAGGATATACGGTAAAGCCTGGATGGTGGAATCTCGATTAGGGTCTAGTGATCTAGTGGGGATTATGATAAAGCTAAGAGATTAGGAGATAGGCAAATTCCTCATAGTGTAGGTGGAGAAATCCGGTGGCAATGCTTGTTTAGGGCTTAGTGATCCAGTGGGGATTGCGGTAAAGTATGGTTCTATTGATGAGGGTGAGGTGGTTTAGCCTCTTGAAGCCCTGGTTGATTTTTGGTTATGAGCCCTGTTAGCTTCGCTGACAAAGGCCCAAAATTGGATCCAAATATGCTCTAAAGCACTCCCTAAGTCTTCAAAAGTGATCAAAGATCATCCATCGATCGAAACAAGCAAGGGAGAAAAGCCCTTAGAAGGGCTGTAAATCACTATTGGGAGGCTAAAATGCTTAAAAATCAGTCAAAAACCCTTAGCGCAGGCTTAAAACCCAAGAATGCATAGCTGTCGTTAGATTTGGCCGATCAATGGCCCAGATCTAAGCGGCAAATTGCAAATCGGTGGTCCCAAGCAGTGGCAGTCGGAGCTAGACACTGCAGATCAACGATCGCCGATGATCGATATCGGCGGAAACCATGGGGTAGGGCCTTTGCATATATATAAGGGCGATTCGATAATGCCGGACCCGACGGCCTTATGAATGATATTCTATAAGATTTCAAGTCCGTGCCCAAGCATTGTTTAATGCATTTCTCATATATTTAGTTATACAACGATATAAAAAGGAACCTTGGGGCAGTGCCGATTGCGATGAAGCCCGGACTCGAAACGGTCCGGGAAGGGAAATTCATAATTTTTTAAGTCTGCCAAGACCGATTTTTCATAGTTTTTAGTGTATTTTCGTATTTCAAAGAAATACAAAGGAAACACGAGACCAAGCCATTTGCGACATGTGACAATGATTAAGGGCGGACCCGATAGATGCATAGATCATATTTGAAGACTTCTGAAGTCCGAAAGAATCAGAAATAGGCGGGATTTTACATGTTGCAGTGTTTTTTTATGTCTAACAGAAAAACAGTCATTGTTAAAACATTTAAAAGGATAACAAAGGCCGCAGAGCCATTCCACCACATAACAGAGGCCGGAAAGCGATCAGGGAGCATAGACAACACAACACAACTTATCAACCCAAAGTAATCGTGGAGCCACAGCACGAGACAGCCAGAACAAACGGAATGATTGTGGGGCATATGTGACATGAGAGAGCTCCCAGACAGCGCAACAACTACCCAAAATATCTGAATGTGGTTATTCCTCTATCAAAAGAGGAAAACCTCCAAGCCATGCTTGCCTATTGGGGGAATCAAACAATTAGCAAGACAGAGGGATAGATTAGGACCTCTGAAGCCTCAGAAGGCTCAACATCATTGTAAAGAGCTATAAATAGATGAAAACTAAATGTAATATGGGTTCAACTTCTGGAGACTAATGAGACTTTGCTACTCAAGCTTCTCATCTTCATCCATTAGTAATACAAGCTTCTTTTGATGTTATATGTTCAATGTTCTTTTTCTCTTCTATTCTAAGCTTGCACTTGAACAGGTTGTTCACGTTTCTTTTGTGTCTAATGCCAGATAACTGTCATCTTATCTCTGTGTTGATAAATTAGATTTGCAAGCTTCTTTACGGCCTATAGCTAGCCATTCATATGTGGTCATATATGCATCTACCGGTATATTTAGGATTCTCTTTTGCTGCCTGTAGTTAGCCATTCATTTATGTTTATGTATGCATCTGCCGGTATGGTCAGTATTCTCCATACCTTCATTGAATCTACAAATTATTGAGCATCAGTGGTCTAAAGCCTTGTAAGCTGAGGGTGTTCATGCATATCTAGAGTAAAACATAGTTGAAATGGTTGTCTGGCTTGATCCAAACCATCATTTATTCCAATAGTTCTGAGAACAATATTGAAGATTATATGTTACCAGGCATCTCCGAGCTACAACCTAGGAGAGTTTCCTGGAGTGCTAATATAATTGGCATCGTTGCCGGGGAGAGGAAACTGAAGCTCAGCTTCCCTGGGAAATGACACAGATCCAACTTACAAAGTCCAGAAACTTTTTCTGGTTGCAATCATCTATCTATCGACTCTACTAGAGGCCGAACCTTTTCGGCGACTCCACATCATAGTTCTAGCTCAGTTTGTGAGGCATACTCGGAGAAATCCACAGAAATCACAAGCTGACCTAGTACCTGACCCTGAAAATATCATCAAAGAAATAAAGGTATTACAGAAAGGAGCATCAGATTCAGGTAAACCTACACAATCTTCTACATCTCTATAAGAAAATCATGTAATAGAACAAATACATGTTGAGAGTATAGCTTCTAATACTAGCAGCGAATAAAATATCTTAGAGATTCATAAAGCTCTTTATTCTTTAGACTCTCCTTTTGTTATAAGCCCAAAGAAAACCTCACCTCCTATCCATCATACTCCTTTAGTCCTGTCAGACACTCCTCAACCCTCTATCATTCAAACTGCCAGTACTTCTATAGCCACCACAGCTATGACAGGTCCACAAGCACCTACCAAAATGGACAAAATCATAGTTGCTAGGTATGGACCTCTTCTACTACCCACTCCTCTGAATGCCATGCCTACTAGAGAATATCATAAGTATATGCCTAAGTTCACTAGAACTGAAGGTGTTATTGCTGAAGAAAACCTTGAATCATTCTATAGCTATGCTGATAACCTAGACATTAGTGAAGATGATGTCTGGATGAGAATCTTTTTTCAAAGCCTAGATGGAGAGGCTAGAAAATGGTTCAGAGAACTGAGCCCAAGATCTATAGCTGTTATTGAGGCTTTAAATGATGCATTCCTGAAGCATAGGGGGGATAAGAAGGATCTCCTCTACTGCCACACTGAGTTTGGGAACTTACAGAGGGAAAATGATGAGTTGTTGTTTGATTTTAATAAGAGATTTAACTGCATGTACAACAAGATACCTGCTGAAGTGAAACCCACCACTACCTTTGCTAGACTCATCTATGCCAGTGCCTTTGATTCTAAATTCTGTTTACTGTTGAGGGAGAGGCGATGTGCTACTTTCGCTGATATGCAAGATGTAGCCTTGGAAGTAGAATCGAACATCATGGCTGCAGAAAACCTCAAAGGTAATGTTGACAGAAGGAGACAGAGGGACAAGTCTTCATCATCCTCTGGTCCTAAGATAGATAAAATGACCAAAATGATCGAGTCATTAGCCTTTGAAGTTTCCAAATTAAAGGTTGAGCAGCATTCTGGGAAAGGAAGGGTTAGTAATACCTTTGCTCCTCCAAATACAAATCTATATAGAAGACCTGATGAGAATTTGCAGATTTTGCAAAGAAGTAAAGAGGCCAATGAAGACCAAAGGCTGAAGGTCCCTTTTCAAAATGCGGTCATGGAAGAAGAGCAGTTTGAGGAAGGTGATGAGATCCATGGTATGGAAGACAAAGGCAGCGCCACCTTTTTAACCAAAGCTTCCTATGAGAAGTCATTATTCAATGACCAGATCAGCCAAGAATGGGATGGTGAAGTTGTTCTACAAACTGAAAATCAACAGTAATATAATCTGAGGTCTATGATGAATAATGTCAAAGAAACTCCTGTTCATAAAGCTGTTGTCCTTGCAGAACAACAAGCTAATAAGCAGAAGCAATCAGTGGCTGATCCTATCATTCCCAAAGCTCCAGCCATAGAGGTAAGAGGCCTTGACAAGTCCCCTTCTTCTTTTAGTTTTCAATCAGAAATCCAGAAGCCAAGAATACCTATGCCCTTGATTGAACTAGTGAAGAATGAGTCCTTCAAGAAATCTATCCTTGAGGCTCTTGAGACTAAAACCATCCAAGCTTCCACTGACTACGTAAATCTGCAAGATGACCAACCAACTGTTATTCTCAACCCAATGATCAAAAACTGTGAAGACAGCTCCCCATTTCTATGTTTCTCTGTCTATTTATGATGAAATCCTTCACAATTTCCCTCTGGACACTGGAGCCAGCCATGATCGAATGCCCAAGGCTGTCATGGATAAGTTCGATCTTGACATTACCAAGCCTTATCAGTTGGCCTCTATGCAGCTTAAAAAATCAATTTACCAGATCATAAAGGAAGAAGGCCCACAGATTTGGGACATGTTCTTTGATGGGGCTTGCTCTGAGGGAGCTATAGGAACAGGTGAAGTCCTTGTGTCCCCCACACAAGAATGCATTGATTCATCTTTCATATTAACTTTTCAGGTCACAGATAACACATCAAAGTGTGAAGCAAACCTTATCATTCAACAAGTGTACAAAACCTCCCAATCAAAACATCCAAGGCTGAAAGCATATGGAGAGGAGGTGAAATATAGACCATCTCTGCCTGATAATGTCAAGTGTTCCAAACTTTTTGAAGTAGATGATCAAATCTATAGAATTTTGCAAGTCTTTGATGAATTCACTGATATACACATTGACTAAGAGAAAGAAACCTTTCATGGAAAGGTAAAAAGGGTCAATTTTCAGTTTGGTGACTGTTTTCTCAAAAGGGATGCATCAAAGGAAGGATATGTTTTTGATGGCCCATTCAATGGGCTATTCTTCGAACTTTATTTTAGTTAAGGCTTTCAAGCCTTGGTATTGTAAATATGTTGTTTTCAAAGTTTTTAATTCATGCTTAATAGACTCCATGCCCAATGCAACACTAGTAGGAAGATTTGATCTTGTTGTATACAGGAAAGGCATTGATCTGTGGTTCTTGAAACCTCACAGGGAGGATTTCATCCCCAGAAGGAGCCAATGTTAGCTTCACTGACATAAGGCACAAAATTGGATCCAAATATTCTCCAAAGCACTCCCTAAGTTTTCAAAAGTGCTCAAAGATCATCCATCGATCGAAACAAGCAAGGGAGGAAAGCCCGTGGAAGGGTTGAAAATCACTATCGGGAGGCTAAAATGCTTAAAAATCAGTGAAAAACCCTTAGCGTAGGCTTAAAACCCAAAAATGCACAGTTGCCGTTAGATCTGGCCGATCAACGGCCCAGATCTAAGCGGAAAATCACAAATCAATGGTCCCAAGTAGTGGAAATCGAAGCTAGACACCGCCGATCAACGATTGCCGATGATCGCTATCGGCGGAAACCATGGGGTAGGGCCTTTGCATATATATAAGGGCGATGCGATAATGCCGGACCCGACAACCTTATGAATGATATTCTATAAGATTTCAACTCTGCGCCCAAGCATTTTTTAATGCATTTCTCATATATTTAGTTATACAACGATATACAAAGGAACCTTGGGTCAATGCCGATTGCGATGAAGCCCGGACCCAAAAGACTCCGGGAAGGGAAATTCATAATTTTTGAAGTCTGTCGAGACCGATTTTTCATAGTTTTCAGTGTATTTTCATATTTCAAAGAAATATAAAGGAAACACGAGACCAGGCCATTTGCGATAGGCAACAATGATTAAGGGCGGACCTGATAGATGCATAGATCATATTTGAGGACTTCTGAAGTCCGAAAGAATCAGAAATAGGCGGGATTTTACATGTTGCAGTGTTTTTTTATGTCTAATAGAAAAACAGTCATTGTTAAAACATTTTAAAGGATAACAAAGGCCGCAGAGCCATTCCACCACATAACAGAGGCCGAAAAGCGATCAGGGAGCATAGAAAGCGCAACACAACTGAGTCAACCCAAAGCAATCTGAAGCAACAACACGACACAACTAGAACAAACGGAATGATCGTGGGGCATCTCTGGCATGAGAGAGCTCCCAGATAACACAACAACTATCCAAAATATCTGAATGCGGTTATTCCTCTATCAGAAGAGGAAAACCTCCAAGCCATGCTTGCTTATTGAGGGAATCAAATAGTTAGCAAGAGAGAGGGAAATATTAGGATCTCTAAAGCCTCAGAAGGCTCAGCATCATTGTAAAGAGCTATAAATAGCTAAAAACTAAATGTAATATGGGTTCAACTTCTGGAGACTAATGAGACTTTGCTACTCAAGCTTCTCATCTTCATCCATTAGTAATAAAAGCTTCTTTTGTTGTTATATGTTCAATGTTCATTTTCTCTTCTGTTATAAGCTGGCACTTGAACAGGTTGTTCATGTTTCTTTTGTGTCTAATGCCAGATAACTTTCATCTTATCTCTGCATTGATAAATTAGATTTGCAAGCTTCTTTACTGCATATAGCTATCCATTCATATGTGGTCATATATGCATCTTCCGATATCGTCAGTATTCTCTTTTGTTTCCTGTAGCTAGCAATTCATTTATGTTTATGTATGCATCTGCCGGTATGGTCAGTATTCTCCATACATTCATTGAATCTACAAATTATTGAGCATTAGTGGTCTAAAGCCTTGTAAGCTGAGGGTGTTCATGCATGTCTTGAGTAAAACATAGTTGAAATGGTTATCTGGCTTGATCCAAACCATCATTTATTCCAATAGTTCTGAGAACAACATTGAAGATTATATGTTACCAGGCATCTCCGAGCTGCAACTTAGGAGAGTTTCCTGGAGTGCTAACAAGCCCCACATTCATGCTTGGAATATAGCATGGGGGTGATAGGCTGAAAGAAAATTTTGGTCCAGTCAATCTATGGTTGGGTGGTTCGTGGAAGTCCCATGCCTGGTTGGTTTTTGCATTCATTAATAAGAGCTCTTTTCCTTGGTATTTCATGTGTAAATGTATTGGTTTATATGTGGATTTTATGGTTGTTGTATCCTTGCCATTTCTGTTGTTTATATACTAGTTATGAGTATGTTTTGTGATAATGATAATGTATGGATCTCTTCATGTTTTGATTTGTAAATGAATGAACAATGAATATATGTCTTAATAGATGATAATGTAGCTAGTGTGATAAGGCATCAATGCTTCTTAGCGATTCTCATATAAGTATGAGACCCCTATGATTAGATATGTTTTTATGACCTATAGAATGTACATTTGTGGCATGTTTGATGAAATGTCTGTCATGGCTAGTAGGGGTCAGTTCAAGTCTTTGTTCAAGTATTTGCATCAATACCATTACTTCGGTGTTATTTATCATTTTTGGAAGTCTCATGAAGTCTTGGCAGTGCCCTAAGACTTAGCCCTTAAAAAGTGGCACAAAATTTGGAGTCATGGGCTCAGAACAAGCTGAAAAAGTACCCAATCGCTGACATGCCCTTCTTGTGGGCGGCTGGAGGGTCCCAGACACATGCATGCCCATGTCCTAAGAGTGATTGAGGCTCTAAGGCAGTGAAATGTTAAGTTGTCTCGGGGGTTGGTCACTGGGAAGGGTTGGTTGGCTCCTGAAGGTTTCGTAACATGTGTAGAAGGTCAGATTGGTTGTGGGTTGTCGGTTCCACTTCCTTAGTTGTACATGGGGCGTTGAATCACATCATAGTGGCCTCTCGTCACATGTTTACACCAGCAGATCGAGTAACTTGGGTAAATGTGGGAGGAGCGTGTTACAGAGTGGTATCAGAGCATGGTTCACCCCTTAAACTGGATGGGTAGTGTGTTGGTCATCCATTCATGTCGGTTACATATGTGTTCCTTATGCTTATGGTCTATGTGATTGTTGCATATGCATGGCGTTGGTCATGGTCGCAGTTGTGTCGCTATGTGAAATTTGATGGTGTTGTTATTGGATGTGTTTGTCGTGAGTGTATGTCGATCATGCATTAGTTATGCATGTATGTGCTTATATGTTGATTATGCATACATTGACATGGTGATAGTTGTCGTGCATAAGTTCATGGTATGTGGTCGGTATGGTCATGCATTAATAATGGTTGAAATGATGTTTATGTATTGTTATGATTATGTTTATACATGTATTACACTAATCTGGTTGATCTTGTAAATGAGATATCCTCCACGAACTATACTGAGATATGTTGATTATGTTTATATTTTGGTTTAGCTGACATAGTACGCTTTGCAAGAAAGAGGTCAAAGATGACTAGCAAGATGGTAGATTACAATTCACGAGACTCTCCTATGGATCAAAAGCAGAGTGGTGTTGGGTATTCTTTTGAATTAGCAGATACATTGAGAAGTTTGAAGGCAGAAATAAGCAGTTGTAAAGCAGTTGTAAAGCAGACAATGACATAATCATGCAGGCACAGGAGAAACAAGCAGAAGTCAATGTAGTAATCCTTTAGAGTTTTTCAGAGTTGCAGAGACAAGGACCACTTCAGATCAGCCATGGGCAGGAGGATAGGACTAATGGGGCATATGGAAGTAGGTCTCATGGTGGTCACAGGGCAAATAGGGATGATACGGTTAGAGATAGCATGCTCTTGGATACTCCGAATAGGAGAGGTGATGGACACATGTACTATTCTAGTTATGGTTCTGATAGACACTATGATCACCATCATTATCATCCTTACAAGAGGAGTGATAGGGAATATTTGCCAGATGAGTTCAAGAAAGCTAAGCCACCTACCTTTGATGGAGATTTGAAGAAGTTGGAGGATGCAAAGGCTTGGTTACTTAGGATGAAGAAATTCTTTGAGTTGCATGAGTACACAGAATATGAAGGAAAAAATAGTTATCTTCAGCCTCAAAGGGAAAGCAAACATCTGGTGGGAAGATGTAAAATGGATCATAAACATCAGGGAAAAAGAGTTGAGTTGGCATGAATTCAAAATACTTTTCCAGAAGAAGTACTTGTTAGAAAGGTACCACGATAGTAAGGCCAAAGAATTTGATAATCTAAAGATGGGATCGAAGATAGATGAGGAGTATATGACCAAGTTCCTGGTGTTATCAAGGTATGTACCATATATTAAGGATGAGAAGGCTAAAGTTCATAGATTTTCAGTAGATTTCCATTAGCTTTTAGAGATCAGATTGAGTATGATGAGCCTCGGTCACTTGAGGAAGTTATTGGGAAATTGAAACACTGTTACAAACAACCAAAGCATAAGAATGAATCTTAGTAAGGATGGAAAGAAAAATATAAAGGTAAAGGTAAATGGTAGCCGAAAAGAACAAGGCCTCAAAATGCAGAAGAGAAAGATAATGTTGCACCATATAACAAGTTCAACATAGCTAGATAGGGGCATGGGTCACAACAAAAAAATAGAGGTGATGGTATAGGACAGTTGCAATGTTGGACATGTGTTAAAGAACATCTTAAGAGGGATTGACCATTGAATCAGGGTGGTAGGCCTCAAGTTTACATTGCACAAGAGGTGCAGATAGTTAAGGATGTTGGGCAAAGCATTCCACATATTTATGCAATGCTAGATAACAAGTAGGCAGAGAATCAGGCCACTAATATCGAGATGGACGATAAGCTTTGTGATCAAGTTGTTTCCATTTTGATTGACCCTAGTTCTAATTATAGTTATGTTAGTCCTGACTGGTGGATAAGTGTGGCTTGAATAAAGAAGTGCATGTAGAATCTTGTTATGTGTAGTTGGCTACAGGTACAAAGAAGAGAGTGTATCACTGGGTAGGAGCTTGTGCATTCAAGTTGAATGGTATGCCTACCTCAACACATTTGAAAGTATTTTCATTGGGATCATATCGTATGTTTTTGGGCATGGACTGGTTGTATCTTCATAGGACCAAAGTGGATTGTATGAGAAAGCCATTTAATGCTTGGATGAAAATGGAGAACAGAGAGTCTTACAGTGTAAGAAGAAGGCAACACCAATCGGAATGGTTACAAATATGTAGGCAAAGCACAATCACAGAAAAGGGTGTGTGTTATTTGCAATGCGCATTTCTAGTGATAAAGGTAAGGATGTGTTGATAGTGTTGGACCCGCCAACATTCAGGGGATCTACCCGGTATGAAGTACCAACTAGACCTCACATTGTTTGGTGTAGGAGTCCCATCCAGTACGATGGCTCAGTTGCCATTATCTTAAAGATATGCCTTAGCTCTTGCTTTTTAGCATGTGAGAGTGGTTTTCTTTGTCTTCGAACAAAGAGGTCCGCGTGCCTGGTGAGTGCTTAGTGTTGTTTGTGTCAAAGTTCTTTCACTGCAGAGGGAGAGGGTGGAAGTGAATCTCAGGTTGAGAGGGAATAGTCCCAACTCTGCTAGAGACACACAACACAACAAGATATGTGCAACTTCCAACGGAGTAGCCCACACGAATGCGGCAATCATAAACACAAGGTGAACAGATAGCACGTACAACACCCAGTGGAATAATCCACACCAGGGCGATGGGTTTTATAACAAGTTTACAAGAATGAAACTGTCGAGTGTCTAGTGGGATAGCCCACACGGGTGAGACAACATTAACAACTGATACAACACTTTTGCAATAGCATATGTACTAAAACAATCGAAATAGTTCAACTATCTTAATACAGGTTAAAGCAACATGCATTACAAACGTCCAAAGAATAGTGTTACAAACAAATACAATACATGTGTGAAAATGTGATGGCCTATTAACAGGCTTCTGAATTAAGCGAAAGTTCCAAGTCACATTTGTACACCATTACATCACTAACCTCGATAGCGGGGCATTGGAGCCACTGCTCACTCTTCAAAGAAAATATTACAGACTCTCAAGGCTATGTGGGAGGAGCTAAGGTGAAAAGTCCTTTGCATGTACAAATGAGGGGTATTTATAGCCAAGGGTAAAACTGGCCCTTGTGGTTGTTCGACTTCCATCATGACTGTTTTACTTACATGACTCTTCAGATTTACATGGGGGTCTCTTGGACTTCCACATTACATTACTTTCATTACAACAGTGTGGCCCACAGTAGTAATGTGGTCAAGATGACTCATGACATGACTTAACCCAACAGAGTTGATGTGTTCATGTTGCTCATGGTGTGCATGTTGAGTTGTAGTGCTACTGAGTGATGGATGTGCTCTTGGTGTAGCATAGCTTCACCTCCGCATGGCAAGGTGTGTAGAGTCTTCGATGGTCTTCGTGCTCGCTTGATGTTGCATGTGCATGTCGCTCCTTCACTTGTACTTTGGAATGATCCATGTGTTCGTTCATTTGCAAACAAATCTCCTCACATGCATTCCTTGTTCGTCCGTTCGTGAAACAATCTCCTCGCATGCGCTCCTTGTTCATCACGTTCGTCGTCGCGTCATGTATCATCCATGTACCTGTATCTGCAATCACTCATGATGAGACGAAATCAAATCCAAAAATATCCTAGTCTACCATGATGCATCGTCATGCGTTTTTGGATGTGGGTGATTGGTAGAGAGGACAAGGCTCTGAAATTGAGCAAGGCAGATTTCAAGCCGGGATGCGGGCTCTGGGCACTATTCATGAAAATTGTGCAGAGGTCACTCAGAGGCTAAGATGGGCAATCCAAATCAACAGTGACTATCTGTGGGATCTGGCTTGGCTAGAGGGCAGATCTGCGCAATTTTTTTAGGGAGACAGTGCAGGCAATAGAGGGAGACTGGTAGTGAAAACTGTGTAATTTCTCCGTGGAGCTAGTAGCGGGTTGTGGGAGGCTACTTGGAAAAATTACGCAATTTTTCTTGGGAGTTGGCAGCGGGAGGTTGCTGGTAAAAACTACGCAATGCTAGGAGGCTAGCTAGCTAGACATCCTTGCGTAGTTTCTAAGATGAGCGGGATGCTGGGCAGCTGGGGGACTACTCATGAAAACTGCATAGTTTTCTGGGTGAGCAGCAGGTCGGCTAACTGGGTGATTGGATGGAAAAGATGTGGAAGGGTGTCTATTCAGCATGTCTGCACAGTTTCTTCAGTCAGTGAAGCGGGCATGCTTGGAAACTTTTGCGCAATTTTTTTGAGTGAGGCTCGGGGTCATTTCCCGGTCAAACTCTCTGGTTGGTCAGATGGAGGTTCGATTGATTTGCTTGCAAGTAGCGCAGATTGAGATGACTTGATGGGGAACTTCTGCACTATTGTGGGTGACATTCGGTCGAGTTGATTCTAGGATTGCATAGTGTAGACTGCCTGGGAGATAGCCTCTGCGCAATTATGGGCAACAATACATGATCATTGAGAGCTAAAATTGAGCAATGAAACTTAGCGGATGTTCGGATGTTGGAGGATGGTTCAGTCAACAAAGTTTCAAAAAAATGACCAAGTGTATGATGAGTGACTTGGTACATGCATGACCTCACGAACACACACTCAGCATGACTTGACGACAAGACATCTCGAACCATCAAGACAACATACACACAGTGTGATTGACCGACGGTGTGAGCGATAAGTGCAACACTTGTGATAGATTGTTGAACGACCACGATGACTCTTGCGTAACATTGCATACAACTTTATGTGCGAGTGCGATGGATGTTTACATAGTAGACATAACTTGTGCACATGAAGGTGAACCTTGTGCATGGCCAGAACATGACTGCAAGCATGACATTGTGACCAACATGCAAAAAGATGTCCGATGAACGGTCAAGCGAGGAGGGTGAAAAGACTCAACATGGGCTCATGGGATGGGCCCAAGTGCTTGCAAACATCAAGCAAAAATACAAGGAAGGCTCCAAAATTAGATATAGGCCAAAATTTTGGAGGGCGTTGTAACGCTACAACACTTGACGATTCATTGGTTGAACTACAACTTCTCTGTTTTGGTCCATTGACAACATAGGGCCTTGGTCTTTTAGGGAGTATTGAATCATTGTGTGGGTTACTTCAGCTTCCCCACTTACCCCATGGACAGACATGGTTCACCTTTCGCCGACTTAACCAAACACAACAACAAGTATCAACTTGATCACAATGTTTTGAAATCGAGAAGGGTAGTTTGGCTCGCGAGTTAAAAATTTTCAAAGTATAATTTTTCATCTCTCGTGTTGCTCCGCTTCCAGCAGCGTTGGACAGTACCCCGGTGGAGTCACACAAGAACACATGCATTGCTCCACTGCCAGCAAGGTCAGTACCCCAGTGGAGTTGCATTCTTTAACTCTCTGCACAGGAAGCCTTTCTCTTCTTTCGCCTTTGTATTTTTTAAGAAGATTGTGCATAGGCACTTATTTATTTTTGGCGCGAAAGAGGGATCCCAACTTATTGGGAGCAGAAGAGGTTGTTCCTTCAGAGAATCATGTAAGACCTCTAACATAGGTTTTCTCATTTAGATTTCCCCTTCTCCGTTTCTATTGGTTGGATGAGCTTGAACACACAGAGCATAAGGTTGAGTACAAGAATGTGGTTTCCCAGTGTGGACATAGGTTCATGGTTGGACCCATGCTTTAAATGCAGATGCCTTGTATTTTCCATCAAGACTTCATCGACCAAAGGTTACAATCAAGCATAGAGAAGACAGATAGAGGACTGACGAAGTGCTGCAGTGTCACAAGACTCTTTGGATCTCAGCCACATACTCATTCAAAAGTTAGAACTCAGTAGAGGGAAACACTTATTGACAAAACCAAAAATAGCATGATATTAAGCAAACAAAACACAGCGAAGCAAAAATAGTAAAGTAAAGTGAAAAGGCAACAAGCAAGCAAACAAAACCAAACCAAGTTAACACGCAGACAAACATGCAAACCAGAAAGCAAACACTACTCCTACTCCTACTCTAAACAATCGAGGTTACATGAAATGAAATTTCTAGTGAAAACACCGTAGGCGTACTCAACCTATGACCACAAAGATACAGGCGATTACAACAAATAAAAAATAGTGTACAAAATAAAATACAAAAACTTGACAAACTTACACACGAGAGAGAAGGCCTCGCCTATGGGCAGAAAGATGTGTCACAATCACCCAACACCCATGCTTACCTCTTCGGTGACTACCGTTTTTCAACAAACCTCAAAGACCTCTTGCGAGTGTGTGTTCTTCTGCACTAAGTTTCTTAGCAAGCACGAGGAAGGACTAAAGCTTGTTACCTGCAACATGACTCACTAAGTAATATTGTTCCATCCATTCAACGATTGGATCATAAAATTCGTGATGGCTATTTTGAAAGACTCGTAATATTTGAGAAGATGATTTCCTAATTTGAGAGAGGGGATCACGATGGAATTTGGTACAGATAGATGGATCTGATCATTCTCGTTGGTCATGTCAAGATAGTGAGGACTTGACATAGCCATCAACGCAGGCCGAAGTGCCTCACCCGCTTGACAGAAGTATCATGAGAAATATGTTACACGATGAAGATCATAATGTGCGAAGCGACTGTCATTGAATGCATTGTTGGGAAAATGATAAACTGCATGACAACCACCCAAGATAGAAGGAAAATCAGACTAGTTGGTTGAGATGCCAGATTCCCTGGTTTGACACGAACAAAGAAGATTTTTGAACAATCTTGTGAACGCTCTGAATGAGGGAACCAAGTTCACTGTGTGCGAGATATGATAGAACACGCACTCGCAACTAGTGAAAAATTGTGTAGGCATCATGGTCATCATAGAAATGTAGAAAGGATCCTGACACTGTGAATATGTGAAGCCAATTAGGGCATGGTGAAATGAGAGTAACTTGATTCACGTGATAGGTTGTGCTCTCATCATCACACAAGGAGATTGTTGGTGTGATGAGCGGGCAGATTTAAAGTGCAAGATTTGCAAGAAGACCAAGGAGCTAATCATAAGAGAGAACATATGATAAGTATGATTTTGGACAAAGATAGTCTTTGAGATGATCAACTTCACAGTTCCATGATTGCATGAGAGACGGATGCTCCCAACCCGAATTGGGTGTAAGAGAAGTGCATGAAGATGGACACGTTGTAATAGAATCATGGATTCGGTCATTAGTGAAAAATTGAAAGTTTGAAATATCAAACCCAGAATAGTAATAATTTTTACATGGGGATCCACGTCGAGTGCAACCATGAAGATAAACAGATTGTGTGTGAGAAATGAAATCTAATTTGGTTTGAGGGGCTTACCAGAGTTGTGAGGTCCTGACCTAACCATCAATGGATGTTGAAGTGCCTCGGATCCCTGGCACGTCGCGGGACTTTCCAAAATTGAAAATTTTCATTTTGAGATGTGAACCAAATCATGCATTGCTTGAGGATGGTTGTTGTTGTTGATACTGCTCTTAGGATGGCAGCCATCTTTGTCACAGACCTCATCAAATTTTCCAGCTTCAGCAAGCTGACTTAACGAGTTGTCTTCATGCAACACACAAGATGACAACGAGTGGGAAGAGTTCTGTGCATTGAGACTATTCTGATCATGGACAACCTGACTAGCTAGTACTGATCGAGGAGATAACTCATTAGTTGAAGAAGTAAGAGAACAGGGAGTATCTCCACCGCATGTAGACGTGCTGTGAATGCTAGGACACATGGGCAAGTGAGGTGCAAAGGATGTTTCAATATGGACATCTGATTTGACCAATGCGCATTCCAGATTTGAGTTAGAGTGTACATGAGAGAACAACAAATCACATGATGTGCTTTGGAATTCATCACAACATACAGAAGCATGGGAGTGATGACAGGCCAAGGTTGGAGGTTGATTGAAAGAATTAATTGTGCATAATGTTTCACCAAGATTAGCGGATTAAGATTCGATCAAGAATGGAACCTCAATGTCTTGATGTGAACCATTTTGAAACATAGAAGAGGAATTGATTGTGTCTTCGCCTTCTTGCTCCTCCTCATGTATAATGAGACCACCTTGGACATCACTGCAACTTGAGCCAGCGATTTGAGAATCAAGAGAATGTGCACAGCTAGCTTGTGAAACATATTTATCAAGAGAGTCATGGTACAAGGAGTCATGGCTTGTAGATGATGGAGGATAGAAGAGACGTAGATTGGACTCAATACTTGGGTTATGAACAATGATGTCTCTTGTGGAATGGAGAAATGAGTCTTTGCCATAGGCTTTCTGAGCCATTTTGGAATTTCCTTCATTGGAGAGGGAGACTGTTGAGAAGATGAGTTGGGAACATGCTATGCAGATTTCTCAGCTTTGCTACCACTGCAAGGGGGTACTCGCTGCACATATTTCTTATCTTTGCGACCATTATGAGGGGGGACCTACTTTGAGACCAGAAAGGGAGGAGGACACGGAATGAATAGGGTGTTGGGATCCTCCTCTACAAAATGAGGGGCCTCATGATCTGCAAGAGTCGAGGGAGAAGGGAAATCAAGAGGTTCAACGTGTCGGGAAACATGAACCAAGCGTTTCATCTCTTGGCTCATGAAGTCAAGGTCCACAAACTGTTCAAGAATTTCGTGACACAGGTGAAGGAAGCGATATTAAGCTGATCCAGTCCATACAGGTGGTGATGTACATACATATACTAACATAGATTTATCTTAATCTAACATAGATCCATCTTAACCTAAATCTATCAAGATCAAGAGGTATTAAAAAACACCAATTGAAGACTTCTAAGTAGTTTAAGATAGATATATGCTAGTTTTCTTTAGATCCTCTTTATCCGTTTTACATTAAAAATGGAATGTCTATGTTTTTCCATTTTAGTAGATCCATCCTAACCTAGAACTATCAAGATCAAAAGAAGCCCAATTGCAGACCTCTAAATGGTTAAGATGAATATATACTAGTTTAATTTATATCCTCTTCATCCTGTTCACATTATAAATAGAGTGTTTATGTTTTTCCATCGTAGTTTATGCCTGTGACAAATCTTTTCGACTACTGGACGTAAATGACCTGCCCTCTTCGTTTGCAAGCAATTCCATAATGTTAATGTTTTAAATAAAAAAATCTTAGATTCAGGATCTGACGAGCAAGAAAAGCAATTTTGAACAGGGTAAATCATGGCTTTCGAAGCAGTTAGCGGGGTTCTAATATAACCTTTCCATTTTTATCTATTCATTAATATTGTAATAATAAAAAGAAAATCCATAATAACTCTTTAATTTGTCTTAAAAAAAGAATCTGGAAATCCAATTTTAATGTTATAAGAGGATCCATCTTTAACAATGATCTATTAAGTATAAATAAAGATTTTAAAAAAAATGGGACATCCACATTTCCATTTTTTAAATTACATTTTAGATATAGGAAAAGAAAATAGAATTTTTATTTTATTAAACATATCAGGACGTCGGTAAGATCCTTGTAACAGGGTTTTGATGTGACATTTCGGTGAAAATAGACATTAATAGAGAATAATAAACGACATTCCATGAAGACTACTCAGTATCTCGTAATCAAGTGCAAATGATAAAATGTGAAACAAATACCTACATTAAAAGGCTAGTTCTAATGTTATCTAACATAAATAACTAGATCAAGTTCATTTCGACTCTGTCAAATCTCGCATTTGAACAAATCCCGAAAATATACCGACAAAGATCTGAAAATAGCTTACCAAGATGGTGCTTCGTTCTTTCCACGAGACTCCGCCGGTACTTGGCCAAAACACTGGCCATGTAGCCATCTCTTTCACCTGTAATCTCATCGTCGACGTCTGGCTCGGTGATCGCAAGGTAGCTCGTATGAATATTCCTGCCGAGCACAATTTCTTTCTTTTCTCCATTTCCAGAACCTTGGCCATTATCAGAACGGCTACTAACGCTGCCATTTTCGTCCGCATCGGTCCCGGTCAAGGGAGCGCATACCTCAACCGGATCAAATTCCTCGGGGAGAGGCTCGACCCAGTCACCTGCCAAAGACTTAGGGTTAGCATTCGTGCTTGGGTTCGCAACTTGTACCGTGCAAACCATGGCTCTTCTGTTATCTGTCACTTCGGGAATATGCCAACAATGTGCCGAGATCGATTCTCGCTAAACCCCGAGAGGCCAAGAATATGCCTTACACGCTGTTTCTCTACGCAGCGAATATGCTTCCCTTGTTTTCGCATTCGCCAGCCACGGCATTTAACAAAAATATCTCAGGAAACCGGCATGACCCCATCCGATTTACTGGCTCTTAAGAGTATCAAAGGGGCGTTGGACGGTCGCCGACTCGCCAGTGTTTTGTCGCTGCCTGGACCGGTAGGGAGATCGTAGGCCGTCGGTACCTCGACATCGACGGCGTCCGTGTGTCCTCGGTTTTAAAAGAGAGCCGCGTAGCTGAGTATCTGACGTCCACGGTCCAAGGAAGACAAAACACGTATACAGATGCCAGGCTGTCCTGTCTGACACCTTGCACGTGATAGAAAAATATTTTAGTTTACGATGTCGGTTCCACGATTGATATTGTCATTTACCTTGGGTAAATGAAGTGGTACAGGCTGACGTGGCAGAGTATTCATCACACTTGGTGTTTTACCTTGAGATAACATCGTCAGAAGGCACTGTAACATCGTACCCACACGGACTTTGTGTAGCATGTTGAAACAAGCCGACTTGAGGGAGGTGGGACGACTAGTGGAGTTGTGTCTGAACTCACTGGTGTGTAGTGATATTTTATGCGGTTGTTTCATTTTATTTTGGGTATTTTGTTTGTAATAGAGTGAGTAATTGGATGAAATCACTCATCAATCAGGGCGAACAATCTTGAGCCCATCGATTTTGGAATGACTGCGCGAGCTTTGAAGAAGGCGATCTGAAGACTCCCGCACCCGCTGTCTGGCCCTGCCCCAAGCCCCTGCCTGGCAGGCCCGCTGCCATCTACGCCCCTCTGGGCCTCTCCCAGTTTTCCCTCGCCCCTCAGGCCTCCTGCTCACCCGAGCACTGGGACTCTCCCTTTCTGCCTCCTTTACTCTCAAGCGCCTGCACTCTGGCTCCCCCTCGCCTTAATGGCTGGGTCTAATCCCCCCCCCAACCAAATTTGGAAGATCATGAAAAACTCTTCGCATCTCTCATCCTAGAGAATGCATCAACAAGAATCCGTCCATCTGCGACAAAGTTCGTCAAAAAACTGGATGAAATCCCTGAAGTTTCTCTTCCTCCCACCCTTCCGAGGAAGGCAGCAATCGCCTTAGCTGAAAGAGGCCTTGTCGGTCAGTTCACTGGCCTTTGGCCTTCACCCAGATCAGTCCAAAAATGGGTAGAATGCAACTGGAGCGCGATGACACAAGAAAAAATAGCTATCAGGTTCTGCGGAAGGGGATTCTACACCTTCCTATTTGAATCAAAAGAGGACAGGAACCTTATCTTCAGAAACGGCCCTTATTTCATGGATTCAAGAGGCCTTTATCTGAACAGATGGACTCCAGACTTCGATCCGGAAATGGACATCCCAAACGCAGTCCCGGTTTGGGTCCGCCTGCCTCATCTGCCGCTTCACTGCTGGGGAGACGAATCTGTAAAGGCTATTGGGAATGCAGTTGGCAAATACATCGATAGATCTAAGCCAAAGGAGAACATGCATGCGTGTGCAAGGATATGCGTCGAAGTCGACCTTGGGAAAGGCCTACCGGAAGCCACCAAGATCAAGGTAGATCACTAAACACACATCCAACAACTAGACTACGAGCAGCTGCCCTTCAAATGCAAGGTATGTCACGAATATGGGCACTTCGCAAATAGATGTAGCAAGTCAAAATTAAATGAGCCTAATGGTAATGAAGAAATCTCTGAAGGTCCTTGGGAACAAGTTAAAAAGAAAAAATCCACTCCCTCACAAGGACCAAGCTCCAAGCCCCTCCCGGAAATCCCCTTCCCTCCTCCTCCCCCTTCCTGTTCAGCTCCCCCCTTCCCCTCTTCCTCTAACCCCTTTGAATCCTTATCAGTGGAAGATCCCATATCCCCTCCCCCGAGACACTGCCCTAGCAGTGATCTCCTCCCCATCGAAACCTCCACCCTCACCCCCCCAACCATCGAGAGAATACTCACTCGAAACAAATCAAAAGAAGCAGGCCTCTCCTCTGACCCTCCGAGAAAGGCAGGCAGGAAGTCAAACAAAGAGATCAGAGATGAAACAACAGTGAAAGACACGGCCACCGGTACCCAGCAACCCATGGATACATATCTTGATAGACAAAAAGGAAGTGGAGAAAAACTAAAGGAGAAGAGCGGGCACCAATTAAAAATTGGAAAATGATGATAGTGGTCTCTTGGAATTGCAGGGGGTTGGGCTCCTCCTTAAAAACAAATGCAGTCCGGGATATAATTAAACAGGAGCAACCAGACCTTCTCCTCATCCAGGAGACCAAAATTTCTGAGAACGATTTCCAAAAGCAAACCACAAAACACAAAAACTACTCTGGTACATCAATAGGAGCAGCAGGCGCATCAGTTGGTATAGGAACTCTATGGAATAAGAACAAATGCGACCCCATCAATATAAATTCTTGCAATTGGTGGGTAAGATCAAATCTCATAAACAAAACCACAAAAGAAATCTACACTATATACAACATCTACGCTCCGAACCACTATAGGGATAAAGCTTTCTGCTGGGATTCTTTAACCACAGACTTACAATCCTTTCAAGACAGGAATATTTTCTTGGGAGGAGATCTGAATCTAATAAGAAATGCCCAGGAAAAACTAGGTGGGAACTTCCACGCAGACCCCTCAAGAGATTCGTTGGAATCAATAATCCAAAATCACAATCTGATAGACGTTCCTCCTTACAACGGGAAATTTACGTGGAGTAACAAAAGAATCGGCATCCATAACATCAAGGAGAGATTAGACAGAATCCTTGTTCAGGAAAGAATTGTTGCAGGCTTTTCCTCTATCAAATCCAATATCATTCAAGCCTCGGCCTCAGACCATAAACCAGTGGCCATAATGCTGGACAAGGGAAGAAATCTGGGGCCCCTCCCCTTCAAATACAACAAAATCTGGGACGCCAAAGAAGACTTCAGCAACCTCATCCAAGCCCAGTGGGCTAAGGAAGTTATAGGCTCGCCTCATTATATCTGGGAAACCAAGCTAAAGTCTCTAAGAACAACTATAAAGCAGTGGGCAAGAGAAAACGCAGCTAAGGAAAAAAAAAAAAAAAGTAGACCTTCACAAGCAGGTGGAACAGTGGAGCCAGGCAAAAGAGAATACTCAATACACAAAGGAGGACCAAACACAAGAAAACGAAATGTACAGGGAACTGTATAGACAAAACAGGGTAGAGGAGGAAGAACAGCGACAGAAATCGAGGTGTTTATGGCTAAAGGCCGGAGACAAAAACACTTCCTTTTTCTACAACAACGTCAAGATCGGACGCGCCGGCAACCAAATCGACAACATCGTGGCAGAAGGGAAAGGGATCAACGAGCAAGAAGCAATAAAAGAGGCAGCACTCATGCATTTCCAATCCTTATTAACAGCAGGCCCCCAGTCTCCGGATAGCACGGAATTCCTCAGACCAATTGAGAGCAAAATCTCAGTCATGGAAAACAGCGAATTGGACAAGGATGTTTCAGAAGAGGAAATCAGAATGGCAGCCTTCAGCATGCAACAGGACAAGGCCCCAGGCCCAGATGGTTTCACTGTCGCCTTCTTCAGAAATCAACGGGACACTATAAAAAAAGGACTTTGTAAGGATGGTAAAAAATGTTTTCAAAAACTGCAAGATGGGGGAAAACACCAAATCCTCACACCTCGCCCTCATTCCCAAAGATATCAATCCCCTCTCCTTCGCTCGGTTCAGGCCCATCTCCCTTTGTAATGTCTCTTACAAGATTGTCACCAAAATTCTAGCCAACAGGCTTAAAAAGCTCCTCCCCACCCTCATTTCCGAGAATCAAGGGGGATTTGTACCTCAGAATTGCAGACCTCTAAATGGTTAAGATGAATATATACTAGTTTAATTTAGATCCTCTTCATCCTGTTCACATTATAAATAGAATGTTTTCCATCGTAGTTTATGCCTGTGACACATCTTTTCGACTACTGGACGTAAATGACCTGCCCTCTTCGTTTGCAAGCAATTCCATAATGTTAATGTTTTAAATCAAAAAATCTTAGATTCAGGATCTGACGAGCAAGAAAAGCAATTTTGAACAGGGTAAATCATGGCTTTCGAAGCAGTTAGCGGGGTTCTAATATAACCTTTCCATTTTTATCTATTCATTAATATTGTAATAATAAAAAGAAAATCCATAATAACTCTTTAATTTGTCTTAAAAAAATAATCTGGAAATCCAATTTTAATGTTATAAGAGGGTCCATCTTTAACAATGATCTATTAAGTATAAATAAAGATTTAAAAAAAAATGGGACATCCACATTTCCATTTTTTAAATTACATTTTAGATATAGGAAAAGAAAATAGAATTTTTATTTTATTAAACATATCAGGACGTCGGTAAGATCCTTGTAACAGGGTTTTGATGTGACATTTCGGTGAAAATAGACATTAATAGAGAATAATAAACGACATTCCATGAAGACTACTCAGTATCTCGTAATCAAGTGCAAATGATACAATGTGAAACAAATACCTACATTAAAAGGCTAGTTCTAATGTTATCTAACATAAATAACTAGATCAATAACAATAAGAGAACCAAGAACACACATGCATAACCATGCATGCCAAAACTAGCAAGGAAATCATACATGCAACTCGATACCTGCAAATAATCTCGTTGTAGCCACTTAATCCTACTCTTCCTCACTTCATCTTTGGTTCCTCTTGTCTTCTTTGCTTCTCTTGATTCAATGCTGAAGTGCTCCAAGAAAACTCGAAGTGTCTAAGAGCGTGAGAGAGAGAGAATAGAGAGAGAGCTCCAAAACTGAATTGACTAAAGGTTGTAGTGACAAAATTGTTACAAATTGTTCCTCATAATATTTTTGATTAATGAGACCTATATTTTCTTCAATTTTCCATTATTTTCCTTCATTTTCCTCCTCACATGCACCCTGTGACCTTTCACCTTCATTTTCTCCTAATTCCATTATTTTCATAAATAAAATGTCAATTAATGCCTCATGGCTTCCCAAAGCTTTTGCCATTGTTTTTGCCAATTTCCTTAGCCATAGTAAATCAAATGAACCCTTACACTATGATGTTTTCCCAATATTCAACTTTGAATACGTGCCCCATAACTATGATTGTTATTTTGCCTCTATTAACTTTTATTACATTGAATTTTGACAAGGGCTATCACAATTATTCTCTATTTTTACCATTTGTATTTTTTGCAACCACTAGGTGCTACTCACTAGTTTCCTTGAATTGTTGTACAGCATCTTGTTAATTTCTTTCCATTCCTTGAATTATTGTATCGCATCTTGTTAAATTGCGTTGGCAGATCTTGTAGTCACTTTGATGAGATTTCCTTTTTTGTAAACAAATCTATATTTGGATTACATATCACTTACAACATTTATATAAAAAATTAAATGGCTCAACTCCTAAAAGCAACTATGCTAAACTCCATTTTATCTTCAAAACTTCCGTAATTTTCCCAAAATTTTTTATTCTTAAGTGTACTTTTACACCTTTAAATACAATTGCAGTAAACTATACTAAACTAATCCCTTCTCTGTTTAAAACTTTTTTGATTTTCCCAAATTTTTTATTCCTTTGAATGTAAATTTACGTTTCTCACATAAATTTAATTACAACTAAAATAATATATTTAACTTTAAATTACATTTTTAAATACAAGATAAATTTAATCACTTTAAATTACATTTTTAAATACAAAATAAATTTAATCACTTTAAATTACATTCGATTAAAAACAAAATACCCAAAGTAAAACCCAAAAATCACTTCTTAAACAACTGCATAAAATATCAGTACACACAATTGAGTTTAACAAAAACTCCATTGGTCAAAAGTGCAA
Organism: Pinus tabuliformis; assembly: GCA_031772625.1. Classification (NCBI taxonomy): domain Eukaryota; kingdom Viridiplantae; phylum Streptophyta; class Pinopsida; order Pinales; family Pinaceae; genus Pinus; species Pinus tabuliformis. The sequence continues at coordinate 279,469,578 of CM062817.1, forward strand.
TTGCTAAATTTACATTTCTCACATAAATTGATTATAACTCAAATAATATATTTAACCTTAAATTATAGTCTTGAATACAAAAATAAATTTAATAACTTTAAATTACATTTGCAGAGCTTTAAAAAACAACGCTCAATTTTTTTATAAAGTAAATAACTTAAAATTATGATTTTCCAATTACTTTCTTTATTACAAACAAAATACCCAAAATAAAATCTAAAAATCATTTCTTAAACAACCGCATAAAATATGGTAGCGGTTAACCAGTCTGTCCCGGGCACTAAATGTCGGGGAGATGCAGGCTGGATAACCCGATAACACGCGAGCGAGAAAATTGAGCATTAAATAAAAAATGGAAATTCGCGTGTTATCCGACTATCCAACCTGCATCTCCCCAAACATTTAATGCCCTATAACAAACTGGTTAACTGCTGCCATAAAATATCACTACACACCATTGAGTTCAGACAGTACTCCACTAGTCGTCCCACCTCCCTCAAGTCGTCTTGTTGCAACACGCTACACAAAGTCGGTGTGGGTAAAATGTTACCGTGCCTTTTGACGATGTTATCTCAAGGTAAAACCCCAAGTGTGATGAATACTCTGCCACGTCAGCCTGTACCACTTCATTTACCCAAGGTAAATGACAATAACAATCGTGGAACCGACATCGTAAACTAAAATATTCTTCTATCACGTGCAAGGTGTCAGACAGGACATCTTGGCATCTGTATACGTGTTTTGTCTTCCTTGGACCGTGGACGTCAGATACTCAGCTACACGGCTCTCTTTTAAAACCGAGGACACACGGACGCCGTCGATGTCGAGGTACCAACGGCCTACAATCTACCTACCGGTCCAGGCAGCGACAAAACACTGGCGAGTCGGCGACCGTCCAACGCCCCTTTGATACTCTTAAGAGCCAGTAAATCGGATGGGGTCATGCCGGTTTCCCGAGATATTTTTGTTAAATGCCGTGGCTGGCGAACGCGAAAACAAGGGAAGCATATTCGCTACATAGAGAAACAGCGCGTAAGGCATATTCTTGGCCTCTCTAGGTTTAGCGGGAATCGATCTCGGCACATTGTTGGCATATTCCCGAAGTGACAGATAACAGAAGAGCCATGGTTTGCACGGTACAAGTTGCGAACCCAAGCACGAATGCTAACCCTAAGTCTTTGGCAGGTGACTGGGTCGAGCCTCTCCCCGAGGAATTTGATCCGGTTGAGATATGCGCTCCCTTGACCGGGACCGATGCGAACGAAAATGGCAGTGTTAGTAGCCGTTCTGATAATGGCCAAGGTTCTGGAAATGGAGAAAAGAAAGAAATTGTGCTCGGCAGGAATATTCATATGAGCTGCCTCGCGATCACCGAGCCGGACGTCGACGATGAGATTACAGGTGAAAGAGATGGCTATATGGCCAGTGTTTTGGCCAAGTACCGGCGGAGTCTCGTGGAAAGCACGAAGCACCATCTTGGTAAGCTATTTTCAGATCTCTGTCGGTATATTTTCGGGATTTGTTCAAATGCGAGATTTAACAGAGTCGAAATGAAGTTGATCTAGTTATTTATGTTAGATAACTTTAGAACAAATGAAGTTGATCTAGTTATTTATGTTAGATAACATTAGAACTAGCCTTTTAATGTAGGTATTTGTTTCACATTGTATCATTTGCACTTGATTACGAGATACTGAGTAGTCTTCATGGAATGTCGTTTATTATTCTCTATTAATGTCTATTTTCACCGAAATGTCACATCAAAACCCTGTTACAAGGATCTTACCAACGTCCTGATATGTTTAATAAAATAAAAATTCTATTTTCTTTTCCTATATCTAAAATGTAATTTAAAAAATGGAAATGTGGATGTCCCATTTTTTTTTAAATCTTTATTTATACTTAATAGATCATTGTTAAAGATGGATCCTCTTATAACATTAAAATTGGATTTCCAGATTATTTTTTTAAGACAAATTAAAGAGTTATTATGGATTTTCTTTTTATTATTACAATATTAATGAATAGATAAAAATGGAAAGGTTATATTAGAACCCCGCTAACTGCTTCGAAAGCCATGATTTACCCTGTTCAAAATTGCTTTTCTTGCTCGTCAGATCCTGAATCTAAGATTTTTTGATTTAAAACATTAACATTATGGAATTGCTTGCAAACGAAGAGGGCAGGTCATTTACGTCCAGTAGTCGAAAAGATGTGTCACAGGCATAAACTACGATGGAAAAACATAAACATTCTATTTATAATGTGAACAGGATGAAGAGGATCTAAATTAAACTAGTATATATTCATCTTAACCATTTAGAGGTCTGCAATTCTGAGGTACAAATCCCCCTTGATTCTCGGAAATGAGGGTGGGGAGGAGCTTTTTAAGCCTGTTGGCTAGAATTTTGGTGACAATCTTGTAAGAGACATTAAAAAGGGAGATGGGCCTGAACCGATCGAAGGAGAGGGGATTGATATCTTTGGGAATGAGGGCGAGGTGTGAGGATTTGGTGTTTTCCCCCATCTTGCAGTTTTTGAAAACATTTTTTACCATCCTTACAAAGTCTTTTTTTTATAGTGTCCCAGTGATTTCTGAAGAAGGCGACAGTGAAACCATCTGGGCCTGGGGCCTTGTCCTGTTGCATGCTGAAGGCTGCCATTCTGATTTCCTCTTCTGAAACATCCTTGTCCAATTCGCTGTTTTGCATGACTGAGATTTTGCTCTCAATTGGTCTGAGGAATTCCGTGCTATCCGGAGACTGGGGGCCTGCTGTTAATAAGGATTGGAAATGCATGAGTGCTGCCTCTTTTATTGCTTCTTGCTCGTTGATCTCTTTCCCTTCTGCCACGATGTTGTCGATTTGGTTGCCGGCGCGTCTGAGCTTGACGTTGTTGTGGAAAAAGGAAGTGTTTTTGTCTCCGACCTTTAGCCATAAACACCTCGATTTCTGCCGCTGTTCTTCCTCCTCTACCCTGTTTTGTCTATACAGTTCCCTGTACATTTCGTTTTCTTGTGTTTGGTCCTCCTTTGTGTATTGAGTATTCTCTTTTGCCTGGCTCCACTGTTCCACCTGCTTGTGAAGGTCTACTTTTTTTTTTGTTTTCCTTAGCTGCGTTTTCTCTTGCCCACTGCTTTATAGTTGTTCTTAGAGACTTTAGCTTGGTTTCCCAGATATAATGAGGCGAGCCTATAACTTCCTTAGCCCACTGGGCTTGGATGAGGTTGCTGAAGTCTTCTTTGGCGTCCCAGATTTTGTTGTATTTGAAGGGGAGGGGCCCCAGATTTCTTCCCTTGTCCAGCATTATGGCCACAGGTTTATGGTCTGAGGCCGAGGCTTGAATGATATTGGATTTGATAGAGGAAAAGCCTGCAACAATTCTTTCCTGAACAAGGATTCTGTCTAATCTCTCCTTGATGTTATGGATGCCGATTCTTTTGTTACTCCACGTAAATTTCCCGTTGTAAGGAGGAACGTCTATCAGATTGTGATTTTGGATTATTGATTCCAACGAATCTCTTGAGGGGTCTGCGTGGAAGTTCCCACCTAGTTTTTCCTCGGCATTTCTTATTAGATTCAGATCTCCTCCCAAGAAAATATTCCTGTCTTGAAAGGACTGTAAGTCTGTGGTTAAAGAATCCCAGCAGAAAGCTTTATCCCTATAGTGGTTCGGAGCGTAGATGTTGTATATAGTGTAGATTTCTTTTGTGGTTTTGTTTATGAGATTTGATCTTACCCACCAATTGCAAGAGTTTATATTGATGGGGTCGCATTTGTTCTTATTCCATAGAGTTCCTATACCAACTGATGCGCCTGCTGCTCCTATTGATGTACCAGAGTAGTTTTTGTGTTTTGTGGTTTGCTTTTGGAAATCGTTCTCAGAAATTTTGGTCTCCTGGATGAGGAGAAGGTCTGGTTGCTCCTGTTTAATTATATCCGGACTGCATTTGTTTTTAAGGAGGAGCCCAACACCCTGCAATTCCAAGAGACCACTATCATCATTTTCCAATTTTTAATTGGTGCCCGCTCTTCTCCTTTAGTTTTTCTCCACTTCCTTTTTGTCTATCAAGATATGTATCCATGGGTTGCTGGGTACCGGTGGTCGTGTCTTTCGCTGTTGTTTCATCTCTGATCTCTTTGTTTGACTTCCTGCCTACCTTTCTCGGAGGGTCAGAGGAGAGGCCTGCTTCTTTTGATTTGTTTCGAGTGAGTATTCGCTCGATGGTTGGGGGGGTGAGGGTGGAGGTTTCGATGGGGAGGAGATCACTGCTAGGGCAGTGTCTCGGGGGAGGGGATATGGGATCTTCCACTGATAGGGATTCAAAGGGGTTAGAGGAAGAGGGGAAGGGGGGAGCTGAACAGGAAGGGGGAAGAGGAGGGAAGGGGATTTCCGGGAGGGGCTTGGAGCTTGGTCCTTGTGAGGGAGTGGATTTTTTCTTTTTAACTTGTTCCCAAGGACCTTCAGAGATTTCTTCACTACCATTAGGCTCATTTAATTTTGACTTGCTACATCTATTTGCGAAGTGCCCATATTCGTGACATACCTTGCATTTGAAGGGCAGCTGCTCGTAGTCTAGTTGTTGGATGTGTGTATAGTGATCTACCTTGATCTTGGTGGCTTCCGGTAGGCCTTTCCCGAGGTCGACTTCGACGCATATCCTTGCACACGCATGCATGTTCTCCTTTGGCTCAGATCTGTTGATGTATTTGCCAACTGCATTCCCAATAGCCTTTACAGATTCGTCTCCCCAGCAGTGAAGCGGCAGATGAGGCAGGCGGACCCAAACCGGGACTGCGTTTGGGATGTCCATTTCCGGATCGAAGTCTGGAGTCCATCTGTTCAGATAAAGGCCTCTTGAATCCATGAAATAAGGGTCGTTTCTGAAGATAAGGTTCCTGTCCTCTTTTGATTCAAATAGGAAGGTGTAGAAGCCCCTTCCGCAGAACCTGATAGCTATTTTTTCTTGTGTCATCGCGCTCCAGTTGCATTCTACCCATTTTTGGACTGATCTGGGTGAAGGCCAAAGGCCAGTGAACTGACCGACAAGGCCTCTTTCAGCTAAGGCGATTGCTGCCTTCCTCGGAAGGGTGGGAGGAAGAGAAACTTCAGGGATTTCATCCAGTTTTTTGACGAACTTTGTTGCAGATGGACGGATTCTTGTTGATGCATTCTCTGGGATGAGAGATGCGAACAGTTTTTCATGATCTTCCAAATTTGGTTGGGGGGGGGGGGGGGTCAGACCCAGCCATTAAGGCGAGGGGGAGCCAGAGTGCAGGCGCTTAAGAGTAAAGGAGGCAGAAAGGGAGAGTCCCAGTGCTGGGGTGAGCAGGAGGCCTGAGGGGCGAGGGAAAACTGGGAGAGGCCCAGAGGGGCATAGATGGCAGCGGGCCTGCCAGCCAGGAGCTTGGGCAGGGCCAGACAGCGGGTGCGGGAGTCTTCAAATCGCCTTCTTCAGAGCTCGCGCAGTCATTCCAAAATCGATGGGCTCAAGATTGTTCGCCCGGATTGATGAGTGATTTCATCCAATTATTCACTCTATTACAAACAAAATACCCAAAATAAAATGAAACAACCACATAAAATATCACTACACACCAGTGAGTTCAGACACAACTCCACTAGTCGTCCCACCTCCCTCAAGTCGGCTTGTTTCAACATGCTACACAAAGTCCGTGTGGGTACGATGTTACAGTGCCTTCTGACGATGTTATCTCAAGGTAAAACACCAAGTGTGATGAATACTCTGCCACGTCAGCCTGTACCACTTCATTTACCCAAGGTAAATGACAATATCAATCGTGGAACCGACATCGTAAACTAAAATATTTTTCTATCACGTGCAAGGTGTCAGACAGGACAGCCTGGCATCTGTATACGTGTTTTGTCTTCCTTGGACCGTGGACGTCAGATACTCAGCTACACGACTCTCTTTTAAAACCGAGGACACACGGACGCCGTCGATGTCGAGGTACCGACGGCCTACAATCTCCCTACTGGTCCAGGTAGCGACAAAACACTGGCGAGTCGGCCACCGTCCAACGCCCCTTTGATACTCTTAAGAGCCAGTAAATCGGATGGGGTCATGCCGGTTTCCTGAGATATTTTTGTTAAATGCCGTGACTGGCGAACGCGAAAACAAGGGAAGCATATTCGCTGCGTAGAGAAACAGCGTGTAAGGCATATTCTTGGCCTCTCGGGGTTTAGCGGGAATCGATCTCGGCACATTGTTGGCATATTCCCGAAGTGACAGATAACAGAAGAGCCATGGTTTGCACGGTACAAGTTGCGAACCCAAGCACGAATGCTAACCCTAAGTCTTTGGCAGGTGACTGGGTCGAGCCTCTCCCCGAGGAATTTGATCCGGTTGAGATATGCACTCCCTTGACCGGGACCGATGCGGACGAAAATGGCAGCGTTAGTAGCCGTTCTGATAATGGCCAAGGTTCTGGAAATGGAGAAAAGAAAGAAATTTTGCTCGGCAGGAATATTCATACGAGCTGCCTTGCGATCACCGAGCCGGACGTCGACGATGAGATTACAGGTGAAAGAGATGGCTACATGGCCAGTGTTTTGGCCAAGTACCGGCGGAGTCTCGTGGAAAGAACGAAGCACCATCTTGGTAAGCTATTTTCAGATCTTTGTCGGTATATTTTCGGGATTTGTTCAAATGCGAGATTTGACAGAGTCGAAATGAAGTTGATCTAGTTATTTATGTTAGATAACATTAGAACTAGCCTTTTAATGTAGGTATTTGTTTCACATTGTATCATTTGCACTTGATTACGAGATACTGAGTAGTCTTCATGGAATGTCGTTTATTATTCTCTATTAATGTCTATTTTCACCGAAATGTCACATCAAAACCCTGTTACAAGGATCTTACCGACGTCCTGATATGTTTAATAAAATAAAAATTCTATTTTCTTTTCCTATATCTAAAATGTAATTTAAAAAATGGAAATGTGGATGTCCTATTTTTTTTTAAATCTTTATTTATACTTAATAGATCATTGTTAAAGATGGATCCTCTTATAACATTAAAATTGGATTTCCAGATTATTTTTTTAAGACAAATTAAAGAGTTATTATGGATTTTCTTTTTATTATTACAATATTAATGAATAGATAAAAATGGAAAGGTTATATTAGAACCCCTCTAACTGCTTTGAAAGCCATGATTTACCCTGTTCAAAATTGCTTTTCTTGCTCGTCAGATCCTGAATCTAAGATTTTTTGATTTAAAACATTAACATTATGGAATTGCTTGCAAACGAAGAGGGCAGGTCATTTACGTCCAGTAGTCGAAAAGATGTGTCACAGGCATAAACTACGATGGAAAAACATAAACATTCTATTTATAATGTGAACAGGATGAAGAGGATCTAAATTAAACTAGTATATATTCATCTTAACCATTTAGAGGTCTACAATTCTGAGATACAAATCCCCCTTGATTCTCGGAAATGAGGGTGGGGAGGAGCTTTTTAAGCCTGTTGGCTAGAATTTTGGTGACAATCTTGTAAGAGACATTACAAAGGGAGATGGGCCTGAACCGATCGAAGGAGAGGGGATTGATATCTTTGGGAATGAGGGCGAGGTGTGAGGATTTGGTGTTTTCCCCCATCTTGCAGTTTTTGAAAACATTTTTTACCATCCTTACAAAGTCTTTTTTTTATAGTGTCCCAGTGATTTCTGAAGAAGGCGACAGTGAAACCATCTGGGCCTGGGGCCTTGTCCTGTTGCATGCTGAAGGCTGCCATTCTGATTTCCTCTTCTGAAACATCCTTGTCCAATTCGCTGTTTTGCATGACTGAGATTTTGCTCTCAATTGGTCTGAGGAATTCCGTGCTATCCGGAGACTGGGGGCCTGCTGTTAATAAGGATTGGAAATGCATGAGTGCTGCCTCTTTTATTGCTTCTTGCTCGTTGATCTCTTTCCCTTCTGCCACGATGTTGTCGATTTGGTTGCCGGCGCGTCTGAGCTTGACGTTGTTGTGGAAAAAGGAAGTGTTTTTGTCTCCGGCCTTTAGCCATAAACACCTCGATTTCTGCCGCTGTTCTTCCTCCTCTACCCTGTTTTGTCTATACAGTTCCCTGTACATTTCGTTTTCTTGTGTTTGGTCCTCCTTTTTGTATTGAGTATTCTCTTTTGCCTGGCTCCACTGTTCCACCTGCTTGTGAAGGTCTACTTTTTTTTTTGTTTTCCTTAGCTGCGTTTTCTCTTGCCCACTGCTTTATAGTTGTTCTTAGAGACTTTAGCTTGGTTTCCCAGATATAATGAGGCGAGCCTATAACTTCCTTAGCCCACTGGGCTTGGATGAGGTTGCTGAAGTCTTCTTTGGCGTCCCAGATTTTGTTGTATTTGAAGGGGAGGGGCCCCAGATTTCTTCCCTTGTCCAGCATTATGGCCACTGGTTTATGGTCTGAGGCCGAGGCTTGAATGATATTGGATTTGATAGAGGAAAAGCCTGCAACAATTCTTTCCTGAACAAGGATTCTGTCTAATCTCTCCTTGATGTTATGGATGCCGATTCTTTTGTTACTCCACGTAAATTTCCCGTTGTAAGGAGGAACGTCTATCAGATTGTGATTTTGGATTATTGATTCCAACGAATCTCTTGAGGGGTCTGCGTGGAAGTTCCCACCTAGTTTTTCCTCGGCATTTCTTATTAGATTCAGATCTCCTCCCAAGAAAATATTCCTGTCTTGAAAGGACTGTAAGTCTGTGGTTAAAGAATCCCAGCAGAAAGCTTTATCCCTATAGTGGTTCGGAGCGTAGATGTTGTATATAGTGTAGATTTCTTTTGTGGTTTTGTTTATGAGATTTGATCTTACCCACCAATTGCAAGAGTTTATATTGATGGGGTCGCATTTGTTCTTATTCCATAGAGTTCCTATACCAACTGATGCGCCTGCTGCTCCTATTGATGTACCAGAGTAGTTTTTGTGTTTTGTGGTTTGCTTTTGGAAATCGTTCTCAGAAATTTTGGTCTCCTGGATGAGGAGAAGGTCTGGTTGCTCCTGTTTAATTATATCCCGGACTGCATTTGTTTTTAAGGAGGAGCCCAACCCCCTGCAATTCCAAGAGACCACTATCATCATTTTCCAATTTTTAATTGGTGCCCGCTCTTCTCCTTTAGTTTTTCTCCACTTCCTTTTTGTCTATCAAGATATGTATCCATGGGTTGCTGGGTACCGGTGGCCGTGTCTTTCGCTGTTGTTTCATCTCTGATCTCTTTGTTTGACTTCCTGCCTGCCTTTCTCGGAGGGTCAGAGGAGAGGCCTGCTTCTTTTGATTTGTTTCGAGTGAGTATTCGCTCGATGGTTGGGGGGGTGAGGGTGGAGGTTTCGATGGGGAGGAGATCACTGCTAGGGCAGTGTCTCGGGGGGAGGGGATATGGGATCTTCCACTGATAGGGATTCAAAGGGGTTAGAGGAAGAGGGGAAGGGGGGAGCTGAACAGGAAGGGGGAGGAGGAGGGAAGGGGATTTCCGGGAGGGGCTTGGAGCTTGGTCCTTGTGAGGGAGTGGATTTTTTCTTTTTAACTTGTTCCCAAGGACCTTCAGAGATTTCTTCACTACCATTAGGCTCATTTAATTTTGACTTGCTACATCTATTTGCGAAGTGCCCATATTCGTGACATACCTTGCATTTGAAGGGCAGCTGCTCGTAGTCTAGTTGTTGGATGTGTGTATAGTGATCTACCTTGATCTTGGTGGCTTCCGGTAGGCCTTTCCCGAGGTCGACTTCGACGCATATCCTTGCACACGCATGCATGTTCTCCTTTGGCTCAGATCTGTCGATGTATTTGCCAACTGCATTCCCAATAGCCTTTACAGATTCGTCTCCCCAGCAGTGAAGCGGCAGATGAGGCAGGCGGACCCAAACCGGGACTGCGTTTGGGATGTCCATTTCCGGATCGAAGTCTGGAGTCCATCTGTTCAGATAAAGGCCTCTTGAATCCATGAAATAAGGGCCGTTTCTGAAGATAAGGTTCCTGTCCTCTTTTGATTCAAATAGGAAGGTGTAGAAGCCCCTTCCGCAGAACCTGATAGCTATTTTTTCTTGTGTCATCGCGCTCCAGTTGCATTCTACCCATTTTTGGACTGATCTGGGTGAAGGCCAAAGGCCAGTGAACTGACCGACAAGGCCTCTTTCAGCTAAGGCGATTGCTGCCTTCCTCGGAAGGGTGGGAGGAAGAGAAACTTCAGGGATTTCATCCAGTTTTTTGACGAACTTTGTCGCAGATGGACGGATTCTTGTTGATGCATTCTCTGGGATGAGAGATGCGAACAGTTTTTCATGATCTTCCAAATTTGGTTGGGGGGGGGGGTCAGACCCAGCCATTAAGGCGAGGGGGAGCCAGAGTGCAGGCGCTTAAGAGTAAAGGAGGCAGAAAGGGAGAGTCCCAGTGCTGGGGTGAGCAGGAGGCCTAAGGGGCGAGGGAAAACTGGGAGAGGCCCAGAGGGGCGTAGATGGCAGCGGGCCTGCCAGCCAGTGGCTTGGGGCAGGGCCAGACAGCGGGTGCGGGAGTCTTCAGATCGCCTTCTTCAGAGCTCGCGCAGTCATTCCAAAATCGATGGGCTCAAGATTGTTCGCCCGGATTGATGAGTGATTTCATCCAATTACTCACTCTATTACAAACAAAATACCCAAAATAAAACGAAACAACCGCATAAAATATCACTACACACCAGTGAGTTCAGACACAACTCCACTAGTCGTCCCACCTCCCTCAAGTCGGCTTGTTTCAACATGCTACACAAAGTCCGTGTGGGTACGATGTTACAGTGCCTTCTGACGATGTTATCTCAAGGTAAAACACCAAGTGTGATGAATACTCTGCCACGTCAGCCTGTACCACTTCATTTACCCAAGGTAAATGACAATATCAATCGTGGAACCGACATCGTAAACTAAAATATTTTTCTATCACGTGCAAGGTGTCAGACAGGACAGCCTGGCATCTGTATACGTGTTTTGTCTTCCTTGGACCGTGGACGTCAGATACTCAGCTACACGACTCTCTTTTAAAACCGAGGACACACGGACGCCGTCGATGTCGAGGTACCGACGGCCTACAATCTCCCTACCGGTCCAGGCAGCGACAAAACACTGGCGAGTCGGCGACCGTCCAACGCCCCTTTGATACTCTTAAGAGCCAGTAAATCGGATGGGGTCATGCCGGTTTCCTGAGATATTTTTGTTAAATGTCGTGGCTGGCAAACGCGAAAACAAGGGAAGCATATTCGCTGCGTAGAGAAACAGCGTGTAAGGCATATTCTTGGCCTCTCGGGGTTTAGCGGGAATCGATCTCGGCACATTGTTGGCATATTCCCGAAGTGACAGATAACAGAAGAGCCATGGTTTGCACGGTACAAGTTGCGAACCCAAGCACGAATGCTAACCCTAAGTCTTTGGCAGGTGACTGGGTCGAGCCTCTCCCCGAGGAATTTGATCCGGTTGAGATATGCGCTCCCTTGACCGGGACCGATGCGGACGAAAATGGCAGCGTTAGTAGCCGTTCTGATAATGGCCAAGGTTCTGGAAATGGAGAAAAGAAAGAAATTGTGCTCGGCAGGAATATTCATACGAGCTGCCTTGCGATCACCGAGCCGGACGTCGACGATGAGATTACAGGTGAAAGAGATGGCTACATGGCCAGTGTTTTGGCCAAGTACCGGCGGAGTCTCGTGGAAAGAACGAAGCACCATCTTGGTAAGCTATTTTCAGATCTTTGTCGGTATATTTTCGGGATTTGTTCAAATGCGAGATTTGACAGAGTCGAAATGAACTTGATCTAGTTATTTATGTTAGATAACATTAGAACTAGCCTTTTAATGTAGGTATTTGTTTCACATTGTATCATTTGCACTTGATTACGAGATACTGAGTAGTCTTCATGGAATGTCGTTTATTATTCTCTATTAATGTCTATTTTCACCGAAATGTCACATCAAAACCCTGTTACAAGGATCTTACCGACGTCCTGATATGTTTAATAAAATAAAAATTCTATTTTCTTTTCCTATATCTAAAATGTAATTTAAAAAATGGAAATGTGGATGTCCCATTTTTTTTTAAATCTTTATTTATACTTAATAGATCATTGTTAAAGATGGATCCTCTTATAACATTAAAATTGGATTTCCAGATTATTTTTTTAAGACAAATTAAAGAGTTATTATGGATTTTCTTTTTATTATTACAATATTAATGAATAGATAAAAATGGAAAGGTTATATTAGAACCTCGCTAACTGCTTCGAAAGCCATGATTTACCCTGTTCAAAATTGCTTTTCTTGCTCGTCAGATCCTGAATCTAAGATTTTTTGATTTAAAACATTAACATTATGGAATTGCTTGCAAACGAAGAGGGCAGGTCATTTACGTCCAGTAGTCGAAAAGATGTGTCACGGGCATAAACTACGATGGAAAAACATAAACATTCTATTTATAATGTGAATAGGATGAAGAGGATCTAAATTAAACTAGTATATATTCATCTTAACCATTTAGAGGTCTGCAATTCTGAGGTACAAATCCCCCTTGATTCTCGGAAATGAGGGTGGGGAGGAGCTTTTTAAGCCTGTTGGCTAGAATTTTGGTGACAATCTTGTAAGAGACATTACAAAGGGAGATGGGCCTGAACCGATCGAAGGAGAGGGGATTGATATCTTTGGGAATGAGGGCGAGGTGTGAGGATTTGGTGTTTTCCCCATCTTGCAGTTTTTGAAAACATTTTTTACCATCCTTACAAAGTCTTTTTTTTATAGTGTCCCAGTGATTTCTAAAGAAGGCGACAGTGAAACCATCTGGGCCTGAGGACTTGTCCTGTTGCATGCTGAAGGCTGCCATTCTGATTTCCTCTTCTGAAATATCCTTGTCCAATTCGCTGTTTTGCATGACTGAGATTTTGCTCTCAATTGGTCTGAGGAATTCCGTGCTATCCGGAGACTGGGGGCCTGCTGTTAATAAGGATTGGAAATGCATGAGTGCTGCCTCTTTTATTGCTTCTTGCTCATTGATCTCTTTCCCTTCTGCCACGATGTTGTCGATTTGGTTGCCGGCGCGTCTGAGCTTGACGTTGTTGTGGAAAAAGGAAGTGTTTTTGTCTCCGGCCTTTAGCCATAAACACCTCGATTTCTGCCGCTGTTCTTCCTCCTCTACCCTGTTTTGTCTATACAGTTCCCTGTACATTTCGTTTTCTTGTGTTTGGTCCTCCTTTGTGTATTGAGTATTCTCTTTTGCCTGGCTCCACTGTTCCACCTGCTTGTGAAGGTCTACTTTTTTTTTTGTTTTCCTTAGCTGCGTTTTCTCTTGCCCACTGCTTTATAGTTGTTCTTAGAGACTTTAGCTTGGTTTCCCAGATATAATGAGGCGAGCCTATAACTTCCTTAGCCCACTGGGCTTGGATGAGGTTGCTGAAGTCTTCTTTGGCGTCCCAGATTTTGTTGTATTTGAAGGGGAGGGGCCCCAGATTTCTTCCCTTGTCCAGCATTATGGCCACTGGTTTATGGTCTGAGGCCGAGGCTTGAATGATATTGGATTTGATAGAGGAAAAGCCTGCAACAATTCTTTCCTGAACAAGGATTCTGTCTAATCTCTCCTTGATGTTATGGATGCCGATTCTTTTGTTACTCCACGTAAATTTCCCGTTGTAAGGAGGAACGTCTATCAGATTGTGATTTTGGATTATTGATTCCAACGAATCTCTTGAGGGGTCTGCGTGAAAGTTCCCACCTAGTTTTTCCTCGGCATTTCTTATTAGATTCAGATCTCCTCCCAAGAAAATATTCCTGTCTTGAAAGGACTGTAAGTCTGTGGTTAAAGAATCCCAGCAGAAAGCTTTATCCCTATAGTGGTTCGGAGCGTAGATGTTGTATATAGTGTAGATTTCTTTTGTGGTTTTGTTTATGAGATTTGATCTTACCCACCAATTGCAAGAGTTTATATTGATGGGGTCGCATTTGTTCTTATTCCATAGAGTTCCTATACCAACTGATGCGCCTGCTGCTCCTATTGATGTACCAGAGTAGTTTTTGTGTTTTGTGGTTTGCTTTTGGAAATCGTTCTCAGAAATTTTGGTCTCCTGGATGAGGAGAAGGTCTGGTTGCTCCTGTTTAATTATATCCCGGACTGCATTTGTTTTTAAGGAGGAGCCCAACCCCCTGCAATTCCAAGAGACCACTATCATCATTTTCCAATTTTTAATTGGTGCCCGCTCTTCTCCTTTAGTTTTTCTCCACTTCCTTTTTGTCTATCAAGATATGTATCCATGGGTTGCTGGGTACCGGTGGCCGTGTCTTTCGCTGTTGTTTCATCTCTGATCTCTTTGTTTGACTTCCTGCCTGCCTTTCTCGGAGGGTCAGAGGAGAGGCCTGCTTCTTTTGATTTGTTTCGAGTGAGTATTCGCTCGATGGTTGGGGGGGTGAGGGTGGAGGTTTCGATGGGGAGGAGATCACTGCTAGGGCAGTGTCTCGGGGGGAGGGGATATGGGATCTTCCACTGATAAGGATTCAAAGGGGTTAGAGGAAGAGGGGAAGGGGGGAGCTGAACAGGAAGGGGGAGGAGGAGGGAAGGGGATTTCCGGGAGGGGCTTGGAGCTTGGTCCTTGTGAGGGAGTGGATTTTTTCTTTTTAACTTGTTCCCAAGGACCTTCAGAGATTTCTTCACTACCATTAGGCTCATTTAATTTTGACTTGCTACATCTATTTGCGAAGTGCCCATATTCGTGACATACCTTGCATTTGAAGGGCATCTGCTCGTAGTCTAGTTGTTGGATGTGTGTATAGTGATCTACCTTGATCTTGGTGGCTTCCGGTAGGCCTTTCCCGAGGTCGACTTCGACGCATATCCTTGCACACGCATGCATGTTCTCCTTTGGCTCAGATCTGTCGATGTATTTGCCAACTGCATTCCCAATAGCCTTTACAGATTCGTCTCCCCAGCAGTGAAGCGGCAGATGAGGCAGGCGGACCCAAACCGGGACTGCGTTTGGGATGTCCATTTCCGGATCGAAGTCTGGAGTCCATCTGTTCAGATAAAGGCCTCTTGAATCCATGAAATAAGGGCCGTTTCTGAAGATAAGGTTCCTGTCCTCTTTTGATTCAAATAGGAAGGTGTAGAAGCCCCTTCCGCAGAACCTGATAGCTATTTTTTCTTGTGTCATCGCGCTCCAGTTGCATTCTACCCATTTTTGGACTGATCTGGGTGAAGGCCAAAGGCCAGTGAACTGACCGACAAGGCCTCTTTCAGCTAAGGCGATTGCTGCCTTCCTCGGAAGGGTGGGAGGAAGAGAAACTTCAGGGATTTCATCCAGTTTTTTGACGAACTTTGTCGCAGATGGACGGATTCTTGTTGATGCATTCTCTGGGATGAGAGATGCGAACAGTTTTTAATGATCTTCCAAATTTGGTTGGGGGGGGGGGGTCAGACCCAGCCATTAAGGCGAGGGGGAGCCAGAGTGCAGGCGCTTAAGAGTAAAGGAGGCAGAAAGGGAGAGTCCCAGTGCTGGGGTGAGCAGGAGGCCTGAGGGGCGAGGGAAAACTGGGAGAGGCCTAGAGGGGCGTAGATGGCAGCGGGCCTGCCAGGCAGGGGCTTGGGGCAGGGCCAGACAGCGGGTGCGGGAGTCTTCAGATCGCCTTTTTCAGAGCTCGCGCAGTCATTCCAAAATCGATGGGCTCAAGATTATTCGCTCGGATTGATGAGTGATTTCATCCAATTACTCACTCTATTACAAACAAAATACCCAAAATAAAACAAAACAACCGCATAAAATATCACTACACACCAGTGAGTTCAGACACAACTCCACTAGTCGTCCCACCTCCCTCAAGTCGGCTTGTTTCAACATGCTACACAAAGTCCGTGTGGGTACGATGTTACAGTGCCTTCTGACGATGTTATCTCAAGGTAAAACACCAAGTGTGATGAATACTCTGCCACGTCAGCCTGTACCACTTCATTTACCCAAGGTAAATGACAATATCAATCGTGGAACCGACATCGTAAA
Organism: Pinus tabuliformis; assembly: GCA_031772625.1. NCBI lineage: Eukaryota > Viridiplantae > Streptophyta > Pinopsida > Pinales > Pinaceae > Pinus > Pinus tabuliformis. Next base: position 279,485,596 of record CM062817.1, read on the forward strand.
CTAAAATATTTTTCTATCACGTGCAAGGTGTCAGACAGGACAGCCTGGCATCTGTATACGTGTTTTGTCTTCCTTGGACCGTGGACGTCAGATACTCAGCTACACGGCTCTCTTTTAAAAATGAGGACACACGGACGCCGTCGATGTCGAGGTACCGACGGCCTACAATCTCCCTACCGGTCCAGGCAGCGACAAAACACTGGCGAGTCGGCGATCGTCCAACGCCCCTTTGATACTCTTAAGAGCCAGTAAATCGGATGGGGTCATGCCGGTTTCCTGAGATATTTTTGTTAAATGCCGTGGCTGGCGAACGCGAAAACAAGGGAAGCATATTCGCTGCGTAGAGAAACAGCGTGTAAGGCATATTCTTGGCCTCTCGGGGTTTAGCGGGAATCGATCTCGGCACATTGTTGGCATATTCCCGAAGTGACAGATAACAGAAGAGCCATGGTTTGCACGGTACAAGTTGCAAACCCAAGCACGAATGCTAACCCTAAGTCTTTGGCAGGTGACTGGGTCGAGCCTCTCCCCGAGGAATTTGATCCGGTTGAGATATGTGCTCCCTTGACCGGGACCGATGCGGACGAAAATGGCAGCGTTAGTAGCCGTTCTGATAATGGCCAAGGTTCTGGAAATGGAGAAAAGAAAGAAATTGTGCTCGGCAGGAATATTCATACGAGCTGCCTTGCGATCACCGAGCCAGACGTCGACGATGAGATTACAGGTGAAAGAGATGGCTACATGGCCAGTGTTTTGGCCAAGTACCGGCGGAGTCTCGTGGAAAGAACGAAGCACCATCTTGGTAAGCTATTTTCAGATCTTTGTCGGTATATTTTCGGGATTTGTTCAAATGCGAGATTTGACAGAGTCGAAATGAACTTGATCTAGTTATTTATGTTAGATAACATTAGAACTAGCCTTTTAATGTAGGTATTTGTTTCACATTGTATCATTTGCACTTGATTACGAGATACTGAGTAGTCTTCATGGAATGTCGTTTATTATTCTCTATTAATGTCTATTTTCACTGAAATGTCACATCAAAACCCTGTTACAAGGATCTTACCGACGTCCTGATATGTTTAATAAAATAAAAATTCTATTTTCTTTTCCTATATCTAAAATGTAATTTAAAAAATGGAAATGTGGATGTCCCATTTTTTTTTAAATCTTTATTTATACTTAATAGATCATTGTTAAAGATGGATCCTCTTATAACATTAAAATTGGATTTCCAGATTATTTTTTTAAGACAAATTAAAGAGTTATTATGGATTTTCTTTTTATTATTACAATATTAATGAATAGATAAAAATGGAAAGGTTATATTAGAACCCCGCTAACTGCTTCGAAAGCCATGATTTACCCTGTTCAAAATTGCTTTTCTTGCTCGTCAGATCCTGAATCTAAGATTTTTTGATTTAAAACATTAACATTATGGAATTGCTTGCAAACGAAGAGGGCAGGTCATTTACGTCCAGTAGTCGAAAAGATGTGTCACAGGCATAAACTACGATGGAAAAACATAAACATTCTATTTATAATGTGAACAGGATGAAGAGGATCTAAATTAAACTAGTATATATTCATCTTAACCATTTAGAGGTCTGCAATTCTGAGGTACAAATCCCCCTTGATTCTCGGAAATGAGGGTGGGGAGGAGCTTTTTAAGCCTGTTGGCTAGAATTTTGGTGACAATCTTGTAAGAGACATTACAAAGGGAGATGGGCCTGAACCGATCGAAGGAGAGGGGATTGATATCTTTGGGAATGAGGGCGAGGTGTGAGGATTTGGTGTTTTCCCCCATCTTGCAGTTTTTGAAAACATTTTTTACCATCCTTACAAAGTCTTTTTTTTATAGTGTCCCAGTGATTTCTGAAGAAGGCGACAGTGAAACCATCTGGGCCTGGGGCCTTGTCCTGTTGCATGCTGAAGGCTGCCATTCTGATTTCCTCTTCTGAAACATCCTTGTCCAATTCGCTGTTTTGCATGACTGAGATTTTGCTCTCAATTGGTCTGAGGAATTCCGTGCTATCCGGAGACTGGGGGCCTGCTGTTAATAAGGATTGGAAATGCATGAGTGCTGCCTCTTTTATTGCTTCTTGCTCGTTGATCTCTTTCCCTTCTGCCACGATGTTGTCGATTTGGTTGCCGGCGCGTCTGATCTTGACGTTGTTGTGGAAAAAGGAAGTGTTTTTGTCTCCGCCTTTAGCCATAAACACCTCGATTTCTGTCGCTGTTCTTCCTCCTCTACCCTGTTTTGTCTATACAGTTCCCTGTACATTTCGTTTTCTTGTGTTTGGTCCTCCTTTGTGTATTGAGTATTCTCTTTTGCCTGGCTCCAATGTTCCACCTGCTTGTGAAGGTCTACTTTTTTTTTTGTTTTCCTTAGCTGTGTTTTCTCTTGCCCACTGCTTTATAGTTGTTCTTAGAGACTTTAGCTTGGTTTCCCAGATATAATGAGGCGAGCCTATAACTTCCTTAGCCCACTGGGCTTGGATGAGGTTGCTGAAGTCTTCTTTGGCGTCCCAGATTTTGTTGTATTTGAAGGGGAGGGGCCCCAGATTTCTTCCCTTGTCCAGCATTATGGCCACTGGTTTATGGTCTGAGGCCGAGGCTTGAATGATATTGGATTTGATAGAGGAAAAGCCTGCAACAATTCTTTCCTGAACAAGGATTCTGTCTAATCTCTCCTTGATGTTATGGATGCCGATTCTTTTGTTACTCCACGTAAATTTCCCGTTGTAAGGAGGAACGTCTATCATATTGTGATTTTGGATTATTGATTCCAACGAATCTCTTGAGGGGTCTGCGTGGAAGTTCCCACCTAGTTTTTCCTGGGCATTTCTTATTAGATTCAGATCTCCTCCCAAGAAAATATTCCTGTCTTGAAAGGACTGTAAGACTGTGGTTAAAGAATCCCAGCAGAAAGCTTTATCCCTATAGTGGTTCAGAACGTAGATGTTGTATATAGTGTAGATTTCTTTTGTGGTTTTGTTTATGAGATTTGATCTTACCCACCAATTGCAAGAGTTTATATTGATGGGGTCACATTTGTTCTTATTCCATAGAGTTCCTATACCAACTGATGCGCCTGTTGCTCCTATTGATGTACCAGAGTAGTTTTTGTGTTTTGTGGTTTGCTTTTGGAATTCGTTCTCAGAAATTTTGGTCTCCTGGATGAGGAGAAGGTCTGGTTGCTCCTGTTTAATTATATCCCGGACTACATTTGTTTTTAAGGAGGAGCCCAACCCCCTGCAATTCCAAGAGACCACTATCATCATTTTCCAATTTTTAATTGGTGCCTGCTCTTCTCCTTTAGTTTTTCTCCACTTCCTTTTTGTCTATCAAGATATGTATCCATGGGTTGCTGGGTACCGGTGACCGTGTCTTTCGCTATTGTTTCATCTCTGATCTCTTTGTTTGACTTCCTGCCTGCCTTTCTCGGAGGGTCAGAGGAGAGGCCTGCTTCTTTTGATTTGTTTCGAGTGAGTATTCGCTCGATGGTTGGGGGGGTGAGGGTGGAGGTTTTGATGGGGAGGAGATCACTGCTAGGGCAGTGTCTCGGGGGGAGGGGATATGGGATCTTCCACTGATAAGGATTCAAAGGGGTTAGAGGAAGAGGGGAAGGGGGGAGCTGAACAGGAAGGGGGAGGAGGAGGGAAGGGGATTTCCGGGAGGGGCTTGGAGCTTGGTCCTTGTGAGGGAGTGGATTTTTTCTTTTTAACTTGTTCCCAAGGACCTTCAGAGATTTCTTCATTACCATTAGGCTCATTTAATTTTGACTTGCTACATCTATTTGCGAAGTGCCCATATTCGTGACATACCTTGCATTTGAAGGGCAGCTGCTCGTAGTCTAGTTGTTGGATGTGTGTATAGTGATCTACCTTGATCTTGGTGGCTTCCGGTAGGCCTTTCCCGAGGTCGACTTCGACGCATATCCTTGCACACGCATGCATGTTCTCCTTTGGCTCAGATCTGTCGATGTATTTGCCAACTGCATTCCCAATAGCCTTTACAGATTCGTCTCCCCAGCAGTGAAGCGGCAGATGAGGCAGGCAGACCCAAACCGGGACTGCGTTTGGGATGTCCATTTCTGGATCGAAGTCTGGAGTCCATCTGTTCAGATAAAGGCCTCTTGAATCCATGAAATAAGGGCCGTTTCTGAAGATAAGGTTCCTGTCCTCTTTTGATTCAAATAGGAAGGTGTAGAAGCCCCTTCCGCAGAACCTGATAGCTATTTTTTCTTGTGTCATCGCGCTCCAGTTGCATTCTACCCATTTTTGGATTGATCTGGGTGAAGGCCAAAGGCCAGTGAACTGACCGACAAGGCCTCTTTCAGCTAAGGCGATTGCTGCCTTCCTCGGAAGGGTGGGAGGAAGAGAAACTTCAGGGATTTCATCCAGTTTTTTTACGAACTTTGTCGCAGATGGACGGATTCTTGTTGATGCATTCTCTGGGATGAGAGATGCGAACAGTTTTTCATGATCTTCCAAATTTGGTTGGGGGGGGGGGGGTCAGACCCAGCCATTAAGGCGAGGGGGAGCCAGAGTGCAGGCGCTTAAGAGTAAAGGAGGCAGAAAGGGAGAGTCCCAGTGCTGGGGTGAGCAGGAGGCCTGAGGGGCGAGGGAAAACTGGGAGAGGCCCAGAGGGGCGTAGATGGCAGCGGGCCTGCCAGGCAGGGGCTTGGGGCAGGGCCAGACAGCGGGTGCGGGAGTCTTCAGATCGCCTTCTTCAGAGCTCGCGCAGTCATTCCAAAATCGATGGGCTCAAGATTGTTCGCCCGGATTGATGAGTGATTTCATCCAATTACTCACTCTATTACAAACAAAATACCCAAAATAAAACGAAACAACCGCATAAAATATCACTACACACCAGTGAGTTCAGACACAACTCCACTAGTCGTCCCACCTCCCTCAAGTCGGCTTGTTTCAACATGCTACACAAAGTCCGTGTGGGTACGATGTTACAGTGCCTTCTGACGATGTTATCTCAAGGTAAAACACCAAGTGTGATGAATACTCTGCCACGTCAGCCTGTACCACTTCATTTACCCAAGGTAAATGACAATATCAATCGTGGAACCGACATCGTAAACTAAAATATTTTTCTATCACGTGCAAGGTGTCAGACAGGACAGCCTGGCATCTGTATACGTGTTTTGTCTTCCTTGGACCGTGGACGTCAGATACTCAGCTACACGGCTCTCTTTTAAAACCGAGGACACACGGACGCCGTCGATGTTGAGGTACCGACGGCCTACAATCTCCCTACCGGTCCAGGCAGCGACAAAACACTGGCGAGTCGGCGACCGTCCAACGCCCCTTTGATACTCTTAAGAGCCAGTAAATCGGATGGGGTCATGCTGGTTTCCTGAGATATTTTTGTTAAATGTCGTGGCTGGCGAACGCGAAAACAAGGGAAGCATATTCGCTGCGTAGAGAATCAGCGTGTAAGGCATATTCTTGGCCTCTCTGGGTTTAGCGGGAATCGATCTCGGCACATTGTTGGCATATTCCCGAAGTGACAGATAACAGAAGAGCCATGGTTTGCACGGTACAAGTTGCGAACCCAAGCACGAATGCTAACCCTAAGTCTTTGGCAGGTGACTGGGTCGAGCCTCTCCCCGAGGAATTTGATCCGGTTGAGATATGCGCTCCCTTGACCGGGACCGATGCGGACGAAAATGGCAGCGTTAGTAGCCATTCTGATAATGGCCAAGGTTCTGGAAATGGAGAAAAGAAAGAAATTGTGCTCGGCAGGAATATTCATACGAGATGCCTTGCGATCACCGAGCCGGACGTCGACGATGAGATTACAGGTGAAAGAGATGGCTACATGGCCAGTGTTTTGGCCAAGTACCGGCGGAGTCTCGTGGAAAGAACGAAGCACCATCTTGGTAAGCTATTTTCAGATCTTTGTCGGTATATTTTCGGGATTTGTTCAAATGCGAGATTTGACAGAGTCGAAATGAACTTGCTCTAGTTATTTATGTTAGATAACATTAGAACTAGCCTTTTAATGTAGGTATTTGTTTCACATTGTATCATTTGCACTTGATTACGAGATACTGAGTAGTCTTCATGGAATGTCGTTTATTATTCTCTATTAATGTCTATTTTCACCGAAATGTCACATCAAAACCCTGTTGCAAGGATCTTACCGACGTCCTGATATGTTTAATAAAATAAAAATTCTATTTTCTTTTCCTATATCTAAAATGTAATTTAAAAAATGGAAATGTGGATGTCCCATTTTTTTTTAAATCTTTATTTATACTTAATAGATCATTGTTAAAGATGGATCCTCTTATAACATTAAAATTGGATTTCCAGATTATTTTTTTAAGACAAATTAAAGAGTTATTATGGATTTTCTTTTTATTATTACAATATTAATGAATAGATAAAAATGGAAAGGTTATATTAGAACCCCGCTAACTGCTTCAAAAGCCATGATTTACCCTGTTCAAAATTGCTTTTCTTGCTCGTCAGATCCTGAATCTAAGATTTTTTTATTTAAAAAATTAACATTATGGAATTGCTTGCAAACGAAGAGGGCAGGTCATTTACGTCCAGTAGTCGAAAAGATGTGTCACAGGCATAAACTACGATGGAAAAACATAAACATTCTATTTATAATGTGAACAGGATGAAGAGGATATAAATTAAACTAGTATATATTCATCTTAACCATTTAGAGGTCTGCAATTGGGCTTCTTTTGATCTTGATAGTTCTAGGTTAGGATGGATCTACTAAAATGGAAAAACATAGACATTCCATTTTTAATGTAAAAAGGATAAAGAGGATCTAAAGAAAACTAGCATATATCTATCTTAAACTACTTAGAAGTCTTCAATTGGTGTTTTTTAATACCTCTTGATCTTGATAGATTTAGGTTAAGATGGATCTATGTTAGATTAAGATAAATCTATGTTAGTATATGTCTGTACATCACCACCTGTATGGACTAGATCAGCTTAATATCGGATCTAATAATCTCAATGAAAGATCAAAAGAAAAAAATATAATTCTTTTGATCCTAGAAAGATCAGGAGTTAAGATATAATAACCTTGTTTACTTTATGATAGATTTTTATATTGATTTAGTTTTTTTATTGTTATCACCCTTTTTTTTTTAATTTTTTATTTCTAGGGATTTCATTTTTTTTTTTTTTCACTTTAGATTCATTAACACCAGACGTGGCATATCTGCCTTGGCTGTGGATGCGCCTCATCAAGTGCAATAGATTTTTAGTAGATATGCATAGATTAGAGTACTTCAAGCTTCTCCTTTGATCATGCACATTATGAGAAAGCAGAAATGTTAAAACTTCTCTCCTTTTTCACTAAATATGTAAAGGTCAGATTGCTTCAAACTTCTAGATTGTATGTTCATGTCAGGTGAAACGTAATTCCAATATTATATGGTATTTCTTTGACTGTGCTGGCCATTCTTGATTTTATACATTCAGTAACACTAAAACTTCCATCTTTTACACTGTAAATATTAGACTACTTCAAGCTTCTTTACAGTGTCTTGATTTTGTATAGCATTTTAGAGGAGCATATTTAGGACATCTTCTGATATTTCTTCAGCTTTACTGCCCAATGTTGATCTTGTACATTTATCGAAAACACCAAAACTTGGATTCCTTTTCACCAAATATGTAAAGATCACACTAGTTTCAGCTTCTTTACAATGCCATTGATTTTGTATTACATTTTAGGAGAATATACCTGAACGTTATCTGAATTCAGCTGCACTGCCCAATCTTGATCTTATACATTATCAAAAACAGTGAAATTTCCATCCTTTGTCACTAAATATTTCTACTTCAAGCTTCTTTATATCTTGATTTTTTATTGCATTATAGGAGAACATATTCCTATTATTATCCATGTTACTCAACTGTTGCCCAAGCTTGATCTTTTATTATAAGAAATGCTGAATCTTCCATCCTTTTTCACTAGTTAGCAAACTTCAAGCGTCTTTATAGTATACTTGAACTTTTATCACAGTTGAGAGGAATTTAATCAGAACTACCTGCATAACCCTAGTGCTTTTAAGGCATAGCAAGTTTGCTTTTTTGGAAGCAGAGTCGGTAGAGATTCTCCCCATATTGATGTGTCGTTGGTCTTTTCTTTCTATGGGCTAACATTGGTTGAGTGCCTCATTTGCACATTTTTGGAAAGTGTGTAGATGTTGTGTTGTTTAAACTTTTACTTTGTGTAATATGACATGTGAATGTATTTTATTTTATCTTTTTCATGAGATGTAGTTCCCTGGAAACCCACTGGACACTTCTCCTCATTTTGAGGATTTCCTCACCTTAATTAATTGGAGAGGGGAAGGATGGCTCATTTGACATTGGAGGGTGAGGAAGGAACTAGTCTTGACCAACAAGATAGGAAAGATGTTGTACCCAGGTGAAACCAAATTTTGTAGAAGCTTGAGGCTTTGTCAATAGTATACTCATTTAAGAGCTTAGAATATCACTTGTAGGAATTGAACTTAGGGTAGGGAGGATAACACTCCTCTAAATTGTGTGGGCTAGACTCAATTGATAGTACAAGTGTGTTTTAAGAATATGTACCTTATGCATGCAATATTAGGCCAGTTGACATGATGACACGTGAGAAGTAGAGATGATGATCTCAAAAGTAGGACACAAAGGACATGTGTGTATAATAAAAATTATGACACATACAAATATGAAATATAGATAAATATTCAAATCTCTTTAGAATTTAAAAACTAAAACACTTACAATTTTACATGATGATGATACAAATCTAATCATACAACTACTAAATTAGTGATGATAAAATGAACACATGAGAAATTAGAACCATAAATTGCACTTTTGTTATAAAGTCTTCAAAATGAAAATGTATTACTTTTGATACTGAGTCACCACTACTGTAAGTGGAAATGTTGATGGCAAATACAAAATAGGGTAGATACTAGATTCTAGAACAATGGATGATAGTGTCCATGATATTAATGGTAAGATATGCCTTCTCTCGCCAACCATCATCTAAAATTGTATCCTTGAAATTTTTTGAAGAAGCTTGATTTTCCTTTCTCCAAAAATTCCAAAACTCCTCCCTTTCGTTTGACCTTTACCAAACTGCCCATGATGATTGATCCTTAATCTCTGTGAAATGAGGAATACAATGGATAGTTATAGGAAAAAAACTCAAAACATTGGTGGAAAAATACACTTGCTTGGCACTTGGACTAACTTCTAACACTACACAATAATCCTTAGTTGCATGCAAAATTGCCTCATAGCCCCAACTTGTTTAGTGAACTGACAAAAAAGGGAGGAACAAACATGATTTAATGATGCTCACTTGGAGGACACATGTCTATTTTTCGAGACACGTTGAGGGAAAGTGTTCAACAAGTGTTTGGCATGTGTCAGACACTTGTCCTCATATATTCATTCAGACACACGAAATAAGGGACATTACCCCTATTTGGACATGCTTGGTTACTTAGATGCAAGATAATTAAAGCTTGTTGATCTTATTCTTATTGTCCTCTAAAATACAACCTAAATTTTCTTCCCAACATTCCAAGATGGATGCAAGTCATATTGGTATAGTGTGCTCTACTTGACAGATGCAAATGCTCTAATTTTTAGGTGTGGAGTGTCATGTATTTACATCTATGCATCTTAACCCTACTAGTGTATCAAGCCATTGTTTGAAGGAGATAACGACACATTGTTGCAATTGATTGAAGTCCAATATTAATGGAATTAAAAATTAGGCTAATATGTTAAGTTTTTTTTAGTGGTGTAAACTAAATGATCATTTCACATTGGTTTCAATGAAATCAGCTATAGATATATTATTAGCCCATAAATGATTAAGGGTCATGTTTCACATTAGTTGCAACCTTTAAAGAGGATTATCTCTAAGACACCTACATGTCACTGATAACAATGGAGTGTGAACCTTACTTTTATCTCCAAATTTCATTGAATAACAATGAAGCATGAGTCAAATCCTATATTAGTGGGCTTTAGCAATTGTTCTATTACTAATTTGTAGATAGATTTTGTTTGGTGGTCTTTGTGTATAATCTAATTTAATTTTCTATGCCCTAAGTTCATTATTTAATGCATGCTCAAAACACAAGGTTCAATATAATTCTTATTGCTTTTACTTGAGAACTCTATAACTTCGCAATATCGTGATGCATCAATGATAGCATGAACATCATCAAATGGCCCCAATTCTGTAGTGGTCTCGTGTGATTCAAGATGATGGTGTTACATCTTCTAAACAATCAATTTGCCTTAGGAATATTGCCTTATGCTGAAGGTAATATGTCCAAAACATGGACATTTTTCTTCCTTTCTAAACAAATAATTACTCTCTAACAAAGATATGCCCTATGTTGAAGATGAGAAGTTTTGGAAAGTGGATGATCTTGGCTATTAATCCAACTGTCTATTATAGTACAACAACCATCAATCATCTACCATATGCCTCTGGGAATACCCACTTTCTTTTTATGTGCGTATGTAATGATCATTAGATAGGGATGATTCTAATCAACCCACTTTCACAAGCTCTACCACTCCATAGGTCCAATTTTTCAATACTCAAATTGGCCAAGAAGAATCATACTTACGTTTTCATTTGGCCTTAGCTACACAATTGTGCAAGTCTTCCATGGATTTTCATTTTAACAATGATATGCCCTATGTTGAAGATGAGAAGTTTCGAAAAGTGGATGATCTTGGCTATTAATCCGACCATCTATTACAATAGAACAACCATCAATCATCTACCATACCCCCTAGGAATACTCACTTTTTTTTTGTGCGTATGGAATGCTTCATTATTAGATAGGAATGATTGTAATCAACCCACTTTCACAAGCTCTACCACTCCATAGTTACAATTTTCAAATACTCAAATTGGCCAAGAAGAATCATACTTACGTTTACATCTGGCCTTAGCTACACAATTGTGAAGGGGCAAGTCTCCCATAGATTGGATCCATGGTGGATGCAATAACACGCAACCATCCCCACCATTGAACCAACACCTCTTGGCTTGAGGTCATACCATCGATTACAAGTCTTTATAATTAACTAAAATTGATTAATTAATACTTCTTCTATCTTATTTATGTAACTCTCTTCATTCTATGAAGTAATATATGATTTATTTCCTATCATAAATAAAGGCCATGACCAATCAAAATCAATGGACTAAGAATTGGGAAAAGTTCGGTGAGGCAAAGGAACAATGGCAAGACAAGAAACGATCCCCATTATTGAACTAACACTCCATTGGCTTGAGGTCATACCATCAATTGCATGTCTTTATTATTAACTAAAATTGATTAATTAATACTTATTATATCTTATTTAGGTAACTCTCGTCATTCCATGAAGTAATATATGATCTATTTTTTAGAAAAAACAAATGTCATGACCAATCAAAGTCACTAGACTAAGAATTGGCAAAAGCTTAGGGAAGCAAAGGAGCCATGGCATAACAAGCAACCATCACCACCATTGAACCAACATTCCATTGGCTCGAGGTCATACCATCAATACAAGTCTTTATAATTAACTAAAATCGATTATATAATATTGACAATATCTTATTTAGGTAATTGCCTTCATTCCATGAAGTAATATATGATCTCTTTCCCACAAAAAAACAAAAACAAAGGTTACAATCAATCAAAGTCACCGGATTGGGAATTGGCAAAAGCTTTATGAGGCAAAGGAGCCAAGAGTATGAGTCAAATCGGGAAAAACTTGACTAGTACAAAATCATAAATATATACACACATTTTGAAAAGATATATTCAATAAATCTATGCCCATTCAAATCAATATATGTCCGAAACTTCTTATCAATAGGTATCTCATATATGATGAATTCAAAAATGATCAAAAGTGAGCATTGGAAGCCTTTATTTATAAATGTTAACTAAAAATAAAGGTGCAGTCTAACTAATAGATGAAATTGCTTTTTTGGTTGAAATCCTACAATACAAATTCCAACAAGATTGCGATTTCTTTTTGTTTAAAATGCATAAGTGGATTCAACACCCTAAAAAACTACTGAGGCACTTGAACTTTGCATATTAAACAACTTAAACTTGTGATTCTTAAAAATTTTCAATCAGATTTTGGGTAAAATTGACCAAAAAAGTGATCGAGAAATGGCTGTTTCACCTATTGGTTATACTATGCAAAAAATAATAGTTAAAAAAAACTTAGTAGCTTATCTTATGGGCTGCTTGACCCTCCATGTTCTCCGAGTTGTCAAGATGAAAAGAGAAGCCTTCTACACTAGAAGCTAATTTGATGCATGATCTAGCTCTCCTAGGTCAATTGTTGCATGATCCAAACTTGTCATCATCATGAAATATTGATATTTGAACTTTGTTATTTAAATTTAAAAGTTTGAATCAAATCATCAAATTTAAAAGCTTAGATAGACTAAGTCAAGTCTTTGTTTCTCACCTTGTATTGTTGAAGTCAAAGATTGTAGTGGACAAATACAAGGTCATTTATGTGCTTTTTGTGTTAATTGATGTGCTTCTTGGAATGTATTTTCTCAAACAATGCTTCACTTGTGGTTATAACCTAAAGCATTTTGTTGTTGATTTAAGGTTCAAATGGCAAATATTTTCATATCTGGTGGATCATTGCCAAAGTTTTGTTGCCAAAGACCTAACAAGTGGCAAGGGTTAAATAGTCAAGATTGAAGATGATAAAGAGATAATAAAAATTAATAAAATAGACAAACGAGAGAAAATTTAATGAGTTGAACAAGTTGAGAATGGTACTTGATAATATGTTTTTTGTTGTTGTGCATAGTATTTGCATAGGCAAACAAATTTGTGGGTGCTCCATAATCTTGTAGTTGGCCATTGATGTATATTTGGATTTTATGATCAAGAAGGTACATTTCAATGCATGTTATAATCCATTCATCAATGCCCCCATCCTCATTAATAAAAATTAATAAAATAGACAAATGAGAGAAAATTTAATGAGTTGAACAAGTTGAGAATGGCACTTGATAATATGTTTTTTGTTGTTGTGCATAGTATTGGCATAGGCAAACAAATTTGTGGGTGCTCCATAATCTTGTAGTTGGCCATTGATGTATATTTGGATTTTATGATCAAGAAGGTACATTTCAGTGCCCGTTATAATCCATTCATCAATGCCCCCATCCTCATTAATGTTGGTCTTATCATAAAAATATGTTGGGCAACATGTAAGGGGGAATACATCTGCCTATCCCAATACTCGTCAATAATATCTTAAATATGCATATATTTAGTCTCCTCATGCTGATATTTCTTTTGATGGCCTTATTTGTGAGATCAATTGCGTTATAAAAGGCAACACATATGAGGATTTGTCACCATAAACCATTTTGAAAGTTCGAAGAACATTTAAATTTTGAAAGAAATGAAATGAAGTTTGACTTTGAACAATGAGAAAATAAGCACTTGAGCACTTTGAAGTTTGGCAGCAGAAGGGTGAGAAAATAAGCACCTGTAGACAACCATTTCAACTATGTTTTACTCTAGACATGCATGAACACCCTCAGCTTACAAGGCTTTAGACCACTGATGCTCAATAATTTGTAGACTCAATGAATGTATGGAGCATACTGACCATACCGGCAGATGCATACATAAACATAAATGAATGGCTAACTACAGGTAGCAAAAGAGAATCCTAACTATACCGGTAGATGCATATATGACCACATATGAATGGCTAGCTATAGGCAATAAAGAAGCTTGCAAATCTAATTCATCAACACAGAGATAATATGACAGTTACCTGGCATTAGACACAAAAGAAACGTGAACAACTTGTTCAAGTGCAAGCTTAGAACATAAGAGAAAATGAACATTGAACATATAACATCAAAAGAAGCTTGTATTACTAATAGATGAAGATGAGAAGCTTGAGTAGCAAAGTCTCATTAGTCTCCAGAAGTTGAACCCATATTACATTTAGTTTTCATCTATTTATAGCTCTTTACAATGATGTTGAGCCTTCTGAGGCTTGATAGGTCCTAATCTATCCCTCTGTCTTGCTAACTGTTTGATTCCCTCTATAGGCAAGCATGGTTTGGAGGTTTTCCTCTTCTGATAGAGGAATAACCGCATTCAGATATTTTGGGTAGTTTCTGCGCTGTCTGGGAGCTCTCTCATGTCACAGATGCCCCACAATCATTCCGTTTGTTCTGGATGTCTCGCGTTGTGGCTCCACGATTACTTTGGGTTGATTTAGTTGTGTTGCGCTGTCTATGCCCCCTGATCGCTTTCCGACCTCTGCTATGTGGTGGAATGGCTCTGCGGCCTCTGTTATCCTTTTAAATGTTTTAATAATGATTGTTTTTCTGTTAGACACAAAAAAACGCTGCAACATGTAAAATCCTGCCTATTTCTGATTCTTTCGGACTTCAGAAGCCCTCAAATATGATCTATGCATCTATTGGGTCCGCCCTTAATCATTGTCACATGTCGCAAATGGCTTGGTCTCGTGTTTCCTTTGTATTTCTTTGAAATACGAAAATTCACTGTAAACTATGAAAAATCGGTCTCGGCGGACTTAAAAAATTATGAATTTCCCTTCCCGCACCCTTTCGAGTCCGGGCTTCATCGCAATCAGCGCTGCCCCAAGGTTCCTTTGTATATCGTTGTATAACTAAATATATGAGAAATGCATTAAACAATGCTTGGGCACGGACTTGAAATCTTATAGAATATCATTCATAAGGCCGTCGGGTCCGGCATTATCGAATCGCCCTTATATATATGCAAAGGCCCTACCCCATGGTTTTCGCCGATATTGATCATCGTTGATCGGCAGTGTCTAGCTCCGATTGCCACTGCTTGGGACCGCCGATTTGCGATTTGCCGCTTAGATCTGGGTAGTTGATCGGCCAAATCTAACGACAACTATGCATTCTTGGGTTTTAAGCCTGCGCTAAGGGTTTTTGACTGATTTTTAAGCATTTTAGCCTCCCAATAGTGATTTTCAACCCTTCCAAGGGCTTTTCTCCCTTGCTTGTTTCGATTGATGGATGATCTTTGAGCACTTTTGAAGACTTAGGGAGTGCTTTAGAGCGTATTTGGATCCAATTTTGGGCCTTTTGTCAACGAAGCTAACAGGGCTCATAACCAAAAATCAACCAGGGCTTCCCGAGGCTAAACCACCTCACCCTCATCAATAGAACCAGACTTTACCGCAATCCCCACTAGATCACTAAGCCCTAAACAAGCATGGATGCCACCGTATTTCTCCACCTACACTGTGAGGAATTTGCCTATCTCCTAGTCTCTAGGCTTTACCGCAATCCCCACTAGATCACTAGGCCCTAATCGAGACTCCACCCTCCAGGCTTTACCGTATATCCTGCCATTCATCAGCCAAGGATTCCTAGGCCTGATTGAGGGCACCCACCTCTAGGATTTACCATATATCCCGCCATTCATTGGTCAAGGATTCCTAGGCCCACCAAGGTAACACAAAATTTGGCTTTACCACAACCCACAGTCTGGTTCAAGGGTTACTAGGCCAAGGCTTTATCACAATCCACAGTCTGATTCAGGGATCACTAGGCCATGTGTTTTTTCTTTTAGATACCACCTCACTCAGTTTCAAATCCATCTGGAAATCCATCTCAACCAAAACATGAGAACCCGATCACACCATGGCTATCCATAAATGGCAAGGCAAGGTTGAAGAACACTGGCACACCTGGCAAAACCCATGCCAATAACAATAAGAGAACCAAGAACACACATGCATAACCATGCATGCCAAAACCAGCAAGGAAATCATACATGCAACTCGATACCTGCAAATAATCTCGCTGTAGCCACTTAATCCTACTCTTCCTCATTTCATCTTTGGTTCCTCTTGTCTTCTTTGCTTTTCTTGATTCAATGCTGAAGTGCTCCAAGAAAACTCGAAGTGTCTAAGAGCGTGAGAGAGAGAGAATAGAGAGAGAGCTCCAAAACTGAATTGACTAAAGGTTGTAGTGACAAAACTGTTACAAATTGTTCCTCATAATATTTTTTATTAATGAGACCTCTATTTTCTTCAATTTTCCATTATTTTCTTTCATTTTCCTCCTCATATGCACCTTGTGACCTTTCACCTTCATTTTCTCCTAATTCCATTATTTTCACAAATAAAATGTCAATTAATACCTCATGGCTTTCCAAAGCTTTTGCCATTGTTTTTGCCAATTTCCTTAGCCATAATAAATCAAATGAACCCTTATACTATGATGTTTTGCCCAATATTCAATTTTGAATACGTGCCCCATAACTATGATTGTTATTTTGCCTCTATTAACTTTTATTACATTGAATTTTGACAAGAGCTATCACAATTATTCTCTATTTTTACCATTTGTATTTTTTGCAACCACTAGGTGCTACTCACTAGTTTCCTTGAATTGTTGTACCACATCTTGTTAATTTCTTTCCATTCCTTGAATTGTTGTATGGCATCTTGTTAAATTTGCGTTGGCAGATCTTGTAGTCACTTTGGTGAGATTCCTTTTTTGTAAACAAATCTATATTTGGATTACATCTCACTTACAACATTTATATAAAAAATTAAATGGCTCAACTCTTAAAAGCAACTATGCTAAACTCCATTTTATCTTCAAACTTCCATAATTTTCCCAAATTTTTTTATTCCTTAAGTGTACTTTTACACCTTTAGATACAATTGCAATCAACTATACTAAACTAATCCATTTTCTGTTTAAAATTTTCTTGATTTTCCCAAATTTTTTATTCCTTGAGTGTACATTTACGTTTCTCACATAAATTTGATTATAACTAAAATAATATATATTAACTTTAAATTACATTTTTAAATACAAAATAAATTTAATCACTTTAAATTACATTACTCAATCGATTACAAACAAAATAGCCAAAATAAAACCTAAAAATCACTTCTTAAACAACTGCATAAAATATCACTACACACCATTGAGTTTAACAAAAATTCCATTGGTCAAAAGTGCAATTGCTAAATTTACATTTCTCACATAAATGGATTATAACTCAAATAATATATTTAACTTTAAATTATATTCTTGAATACAAAAATAAATTTAATAACTTTAAATTACATTTTCAGAGGTTTAAAAAACAACGCTCAATTTTTTTATAAAGTAAATAACTTAGAATTATGATTTTCCAATTACTCACTCTATTACAAACAAAATACCCAAAATAAAACCTAAAAATCACTTCTTAAACAACTGCATAAAATATCACTGCACACCACTGAGTTCAGACAGAACTCCACTAGTCGTCCCATCTCTCGTCTTGTTTCACGGCTCTCTTTTAAAACCGAGGACACACGGGCGCCGTCGATGTCGAGGTACCGACGGCCTACAATCTCCCTACCGCAGGGTTGGAATTTGGATTCTTTTGTACCCGTCAGACAAATTTTTTTTGACGTTTTGGGTCTTTATACTTCCCATCAAAAAACGTTATGTTTAAAATTTTACCCTTCAAAAATGATGTTTTAATAATAAATTAACCCTTTATCAATAAAGTTCGATTAAAAAATTACCCTTCAATAACACAATGATGTTATTTTTTTTACATATTTATCATAATAATAAAATGACGCTAACATAGAAATGACTTATTGAATCCTGAGGAAACTCACAGCAAAATCTTCATAACCCATAAATCAAATTGTTTGTATGTGTTTGTTAGTACAACACCAATATTAGTATTACTCTCATCCATGTGTGTATATTTTCATGCACATTTTTTTTCAACGATTGTTTACCTAGAATTTCACCCAAAAAAAATCAATAGACCTCCCAACCATATTTTATTTCCAAACCAACTCTAGCCATCACTATTGGGAAATATCAATCCATCAAAGGAATATCCTCATCATCTCCATGGAATGTAACTTATTTGTGGAAAATAAAGAGAGAGAGGTTCATTTCAAGTAGTGGCCCCTACAGAGGACAGTCAAGACCTGAGGAAAGGAGATTTAAAACTTGGTTAAGAGCAGGGGAGGTGACTTAAGATTTGGTTAAGTATGATATAACTATCTAATAGAAAGACCCTTCAAGGAGAAGATCAAATAAAGTAAAGTTGTTGGATTTCATTTTATTCAATTAGGTTCCATAATAAATATTCTACCTTCTAATACAACATAACTTATTTCACCACTTGAACTTGAGGACTCTACATTAAGCCGAGTGTGAATCATAAGAAAGTAATTTTAATGACTCAATAGGTTTTTTCCTTATCACAATACAACGTCTTTAGAGGAGCTGCTACACAATTTTTCTACACCTGCATATACATAAAATATTATTAAACAAATGAACTAAAATAAACACAAACATAATTATTTATTAAAATAAAACCCAAAAGTAACAATGCATACATCTTTAACCTACTGCACATAATGTGGAATGTACAAAAACCACCACTATAGGATTTAACTAGTGAAATTATCACCTCCCCTCTCATACGATACCAAATGTAAACAATAAAAAACTTTAAAAACACCAATATCAAAGTAAAACAAAAAAACCCAAATTCCACAAAAACATACAAGCAAGAACAAGAACAGAGAAATAACCATTGACATAGCAAAAGCATCAACAAAAGAAAGAAGCATAATAAGAAGCATAATAAGAAAAGGAAAGACAAATCAGTAATGTACAATGGAATTGAACTCAACTCAACAACCGACGACCCTGTATGCCTTGCTCTATAGTAATGTTCCTTTCTACTCTGCTATGTTTAAATGGAGAAGGGATTAGCAGTATACAAAATGGAAGAAGATAAGAAAATGTGAATTTTCAAGAATAGATTTAAACATTGCATATAATGAACAAAGGTAATCAATATATATACCTATGATGAACAAAGGGTATTTACATAAATTAAATCTAGTAGCCTCTTCTCAACAACTCCCATCCTGTGACCCCCATCACTTAAGGGACTAAGCCACTACATCCTCTTGCTCCCACTACCACCACAATTATTCTCTAATGTTTATTGAGAAATGCATGTTGCTGCCTATTGTAGATAAGAAGGTTAGTGATGGTTCCTTTGGCTTCTCTCCAAATGATTGGTCCTCTCTCTACGCTTGTCCCTTGAAGATATTCAGAGCTTGTCGAGCCCATTTCACATTTGGTGGTACCCATGAGGGTTAGAAGATTAAAGGGTCAAATTACCCAAAACCTTTTTGATGTGAAGGGTTCAAATTTCCCTTGCATTGTGCACGCACCTTCTATTAGTTGAGGTGTCGAGGAATCCTATACAATGTCTATTCACTTGGTCTTGTAGAGTATTGATGGCCTATTGCACTTCATGGTTGGGACCACCAGGTTCAGCTCTACAACGACAACTGGAGAACTACCATCTCGCCCTTGATCTCCTAGAGGAAATGAACTAGCATCACCATGCTCCCACCCCCACATAGTAAGTGTGGTGTTCCACAACATACGATTTACGAAAATTTCCATGGGCTTATAGTTCACCTCTTGGAAAACATCTTCATTGACATTTTGTACCTTCGCATTTGGAAACTCGAGGATCTTCACTTTTGGTAGCTATGGTGTGCATGGCTTTGCATTCTCCTTCTCATTTAAGCCCCATCGCTTAGTTTGTGGTGCACCAATGAGCCTTTCTCTAGCTCATCTTGGTTTTGGTGGGTCCCAGGGGGACAAATTGGGCAGCAAATTCAAAACAAATGAAGAAATTTCAACTTTCATCTATTAATATCCGTGTCGTATTGTTAATTTGCTCCTAACTTCTATTTTAGTAATCTGCATTTAGTTTTGGTGTGATGTTAGTGACTTTTGAATTAATAGTGGGATAGATAGATCCATTTAATTCAAGATCTACCGAGAACCTAGAGGAATCAAATCTCTTTGAAGTGAAAATCTTTCCTCAAGTTTTACACTTGCATTTTGAGAGATTTGAACCACCTCAATGCTTGGTGATCAGGAGTTAAAATGAGTCTATGCTAGTTATAAGCCAATTTTGAACTATGAGTAAATCATAAATCTAGAATTGATTATTGGCAAAATTGAATAACAATGAAAAATTAGATAACAAAATTGGTTGTTTAAACTATAAACAAATTTTCAATTTTTTAACTATAAAATAAATTTAAAAAAATAGATATCACTTATTAAGTATTAACAAAATTGGATAAAACACAAACTTTGACTTTTTTAACTATAAGTAAATTTCTAAAAAAATCATATATTTCAAATTAATTATTAATAAAATTGAATAAAATTTATAAGTAAATGTCATATATTTCAAATTAATTATTAGTAAAATTGAATAAAGCTTATAAGTAAATTTCTAATACAATCATATCTTTCACTTAATTATTACTAAAATTAAAAAAGCTTAAGCATAAACCGTATATCTAATTATTCAACAGGTTAAGATAAAGTCTTAAGAACGTTTTGGGTGAAAAACAAACCGTCAAAACAACGTTTTATAAACTTTAACACGTCACAAAAGACGGTCACTTCAATTTTTCAAACGTTAAATACGGGTAAAATAGCTCGTGACGGGCAAATTGCCCGTCAAATTCCATCATTGCCCTACCGGCCCAGGCAGCGACAAAACACTGGCGAGTCGGCGACCGCCCCTTTGATACTCTTAAGAGCCAGTAAATCGGATGGGGTCATGCCGGTTTCCTGAGATTTTTTTGTTAAATGCCGTGGCTGGCGAACGCGAAAACAAGGGAAGCATATTCGCTGCATAGAGAAACAGCGCGTAAGGCATATTCTTGGCCTCTCTGGGTTTAGCGGGAATCGATCTCGGTACATTGTTGGCATATTCCCGAAGTGACAGATAACAAAAGAGCCATGGTTTGCACGGTACAAGTTGCGAACCCAAGCACGAATGCTAACCCTAAGTCTTTGGCAGGTGACTGGGTCGAGCCTCTCCCCAAGGAATTTGATCCGGTTGAGATATGCGCTCCCTTGACCGGGACGGATGGGGACGAAAATGGCAGTGTTAGTAGCCGTTCTGATAATGGCCAAGGTTCTGGAAATGGAGAAAAGAAAGAAATTGTGCTCGGCAGGAATATTCATACGAGCTGCCTTGCGATCACCGAGCCGGACGTCGACGATGAGATTACAGGTGAAAGAGATGGCTACATGGCCAGTGTTTTGGCCAAGTACCGGCGGAGTCTCGTGGAAAGAACGAAGCACCATCTTGGTAAGCTATTTTCAGATCTTTGTCGGTATATTTGCGGGATTTGTTCAAATGCGAGATTTGACAGAGTCGAAATGAACTTGATCTAGTTATTTATGTTAGATAACATTAGAACTAGCCTTTTAATGTAGGTATTTGTTTCACATTGTATCATTTGCACTTGATTACGAGATACGGAGTAGTCTTCATGGAATGTCGTTTATTATTCTCTATTAATGTCTATTTTCACCGAAATGTCACATCAAAACCGACGTCCTGATATATTTAATAAAATAAAAATTCTATTTTCTTTTCCTATATCTAAAATGTAATTTAAAAAATGGAAATGTGGATGTCCCATTTTTTTTTTAAATCTTTATTTATACTTAATAGATTATTGTTAAAGATGGATCCTCTTATAACATTAAAATTGGATTTCCAGATTATTTTTTTAAGGCAAATTAAAGAGCTATTATGGATTTTCTTTTTATTATTACAATATTAATGAATAGATAAAAATGGAAAGGTTATATTAGAACCCCGGTAACTGCTTCGAAAGCCATGATTTACCCTGTTCAAAGTTGCTTTTCTTGCTCCTCAGATCCTAAATCTAAGATTTTTTGATTTAAAACATTATGGAATTACTTGCAAACGAAGAGGGCAGGTCATTTACGTCCAGTAGTCCAAAAGATGTGTCACAGGCATAAACTACGATGGAAAAACATAAACATTCTATTTATAATGTGAACAGGATGAAGAGGATCTAAATTAAACTGGCATATATTCATCTTAACCATTTAGAGGTCTGCAATTGGGCTTCTTTTGATCTTGATAGTTCTAGGTTAGGATGGATCTACTAAAATAGAAAAATATAGACATTCCATTTCTAATGTAAAAAGGATAAAGAGGATCTAAAGAAAACTAGCATATATCTATCTTAAACTACTTAGAAGTCTTCAATTGGTGTTTTTTAATACCTCTTGATCTTGATAGATTTAGGTTAAGATGGATCTATGTTAGGTTAAGATGAATCTATGTTAGTATATGTCTGTACATCACCACCTGTATGGATCAGCTTAATCTCGGATCTAATAATCTCAATGAAAGATCAAAAGAAAAAAGTATAATTCTTTTGATCCTAGAAAGATCAGGAGTTAAGATATAATAACCTTGTTTACTTTATGATAGATTTTTATATTCATTTAGTTTTTTATTGTTATCACCCATTGTTTTTAAATTTTTGATTTCTAGGGATTTCATTTTTTTTTTTTCACTTTAGTTTCATTAACATCAGACGTGGCATATCTGCCTTGGCTGTGGATGCGCCTCATCAAGTGCAATAGATTTTTAGTAAATATGCATAGATTAGAGTACTTCAAGCTTCTCCTTTGATCATGGACATTATGAGACAGCAGAAATGTTAAAACTTCTCTCCTTTTTCACTAAATATGTAAAGGTCGGATTGCTTCAAACTTCTAGATTGTATGTTCATGTCAGGTGAAACGTAATTCCAATATTATATGGTATTTCTTTGACTGTGCTGGCCATTCTTGATTTTATACATTCAGTAACACTAAAACTTCCATCTTTTACACTGTAAATATTAGACTACTTCAAGCTTCTTTACATTGTCTTGATTTTGTATAGCATTTTAGAGGAGCATATTTAGGACATCTTCTGATATTTCTTCAGCTTTACTGCCCAATGTTGATCTTGTACATTTATCGAAAACACCAAAACTTGGATTCCTTTTCACCAAATATGTAAAGATCACACTAGTTTCAGCTTCTTTACAATGCCATTGATTTTGTATTACATTTCAGGAGAATATACCTGAACGTTATCTGAATTCAGCTTCACTGCCCAATCTTGATCTTATACATTATCAAAAACAGTGAAATTTCCATCCTCTGTCACTAAATATTTCTCATGCTGATATTTCTTTTGATGGCCTTATTTGTGAGATCCATTGCGTTATAAAGGCAACACATATGAGGATTTGTCACCATAAACCATTTTGAAAGTTCGAAGAACATTTAAATTTTGAAAGAAATGAAATGAAGTTTGACTTTGAACAATGAGAAAATAAGCACTTGAGCACTTTGACAAGTGTCTTGTCTCAACAATAATCTCTTCACACCTTTCTAAGAAACCTTCTAAGAAACAATTGGTTAACCCAAACTTAGATTCAACACATTTGATGGTTTTGCCATGTTTAAATGCCATCTACTTAGGTCCCAAAAACATCCTCTGGAAATTTATCTTTTGGTCAAGTGGAAATTTCAAGGAGATGAAGTTAATTGCAAATATGTTCAATGCGAGATGAACAAGTTCCTTGCCTTTTGTGTATATTCTCATGGTGTTGAGGACATTGTGTGATTGTAAATGCATTTGGTTATGGGTTTTGCCTATCTACAACCTCTTTTATCCAAACAATTTATCCAATATCCTTGTTACGTCCATGATCTGCACAAAAGATAAATCCAATCACCAAGCACAAACTTCTTAGCAACTTGAGGACCACCTATTGTCACCTTAGTGGTCATCCTCCTTGTAGGCCCCCAAAATGCATGGGAATTTTGAGAGATTATTTCTAGTCTTCCAGTCTAAGTCACCGTGTTCAGCGAACAAAACCCTTGGAATTCAAAGTTCGCCAAACTTGACTGCCTGCCAAATTTATTCGATTAGATTCACAGAACGTCAATGCGAACACAAACTTGAACTTGAATCGAATAAGAACTCGAACTCAAACGCGAGCAAAATTACAAAAGTCACATTAAAATTGATGAAATTCATCTTGTGTTCGATTAATTTTCGTTAGATAATAATTAATTTTTATTTAAAAACTATAGCCCTAAATCTACACCATAGGCTCACAATCTAGTTCTACCTCTTCAACCTCACAATTGTGGCAAGCTACAACGTACAACACATTTTAATCTCTCGTGTGTCGATCGCTGCATCCTGGCAGCCATAGTGACGACAAATGCAAGTTGCAAAGATGATAGGTGATGCTATATTCGTAGAGGAGCGTGTACTGATTCGATAGAACCATTGCAGTCGACAACCATCTGATCTCAATGTTTTTTCACTGCTATATCCAACCAAATTCAAACCCAGAGGCATGTCTCTTCCATAAATATTAGATAATAATGTGTTCTTCCATTTCTTGAGTAGATATGCAACGCCAAAGATTAGATTTTAGGTTTGGGAGGCATAATTTAATCCCAGAATCTTTTTTACCTAGTGCTTACATTTGTGGTGCATGTTGCTATTGGATTTTCAATGAATTTATTAGTATATACGTAAATTAGAGTTCAAATTTCAATTTATAGTTTATCCCAAATTTCTCTACACGTTGCCATTGATGGAGGAGTTGCCTCTTATCATAATTCTGGATAATTCTGGATATTTCAATTTATAGTTTATCCCAAATTTCTCTACACGTTGCTATCTATGAATTGTCTGCGTTAATGGATATGCTCTGCAGTTGTAATTAATGCTCTATGATTGTTCCAGAATCCACTCAAGAATGGTTTAATGGATCTGACATCTTTACTTTGGCCTATTTCAGTTTTTGAATGATTCATCGATATTGTTAATAATGCGAAGTAATAGATAAAATCATGTTTTATTTTATCCTCTTAGTGATTTAGAGTTTTGTTTTAGCTTATGGAAATTCATAGCCAACCTATGCAGTGGCTCAACTTGGCAATGGGCATGGTATTTTTATCTCTGCCGATATGTGTTTTAAACTTTAATTTTATATATATTCAGATTTATAATATGTCGAACTTAATGCCGAATTTTATCCTCAAAATTTCAAGTGTCAAACTTTATTCAAATGTCAAAGTCACTGAACTCGAACACGAACACGAACGCGGTGACTTAGTTTCCAGATACAAGATAATTTTGGTGGGAGATCAAGCTAGATTTCTTATGTGAGATTGTTGTTAATATAAAGGGCTTACTATCAAATAGAAATCAATAGGGCCTTGTAGGCAGAGTTGGTTAGATTTGCTCATACGTGAAATGGAGAATCTTTTTTTTCCTTGTTTCATTAAGCATTAACACAACATTAAAATCGAGATATTTTAGGATTGTTCAGTGGTAGGAAGGGTGATAATAGTGTAAGCCTTGTTCAACAACAATTTCGACAGCTTTTGGGACACACATCTTCCCAACAAATTGATGATATTGAGTTAGAAGTGTTTGCGCTTGAAGGATTTATCATAGTAATGGGAATCTTGGAAGGATTTTACCAATGCATTCCTTACAACACTGGTATTTCTAGTGTCTCGGGTGGTTGTTGTGACTAGTATTTTAAGATCTCATTTAAATTATTCTAAGCACCTTTTTCTTGACACTTCTCGAATGGTATTGAGGCAGGTTTAGGTCTCAGTTTTGGCCTGTTTATATGTGCAAGAAGGTGATTGCTTTTAGTGATGAGGGTGTTAGATTGTGCCTTTTTGGGAAGTCTAGCTATTGTTGGAATACTTGTTGATATTTGATGAAAGTTGATGGACACTTCAAGATGAATTTAAAGATTATGTTTTTGAAAGAAATATGCTCCAACTCAAGTATGATCCTCTATCTTTTGCGGTTATATTGTTGAGCAAGATCCATTATTGGTGGGCCATGGTCAAAACATGGGCTCACAAGGCAAGGGTTTGCGGTCATACTGCATATGTTAATACCAACAATTGCAAACATTGTCTTGGTACAAAGAAACCTTGTATATCTCCAAAAGGAGCAAATATGGAAGTTCTAGGGAAAGGATTTTCACAAGGATCAATACCATGTATTATTTCATCAATGGATGGAGTAGGCCACTCCCTATCATTTGTTCAAGAACCTAGAGCAATCCCTATAATTGTTGTTGCAATTCAAAATGCCATGAATATTGGGTTGTTCCTTTGGCTAGAATACCATTGCTTATATTCAAAGGTCATTAAGGGTAGAATGCATACTTTATGAGGTAGTTTTTGAAGCATGATTAAAAAACAAAGGAGAGGCAGGATGTCCAAGCTCAAGGAGGCATGAGTCCACACCTTGATCACCCCCTCGATTTGCAGACAATGAGATCCACTTTTTAAGTGTTGTTTTAAAAACCACCAACCTTTTCTTAGCTCATATCCCCATGAAGATCCACCTTCCAAAGGTTTGGTCAACCATATGTGGAGGAACATTACCCCTATTTTGAGCTCCATGACTATTTTTCAAAGAGAAATGGTTTCTAATTAGTTATCTGGAGGAGTGTTTTAAGGAAAGTGGACAACTGGCATAACAAACCTAGCATTTGACAAGGTGAACAACATTAATTAGGGGTTCTCACCATAAAAGAGGTCCGATGATGTTTTTAGAGCATGATTCAAGGAATGAGGAATATTATTTAAGGGAGGGTGTTTCAACTTTTGAGGAGTTGGTTAGTTCTCAACAAACTCTTACACAATCTTCTTTGGGAGTTGCATCAAATCCATTTTTTGTGGAGTTTGTTAATGTACTAGGAAGAGTGCCTATCCTTTAGGGAGTTTTTGTTATTCCTTGGAGATATTTGAATCTAGATGCCACTTACTATTTTTTTAAGAAGAGTGGTCAAGGTGATTGAGGATATAAGATTTAATTACTACTCCTTGGAGAAAGATTTGATAGTCACTAAATTATTTGTTTATTGTATTAGAGGTGAGCCCATATCTATATAAAGAGGATCCTTCTCATTTAGTTGAGATGTTTGTATTCATAGGGAAAACCCCTCTACACCTACTTGAATATTTTGTAGGAAGAGAAAATTAAGGAGAAAGCAAATGTGAGGTGTCCATAACTCTTCTATTTTCTCTTGGATAATTGGGGTTTTATGTTGTTGGAAATGATCTCAATAGAAAGCGAGTTTTTGCACATTGAGAAGGGACTAGGGTTGAGGTTCTTACCCTCCTTAGTCCTTGATGTAATTCAATATATTGGGGAGCTTGTTGGTAGAGTAACATATTTGTTGTGGCACTTGTTATGGCAAACTAATCTTATAAGATTGTATGTGATGTGATATTTTGCTTGGGCTCTTCATTCTTTAGAAGGTTGTCTACTTATTCCTTTTTATTTATAATTTCATGTTGTGGATGTTCTTTCACCATTGAGATTGCACATCATTTACTAGCTACAAGTACCTTAGTTGTGTTGGTGTATTTGTTGTTAGGGCCCTCGCTTTCATATAATGTGAAAATTCACTTGAACTAATTATGGCACGCCATGGCATGACTTACTTACATCTTCTCCATACTCCTGTTTGTTAATATTTTTTGACTCCATAACCTTTTGGATTGGCATTGGTCTTGGCAACTTAGCATCCACAAAATTTAAAGTGTATCTACACATTTTATCTCAAGAAACCCTCCTTTTGCTAGAGGGAGTCGACCTAAAGTGAGTGAAGGTGTCATTGTGGTGATAATGGACAATCCGTCCTAGGTCCCCAAAGGTTGTACTTGTGTTTAAGGGCTTTATCACTTACAATGTAGGTTCGGGATGTAACACTCCTAATTTTAGGATGTCTCTTCTCTAGTACATTTTGGGATTCTTATTGTGGTAGGACCACAAATTTGGTCTTGTGAAGCTTGATATAGAATTCATATTTGTAGAATGAAGGTACATTTAGATTAGGATAATAAAGTGATGGACTGTCAAAATCGATTTTTATCCATTGGGGGATGGAGTCGAGATCATAGGGAAAGTAGACGTGAGTATGATGGAGAAGCTGTAATTATGTACTACACAGGCCAAAACAAATTTCATTTTGTGCAAGAATAAGTGAGGGCCGTTATGTAAGATGCACCTTCACAACCATAAGATTATTGTCAACTAATAACATGCAATTGTGACCAATAGAGAATTCACCAGATGAAAGCCTAAATGAGGTGGATTGTGAATGGTGGCTTTCTAAGTGAAAGATCAACAAATAATATATCATATTTTCAAAATTGATTTCATTATGAGATCAAAGAGCCATATTCTAACACACTTATTCCTCATTCTTAATTACAATAGACTTAAAACAATGAATGAACAACTATAACCACAAATTTCATCGAGGAATTTATTTTGTTATTCACAATTACATCTGTAGTGTTATGGAGGATTTTACTTAGCCCTAATGTCCTCTTATTGGAGCAATAATATGCTTCTATAAAGATTATTTCAGCAACGAGATACAATGGGAAACCTTGTGAAACCCTAGTCATTCATGCAAGAGAATGGAAAAATGGAGAAACCTTATTTTGAGCTTAACCCTTTCAAGAGATCTTTCTTTCAAGAGATCTTGAACTAAGCTTAGAGGGAAAATTCCATTCATCCTACCATGTCGTTGCAAATGAGACTTTACTTTTATAGAGCTTCTTGTAAAACATTTTACAAAAAAGATTGTTGACTAATTTCTACATCCTCAAATCTTTTGTAAATCATATTAAAATACATAAAGAAGGTTTAGAAGCCACCTCTAAGCTAGGTGATCCTCATTAAGGGTGAGAAGATGCACAAAATAGGGCTTGATTTAGTCTTTGATGCCACATGTCACCTTCCTCGCATGGGTGATCTCCAAGAATGACCATCTAGTAGCTTCCTCTTTCCAAATTTACTATAGAACTCAAGAAAAGCTGGAGCACTCCATTAGAAATGATCATATCTGGCCTAGGGTTTTGAGGCAACAACACGTTAAGTCCCTCAATATTTATCAAAATCTTTATAATGACCCCAGTTCAAAAATGCTGCAACTACTTGCATTTATTGGCATTGGTTTGGCGACAATCTAGGCACTCTATCAAAAGACATATGCTCTTCTTCAGAAAGAGGTCTTCCCACTTTATGTGGTTATGTCACTTTGATAGGGCATTACTTTTCTTTTTTACATGTGACCCTTTATTATGCTACAAAAGCCCCCATATATCCCTCAAAATGACAGGCTTTCCTTCCTTGAAGAATCTTTGACATGTATGAGAGGGTTTAGTGACACATGTCTATCCTCCCTCAAAACCTCATTGTTGTCTTGTAGATGATGCCTAAAGCCCACAAGAATTATGAGTTATATGCCTGAACATATGTAGAATAATGTGAGATGAACCCAAGTAGTGAGAATGTGAGAAATGTCTTTGAATATGTGAGTTTTGTCTTGAAAATTGTGAAGACATCCCAAAGGCATCCTCCAATGGAGAAATACGCATGAAAATATTTAGATATGTACACAAGTGCACCGATAGGTCAATTCTGCTACATGTGAAACCTTGCCTCCAAATATATGAACACGACAACAAAACATGTCTTGAAGTACATGGATATCCATCAACATGTGAAACAAAAGGCAAAGTTGCAAACACATGGATCTTCATTGCCATCTGCCAAATGAATCATATCATGCTCCAAAGTTATTATATGCTGTTGCAATGCTATTGAAAAGAATGCCTCTGAAAATGCAAATTGGGTTTGCATTTTCAGGTGGTAAATGCAAATTGGGTTTGCATTTTCAGGTGGTAACAATGCACGAACTTTAAATCTATGCAATGTGTAACACAAGAGGTCCAAAATATGGGGCAGTACCTAAGCTCAAAAAGACTACCAACAGCCATGTAATTAGTTGCGTTCGTGGTAACAATTTGTACATGTTCTCCCTCATGAACAACTTCATCATTTCACATATCAGTTGGGAACTTTTATCTTTGTTTGAGGCATCGACTGGTTTGAGAAAGGTTGTGCCCTTTTGACAAGACACACAGGAATTTTTTGAGGCTCTATTCATTATATCTGTCCATCCATCACCCATGGTGGTGGACTTTGATTATGTCTGTGATGAACAACACTCAACAGGTATAAGGTTGACATCTTCATTTTTTTCTACCAACAAATTGAATATGGACATACTCTTACCAACCTAATTCATTATATCTGTCCATCCATCACTCATGGTGGTGGACCTTGATTATGTCTGTGATGAACGTTACTCAACAGGTATAAGGTTGACATCTTCAATGTTTTCTACCAACAAATTGAATATGGACATACTCTTACCAACCTATGCCATTCAAGCTCAGTTGCGAACTGGGTTGTGTGTGAACAAAAATGTGTAAATTTCCAACTCCACAGCTCAAATTTGTAGAATGGGAGGAGGCAGAGTTTTCCTTTCACTTTGAGTTATAGGTATGTGTGGAAAACATGGGTCAAACATTCTGAATTCAACACAGGGAGGCAACAAGAGGGGTATTCGAAGAAGATTGGGCACCTTTGAGATTTGGCATTTATTCTTGCTTTCTTGGCTTTAATTATGGAGGGTATCAATGGCCAAGTTGGCTTTGCGATTCTAAATTCAACATAGGGAGGCGAGAAGAGGGTATTAGATTGACCACCTTTGAGATTTGCCATTTCTGCATTTATTCTTGCTTTCTTGGCTTTAATTATGGAGATTATCAATGGCCAAGTTAGTTTAGCATTTAACATCTTGGTCAACATGTAAGCAAGGACCAATGGCATAGCCATGGGCGAGGTGGTATTTGAATCTAAAATTGTCTCCACCACAAGGAGTTTGGAAAAAATTACATAAAGTCTTAGCTGATCCTGTAATCTTTTCACGGTAACTCTGAGCAAAGTATTTCACCCTTGGCATTTTCACTATTTTGGTTTAATGTATTGCGGCTATTTCGTGGGAAGGAGTATTTTGCTGCTGCACTGCTTGCTGATATCTTCTCCAGTTAATTACTGTTATGAAATGGGACAGTTGACAGCAATGTAAAAGCCTACAGGCCAAGGGCCAGGGCTACAGGCTCTAAAATCTTGAAAAAATACAATAGTATATATATACCCTAAAAATTCCTTTAAAAGTTGTCATAAACCTTAAATAACAGACAGCAACAAATGAAGGATGAAAACACAGTGTAGAGGTACCTCCAAGGGTGAAAAAACAGCGGTGAGAGGCCTGTAACAGTCGCTTATTAAGGCAGCTATTTGATGCCCTTAGATGCCCAGCTGCATCAGTGGATTACTGACAAGTGTTGGTGGGTGCTCCAGATGCATCACTTTGTACTCCTTTTGGATCACTTGCAGTCAGTCTGGCAGAGAGGAAATTTGCCCAAGCAGAGAAAAAATGGCAGCCTAGGGGTTTTTATGATTTCCTGGGCAAGTCAAACTTGGGATCATGAGTCAAGTTTAGGGATTGCCAGTTATACTTGGGTTTGCAGATTGACCCAAAAAACTCGTTTCCTGGTTGATCTACGGCAAGTTTATTTGTGATCTGGTGATCATATTTTCATTTAACTACGAGTTTTAACTTGAGGTCAAGAATCAGATATGTACTTTCAACCCTGTTCATTTATAGTCTTCAGCATTTAAGTCTTATAAACCGCTTCTATTTCTAGATTCAGATGTCTATTTCATGGCAGGCGCTTGAGGGTCATTTGGACCAAAACAATCTATATATAACATATAGAACCTATAGGTGCCATTTCACAATGGGACAATCCTCCAAACCATTATTTATGACTTATCTACAGTGCTGTTCGAATTAGTGTTGCTCTGCACTGTATGCTTCCTTTGGTTCAAACTTCAAACTGATCATTGTGCAACAATCTGAAATCAAGTTCATTGTATGGGAGGAATTTAACAACAATTTCTATCTTGTAAATTCATATATAAATCTGTACGTAGGGATCGAATATCAGAAAATTTGGTAAAACTACAAGTTTCCCTCGCTTATCAATTCCTATGAGCTCAAAAATGGATGAGGAATGAGTTAAGATGCATCCTATCCTCTCATCCCTTCCTCCATGGAACTAATTCTAAGTATGGAAGGCCATTCAGTACCCCCATTTATGACATAACCTCCTCCATCTTCCTATAAATTGAGCACTCATCTAAGTGATCAATGGATGAACTATGTTGAATTGTAAGGAGATAACGTTGCTATGAGAATGGACTTTGAGACAAGTATTGTTATGCTACAAGTTTGTCATGCTTTTGATGTGATGTGGATGGGATCAAAGCTGGAGGAGTGACTTCGAATCACACTTCATGGTTGTAATTTTTCCTTCTATTCAATAAAGTATTTGAACATTTTTCCCATATACTTATCTTGTTATATGATGCTTAGATGTGTGAATGTATCTGATTCCATTTACTTGTAATCAATAGATCTTTTTCTTTGATCGGTTCTTTGTCTTCTTATGATATTTTACTTATTTTATTATAATTTTATGCAATTATTTACTACAAGGTTTAAAAAATACGATTTTAATTCCTTGAACATATAAAATCCCTCTAAGCCACAAATTATTCATCCCTTTGTCATCTTATATTTTTAAACTTAAAAGTATGTAACAGGAGCACTGTTATTAAAACCCCAGTCATCACAAAAATATCACCTGGATTTAGTTATATAGATCGTCATTTATATTTGTCTGGAAGAGCCATAATTTTTATTTTGCACCATAATCTTTCTTCCTGTGATCAAGTTTTTCTAATTTGCTTTCCGTTCTATAACATGAAACTGTTAGCACGTATTAGATAATTTTTATCGAAGCTTTTTCCTTGGGCACATTTAAGTAGGCACTGATCCTACCTGTTTTTACAGGTTATCCTTACAATCTGGATTTTGATTATGGTGCACTGGCACAGCTGCAACATTTTTCCATTAATAATCTTGGTGACCCTTTTATTGAGAGCAACTATGGAGTACACTCGAGGCAGTTTGAGGTTGGAGTCTTGGACTGGTTTGCCCGCCTTTGGGAACTGGAGAAACATGAGTATTGGGGATACATCACAAATTGTGGTACAGAAGGAAATCTGCATGGTGTTTTAGTCGGGTTTGTACCTGTTTTCAAGTGACCCTTGGTAAAATTTCTTAGTATTCTTAATCTTGCTCTATCTTTGCTGAATTGGTATGTGTGCTATTATCTTTATGCAGGAGAGAGGTTTTTCCGGATGGCATTTTGTATGCATCACGAGAGACTCATTACTCAATTTTCAAAGCAGCAAGGATGTACAGAATGCAATTAGAAAAGGTGGATACACTAATTTCTGGTGAGATTGACTGTGCGGATTTCAAACAGAGGCTGCTTAAAAACAAGGATAAGCCTGCTATTGTCAATGTTAATATTGGTAAGTCTCACTGTATCCTTCTCAATGGGAACAGAGTGAATGCAAACCATTATAACCGTGGAAGTAAGGTTTTGTAAAGTAGTTTATTTCTAGGTCAAACTCCATATGTTGTGTATGCATTCTAGAGAATTTGTTTTAGAATTGGATGAACTTGGAGCAGATTTGTCCAAATAGACTTTTCTTGAAACTAATACATGTTTGAAATCCTGATTGTTATTCCATTAACTCCAGGGACTACGGTTAAGGGAGCTGTAGATGATTTGGATATGGTGGTTCAGACTCTTGAAGAATCGGGCTTCATGAGAGACCGATTTTATATCCATTGTGACGGGGCTTTATTTGGCTTAATGATGCCCTTTGTGAAGCGGGTAAGACACTAAACCATGGATCATTTTGCTTGAAAGTTTTATTTGGGTAGGATACATGCTGTATTACCCCTGTATGAATTATTACTTCAACCTCATTAACTGTAATACTAGAGTATGCAAAAGTGAAATATTTTTCTTATTTTTCTTTTGCTGTTTTCGTCTCACAGGCACCAAAAGTGAGTTTTAAGAAGCCAATAGGAAGTGTGAGTGTGTCTGGGCATAAGTTTGTTGGATGTCCCATGCCATGCGGTGTGCAAATAACAAGGATCGAGCACATAAATGCCCTTTCAAGGGATGTGGAGTATTTAGCTTCTAGGGATGCCACAATAATGGGAAGTCGCAATGGGCATGCTCCTATATTTCTTTGGTACACCTTGAACCGGAAAGGTTATCGAGGCTTTCAAAAAGAGGTTCAGAAATGCCTTAGAAATGCACATTATTTGAAAGGTCGATTTCGGTCTGCTGGGATTAGCGCAATGTTAAATGAACTGAGCAGCACTGTAGTATTTGAGAGACCACAGGATGAAACTTTTGTCCGCAGGTGGCAGCTTGCCTGCCAGGGAAACATTGCCCATGTTGTTGTGATGCCAAATGTAACAATAGAGAAGATAGATTTCTTTGTGGACGAGTTGGTTGAGAATCGACCAAAATGGTTTCCAGATGGGAAGGTTGTGACTCCATGCATTGCAAATGAGGTTGGTGATGAGAATTGTGCTTGCCTTCAACATAATCATACCTGAGTTATGCAATGTCGGTGAGTTCACTGGCAGGCACATAGTTGGCGATGAGAATTGTGCTCGCCTTAAACATAATCATGCCTACATCGTGCACGGGGGCCAAGTTCAGTGGCGTATGCCAATTTTCATCCCAACATTGCTGCTACTGATGCATTGCACTCTATTTGAATGTTGGATCTACTGTGTGCGCAATTTAAGAGCGCAATCTTCCATGTCACCATGGCTTGAGTGACTTATCATATTGTACTTTTTATGCTTATTTCATTTCATTTTAACCACATTCGGAGTTGTCAGTCCATTAATTGTACTGAACACTGGTTATTTGATTTGAAATTCTACAAGAAACTGGCAGGATGTCTTGTTATCTCAGTTTAAATAAAGCTGTAAACGTAGTAGTTCGTGCCAATATTATAACAAATGTGTGGTTGTTTACTTTTTCAACTGGCTTAGGAATATTTTGAATGGAATTGAGCTACTCTGTAGGCTTCTATACCGGTGTACTTCGTAATGTATGAATTGCGATTGTATAAATAGAGTAGGACCTCTGATCTGTTCTGTGCTTTGCTTCTGACTGTATTTGCGTTTAATCTGTCTTTGTTGTTCTTTGTATGAACATCCTCTGCAAACAATACTTCCACCATAATCTCAAGCTAACTCAACTTTGTGGTTGACCCCGTCTGCAACCTCCCGAACACGTTGCGTCTTTTGTTGGACAAAGATATAATCCTCTAATCCAAAAGCAGAGAGCGATTATTTCATTCTTAGATGTGGGTGAATGAAAAACTTTATATTCCATTGCGGACAATCATAATTAGAGCCATAAATCAACATCTGAAATTCCACACTTGTGTACACCATTGGATCAACGAGTGTACACAATTGGATCAAGGAGAAGGAGATGAAAGAGATGCATGTTAAATATAGAGAAAGGAGAACGAGATGGATGTTAAATAGTGAAATGTTTTTTTTTACTGGGTTCAGGTTAAGCTTAGGGAAAGGCCATTTCCAATGTTGGATGGAAAAATGATATTACTCACGTGTAAAATTGTACACTATGATCTTACTCACGTGTAAAATTGTACAAAGTGTAGTAGAACAAAAACACACTATATCATCATTATAACTTCATTAAGGGGAACGTACCCTTACCTCCTCCTCTAATCTCTATAAGCTCGTTGCTCATAAATCTCATATGGATAAAAGATTTAGAACATGCACATTATTGTGGGTTGTACTATTTCTCTCATTGTGGGGAATCTCTTTTTTGGCTCTAGTTATAATGAATATTACGCTTTTCTTTTAATTTTATATTCCCGAATGTTCTTATTCAATACTTGATTCAGATTTTGATATAATGATTTATGTTGTAATTGGGTAGGGATTGCTTGAATAATAGAGTTATGTTAGCTAACCAATGGTCTATAAATTATAATTTTTCTCGATTTTAATTTTGAAGTTTAAAATACTCTTATGGAAGAGTGTAAAGGTTTGTTTGTTTTTTTTTTTTTTTTTTTTTTGTTTTTTTAATTTATTATTATTTTTTGACAAAACTACATTTATACTTAAAAGGTTTGATATTCTATTGATTTATTCCCAATTGCATCATTATCAAAATTGACCGGCATCATTGATTTTTGGACTATAAATAAATCCGAAAGGATCATTAGTCTTTGCCCTATATATTAATATCAAATAATGAAAAGATATAATGAACTAAAAGGTTTGACATTCTATTGATTTATTTTCAATTGCATCACTATCAAATTGATTGGCGTCATTGATTCTGTGACTAAATTAATATGAAAGGATCATTGGTCTTTGCCCCATAGATTAATGTCAAATAATGAAAGGATATAATGAACTATATAGGGAAGGCTGCAAATTACTTAGGTCGAAAAATGGTATATGGTGATGGTTATTAATTATCATGCATAAAACAAGATCATCGTTAAAAATAGCTAGTTTATTATAAGCATAGAGGTTTTTTTAGATGGGCAACTTTTGTATTGAGTTGCATATGAAATTATGTTATTATTAGGTTCTTGTAGATCTTCAAAGTGATTGAAAGACAACTTTTAATTGAAAGGGAGGTTTGTATGAGGGACTGATGATGCCACTATGCTTTTTATTTTCCAACGAGTAACAACCTCAAAGGCATCCTTGCAAGGGTGATATATCGCTGAATGTATGATTTTTCTTGCCTAGATTTTCCAAATTCATGTGGTTTTCTTAAGTTTTAGACATACGATTGAGCTAGCTTAGTGGTAATGTAACACCCATAAGGCGACCCTCGCATTTGATGTACACATTATGTTTAGGTTGGTGAGCCTAGGACTACTTTGGGCGCTGATGTGCTCTTGCACGTGTTTTAGGCATGTGGGCCGATGTTTATATGCTTCTAGGCCAAGGAGCCTAGTGTCGTAAATAAGAAATCATGCACATAGTAATAAAACACACTGTTGTTGTAGACCAAGTTAGACAAATGAGTTTAGGGGCTTTGAGTTCATGAGTTTGAGAGGGGCCCAAGTGTTGAAAGGCTTAAGCCTAGGTAACTAAACTTTTACTAAAATAAAGCCTAAATCAAGAATCCATGTGTGTTTACATCAAGTCCCCAAAGTGACTTTGGGGAATGCCAACTATCTAAGGAGGGACATGCACTAGGAGGATTAGTGTACAAGGGGAAGACATCATTCTAGCTATAGGGGAAGAGGACGAAATTTCCCAAAGGGGGAAATGAAGGGGACAACTTATGACACGAGGAACCTTGGTAGGCTCTGAGGAGGATTTGGCGCTAAGGGTATAGGTTCATCGATGCGAGGCCAGTGGGTACTTGGAAGACCCTGTGGGCAGTTGGAAACTTCTAGATAACCAAAGTGTTTTGGGACATCCTTGGCTCACTGAGTTAGAAACCTTGGAAGGGTAGTGGC
Source organism: Pinus tabuliformis (assembly GCA_031772625.1). Classification (NCBI taxonomy): domain Eukaryota; kingdom Viridiplantae; phylum Streptophyta; class Pinopsida; order Pinales; family Pinaceae; genus Pinus; species Pinus tabuliformis. Next base: position 279,523,004 of record CM062817.1, read on the forward strand.
ACAACCCCATGGATTGCAGGTGCAAAGAAGAGGGTGCACTAGCTAGGTTGTGTGGGCTAATGGGGGATATGAGTTTGTTGGTGGGAGGTTGTTGGGTTTGGTACCTTGCTTTAGGTAAGTCAAAGCCCCAATGGAGGGGTGACTAGATGATGATAGGTTATGAGCAGTGTGGTCTATGGCTCGATGGAACATCAAAGTTCTATAGTCAGTAAGTGGCTTTTCTCAAATTAAAGGTTGTGTTCTATTTAAATGTTCTCTGATTTGTTAATTTATTGTGTTCATGATGCTCGCAAATTATAAGTGTTTCCACACTTACATGTGTTGCAATATATAAGTATAGGATGCATTGTACGCTAATGTGCATTGAGCATATAAAGATGGGAATAGAGTAAATAAATGCTTTGGGATGTTATGGGGTGCATTGGTGGGCACAAATTATTCATTGTATCAAAGGTATTGGTACAAAGTCAAGTGAAATTTTTCATAGGTCGAATCATAGGGATAGGGAAAAGCCCTATTGGGTCATTGGGGATGTTACAAATGGTATCATAGCCCAGGTCACAACATTGGGCTTGCATGGGCCAAATGGCAAAACATTAGCAAAATTTGTTGGGTATGTCTATGAATTATTTGGTTATATATATATATATATATATATATATATATATATATATATATATATACGTGTACAATTCAAGGGTATGTTGTAGCCTAATGGCCATACAAACGGGTTAAGTTGGTTCATTCTTTAATCATGAAAATTGGGATCAAATGTGATGTCTTTGTGTGCACCAATTTTGTTGCTATGTATGTGTTGTTGCTACGACAACGACCCTCCAAATTTTTTGCTTATGTCAATTTTGGAGCCTACACCAATTGTCGTTTCAAGCCCCCTTTGTGTCGTCATGTGGTTTGATTTGTTATTTTTGTGTTTTCTCCTAATGCCGCGTCCTCCTAAGTCAATGTTTCTTAAGCGTCGTCACTTAACCATTAAAAGAGTTTGATTTAGTAAGTTTATGGTTATGTGAACTCATAATTTTTCTAGACTTAGAAACTCACCTTCTTGCCATGAACACACTAAAAAAAGCACACAAAAGCGGGGAAAAGAAACAAAAAGCAAGAAAATCACTCACAAAAGCAAAAACACACTTTAAAGTTGACGAAGACATGCACTTGAGTTGAGCGCCCTCCTTCGAGTTGAAGCAGTGTGCCCTCCTTGAGCACATTCATTTAGGCCGAGCAAGTGCGCCCGAGTAGCGCCTTACTCAGGCGCACTCCTTCATGTCGAAGACATGCGCCCTGTACAATTGCATACATGAGCCAACTTGTTGCATGAGGGCGCACTCCTAGAAAATAGGAGCCCCCTTAACTCCCCTTAACTAACCCTTTCATGCGATGACAAGAGGCACTCATGCATGGATCAATTTTGCATGTCAATTTCTTTAAATAAACTCAGTGAATCATTCTTGCATAATCATTTCATTTGAGTTGAATGCATAACTGGGGAATCAAGAAGTTCTTCATCAACTAATGCAACAACTTTGCATGCTCAATATTTTCACTGTTTTTCATGATTTCACTATCAAATCTTGCTTTGCTTGCTGTTGATCACTTGTTTTACAGTTTTTTTGTTAGCATTTTTGTTGAATCTTCATCTTGCAAGTGTTAATCCACTGTCGCATGCAAAAAACTCTTCACATTCTTGAAACCTTCCATCTTCCACTATGCATGCGGCAATAGCTATAAATCCTTGCAGATCATTCTCCTCATTTGATCATCGAATTTTATTGTTTAAACTTATTCTTGAGCTTCTAATAGGCAAATCACACTCTTTGAGCTCGAAGCTCCATCATCGTTGAAAATTGCACCCTGTGTGACCAAGTTTTCTTCCTGAGTGCATGAGCGCATCACGAAGCCTTTCCCTTCAACCCTTTAGAATGCTACAATGTGCCCTCTTTGCCTTAGAGTGCATGAGCGCATCATGAAGGCACAAAGCCTTTCCCTTCGACCCTTCGATGTGCTACAATGCGACCTCCTTTGCTTGGGCACATAGGTGCATTGTGAAGACTTGAAGCTTTGTTTCTCTCATCCTTCTTCCCTTTGGCATGTGAGAATGCACCCTCTTTATCTCCTTGTGCGCATGGGCGCATAGGGAAGACCTAAAGGCCTATTTTTCTCCCCCTTTGACCCTTGAGGGTGCGATAATGCGCCCTTGTTGATTTTTCTTCCTTTCTTAAGCGCATGAGCGCACTACGAAGCCCCTAATGACCATGCATGTCCCCTTCATGCTTTGAAAGTGTGCCCTCCTAGTTTGCATGTGTATTTTCTCTTGCATGCAAGTTAGTTTAGGCTGTCGTTCATAATTTTTCATGATCTATTGTCTATAATGGCTTTTGAACTGATTTACAAGTATTGCTGCATAGTTAGGTTGTTTTAAGCTAACACTATCACCATGAGTGTGTTGCCGCAAATAGGTGCTCATGTTACACGTGTTGCCGCTTTGTCGTCATCTGTTGGAGACATGCCGCCTCGCAAAGTGATCTCCAAAGAACTTTCAGAAGAAAGTGCTGATGAACTTGTGGAAGTTACAAGGTCCAATGTTCCCATATATGCAGATACTCAATGCTTCATTGATAAAGTCACACAAGTCACTTGGAGAAAAATATACAACACATTCATGCAGGAGAGGTTTCCTAGGGACTTAGAAGATTTGCATGCATATATCAATATCAAGAAGTCCAGGATGCACAGGATCGTATGTAGATCGCTAGTCATGCCATGTGCAAAAGTAATTGAATGGATCATTACACACATGGATGATTATCACATTATGCTACGCAACAGGAGTGGTGATCAACGCGCCACCTATATTGGTGAAGACATGCAAACATTATAAGATACTCAAGCCCACTAAATAAGTCAATGATGATTTTTACACAAGATGGGCAACGCTTGACACTACTGATGTTTTCGAAGCATGGTGTCGAGAGCCAACCAAATTCCTCCATCACCCATCTACAATGTATCCAACGAAGATTCTCAGAGATGTCTATTAGTACCTAATAGCTATGTATTATCGGTTATATGGGTTTAAGAACGCTGAGGTGTTCTAAGAGAACTGGATATACATGCTCAATATAGTAGTGACCCATGGAAAAGTTTTCAATTGGGTTGATTTCCTATCATTTGAGTTACAGCGTCCAGTGGGACGGGTTAAAGCATATTTCCAAACGAACTAGACATCAAAATTCTACATGTCTGCATTTCTCTTAGATGGAATCTGTGCATAGTGCACGTTCCCGGGATGAAGTGGAACTGGACTCCTAAGGAGAAGTTCCCAGTTTACTTCCAATGCAGAGTGTTATCCAAGTTGAGCTTCAAAAGCATATAGGAAAAATTAGATAACATTTCTTTGTAGTAATCTTTCACATGATTTTTGAGATCGATCCTCCTTGCATGACTGATCAAGTGAAGGAGTCTCTTCGAGATATCAACGTAGACTGGTTTGTAGCTTGAGAGGGCACATACATCATCTGATTTAGTTGTAAGATATCCCCTCATCTTATGCCGCGATATGTGACTAGCAAAGTGGTCATGCAAGAAGTTGCTAATCAGCTAGACAAGGGATTATCATGAATTCTTCATAGGACGAAGAAAGCCCCTTAGCCTATCTTTCCATTGAGGATCAGATTGTATGAATTAAAGAGCCACAAGGCTACGACAACATATATACATGAGCTGGATCGCCTACACTTCGCCACCAAATATTTCCATGGATATGATCCCAAATGAATTGTCAGGCAACATTGTCAAATGATCGGTCATAATACAAGGTACTCATCTATGTCTACAACATAAGGTGAGAAGATAAAGAATTGGTATAATGCTAGAATGAAGACACCCAGTTCACTCCACGTTCCACCAACTCAAGATTTGCAAGAGCAGGAGGAGGAGATAACACCTCAAGTAAGGAAACTATCTCCCAAGAAAAGGATCAGATATTCATCGACAGGCGAGAGCGACAAGAAATGGAAAGAGGAGATAACACCTCAAGTAAGGAAACTATCTCCCAAGAAAAGGATAAGATATTCCTCGACAGACAAGAGCGACAAGAAATGGAAAGATGATCCCTTAAGCTCAGTAGCTAGACAAGCAGAATATGAGAGACGAGAAGCAGAAGAAGAGGAGAGGAGGAGCCAATGGGATGAGTTGCTTGAAGAGCAAGAAGAAGAAGAAGAATAAGAAGGACGCAGGATAGAAGAAGAGCAACAATGAAAATCCCAAGAAGATGAAGCAACACAAAGATTGGAAGTAGAACAATGGACTCAGGGGTTGGAAGAAGAGCAGTTCAAGGATGAAGATATTATCCAATCAATAGAGGAAGAACCAGGTACTCCAGGGGAGAATCCCCTCATAGGAAGTCATCTTCCATTAGGAGAGATGGGGATTACACCACCAACAAACCGAGTCATGGATGTATGAAGCGTAACTTTTGATCAACTGAAGAAGAGGATCGTACAACAAAGGCATAGGTACTTCCTACAAGATCCTCAAAATCCAGTCTTAGTGTCTACACGTGATCACTGCTAACACTACAAGAAATCCGAGGGCACTTATGGTAGAAAATGTTGCATTCGCTACAACGACATAGGATAACTCAAATTACTTATTGGGTAATAATGCTAGGTTAAGAAGGGAACTTGCTGCGACAAAGAAATAGGTAAAACATGTTGTAGCAGAGAACCAATGATTGCCATCACAGAAATTCAATGCCATGGAATGGCGGTTAGCCATGCTAGAAGACATAACACCTCAAGTAAGGAAACTATCTCCCAATAAAAGGATCAGATATTCATCAACAGGCGAGAGCGACAAGAAATGAAAAGAGGAGATAACACCTCAAGTAAGGAAACTATCTCCCAAGAAAAGGATAAGATATTCCTCGATAGGCGAGAGCAACAAGAAATGGAAAGTTGATTACTTTAGCTCAGGGGCTAGACAAGCAGAGTAGGAGAGATGAGAAGCAGAGGAAGAGGAGAGGAGAAGCTAATAGGATGAGTTGCTTGAAGAGAAAGAAGAAGTAGAAGAAGAAGGAATCAAGATAGAAGAAGAGCAACAGAGGAAACCCCAAGAAGATGAAGCAAGACAAATATTGGAAGCAGAACAATTGACTCAGGAGTTGGAAGAAGAGCAGTTCAAGGATGAAGATACTATCCAACCAATAGAGGAAGAACCAGGTATTCCAGGGGAGAATCCCCTCATAGGTGGTCATCTTCCATTAGGAGATATGGGGATTACACCTCCACCAACAAACCGAGTCATGGATGTATGCACAAAGGCACATGTACTTCCTACAAGATCCTCAGAATCCAGTCTCAGTGTCTACAAAAAGGGTGATCACTGCCAACACTAGAAGAAATCTGAGGGAAGTTATGGTAGCAAATTTTACATTCGCTACAACGACATAGGATATCTCAAAGTACTTATTGGGTGAGAATGCTAGGTTAAGAATGGAACTTGCTGCGACAAAGAAATAGGTAAAACATGTTGTAGTGGAGAACCAACCACTGTCATCAAAGAAATTCAACGCCGTGGAATGGCGGTTATCCATGCTAGAAGAGTTGGGGCCAATGGAGGATACTATGACACGACTATATGATGAGATGATACTTATACAACAGATCATGGCTTCTCTTATTGACATTCAAAAGAATGCACAGAAAATGGTGAAACTCCTAAAGATAACAAACATAGCAGTTGACGAGATGCAGGAGTGTGTTGCCAAATATTTGGATGCTCCACAAATTTGGAAAGGAAAGACAAGGTTTCCGTTGAGATAGACAAAGTTCATTTGATACTCCACCTACATAATTACTCTCATCTTGGAGCACAATCGGTTAGTACTATGGCTTCCTACAACTGACTGCATAATGGGTTTGAGTCTCTTACAAAAAAGCATGAGATGCCTGCCATTGGATCTCTTGAAGCAATCAGAGGCAAGGAGGTCATCTTCCAGGAGATCAGAGAATATATTGAATAAATCAAGCAGGCAACAGAACATGAAGGCTTGGAGGTAACCAAAGACATTATTCAGAAGTATGCCTTTACATTAGTCAAAGTGCACATGAAAATTTCATGGTTGTGGAATAATGTATAGTCAAGCTCCAAGAACATACTGATGAAGACGTTAGAAGTGAATATGTGCTACAAAGGGGACTTTCCAGACCGGACCGAAGACACCACAAAGGAGTTCAAAGCATGGCACACTTACATCACAAACAAACTCCATGAAGAAGAAAATGATTTATCCATTTGATCAATCTTTGTCCTTTTAACAATTTTGTCTTATTAGGCCACTGTCTCATTTGTAAATTGTCTTATGTAATAATGTTGTGTAATGAAGTCCAAGGGGCACATGTGTAATATGAAAAACCACACATTAGAATGTAATTAATCATGCTAGAATGTGAATAGTAATAGAAGTCAAAGAGTCATGAGAAGCTTAAAGGTCATTGTGTTTGTTATAAATAGCTCCTCAAAACTCAAGAAAAAGGGATTTTTGGGAGGCTTAGCCTTGGCTTCTCTTGTACTACATAGGAGATAGATTATTCTTTGGATAAGCAAGTCGTGGCTTTGTGTTCCACTATTGGAGACAATGTTTCATTCATGTAAGAATTTAATTTAGATCTTACACTTATAATCAAAATCTTAATGAGCCGACATTCCTTCATACATGTATCGTAGATATAGTTGGACTATTATGGTTATGTTTATGGTATATGTTGCTTTATTTACATACTAGGTTAATGAACTAATTCGTTGCTTAGTTATGGTTGTTATTGAATGGATGTTTTTATGCTTTAATGATTGTTGTTTATTATGTGGACTAATCTGTAGGTACTCAAAAAGTATTTCTCGCTATCCCAGGGCCCCCTTTTAGGATAATACTATTACTTTTTTAACCAGTGGCTCGTTCCCCACACCATCCATGCAAGTCTCCCTCGTACACCTTACATTGAGTGTCTCACAAAGCTCACATTCTTGCTGACCCAAAGAGGCACTGTATTCTCTTATGTCCGATTGTAACCAAGGCATATCCTAGAAAACCATTTCAATGGTGGCCAAAATGTATGACTGGATGAGACTCCTACACTAAACGGTGTGAGGTCTAATTGGGACTTCACATCAGGGAGATACCCTTACAATGTTGGCGACATCCAACACCGTCAACATTTTTGGCGCTAGAGAGAGGGGAAGATGACAAACTGAGCATGTGAAGTCTGTTTGAATCTCTTACTTGAATGAATTCATCCTAGATCATCATCATGAGGTGTTTTACAAAAGCTTTAGATCTTTCAATCCCCGTATACTTTTTACATAACTTGTCACGATTGAAATTTGATGGCAAGGGTAAAACAACATCCTTGATTATGTTTTTGAATTTGTTCAATTTTGCCTCTTGAATGGCGTTTATTCAGAAGAAATCCTTGCATGGTTGGTTACCATTATATTGGATGGTCGTGAAAATCAATGGTGCTATTCTCTAACCATCGCTTCTATCACATATTTCAATCACTTGGTTAACGAGCTTCATCGAGTCTTTGATAAATATGAATATCAAGATGTTATTGATGAAATAGATCAACTTAGAATCGAATTGACTGAATCTCTTGAACATTTTGCTGATTGGTTCCTTCACCTTTGTTATCAGTTTCCGTATGAGCAAGTGGATTGGTAGTTCTTGGATGAGAAGTTTCAATTCTTAGTCTAGATGTCAAGGAAATATTTTGAATCAGATTCTCCTGATCGAGAAGAATTTCAACATCCGAAGGAAGAACCATATATGATTTTTGTCCCATGTCCTCCTCCCTTTGATGTTTCGTATGTTAGATCTAGACCCATTATTGAATCAAAATACCATCATGCAGATGAAGAATTTATTTTTTCTTTCACATCTCTCCTTCGATGGTGATTCATCTGACCTCATCAATCAACCCTCTTCAAATCTTGATATTCCCCTCATCAATATTTCACCCATTAATCAAGATGAACCCTTGGATGATCATGGCCCGAATGATTTTCTTCTCTCTGAATTATATGGTTATGGTTGTTCAAGTAAGGTGGATGAATCTTTGTTCCTACGTGAAGATTTGGATTTGCAGGAGTTTTAAAAGGAGTCTGACCCGATGATTGAATATTTTCTTTCAGGTATACCTCATTTCGATCAAGAAGATGACACACTTATCATTGAATGTTTTTGTAGTAGTCTTGAACTTCTACCCTCTGTTGAATCACATGAGTTAAATATTGGATCTTGTTTTGGGAAGTCGCTGACCATGTTTTCTAAGAATTCAAATTTAAGTCAGGCGAGTAGGACACTTCAGCCGACGCTAATGGTTATGTCAGGTTCTTGTCACCATGTTAGTATTTATGATTTTAGTCAATTCATGATTCTTTTGTATAATTTTATCTCTCATGTTATCACACGGGATGTTGACTCCCTCTTGAGGGATACTTATTTTCTTTACGTAAAATTTTTCAACCCTCATGGATGGAAATTTAATTTGACTATTGAGTTGCCACCACTTCATCTTGTTTCAACCAAATCCAAAATCTGTAATCCAAAAGCGGGGAGGAATCTTACTGAATCTTTTACATCATCCATCAAAGAATCACACATGCACAACAACTTGGATTATGGTCAACTTGATGACATGGCTTGTGACATGGATTTTTCTTGGTGTAGTCTTTCTGGTATATCTTTCCCTAAAGGTTGTTTCCATGATCCTGTTGCAGTGTCATTAGAAGAGTATTTTCAGTATCGGCCCATGTCTCATGGCTTGTACTTGCATGTGCTTCTTCAAGTCATATATGGTCACAGGCCCATTAATTATTGCTATTGTGAAATTCCCCATTTGGTAGAGAAATTGAGTGTAATACACCATTGTGGTTTCACTCCATGTCTGCATTGGTCAATGCAGATGCTTGAACGATTTCTCTTGTTCATTGCACTGCTTTTTGTTTTGACTTTCCACGATCATATCCTTCGGTATGGAGGTCGGGAGCAGATTCTGTGGCTGCATTGGAAGTTCCACTTTACATGATCTGGTCTTGAATTGTTTAGGTTAGGTCAGGCTGCATATAGTTAGATGCATCACATCATCTTTTCTCTTTCTTATGCTTCAGTTTCATTCTTTCATTATTTTCTATCTTTGAATAAGTCGGTTTTGAGCTTCGAGACGATGTGGCTAATATTTTGTGAAAGGAAAGTTGTAGCAACACACAACCATTGGCTTATCCATTACCCTCTTCCTCAATTTGGTTTACATCTTTCGAGTCAATGATTTTCCGATGGAAAATATGATCCTTCAACTGTGAAGCTGTAAGAAAACCATGGAACTTGTATCTATTTCAGATTCTGTTGACGGTGCTGGACCCGCCAACATTCAGGGGATCAACTCAGTATGAAGTCCCAACTAGACCTCACACCGTGTGGTGTGGGAGTCCCATCCGGTATGATGGACCGATTGCCATTATCTTAAGGATTTGCCTCAACTCTTGCTTGTCAGCACAAGAGAGTTGTTTTCTTTGTCTTTGAGAAGTGAGGTTCGCGTGCCTGGTGATTTCTAGTGTTACTTGTGTCAATGGTTCTTTCACTATAGAGGGAGAGGTTGGGAGTGAGTCCCAAGTCGGTTGGGAGGAAGCCCAACTCTGCTAGGAACACACAACACAATAGGGATGTGCACAACTTCCGGAGGAACAATCCACACAAATGCGATAGTCACAACAAACAAGCGAAGATAACACGTACAACACTTAGTAGATGAGTCCGTTCGAGCTGCCACCACTTCATCCCATTTCAACCAAATCCAAAATCTGTAATCCAGAAGCGGGGAAGAATCTTAATGAATCTTTTACATCATCCATCAAAGAATCACACATGCACGACAACTTGGATTGTGGTCAACTTGATGACATGGCTTGTGACATGGATTTTTCTTGGTGTAGTATTTCTTGTATATCTTTCCCTAAAGGTTGTTTCCATGATCCTGTTGCAGTTTCATTAGAAGAGTATTTTCAGTATCAGCCCATGTCTCATGGCTTGTACTTGCATGTGTTTCTTCGAGTCATATATGGTCATAGGCCCAATAATTATTGCTATTGTGAAATTCCCCATTTGGTAGAGAAATCAAGTGTAATACACAATTGTGGTTTCACTGCCTATCTACATTGGTCAGTGCAAATGCTTGCACGATTTCTCTTGTTCACTGCACTGCTTTTTGTTTTGACATTACACGATCATATCCTTCGATATGGAGGTCGGGAGCAGATTATGTGGCTGAATTGGAAGTTCCACTTTACATGATTTGGTCTTGAATTGTTTAGGTTAGGTTAGGTTGCATATAGTTAGATGCATCACATCTTTTCTCTTTCTCATGCTTTAGTTTCATTCTTTCATTTTTTTCTATCTTTGAATAAGTCGGTTTCAAGCTTCGAGACGATGTGGCTAATATTTTGTGAAAGGAAAGTTGTAGCAACACACAACCATTGGCTTATCCATTACCCTCTTCCTCAATTTGGTTTACATATTTTGATTCAATGATTTTCCGATGGAAGATACGATCCTTCAACTATGAAGCTGTAAGAAAACCATGGAACCTATATCTATTTCAGATTCTGTTGACAGTGCTGGACCAACGAACATTCAGGGGATTAGCCCGATATGAAGTCCCAACTAGACCTCACACCATTTGGTGTGGGAGTCCCATCCTGTATGATGGCCCGATTGCCATTATCTTAAGAATTTGCCTCAACTCTTGCTTGTCAGCACAAGAGAGTTGTCTGCTTTGTCTTCGAGAAGTGAGGTTCACGTGCCTGGTGATTGCTAGTGTTACTTGTGTCATTGGTTCTTTCACTGTAGAGGGAGAGGGTGGGAGTGAGTCCCAAGTCGGTTGAGAGGAATCCCAACTCTGTTAGGAACACACAACACAACAGGACATGCACAACTTCTGGAGGAACAATCCATATGGATGCGACAATCACAACACACAAGCGAAGATAACATGTACAACACTTAGCAGATGAGTCCGTGCAAATGCAACGGTTGTTATAGCAAGTTTTATGTGAAAGGTCTGTCTGATGTCCGGGGAGGTAGCCACCATGGATTGGACAACGTTAAAAACATATACAACACATTTTCATCAATAGATTATGTATTACAACAAGTGAAGAGTTCAAGTGTTAAACACAGGTTAAAGAAACATTCATTACAAGTGTCCAAGATTAGTCCTACAACAATTACAATACATGTGTGAAAACGTGCTAGCCTGTTAGCACACTTCTGAATTAAGTGAAAGTTCCAAGACACATCATTGCACCATACATCACCAACCCTGTGGGCAAGGCGTTGGAGCCACTACTTACTCCTCAAATAAAATATTACAGACTCTCAAGGCTATGTGGGAGGAGCTGAGGTGAAAATTCCTTTGCATGTACAAATGAGGGGGTATTTATAGCCAAGGGTGAAACTGACCTTTGTGGCTGTTCGACTACCCTCATGACTGTTTGACTTCCATGACTTTTCGACTTTACATGACTCTTTGTACAACAAGTGGGTCTCTTGGACTTTCAAATTACATTACATTGATTGACAGTAAGGCCCATAGTAGATATGTGGAAGACATGACTCATGACATGACTCGACATGACAGTGCTGGTACATTCGTGCTGCTGCTGGTGTGCATGTCGAGCTGCAGTGCTTCTTAGTGATGGATGTCTTCATGGTGTGTCAAAACTTCACCTCCGCATGGAAAAGTGCATGGAGTCTTCGATGGTCGTTGGTTTGCTTGATGGTGTTTTTGCACGTTGCTCCTTGCTTGTATGTTGGAAGGATTGACAGGTTCGTCTGTTCATGAAAGGTGCATGTTCGTCCGTCCGTCCTTCTGTGAGCACATCTTACATGTTTTCTTGTCCATCTGTCTGCGAACACATCTTTGCATGATCATCTGTTCGCGAGCACATCTCTTCGCATGCATCATTTGTTCGCCCATTGGTGAACCTGTCCTTCTACATGTGCTCACTTTGTTCATTCTATTCGTTGTCGTGCCATGTATGCTTATGTACCTGTACCTGTAGTCACTCATGAAGAGATGACATCAAATCCAAAAACCTCCTAGTATACTATGATACATGATCATTTAGGATGCAGGTGATTGGGAGAGGTAACAAGGTTGCCAGGCGGGGTGGAGGCTCTGGGCATTGCTGATGAAAACTGCGCAAGAGTCACTGGGTGATGAAGATGGGAAATTCAGATCGACAGTGACTTTTCGCGGGGTCTGGCTCAGTTGCAGGACAAAACTACATAGTTTTTGAGAGGAACAGTCCGCGCTACGGGAAGGCTAGGCAGACCAAATTTGTGCAATTTCCAGAACAAGCGAGCAGTGGGAACTTGGAAGCTAAAACTGCACAATTCCTGGAGGGAACTGGCAGTCAGTTGTCGGGACACTGGTAGCAAAAATTACGCAATTCATGGAGGGAACTTACAGTCAACTGCTGGGTCACTAGCATAAAAAACCGCGCAATTCCTGGAGGGAACTGGCAGTCAGTTGCTGGGTCACTGGCAGTGAAAACTGCGCAATTCCTGAGGGGAATTGTCATTCCGCTGTCGGGAGATACTAGCGGGGAAAACTGCGCTGATGCTGGGAGGGTGGCCTGCTGATCACCTCTGCGTAGTTTCTGAGCTGAGCAGACTGTTGGGCAGCAAAGGGCTTGGTCATGAAAACTGCACAATTTTCTTGGTGAGCAGTCGATCGACTATCAGGAGGACTGGCTGGAAAAACTGCGTAATTTTATGAGGGAGACATGGATAGGCACTGGGTGTTTTTCTGACCTGTCTGCACAGTTTTTGAGGGGAGTCAGTCCCGGGGTGGCTGCTAGGTCAAACTCTCTGGTTGACCAACATGAAGGCTGATTGATTTTCTTGTGGGCAACGCAACTTGAAATGATTTGCTTGGTGCTTATGCACTGTTCTGGGTGATAGTCGATCAAGTTGATGGTGGGGTGATGGTCCGACTATCAGCGAGGAGTCCGGTCGTCAAAACTTCAACAAAATGACTAAGTGTGTGAACGAGTTAAAGATGCATATATGATCTCGCAAACACACACTTACATGACTCGATGACGAGATGAATCAAACCATCTAGACACACATTTTTGACATGACTGACCGATGGTGTAAGCGACAAGTGCAACACTTGTGATTGATCGTTGATTGACCGTGACATTGCTTATGCGACAATGAATGTGACTCCGTGTGTGAGTGCGATATATGTTTTCATAGTGAGCACAACATGTACACACAAAGTGAAAACCTTGAGCATGAACAAAAGATGGTCGCAAGCATGAATTTGACATCAACATGCAAAAACTTGGGTGAAATGAACAAGCAAGGCAGATGAAAAGACACACGAGATCACGAAGTGAACTGAGTGTGTGTAGTCATCAAGTGAAATTCTCAAGGGAGGCTCCGAAATTAGGTGCAGGCCAAAATTTTGGAGGGTGGTTTTATCCGCTACAACACTTGGCGACACACTGGTAGAACTCCAACTTCTCTGTTTTGGTTCATTGATAGCACAGGGCCTTGGTCTTTTGGAGAGTATTGAATCATTGTGTGGGTTACTTCGGCTTCCCCACTTACCCCATGGGCATACATGGTTCACCTTTTTACAACTCAGTCAAACACAATCAAAAGTTTAGCTTGATCACAATGTTTCGAATCCGGAAAGGGTAGTTTAGCTCGCGAGTTGAAGATTTTTAGAGTATAAGTTTTCATCTCTGGTGTTGCTCTGCTGCCAGCAGGCCTGGATAGTACCTCGACAAAGTCATGCAGGAACACACACATTGCTCCACTACCAGCGGGCTTGGTCAGTACCCTAGCGGAGTTGCGTGCTCTACCTCTCTGCACAGGAAGCCTTTCTCTTCTTTCGCCTTTGAATTTTTCAAGAGGACTGTGCATAGGCACTTATTTATTTTTGGGGCGGAAGAGGGATCTCGACTTATTGAGAGCAGAAGAGGTTGTTTCTTTAGAGATGCATGTAAGACCTCTGACATAGGTTTTCTCGTTTAGATTTTCCCCCTCTCCGTTTCTACTCATTGGATGAGCTTGAACACACAGAGAAGAAGGCTGAGTATAGGCATGGGGCTTCCTAGTGTGGACACAGGTTCATGGTTGGACCAAAACTTCCCTTGTAGACGGTTCATATTTTTCGTCAAGTCTTCATCGGCCGAAGGTTATAACCAAGCACAGAGAAGACGAACACAAGACTCGCCAAGTGCTACAGTGTCACAAGTCTCTTCAAATTTCAGCCACATACTCTATTCAAAATCCATAATGTAGTAGTTGGCAGCACTTATTTTTGGAAACAAAAATAGTAATATATCAAGAAAACAAAACAAACGTAAACAAAATAGTAAGCATAACAAACAAAGTAAAAACAAAGATAGTAAGCAAAGCAAACAAGCTGAAAACAACAAGCAACAAGCAAACTATGTACATGGCACGGGGCACGGCCTGGCCCACTGAAAGTAATGTTTGAGATCTTGGCCATTGACAGGAAGGTTTTTGATCCTCCTGTCAATTGATTGCAGACGACGTGTGTGTGTGCCAAGCTTCTCACGGACCAATATAAGGCTACTAGGTTTCACTACCGGAACCTGGTGGTATTCCAAAAGACCTTTAAGTGAAGACACCACTACTACTTCAGATACTGCGTGCAACACAGGTTCTGATGATGGCACAAGATAGTTGTTTTTATTCCATGAGCGGTTCAAGTTTATGAAATAAATGCATAAGCGAATTTCCCCGGATTTCTTATGTGCAGAACTTAAATTAGAAACCCATGTATGATGACGAACTTTGTAAGTAATCCAAGCATCCAAAAACTTAGTCAATTTTTTCTGTATAAGGAGTTCAAATGACAAATGTGTTTTACTTGACTTTTGCTGCAATGGCTTGGCTCTTCCTTTACCTGGAATCCCGCATTGGATTATTCGCATGTCGTATGTACTCAGGTTGTCATCTGCCCACGCAGACACATCTCGATACTATTTGATCAAGTGGTCAAAAGATTACCGCTACTGCAGTGTGCAGTTTTTACTGACACTGACTATCTACAGATCATGATTGGTTCCCAGGTTGCTCTGTTTGTTCGTAGTGGTGGACCTATGGGTTTTGCTATTTCTTGGACCTTGACAGAACTTCTGCAAATCATAGAGCTTGTTGAGAGAAACCACACCCTTGGGGATGGGGTTTCCTTTCTTGCCATCAACTGCAGTGTTCAGGGGTTACTCGTTCTCATCTTCATCAACTGTTGTGTCCTTGAAAGCATCAACACTATTCACGGGGTGTAGTACCACTATGAGTGCGACCACTTTGAGGCGGATGACCCTTTGTAATCCCAACACAAGTGCTTCGTACTCAACAACTTTGTTTGTGCACTCGAACTTCAAGAAACTTGAGACTAGATGCTTCCTATTGTAAGGTTCGATCAAGACACACCCGACTCCTAAGCCGTCTTGTGTCTTTGATCCATCAAAGTACATGGTCCACAACTTGTTTGTACACGGACCGCTTGATGTGCTAGTACTGCTGCTACTACCGTTGCTACTGCTACTGCTACTACTGGTACAATGTAATGTACAAGTTTCATTACCATCAAGTTGGGCAAGGAAGGAGTCCCAACTGCGTGTCTAGTGGGGTTGGAGTTGGCCGTGCAGGATAACACCCCAATGCTATTTCAAGGAGGCATTTGCCAAACATGAGTTCTGCAAAGGCAAACGGTTCATTCTCACCATTAAGGGGAGTGACATTGTGCTTCATATACCTCTCGGGCAATACCTAGATTTGGTTGCATTTTCCCTTGTACGGAAGCCACATGTGAGACCAATCTGTAGCAAAATATCCGTCTAGCTTGTTGGACCAGTCTCTGCTGAGTAGTAGACCGTATGCTTCCGGTATGTCCACAAAAACTATGTTGATGCATTGGTGGACTCAATCGTCATGAGATAGTCGGATGATCACGTCTCGTAGTTCACCAATGGATGACACCTATGTTCGATCACGCTGGATGATCCGCGCAGATGTCTCACTCCATTGTGCATTGATATTTTTCGCAATGGAGAGTGGCATGACATTCGCTGTCGCGTCGGAATCAAACAACTAGTTGTGAACATTGTAGTTGAAGATTTCAAATGATAGCATGAATGGAGGGCAACCCAAGTTTGCTTCTTCCATCCGAAGCATGTTGAACACATCAGAAAGTGATCAGGGAGGTGTGCTTGCTCCCTTGCTGGTAGAGGCTGCGCTGTCTGTTGCTGTATGTCCCAATGCACGCAGCAGGATGTCTCGCTGACTCTGGATCTTAGCTAACTTGAACAAACTTATGTTCGCTCGAGTTTTATTCATGTCATCTACAATGTTGTATTCCAGAGGTTGTAGACTCATTGAGGTGTCTGAGGTAGAAAAAAATGTTTGTGTTGTCCAACGGAGTGTTCTGCAGCTTGCTGCTCATGGATGTACTCTTGTCCGCCACTGTCTTCCCAGACTTGTTTTGTGTTTTCTGCTTTGGGATGGCCCGTGGATCGACCTTCCTCATCAGTAGTTTCATATTTTCTTGTGCTTCCCCAAGTGTAAGGTGAGCCGCTCTACTCTTGAGATTGTAATAGTCATTTTTCTTTTGGGGCTGCTTCTCGGTGTTCATCTTCGACATTGCTTGCGAGCATTGATATGCGTTCACCACATGCCCAGAACTTGATGGTTCATCAGGTGCAACCTCTTCGTCATTATCATTGTCTTCCGGCTGCTCCTGCATACTGTTTTCCGCATGAAAAGTATGGCTGCATAAAAAGTTCACGACTCGCTTCCAGTCCGAACAAGAGTTATCGGGGTGATGTTCTTGTGGAATGAACAGAACTTAGGATCTGCACATTGTTCGACTTGGAAGACAGAGCTCTGTGTAGTTTTCGGAGAAGACCAGTTTCTTCCTGATGAGATGCTTTCCTGTCTCTGCCTGGGCGGATGGCTGCTTGCAAATGTGTCCGGTTTCTGTTGTTTGAGCTCGTACACTTTCGTAGTCAAGTTCTTGACAAGGCAAGTGAGGGTTTCAATATCAGTTGCTTCCTTGTTTCTACCCTTGCTTTGTTGGGTGTGGAGCCTGATTATCTTTTGTATTCAAATGTATCGCTGCATTGGACCCCAGTTTGAAATGGGGCGGCAACACTGCCCGTAAAATATTTGCTGCAGGGGGCGTCCAGGGGGGGCGACTGCGACCTTCTGGGAGCCCCCCCCTGGCGGGGGGATCGGGGGCATCGCTCCCAAAGCTAAGAATAGATGTAAAATTTCCTTGTAAAATGTTGTACTTTCGTAGTCAACCTGGGCCATTCATTAGGTGGAGATTTGACGGTAGAAGTTATGTTTAACTTAGGGTTTTTTTCCCTAGAAGGCAACCCCTCGCTATATATGAGGGAATTTTATTGTGTCTATGTAGATCTATATTCTGAGTGAGGAAGAGAGAGGAGATTGAGAGTGAAGAGGGAGTTACAACGGATCTGCTGTAGGTTGTATCTCTTCAGTTTGCTGGATAATATAAAAAGAAGGACTGACTGTTTCTTCGTGGACGTAGCCCAAACTGGGTGAACCACGTATATCTGTGTCTCTCTTGTTTTATGCATTTTCTGTGTTTATATTTCTGCAATATTTTATGTGTTCCATTGCTCTGTAATATATAATTTTCTAACATGCTTGCCATCGCTTGGGACTTCCTGCTCGCATATTTGGAGTCCTTTGCTGATTCATCATCCTTGATGACTCTAATTGTGCGTAGGTCTTTTTCTACAACAATAGCTTCTTCACAATTTTCCAAGAATGTTGGTTTCACAACTCGCTTGATGAACTACGTGATGCTGGTCGGCAGTGCAGACATGTAATAATCAACTGTGATGGATTCATGAGGTTTAGTGTTTGTTGCAAACTTGTTCAATATGTGTGTAAACCTCTGATTGAAGTCTATTAATTTTTCTTTTCCCTCCATCTTCATGCTTCCCAATTCTTGGAGTAGCATGGCTGGGGTCTTGTCATCAACAAACTTTTCAAGGAACATGCGTTTGAAAGCACCCCAGTTCTGTATAGAGTTTGGTGGAAGACTGTGATACCATGCAGCTGCACGACCGACCAAGGTACATGGAAACAATCTACATGCTACATCGTCATACCATACCTCAAGGGTCTGCAGCTGTAGGTAGAAGTTGTCAATTCTTTTATATTTCTACAGGTCAACAATTTGATTTGCATAAAATTATAATATGAAGTAAAGCCCGTTGTCGCGGCATTTTCCATTCATACTAAGCAACCGGCCTGATCCAAATCTTACTGCTGCTCTTAAATTTTGATTGATTCTCAACAGTCTAACTCCGGCAAGAAGCTGCTCATCTTTCTCTCTTCCCATGGATTTTCACAATGGTACCAAAGGGGCTGGGCTTGAGGACGATGTTGATTCTGGACATGTACGCCTACAGCAGCTCGGCTACAAGCAAGAGCTTAAGCGTGATCTCTCGTACTATTATTTTCCTTCTCCAGCGCTTGAATCGCAACAATTTTCTACCTAGAACTTTTCGACCTAAGGCTTTATTCCCAAGATCTGTAAGAATTGTTTTTTTCTCTAATGAATTTTAGCCTCAAAATTCTTGAAGGCAAGGCCGTATTTTATCTCTCAGAAATGTCAACATAGAATTGCTTTGAGCCCAGAGTTCATGAAATTTTTATTAATTATAATTTTAAACCAAGAACTCTTCTAGCTAAGGCTTTTTGTACAAAATCTTTAAAATGGTTAGTAATTTAATTCAAACAATTATTGAATTGCGGGTACGTTTTGGAATTGATGAAAGCGTTTGGATTTGTGTAACAATTCTCTAAAATTATTCTCTATTAAGTCAGAATAGACCAATTTATCTTATGCAACCTGATGGATTGTGTTTCTTGTGGAATGTACAAAGAATTTAATAAAATTAAAAACAGATACGTTGATATTAAAACAACATATATTTAAACAATTGTTAAAAATGACTAACGATTTAATGAAAACAAATCAAAATTGCAGAAATCTAGAAACCCCAATTCTAAAGTTTAGTTACTGTAGAAATTAACTTGTAGGAAAATAAGCATCCTGTAACTTCAAAAACAAGTCAAGTTAAATATTCCGACAAAATAAATTCTTGTAGGAAAATAAGTATCCGGTGACTTCAAAAACAAGTCAAGTTAAATATTCTGAAAATTTTTATTTTTATTTTTTTTAGATGCCCATAGGCCGTAAGGGTTGAGCCTTGCTCTGATATCATATGTAACAGCCCCAAATAAATATCTAATTAGCTTTCTAATTAACATTAGATTTAAATCAAAGTGGCACTTACCTAGCCAAATAAACATGTAATTAATTAACTAAATTCAAACTATGAATAGTGTTTACCTGTGCTTACCGGCGGTAGAAGTAGGCTTATCGCAACAAGGTTTTGGGGACGACTCTCCACCCAACCGTAGGCTCAATTGTGCAAGGACTCTGCTACAACTGGCCACCCCCGAGCCCTCAATCAACGTACTACTGCCAGTGACTCCTAAGTCTTAGAACACCATTCTCCCAAGAGAATGAAAGATAGAATCTCGGAATGATGGAATGCAGGAATGCCTCTCATCTTCCTCACCATCTATTAAATAGAACAAACATTGGATGGGAACCACATGCACACACTCCATGTGTCTACATGTGACTTTGATTTTTAGCTTTCTTGTTTTATTTCTTTACTTTTCTTTTGATTTTTAGTTTTCTTGTTTTATTTTCTTCTTTTTCATAGCTTTACTAATTTTTTTTATTGTTTTCTTTGTTTTATTTCTTTTTATTCTTATTTAAAGCTTTAGTATAGTTATTACTATTTGTATTTTTATTATTTTTATTTATTTTCTTGTATTTTTAAATATCATTTATTATTTATTATTATTATTTATTTTGTATTATTTATTATTTATTATTATATTATTATTTATTATTATATTATTATTTATTATTTATTATTAAGGGGAGGGATATTACAAATGGAGGGTTAGTTGTTTAGTGGAGGGATTTTATGAATCTTCCTTTTTCATCCATAGATCTAGACATAAAGAATCATGGCTTAAATAATTAAAACTAAATCTGTGTTTTTGTTGTTTTGTTTATTTAAGATTTTTAGAGAATTTTCTAAATCTTCCTAGTTTGCACCTCCCCGGCAATGGCGTCAAAATGTTGGGCTTTATTTGCTAAGGTAAGTTAAGCATTAATTCCTTTTTGTCAACCCAAGTAGGTACACCTAGAGGCACATCTCTAATGTATATAGATCTAGAAAGATCTAGTGTTCTAATGATAGCCTAGTGAAGTGAAATTAACAATGCTCTCTTACAAGAGGTGTGTCCCCTTGTCTCTTTCAAACACTTAAAGCATTGATTTAGATGAAAAAAAATCTGATTGCCTATTTAACAAAACAAAATATTAATTACTTGTTGAATATTCTACCATTCCTTTACAAGAACTTTACTCTATAGAATCCTTTCCAATCCTAATTCATAACAATTCAAAACAATTTCTAAATCGCAACTAGTCAAAGCAATGAATGAGATAAGAAACTTTGGAAATCAATAATAGTTGATCCTCTTACAAGGTTCATTCATCTAACTATAGATTGAATTCTGCAATTACAAATCTGTAGTGCTGCCTCTTTTATTGCTTCTTGCTCGTTGATCTCTTTCCCTTCTGCCACGATGTTGTCGATTTGGTTGCCGGCGCGTCTGAGCTTGACGTTGTTGTGGAAAAAGGAAGTGTTTTTGTCTCTGGCCTTTAGCCATAAACACCTCGATTTCTGCCGCTGTTCTTCCTCCTCTACCCTGTTTTGTCTATACAGTTCCCTGTACATTTCGTTTTCTTGTGTTTGGTCCTCCTTTGTGTATTGAGTATTCTCTTTTGCCTGGCTCCACTGTTCCACCTGCTTGTGAAGGTCTACTTTTTTTTTTGTTTTCCTTAGCTGCGTTTTCTCTTGCCCACTGCTTTATAGTTGTTCTTAGAGACTTTAGCTTGGTTTCCCAGATATAATGAGGCGAGCCTATAACTTCCTTAGCCCACTGGGCTTGGATGAGGTTGCTGAAGTCTTCTTTGGCGTCCCATATTTTGTTGTATTTGAAGGGGAGGGGCCCCAGATTTCTTCCCTTGTCCAGCATTATGGCCACTGGTTTATGGTCTGAGGCCGAGGCTTGAATGATATTGGATTTGATAGAGGAAAAGCTTGCAACAATTCTTTCCTGAACAAGGATTCTGTCTAATCTCTCCTTGATGTTATGGATGCCGATTCTTTTGTTACTCCACGTAAATTTCCCGTTGTAAGGAGGAACGTCTATCAGATTGTGATTTTGGATTATTGATTCCAACGAATCTCTTGAGGGGTCTGCGTGGAAGTTCCCACCTAGTTTTTCCTCGGCATTTCTTATTAGATTCAGATCTCCTCCCAAGAAAATATTCCTGTCTTGAAAGGACTGTAAGTCTGTGGTTAAAGAATCCGAACAGAAAGCTTTATCCCTATAGTGGTTCGGAGCGTAGATGTTGTATATAGTGTAGATTTCTTTTGTGGTTTTGTTTATGAGATTTGATCTTACCCACCAATTGCAAGAGTTTATATTGATGGGGTCGCATTTGTTCTTATTCCATAGAGTTCCTATACCAACTGATGCCCCTGCTGCTCCTATTGATGTACCAGAGTAGTTTTTGTGTTTTGTGGTTTGCTTTTGGAAATCGTTCTCAGAAATTTTGGTCTCCTGGATGAGGAGAAGGTCTGGTTGCTCCTGTTTAATTATATCCCGGACTGCATTTGTTTTTAAGGAGGAGCCCAACCCCCTGCAATTCCAAGAGACCACTATCATCATTTTCCAATTTTTAATTGGTGCCCGCTCTTCTCCTTTAGTTTTTCTCCACTTCCTTTTTGTCTATCAAGATATGTATCCATGGGTTGCTGGGTACGGTGGCCGTGTCTTTCGCTGTTGTTTCATCTCTGATCTCTTTGTTTGACTTCCCGCCTGCCTTTCTCGGAGGGTCAGAGGAGAGGCCTGCTTCTTTTGATTTGTTTCGAGTGAGTATTCGCTCGATGGTTGGGGGCGTGAGGGTGGACGTTTCGATGGGGAGGAGATCACTGCTAGGGCAGTGTCTCGGGGGGAGGGGATATGGGATCTTCCACTGATAAGGATTCAAAGGGGTTAGAGGAAGAGGGGAAGGGGGGAGTTGAACAGGAAGGGGGAGGAGGAGGGAAGGGGATTTCCGGGAGGGGCTTGGAGCTTGGTCCTTGTGAGGGAGTGGATTTTTTCTTTTTAACTTGTTCCCAAGGACCTTCAGAGATTTCTTCATTACCATTAGGCTCATTTAATTTTGACTTGCTACATCTATTTGCGAAGTGCCCATATTCGTGACATACCTTGCATTTGAAGGGCAGCTGCTCGTAGTCTAGTTGTTGGATGTGTGTATAGTGATCTACCTTGATCTTGGTGGCTTCCGGTAGGCCTTTCCCGAGGTCGACTTCGACGCATATCCTTGCACACGCATGCATGTTCTCCTTTGGCTCAGATCTGTTGATGTATTTGCCAACTGCATTCCCAATAGCCTTTACAGATTCGTCTCCCCAGCAGTGAAGCGGCAGATGAGGCAGGCGGACCCAAACCAGGACTGTGTTTGGGATGTCCATTTCCGGATCGAAGTCTGGAGTCCATCTGTTCAGATAAAGGCCTCTTGAATCCATGAAATAAGGGCCGTTTCTGAAGATAAGGTTCCTGTCCTCTTTTGATTCAAATAGAAAGGTGTAGAAGCCCCTTCCGCAGAACCTGATAGCTATTTTTTCTTGTGTCATCGCGCTCCAGTTGCATTCTACCCATTTTTGGACTGATCTGGGTGAAGGCCAAAGGCCAGTGAACTGACCGACAAGGCCTCTTTCAGCTAAGGTGATTGCTGCCTTCCTCGGAAGGGTGGGAGGAAGAGAAACTTCAGGGATTTCATCCAGTTTTTTGACGAACTTTGTCGCAGATGGACGGATTCTTGTTGATGCATTCTCTGGGATGAGAGATGCGAACAGTTTTTCATGATCTTCCAAATTTGGTTGGGGGGGGGGGGAGTCAGACCCAGCCATTAAGGCGAGGGGGAGCCAGAGTGCAGGCGCTTAAGAGTAAAGGAGGCAGAAAGGGAGAGTCCCAGTGCTGGGGTGAGCAGGAGGCCTGAGGGGCGTAGATGGCAGCGGGCCTGCCAGGCAGGGGCTTGGGGCAGGGCCAGACAGAGGGTGCGGGAGTCTTCAGATCGCCTTCTTCAGAGCTCGCGCAGTCATTCCAAAATCGATGGGCTCAAGATTGTTCGCCCGGATTGATGAGTGATTTCATCCAATTACTCACTCTATTACAAACAAAATACCCAAAATAAAACGAAACAACCGCATAAAATATCACTGCACACCAGTGAGTTCAGACACAACTCCACTAGTCGTCCCACCTCCCTCAAGTCGGCTTGTTTCAACATGCTACACAAAGTCCGTGTGGGTACGATGTTACAGTGCCTTCTGACGATGTTATCTCAACGTAAAACACCAAGTGTGATGAATACTCTGCCACGTCAGCCTCTACCACTTCATTTACCCAAGGTAAATGACAATATCAATCGTGGAACCGACATCGTAAACTAAAATATTTTTCTATCACGTGCAAGGTGTCAGACAGGACGGCCTGGCATCTGTATACGTGTTTTGTCTTCCTTGGACCATGGATGTCAGATACTCAGCTACACGGCTCTCTTTTAAAACCGAGGACACACGGACGCCGTCGATGTCGAGGTACCGACGGCCTACAATCTCCCTACCGGTCCAGGCAGCGACAAAACACTGGCGAGTCGGCGACCGTCCAACGCCCCTTTGATACTCTTAAGAGCCAGTAAATCGGATGGGGTCATGCCGGTTTCCTGAGATATTTTTGTTAAATGCCGTGGCTGGCGAACGCGAAAACAAGGGAAGCATATTCGCTGCGTAGAGAAACAGCGTGTAAGGCATATTCTTGGCCTCTCGGGGTTTAGCGGGAATCGATCTCGGCACATTGTTGGCATATTCCCGAAGTGACAGATAACAAAAGAGCGATGGTTTGCACGTTACAAGTTGCGAACCCAAGCACGAATGCTAACCCTAAGTCTTTGGCAGGTGACTGGGTCGAGCCTCTCCCCGAGGAATTTGATCCGGTTGAGATATGCGCTCCCTTGACCGGGACCGATGCGGACGAAAATGGCAGCGTTAGTAGCCGTTCTGATAATGGCCAAGGTTCTAGAAATGGAGAAAAGAAAGAAATTGTGCTCGACAGGAATATTCATACGAGCTGCCTTGCGATCACCGAGCCGGACGTCGACGATGAGATTACAGGTGAAAGAGATGGCTACATGGCCAGTGTTTTGGCCAAGTACCGGCGGAGTCTCGTGGAAAGAACGAAGCACCATCTTGGTAAGCTATTTTCAGATCTTTGTCGGTATATTTTCGGGATTTGTTCAAATGCGAGATTTGACAGAGTCGAAATGAACTTGATCTAGTTATTTATGTTAGATAACATTAGAACTAGCCTTTTAATGTAGGTATTTGTTTCACATTGTATCATTTGCACTTGATTACGAGATACTGAGTAGTCTTCATGGAATGTCGTTTATTATTCTCTATTAATGTCTATTTTCACCGAAATGTCACATCAAAACCCTGTTACAAGGATCTTACTAACGTCCTGATATGTTTAATAAAATAAAAATTCTATTTTCTTTTCCTATATCTAAAATGTAATTTAAAAAATGGAAATGTGGATGTCCCATTTTTTTTTAAATCTTTATTTATACTTAATAGATCATTGTTAAAGATGGATCCTCTTATAACATTAAAATTGGATTTCCAGATTATTTTTTTAAGACAAATTAAAGAGTTATTATGGATTTTCTTTTTATTATTACAATATTAATGAATAGATAAAAATGGAAAGGTTATATTAGAACCCCGCTAACTGCTTTGAAAGCCATGATTTACCCTGTTCAAAATTGCTTTTGTTGCTTGTCAGATCCTAAATCTAAGATTTTTTGATTTAAAACGTTAACATTATGGAATTGCTTGCAAACGAAGAGGGCAGGTCATTTACGTCCAGTAGTCGAAAAGATGTGTCACAGGCATAAACTACGATGGAAAAACATAAACATTCTATTTATAATGTGAACAGGATGAAGAGGATCTAAATTAAACTAGTATATATTCATCTTAACCATTTAGAGGTCTGCAATTCTGAGGTACAAATCCCCCTTGATTCTCGGAAATGAGGGTGTGGAGGAGCTTTTTAAGCCTGTTGGCTAGAATTTTGGTGACAATCTTGTAAGAGACATTACAAAGGGAGATGGGCCTGGACCGATCGAAGGAGAGGGGATTGATATCTTTGGGAATGAGGGCGAGGTGTGAGGATTTGGTGTTTTCCCCCATCTTGCAGTTTTTGAAAACATTTTTTACCATCCTTACAAAGTCTTTTTTTTATAGTGTCCCAGTGATTTCTGAAGAAGGCGACAGCGAAACAATCTGGGCCCGGGGCCTTGTCCCGTTGCATGCTAAAGGCTGCCATTCTGATTTCCTCTTCTGAAACATCCTTGTCCAATTCGCTGTTTTGCATGACTGAGATTTTGCTCTCAATTGGTCTGAGGAATTCCGTGCTATCCGGAGACTGGGGGCCTGCTGTTAATAAGGATTGGAAATGCATGAGTGCTGCCTCTTTTATTGCTTCTTGCTCGTTGATCTCTTTCCCTTCTGCCACGATGTTGTCGATTTGGTTGCCGACGCGTCTGATCTTGACGTTGTTGTGGAAAAAGGAAGTGTTTTTGTCTCCGGCCTTTAGCCATAAACACCTCGATTTCTGTCGCTGTTCTTCCTCCTCTACCCTGTTTTGTCTATACAGTTCCCTGTACATTTCGTTTTCTTGTGTTTGGTCCTCCTTTGTGTATTGAGTATTCTCTTTTGCCTGGCTCCACTGTTCCACCTGCTTGTGAAGGTCTACTTTTTTTTTTGTTTTCCTTAGCTGCGTTTTCTCTTGCCCACTGCTTTATAGTTGTTCTTAGAGACTTTAGCTTGGTTTCCCAGATATAATGAGGCGAGCCTATAACTTCCTTAGCCCACTGGGCTTGGATGAGGTTGCTGAAGTCTTCTTTGGCGTCCCAGATTTTGTTGTATTTGAAGGGGAGGGGCCCCAGATTTCTTCCCTTGTCTAGCATTATGGCCACTGGTTTATGGTCTGAGGCCGAGGCTTGAATGATATTGGATTTGATAGAGGAAAAGCCTGCAACAATTCTTTCCTGAACAAGGATTCTGTCTAATCTCTCCTTGATGTTATGGATGCCGATTCTTTTGTTACTCCACGTAAATTTCCCGTTGTAAGGAGGAACGTCTATCAGATTGTGATTTTGGATTATTGATTCCAACGAATCTCTTGAGGGGTCTGCGTGGAAGTTCCCACCTAGTTTTTCCTCGGCATTTCTTATTAGATTCAGATCTCCTCCCAAGAAAATATTCCTGTCTTTAAAGGACTGCAAGTCTGTGGTTAAAGAATCCCAGCAGAAAGCTTTATCCCTATAGTGGTTCGGAGCGTAGATGTTGTATATAGTGTAGATTTCTTTTGTGGTTTTGTTTATGAGATTTGATCTTACCCACCAATTGCAAGAGTTTATATTGATGGGGTCGCATTTGTTCTTATTCCATAGAGTTCCTATACCAACTGATGCGCCTGCTGCTCCTATTGATGTACCAGAGTAGTTTTTGTGTTTTGTGGTTTGCTTTTGGAAATCGTTCTCAAAAATTTTGGTCTCCTGGATGAGGAGAAGGTCTGGTTGCTCCTGTTTAATTATATCCCGGACTACATTTGTTTTTAAGGAGGAGCCCAACCCCCTGCAATTCCAAGAGACCACTATCATCATTTTCCAATTTTTAATTGGTGCCCGCTCTTCTCCTTTAGTTTTTCTCCACTTCCTTTTTGTCTATCAAGATATGTATCCATGGGTTGCTGGGTAACGGTGGCCGTGTCTTTCGCTGTTGTTTCATCTCTGATCTCTTTGTTTGACTTCCTGCCTGCCTTTCTCGGAGGGTCAGAGGAGAGTCCTGCTTCTTTTGATTTGTTTCGAGTGAGTATTCGCTCGATGGTTGGGGGGGTGAGGGTGGAGGTTTCGATGGGGAGGAGATCACTGCTAGGGCAGTGTCTCGGGGGGAGGGGATATGGGATCTTCCACTGATAAGGATTCAAAGGGGTTAGAGGAAGAGGGGAAGGGGGGAGCTGAACAGGAAGGGGGAGGAGGAGGGAAGGGGATTTCCGGGAGGGGCTTGGAGCTTGGTCCTTGTGAGGGAGTGGATTTTTTCTTTTTAACTTGTTCCCAAGGACCTTAAGAGATTTCTTCATTACCATTAGGCTCATTTAATTTTGACTTGCTACATCTATTTGCGAAGTGCCCATATTCGTGACATACCTTGCATTTGAAGGGCAGTTGCTCGTAGTCTAGTTGTTGGATGTGTGTATAGTGATCTACCTTGATCTTGGTGGCTTCCGGTAGGCCTTTCCCGAGGTCGACTTCGACGCATATCCTTGCACACGCATGCATGTTCTCCTTTGGCTCAGATCTGTCGATGTATTTGCCAACTGCATTTCCAATAGCCTTTACAGATTCGTCTCCCCAGCAGTGAAGCGGCAGATGAGGCAGGCGGACCCAAACCGGGACTGCGTTTGGGATGTCCATTTCTGGATCGAAGTCTGGAGTCCATCTGTTCAGATAAAGGCCTCTTGAATCCATGAAATAAGGGCCGTTTCTGAAAATAAGGTTCCTGTCCTCTTTTGATTCAAATAGGAAGGTGTAGAAGCCCCTTCCGCAGAACCTGATAGCTATTTTTTCTTGTGTCATCGCGCTCCAGTTGCATTCTACCCATTTTTGGACTGATCTGGGTGAAGGCCAAAGGCCAGTGAACTGACCGACAAGGCCTCTTTCAGCTAAGGCGATTGCTGCCTTCCTCGGAAGGGTGGGAGGAAGAGAAACTTCAGGGATTTCATCCATTTTTTGACGAACTTTGTCGCAGATGGACGGATTCTTGTTGATGCATTCTCTGGGATGAGAGATGCGAACAGTTTTTCATGATCTTCCAAATTTGGTTGGGGGGGGGGGGGTCAGACCCAGCCATTAAGGCGAGGGGGAGCCAGAGTGCAGGCGCTTAAGAGTAAAGGAAACAAAAAGGGAGAGTCCCAGTGCTGGGGTGAGCAGGAGGCCTGAGGGGCGAGGGAAAACTGGGAGAGGCCCAGAGGGGCGTAGATGGCAGCGGGCCTGCTAGCCAGGGGCTTGGGGCAGGGCCAGACAGCGGGTGCGGGAGTCTTCAGATCGCCTTCTTCAGAGCTCGCGCAGTCATTCCAAAATCGATGGGCTCAAGATTGTTCGCCCGGATTGATGAGTGATTTCATCCAATTACTCACTCTATTACAAACAAAATACCCAAAATAAAACGAAACAACCGCATAAAATATCACTACACACCAGTGAGTTCAGACACAACTCCACTAGTCGTCCCACCTCCCTCAAGTCGGCTTGTTTCAACATGCTACACAAAGTCCGTGTGGGTACGATGTTACAGTGCCTTCTGACGATGTTATCTCAAGGTAAAACACCAAGTGTGATGAATACTCTGCCACGTCAGCCTGTACCACTTCATTTACCCAAGGTAAATGACAATATCAATCGTGGAACCGACATCGTAAACTAAAATATTTTTCTATCACGTGCAAGGTGTCAGACAGGACAGCCTGGCATCTGTATACGTGTTTTGTCTTCCTTGGACTGTGGACGTCAGATACTCAGCTACACGGCTCTCTTTTAAAACCGAGGACACACGGACGCCGTCGATGTCGAGGTACCGACGGCCTACAATCTCCCTACCGGTCCAGGCAGCGACAAAACACTGGTGAGTCGGCGACCGTCCAACGCCCCTTTGATACTCTTAAGAGCCAGTAAATCGGATGGGGTCATGCTGGTTTCCTGAGATATTTTTGTTAAATGCCGTGGTTGGAGAACGCGAAAACAAGGGAAGCATATTCGCTGCATAGAGAAACAGCGTGTAAGGCATATTCTTGGCCTCTTGGGGTTTAGCGGGAATCGATCTCGGCACATTGTTGGCATATTCCCGAAGTGACAGATAACAGAAGAGCCATGGTTTGCACGGTACAAGTTGCGAACCCAAGCACGAATGCTAACCCTAAGTCTTTGGCAGGTGACTGGGTCGAGCCTCTCCCCGAGGAATTTGATCCGGTTGAGATATGCGCTCCCTTGACCGGGACCGATGCGGACGAAAATGGCAGCGTTTGTAGCCGTTCTGATAATGGCCAAGGTTCTGGAAATGGAGAAAAGAAAGAAATTGTGCTCGGCAGGAATATTCATACGAGCTGCCTTGCGATCACCGAGCCGGACGTCGACGATGAGATTACAGGTGAAAGAGATGGCTACATGGCCAGTGTTTTGGCCAAGTACCGGCGGAGTCTCGTGGAAAGAACGAAGCACCATCTTGGTAAGCTATTTTCAGATCTTTGTCGGTATATTTTCGGGATTTGTTCAAATGCGAGATTTGACAGAGTCAAAATGAACTTGATCTAGTTATTTATGTTAGATAACATTAGAACTAGCCTTTTAATGTAGGTATTTGTTTCACATTGTATCATTTGCACTTGATTACGAGATACTGAGTAGTCTTCATGGAATGTCGTTTATTATTCTCTATTAATGTCTATTTTCACCGAAATGTCACATCAAAACCCTGTTACAAGGATCTTACCGACGTCCTGATATGTTTAATAAAATAAAAATTCTATTTTCTTTTCCTATATCTAAAATGTAATTTAAAAAATGGAAATGTGGATGTCCCATTTTTTTTTAAATCTTTATTTATACTTAATAGATCATTGTTAAAGATGGATCCTCTTATATCATTAAAATTGGATTTCCAGATTATTTTTTTAAGACAAATTAAAGAGTTATTATGGATTTTCTTTTTATTATTACAATATTAATGAATAGATAAAAATGGAAAGGTTATATTAGAACCCCGCTAACTGCTTCGAAAGCCATGATTTACCCTCTTCAAAATTGCTTTTCTTGCTCGTCAGATCCTGAATCTAAGATTTTTTGATTTAAAACATTAACATTATGGAATTGCTTGCAAACGAAGAGGGCAGGTCATTTACGTCCAGTATTCGAAAAGATGTGTCACAGGCATAAACTACGATGGAAAAACATAAACATTCTATTTATAATGTGAACAGGATGAAGAGGATATAAATTAAACTAGTATATATTCATCTTAACCATTTAGAGGTCTGCAATTGGGCTTCTTTTGATCTTGATAGTTCTAGGTTAGGATGGATCTACTAAAATGGAAAAACATAGACATTCCATTTTTAATGTAAAAAGGATAAAGAGGATCTAAATTAAACTAGCATATATCTATCTTAATCTACATAGAAGTCTTCAATTGGTGTTTTTTAA
Source organism: Pinus tabuliformis (assembly GCA_031772625.1). NCBI lineage: Eukaryota > Viridiplantae > Streptophyta > Pinopsida > Pinales > Pinaceae > Pinus > Pinus tabuliformis. Next base: position 279,553,657 of record CM062817.1, read on the forward strand.
TACCTCTTGATCTTGATAGATTTAGGTTAAGATGGATCTATGTTAGATTAAGATAAATCTATGTTAGTATATGTCTGTACATCACCACATGTATGGACTGGATCAGCTTAATATCGCTTCCTTCACCTGTGTCACGAAATTCTTGAACGGTTTGTGGACCTTGACTTCATGAGCCAAGAGATGAAACGCTTGGTTCATGTTTCCCGACACGGTGAACCTCTTGATTTCCCTTCTCCCTCGACTCTTGCAGATCATGAGGCCCCTCATTTTGTAGAGGAGGATCCCAACACCCTATTCATTCCGTGTCCTCCTCCCTTTCTGGTCTCAAAGTAGGTCCCCCCTCATAATGGTCGCAAAGATAAGAAATATGTGCAGTGAGTACCCCCTTGCAGTGGTAGCAAAGCTGAGAAATCTGCATAGCATGTTCCCAACTCATCTTCTCAACAGTCTCCCTCTCCAATGAAGGAAATTCCAAAATGGCTCAGAAAGCCTATGGCAAAGACTCATTTCTCCATTCCACAAGAGGACATCATTGTTCATAACCCAAGTATTGAGTCTAATCTACGTCTCTTCTATCCTCCATCATCTACAAGCCATGACTCCTTGTACCATGACTCTCTTGATAAATATGTTTCACAAGCTAGCTATGCACATTCTCTTGATTCTCAAATCGCTGGCTCAAGTTGCAGTCATGTCCAAGGTGGTCTCATTATACATGAGGAGGAACAAGAAGGTGAAGACACAATCAATTCCTCTTCTATGTTTCAAAATGGTTCACATCAAGACATTGAGGTTCCATTCTTGATCGAATCTTAATCCGCTAATCTTGGTGAAACATTATGCACAATTAATTCTTTCAATCAACCTCCAGCCTTGGCCTGTCATCACTCCCATGCTTCTGTATGTTGTGATGAATGCCAAAGCACATCATGTGATTTGTTGTTCTCTCATGTACACTCTAACTCAAATCTGGAATGCGCATTGGTCAAATCAGATGTCCATATTGAAACATCCTTTGCACCTCACTTGCCCATGTGTCCTAGCATTCACAGCACGTCTACATGCGGTGGAGATACTCCCTGTTCTCTTACTTCTTCAACTAATGAGTTATCTCCTCGATCAGTACTAGCTAGTCAGGTTGTCCATGATCAGAATAGTCTCAATGCACAAAACTCTTCCCACTCGTTGTCATCTTGTGTGTTGCATGAAGACAACTCGTTAAGTCAGTTTGCTGAAGCTGGAAAATTTGATGAGGTCTGTGACAAAGATGGCTGCCATCCTAAGAGCAGTATCAACAACAACAACCATCCTCAAGCAATGCATGATTTGGTTCACATCTCAAAATGAAAATTTTCAATTTTGGAAAGTCCCGCGACGTGCCAGGGATCCGAGGCACTTCAACATCCATTGATGGTTAGGTCAGGACCTCACAACTCTGGTAAGCCCCTCAAACCAAATTAGATTTCATTTCTCACACACAATCTGTTTATCTTCATGGTTGCACTCGACGTGGATCCCCATGTAAAAATTATTACTATTCTGGGTTTGATATTTCAAACTTTCAATTTTTCACTAATGATCGAATCCATGATTCTATTACAACATGTCCATCTTCATGCACTTCTCTTACACCCAATTCGGGTTGGGAGCATCCGTCTCTCATGCAATCATGGAACTGTGAAGTTGATCATCTCAAAGACTATCTTTGTCCAAAATCATACTTATCATATGTTCTCTCTTATGATTAGCTCCTTGGTCTTCTTGCAAATCTTGCACTTTAAATCTGCCCGCTCATCACACCAACAATCTCCTTGTGTGATGATGAGCGCACAACCTATCACGTGAATCAAGCTACTCTCATTTCACCATGCCCCAATTGGCTTCACATATTCACAGTGTCAGGATCCTTTCTACATTTCTATGATGACCATGGTGCCTACACAATTTTTCACTAGTTGCCAGTGCGTGTTCTATCATATCTCGCACACAGTGAACTTGGTTCCCTCATTCAGAGCGTTCACAAGATTGTTCAAAAATCTTCTTTGTTCGTGTCAAACCAGGGAATCTGGCATCTCAACCAACTAGTCTGATTTTCCTTCTATCTTGGGTGGTTGTCATGCAGTTTATCATTTTCCCAACAATACATTCAATGACAGTCGCTTCGCACATTATGATCTTCATCGTGTAACATCTTTCTCATGATACTTCTGTCAAGCGGGTGAGGCACTTCGGCCTGCGTTGATGGCTATGTCAGGTCCTCACTATATTGACATGACCAACGAGAATGATCAGATCCATCTATCTGTACCAAATTCCATCGTGATCCCCTCTCTCAAATTAGGAAATCATCTTCTCAAAGATTACGAGTCTTTCAAAATAGCCATCACGAATTTTATGATCCAATCATTGAATGGATGGAACAATATTACTTGGTGAGTCATGTTGCAGGTAACAAGCTTCAGTCCTTCCTCGTGCTTGCTAAGAAACTTAGTGCAGAAGAACACACACTCGCAAGAGGTCTTCGAGGTTTGTTGAAAAATGGTAGTCACCGAAGAGGTAAGCATGGGTGTTGGGTGATTGTGACACATCTTTCTGCCCATAGGCGAGGCCTTCTCTCTCGTGTGTAAGTTTGTCAAGTTTTTGTATTTTATTTTGTACACTATTTTTTATTTGTTGTAATCGCCTGTATCTTTGTGGTCATAGGTTGAGTACGCCTACGGTGTTTTCACTAGAAATTTCATTTCATGTAACCTCGATTGTTTAGAGTAGGAGTAGGAGTAGTGTTTGCTTTCTTACTTGTCTTTGCTTTCTGGTTTGCATGTTTGTCTGCGTGCTAACTTGGTTTGGTTTTGTTTGCTTGCTTGTTGCCTTTTCACTTTTCTTTACTGTTTTTGCTTCGCTATGTTTTGTTTGCTTAATATCATGCTATTTTTGGTTTTGTCAAGAAGTGTTTCCCTCTACTGAGTTCTAACTTTTGAATGAGTATGTGGCTGAGATCCAAAGAGTCTTGTGACACTGCATCACTTCGTCAGTCCTCTGTCCGTCTTCTCTATGCTTGATTGTAACCTTTGGTCGATGAAGTCTTGATGGAAAATACAAGGCATCTGCATTTAAAGCATGGGTCCAACCATGAACCTATGTCCACACTGGGAAACCACATTCTTGTACTCAACCTTCTGCCCTGTGTGTTCAAGCTCATCCAACCAATAGAAACGGAGAAGGGGAAATCTAAATGAGAAAACCTATGTTAGAGGTCTTACATGATTCTCTGAAGGAACAACCTCTTCTGCTCCCAATAAGTTGGGATCCCTCTTTCGCGCCAAAAATAAATAAGTGCCTATGCACAATCTTCTTAAAAAATACAAAGGCGAAAGAAGAGAAAGGCTTCCTGTGCAGAGAGTTGAAGAATGCAACTCCACTGGGGTACTGACCTTGCTGGCAGTGGAGCAATGCATGTGTTCTTGTGTGACTCCACCGGGGTACTGTCCAACACTGCTGGAAGCGGAGCAACACGAGAGATGAAAAATTATACTTTGAAATTTTTTAACTCGCGAGCCAAACTACCCTTCTCGATTTCAAAACATTGTGATCAAGTTGATACTTGTTGTTGTGTTTGGTTAAGTCGGCGAAAGGTGAACCATGTCTGTCCATGGGGTAAGTGGGGAAGCTGAAGTAACCCACAAAATGATTCAATACTCCCTAAAAGACCAAGGCCCTATGTTGTCAATGGACCAAAACAGAGAAGTTGGAGTTCAACCAATGAATCGTCAAGTGTTGTAGCGTTACAACACCCTCCAAAATTTTGGCCTATATCTAATTTTGGAGCCTTCCTTGTATTTTTGCTTGATGTTTGCAAGCACTTGGGCCCATCCCATGAGCCCATGTTGAGTCTTTTCACCCTCCTCGCTTGACCGTTCATCGGACATCTTTTTGCATGTTGGTCACAATGTCATGCTTGCAGTCATGTTCTGGCCATGCACAAGGTTCACCTTCATGTGCACAAGTTATGTCTACTATGTAAACATCCATCGCACTCGCACATAAAGTTGTATGCAATGTTACGCAAGAGTCATCGTGGTCGTTCAACAATCTATCACAAGTGTTGCACTTATCGCTCACACCGTCGGTCAATCACACTGTGTGTATGTTGTCTTGATGGTTCGAGATGTCTTGTCGTCAAGTCATGCTGAGTGTGTTTTCGTGAGGTCATGCATGTACCAAGTCACTCATTCATACACTTGGTCATTTTTTTGAAACTTTGTTGACTGAACCATCCTCCAACATCCGAACATCCGCTAAGTTTCATTGCTCAATTTTAGCTCTCAATGATCATGTATTGTTGCCCATAATTGCGCAGAGGCTATCTCCCAGGCAGTCTACACTATGCAATCCTGGAATCAACTCGACCGAATGTCACCCAGAATAGTGCAGAAGTTCCCCATCAAGTCATCTCAATCTGCGCTACCTGCAAGCAAATCAATCGAGCCTCCATCTGACCAACCAGAGAGTTTGACCGGGAAATGACCCCGAGCCTCACTCAAAAAAATTGCGCAAAAGTTTCCAAGCATGCCCGCTTCACTGACTGAAGAAACTGTGCAGACATGCTGAATAGACACCCTTCCACATCTTTTCCATCCAATCACCCAGTTAGCCGACCTGCTGCTCACCCAGAAAACTATGCAGTTTTCATGAGCAGTCCCCCAGCTGCACAGCATCCCGCTCATCTTAGAAACTACGCAAGGATGTCCAGCTAGCTAGCCTCCTAGCATTGCGTAGTTTTTACCAGCAACCTCCCGCTGCCAACTCCCAAGAAAAATTGCGTAATTTTTCCAAGTAGCCTCCCGCAACCCGCTACTAGCTCCACGGAGAAATTACACAGTTTTCACTACCAGTCTCCCTCTATTTCCTGCACTGTCTCCCTAAAAAAATTGCACAGATCTGCCCTCTAGCCAAGCCAGATCCCACAGATAGTCACTGTTGATTTGGATTGCCCATCTTAGCCTCTGAGTGACCTCTGCGCAATTTTCATGAATAGTGCCCAGAGCCCGCATCCCGGCTTGAAATCTGCCTTGCTCAGTTTCAGAGCCTTGTCCTCTCTACCAATCACCCACATCCAAAAACGCATGACGATGCATCATGGTAGACTAGGATATTTTTGGATTTGATGTCGTCTCATCATGAGTGATTGCAGATACAGGTACATGGATGATACATGACGCGACGACGAACGTGATGAACAAGGAGCGCATGCGAGGAGATTGTTTCACGAACGGACGAACAAGGAATGCATGTGAGGAGATTTGTTTGCAAATGAACGAACACATGGATCATTCCAAAGTACAAGTGAAGGAGCGACGTGCACATGCAACATAAAGCGAGCACGAAGACCATCGAAGACTCTACACACCTTGCCATGCGGAGGTGAAGCTATGATACACCAAGAGCACATCCATCACTCAGTAGCACTACAACTCAACATGCACACCATGAGCAACATGAACACATCAGCTCTGTTGGGTTAAGTCATGTCATGAGTCATCTTGACCACATTACTACTGTGGGCCACACTGTTGTAATCAAAGTAATGTAATGTGGAAGTCCAAGAGACCCCCATGTAAATCTGAAGAGTCATGTAAGTAAAATAGTCATGATGGAAGTCGAACAACCACAAGGGCCAGTTTTACCCTTGGCTATAAATACCCCTCATTTGTACATGCAAAGGACTTTTCACCTTAGCTCCTCCCACATAGCCTTGAGAGTCTGTAATATTTTCTTTGAAGAGTGAGCAGTGGCTCCAATGCCCCGCTATCGAGGTTAGTGATGTAATGGTGTACAAATGTGTCTTGGAACTTTCGCTTAATTCAGAAGCCTGTTAATAGGCCATCACATTTTCACACATGTATTGTATTTGTTTGTAACACTATTCTTTGGACGTTTGTAATGCATGTTGCTTTAACCTGTATTAAGATAGTTGAACTATTTCGATTGTTTTAGTACATATGCTATTGCAAAAGTGTTGTATCAGTTGTTAATGTTGTCTCACCCGTGTGGGCTATCCCACTAGACACTCGACAGATTCATTCTTGTAAACTTGTTATAACACCCATCGCCCTGGTGTGGATTATTCCACTGGGTGTTGTACGTGCTATCTGTTCACCTTGTGTTTATGATTGCCGCATTCGTGTGGGCTACTCCATTGGAAGTTGCACATATCTTGTTGTGTTGTGTGTCTCTAGCAGAGTTGGGACTATTCCCTCTCAACCTGAGATTCACTTCCACCCTCTCCCTCTGCAGTGAAATAACTTTGACACAAACAACACTAAGCACTCACTAGGCACGCGGACCTCTTTGTTCGAAGACAAAGAAAACCACTCTCACATGCTAAAAAGCAAGAGCTAAGGCATATCTTTAAGATAATGGCAACTGAGCCATCGTACTGGATGGGACTCCTACACCAAACAATGTGAGGTCTAGTTGGTACTTCATACCGGGGAGATCCCCTGAATGTTGGCGGGTCCAACACTATCAACACATCCTTACCTTTATCACTAGAAATGCGCATTGCAAATAACACACACCCTTTTCTGTGATTGTGCTTTGCCTACATAGTTGTAACCATTCCGATTGGTGTTGCCTTCTTCTTACACTGTAAGACTCTCTGTTCTCCATTTTCATCCAAGCATTAAATGGCTTTCTCATACAATCCACTTTGGTCCTATGAAGATACAACCAGTCCATGCCCAAAAACATACGATATGATCCCAATGAAAATACTTTCAAATGTGTTGAGGTAGGCATACCATTCAACTTGAATGCACAAGCTCCTACCCAGTGATACACTCTCTTCTTTGTACCTGTAGCCAACTACACATAACAAGATTCTACATGCACTTCTTTATTCAAGCCACACTTATCCACCAGTCAGGACTAACATAACTATAATTAGAACTAGGGTCAATCAAAATGGAAACAACTTGATCACAAAGCTTATCGTCCATCTCGATATTAGTGGCCTGATTCTCTGCCTACTTGTTATCTAGCATTGCATAAATATGTGGAATGCTTTGCCCAACATCCTTAACTATCTGCACCTCTTGTGCAATTTAAACTTGAGGCCTACCACCCTGATTCAATGGTCAATCCCTCTTAAGATGTTCTTTAACACATGTCCAACATTGCAACTGTCCTATACCATCACCTCTATTTTTTTGTTGTGACCCATGCCCCTATCTAGCTATGTTGAACTTGTTGTATGGTGCAACATTATCTTTCTCTTCTGCATTTTGAGGCCTTGTTCTTTTCGGCTACCATTTACCTTTACCTTTATATTTTTCTTTCCATCCTTACTAAGATTCATTCTTATGCTTTGGTTGTTTGTAACAGTGTTTCAATTTCCCAATAACTTCCTCAAGTGACTGAGGCTCATCATACTCAATCTGATCTCTAAAAGGTAATGGAAATCTACTGAAAATCTATGAACTTTAGCCTTCTCATCCTTAATATATGGTACATACCTTGATAACACCAGGAACTTGGTCATATACTCCTCATCTATCTTCGATCCCATCTTTAGATTATCAAATTCTTTGGCCTTACTATCGTGGTACCTTTCTAACAAGTACTTCTTATGGAAAAGTATTTTGAATTCATGCCAACTCAACTCTTTTTCCCTGATGTTTATGATCCATTTTACATCTTCCCACCAGATGTTTGCTTTCCCTTTGAGGCTGAAGATAACTATTTTTTCCTTCATATTCTGTGTACTCATGCAACTCAAAGAATTTCTTCATCCTAAGTAACCAAGCCTTTGCATCCTCCAACTTCTTCAAATCTCCATCAAAGGTAGGTGGCTTAGCTTTCTTGAACTCATCTGGCAAATATTCCCTATCACTCCTCTTGTAAGGATGATAATGATGGTGATCATAGTGTCTATCAGAACCATAACTAGAATAGTACATGTGTCCATCACCTCTCCTATTCGGAGTATCCAAGAGCATGCTATCTCTAACCGTATCATCCCTATTTGCCCTGTGACCACCATGAGACCTACTTCCATATGCCCCATTAGTCCTATCCTCCTGCCCATGGCTGATCTGAAGTGGTCCTTGTCTCTGCAACTCTGAAAAACTCTAAAGGATTACTACATTGACTTCTGCTTGTTTCTCCTGTGCTTGCATGATTATGTCATTGTCTGCTTTACAACTGCTTATTTCTGCCTTCAAACTTCTCAATGTATCTGCTAATTCAAAAGAATACCCAACACCACTCTGCTTTTGATCCATAGGAGAGTCTCGTGAATTGTAATCTACCATCTTGCTAGTCATCTTTGACCTCTTTCTTGCAAAGCGTACTATGTCAGCTAAACCAAAATATAAACATAATCAACATATCTCAGTATAGTTCGTGGAGGATATCTCATTTGCAAGATCAACTAGATTAGTGTAATACATGTATAAACATAATCATAACAATACATAAACATCATTTCAACCATTATTAATGCATGACCATACCGACCACATACCATGAACTTATGCACGACAACTATCACCATGTCAATGTATGCATAATCAACATATAAGCACATACATGCATAACTAATGCATGATCGACATACACTCACGACAAACACATCCAATAACAACACCATCAAATTTCACATAGCGACACAACTGCGACCATGACCAACGCCATGCATATGCAACAATCACATAGACCATAAGCATAAGGAACACATATGTAACCGACATGAATGGATGACCAACACACTACCCATCCAGTTTAAGGGGTGAACCATGCTCTGATACCACTCTGTAACACGCTCCTCCCACATTTACCCAAGTTACTCGATCTGCTGGTGTAAACATGTGACGAGAGGCCACTATGATGTGATTCAACGCCCCATGTACAACTAAGGAAGTGGAACCGACAACCCACAACCAATCTGACCTTCTACACATGTTACGAAACCTTCAGGAGCCAACCAACCCTTCCCAGTGACCAACCCCCGAGACAACTTAACATTTCACTGCCTTAGAGCCTCAGTCACTCTCAGGACATGGGCATGCATGTGTCTGGGACCCTCCAGCCGCCCACAAGAAGGGCATGTCAGCGATTGGGTACTTTTTCAGCTTGTTCTGAGCCCATGACTCCAAATTTTGTGCCACTTTTTAAGGGCTAAGTCTTAGGGCACTGCCAAGACTTCATGAGACTTCCAAAAATGATAAATAACACCGAAGTAATGGTATTGATGCAAATACTTGAACAAAGACTTGAACTGACCCCTACTAGCCATGACAGACATTTCATCAAACATGTCACAAATGTACATTCTATAGGTCATAAAAACATATCTGATCATAGGGGTCTCATACTTATATGAGAATCGCTAAGAAGCATTGATGCCTTATCACACTAGCTACATTATCATCTATTAAGACATATATTCATTGTTCATTCATTTACAAATCAAAACATGAAGAGATCCATACATTATCATTATCACAAAACATACTCATAACTAGTATATAAACAACAGAAATGGCAAGGATACAACAACCATAAAATCCACATATAAACCAATACATTTACACATGAAATACCAAGGAAAAGAGCTCTTATTAATGAATGAAAAAACCAACCAGGCATGGGACTTCCACGAACCACCCAACCATAGATTGACTGGACCAAAATTTTCTTTCAGCCTATCACCCCCATGCTATATTCCAAGCATGAATGTGGGGCTTGTTAGCACTCCAGGAAACTCTCCTAAGTTGCAGCTCGGAGATGCCTGGTAACATATAATCTTTAATGTTGTTCTCAGAACTATTGGAATAAATGATGGTTTGGATCAAGCCAGATAACCATTTCAACTATGTTTTACTCAAGACATGCATGAACACCCTCAGCTTACAAGGCTTTAGACCACTAATGCTCAATAATTTGTAGATTCAATGAATGTATGGAGAATACTGACCATACCGGCAGATGCATACATAAACATAAATGAATTGCTAGCTACAGGCAACAAAAGAGAATACTGACGATATCGGAAGATGCATATATGACCACATATGAATGGCTAGCTACAGGAAGTAAAGAAGCTTGCAAATCTAATTCATCAATGCAGAGATAAGATGAAAGTTATCTGGCATTAGACACAAAAGAAACATGAACAACCTGTTCAAGTGCCAGCTTATAACAGAAGAGAAAATGAACATTGAACATATAACAACAAAAGAAGCTTTTATTACTAATGGATGAAGATGAGAAGCTTGAGTAGCAAAGTCTCATTAGTCTCCAGAAGTTGAACCCGTATTACATTTAGTTTTTAGCTATTTATAGCTCTTTACAATGATGCTGAGCCTTCTGAGGCTTTAGAGGTCCTAATATTTCCCTCTCTCTTGCTAACTATTTGATTCCCTCAATAAGCAAGCATGGCTTGGAGGTTTTCCTCTTCTGATAGAGGAATAACCGCATTCAGATATTTTGGATAGTTGTTGTGTTATCTGGGAGCTCTCTCATGCCAGAGATGCCCCACGATCATTCCGTTTGTTCTAGTTGTGTCGTGTTGTTGCTTCAGATTGCTTTGGGTTGACTCAGTTGTGTTGCGCTTTCTATGCTCCCTGATCGCTTTTCGGCCTCTGTTATGTGGTGGAATGGCTCTGCGGCCTTTTGTTATCCTTTAAAATGTTTTAACAATGACTGTTTTTCTGTTAGACATAAAAAAACACTGCAACATGTAAAATCCCGCCTATTTCTGATTCTTTCGGACTTCAGAAGTCCTCAAATATGATCTATGCATCTATCAGGTCCGCCCTTAATCATTGTTGCCTATCGCAAATGGCCTGGTCTCGTGTTTCCTTTATATTTCTTTGAAATATGAAAATACACTGAAAACTATGAAAAATCGGTCTCGACAGACTTCAAAAATTATGAATTTCCCTTCCCGGAGTCTTTTGGGTCCGGGCTTCATCGCAATCGGCATTGACCCAAGGTTCCTCTGTATATCGTTGTATAACTAAATATATGAGAAATGCATTAAAAAATGCTTGGGCGCAGAGTTGAAATCTTATAGAATATCATTCATAAGGTTGTCGGGTCCGGCATTATCGCATCGCCCTTATATATATGCAAAGGCCCTACCCCATGGTTTCCGCCGATAGCGATCATCGGCAATCGTTGATCGGCGGTGTCTAGCTTCGATTTCCACTACTTGGGACCATTGATTTGTGATTTGCCGCTTAGATCTGGGCCGTTGATCGGCCAGAGCTAACGGCAACTGTGCATTTTTGGGTTTTAAGCCTACGCTAAGGGTTTTTGACTGATTTTTAAGCATTTTAGCCTCCTGATAGTGATTTTCAACCCTTCCACGGGCTTTCCTCCCTTGCTTGTTTCGATCGATGGATTATCTTTGAGCACTTTTGAAAACTTAGGGAGTGCTTTGGAGAATATTTGGATCCAATTTTGTGCCTTATGTCAGTGAAGCTAACATTGGCTCCTTCTGGGGATGAAATCCTCCCTGTGAGGTTTCAAGAACCACAGATCAATGCCTTTCCTGTATACAACAAGATCAAATCTTCCTACTAGTGTTGCATTGGGCATGGAGTCTATTAAGCATGAATTAAAAACTTTGAAAACAACATATTTACAATACCAAGGCTTGAAAGCCTTAACTAAAATAAAGTTCGAAGAATAGCCCATTGAATGGGCCATCAAAAACATATCCTTCCTTTGATGCATCCCTTTTGAGAAAACAGTCACCAAACTGAAAATTGACCCTTTTTACCTTTCCATGAAAGGTTTCTTTCTCTTAGTCAATGTGTATATCAGTGAATTCATCAAAGACTTGCAAAATTCTATAGATTTGATCCTCTACTTCAAAAAGTTTGGAACACTTGACATTATCAGGCAGAGATGGTCTATATTTCACCTCCTCTCCATATGCTTTCAGCCTTGGATGTTTTGATTGGGAGGTTTTGTACACTTGTTGAATGATAAGGTTTGCTTCACACTTTGATGTGTTATCTGTGACCTGAAAAGTTAATATGAAAGATGAATCAATGCATTCTTGTGTGGGGGACACAAGGACTTCACCTGTTCCTATAGCTCCCTCAGAGAAAGCCCCATCAAAGAACATGTCCCAAATCTGTGGGCCTTCTTCCTTTATGATCTGGTAAATTGATTTTTTAAGCTGCATAGAGGCCAACTGATAAGGCTTGGTAATGTCAAGATCGAACTTATCCATGATAGCCTTGGGCATTGGATCATGGCTGGCTCCAGTGTCCAGAGGGCAATTGTGAAGGATTTCATCATAAATAGACAGAGAAACATAGAAATGGGGAGCTGTCTTCACAGTTTTTGATCATTGGGTTGAGAATAACAGTTGGTTGGTCATCTTGCAGATTTACGTAGTCAGTGGAAGCTTGGATGGTTTTAGTCTCAAGAGCCTCAAGGATAGATTTCTTGAAGGACTCATTCTTCACTAGTTCAATAGAACAAAAAAATACTACTGCTTTGAAATCATAAAAGACCAAAACAAAAAGCAGTGCAATGAACAACCTGACTGAGCTGAAAACAGAGGGGCTACGTCCATGAAGAATACTAGTGAATGAAACCAAAGACCCCTCTTTGGTTTCAGCTCAAAAAGCTTCAGCTCACTAGTTCATTCACTTGAATACAACAAGTATTTGAATAGTATCACCTTCTTTGGCGTCCCAGATTTTGTTGAGGCATATCTAGAACAATAGTTTAAAGCACTTTAGCCTTTTCCTATAAGCAGTAGATAAGACAAAGAAGATGAGAAGACGTACTTGTAGTTCCACTTTCCTCTTATCTCCTTTGTATCTATCCTGTCGCTCCTTCCTATACTTAACACACTTGAGAAGTACTTGTTAACACAAACAGAAGACAAAAAACCAATCAAAGAAAAATATCTATTGAATACAAGAAAATGGAATCAGATACATTCACACATATAAGCATCATATAACAATACAAAAATATGGGAAAAAGGTTCAAATACATTATTCAATAGAAGAAGGAATTACAACCATCATGTCTGATTTGAAGTCACTCCTCCATCTTGGATCCCATCCACATCACATCAAAAGAATGACAAACATGTAGCATAACAATACTTGTCTTAAAGCCAATTCTCATAGCAAAATTATCTCCTTACAATTCAACATAGTCCAGCCCCTGATCATCTAGATGAGTGTTCAATTTATAGGAGGATGAAGGAGTTTATTTCATAAATGGGGGTATTGAGTGGCCTTCCATACTTGGAATTAGTTCCATGGATGAAGGGATGAGAGGATAGGATGCATCTTAACTCATTCCTCATCTTTCGAGCTCATAGGAGTTGATAAGTGAGGGAAACTTCTAGATGACTCCAAGAGATAAGAATACTCCCTAAACCCTATGTGAATTTCGCTCAATCTCACCTAGTGCAAGTGAAAGAGGGCCCAAGTGCTCTGCAAATCACCCTAGCATGGACTCAACTGCTCTACAGTGCACCCTTACATGGGCCTATCTACATTGGTCCCTTTAAAGGTCATTTCAGGATGTCTTTAATTCATGAAACTATTTGGAAAGGAGGCATTCAAAACGTTGACTTGTTTAGGGCATGTAGCAATTGAAATTAGGGTTTGATGAGCACTAAAACATTGATCTAGCTGTTGGGAGTGATGTGCCCAAATGGATCTGTAGCAGGTAGGCATCACAGAACCTATTGAAGAATCTGATTGGGTGAGCCTGATGGTGGTCTAAGAGAAGAAAAAAAAGGGTGAAATAAGGATTTGTGTAGATCTATGGAAGCATAATGATGCATGTGTTCACGATCCATTTCCAACATTATTTACAGACGAAGTTTTAGGCAATGTTGGAGGGAATGAGGCCTATTTATTTACTGACAAGTTTTCTGGGTATCATTAGATTAATATTGCCCCAGAAGATAGAAGAAAAACCACCTTCGTGACATATTTGGGTAGCTTTCAGTACACTTTTATGCTATTTGAATTAAAGAATGCGAGTGAAATATTTTCCCGCATAGTCAAGTAGAGTTGAGGGAGTTCATTCATAAGTTTCTGGAAGCGTACTTTAATGATTGGAGGGTATTTGGATTAGTGAAATGCCATGTAGTGAGTCTATGCGTGATGTTGGATACATGTCAAAGATATTAGATCACGCCGAATTTGAAAAAATGCATATTTTGTATTCTGTTTGAGATGTTGCTGGGTCATGGTGCGTGCAAGAAAATATTGAGGGTGGACCCTACAAAGATTGTTGTAATTGTGAACTTGGAGGCCCCTAAGAACGTCAAGAAACTGTGCGCGACGTTGGGACATACGAGATACTATAGAAAATTTATCAAATATTATGCTCAAATTACCACGCCCATGGAAAAACCACAAAAGAAGGATGCAACATTATGTTGGGATGAAGAACGTGAGCACAGTTTAGATGTGTTAAAAGAAAAAATGATAACTGCGCCAATCCTAGTCTTTACTTATTGGAAAAAGGAGCTTCATGTACATGTGTAAGCTTCTTGCATTGCGCTGGGTACAGTGCTAACAGAGGACGTTGAAGGGGAAATGGACCATCCTATAGCCTTCACAAGTAGGAACTTACCGAACAATGAGAAAAATTATTCAACGATTGAGCGTGAGGTGTTGGCCATGGTCTACACACTACAAAAATTTAGGCATTATTTGTTAGGAGGAAATTTTAAGATGTATATAGATCATTCTCCTTAAAATACCTCGTAAACAAGCCTGTGTTGGGGGGAACGATTTGTAGATGGTTTTTATTATTCTAGGAGTATGACTTTGAGGTCATTGTGAATCTGGGGAGGTTGAATGTTGGACCTGACCATCTGTCGCAAATTGAAACAAGCGACGAAAGCAATAATTTGGAGGAAGCTTTACCGGATGCGCAGATCTTTGCAGTGAGCATAGTGGATGGCCATTTTGGAGACATTATTCAGTTCTTAACTATAGGGATGGTTCTAGAAGGATATACAAGTTATAAGAAGAAGGAATTAGTAGTGCACATCGCCAACTTTTCAATCATTGTGGGACATTTGTACAAAATGGGTGCAGATGAAATATTGTGGAGATATGTGTCATACTTTTAGTGTGATAGCATTCTCACCAAAGTTCATGGGGGAGTTGCGAGGGGCCATTATGTAGGCAAAGAATTTGCACAAATATTTGCCCACGGGTCTATGGTGGCCAACATTGCACAAGGATTCCAAAGCATGCTATAAGGCATGTGATGCATGTCAAAGAAATAGCAGATTGTCACAAAGGGATGAGCTACTACTACATCCTCAGGTATCTTTGAAGGAATTTGTGAAGTGGGCGATTGATTTTATTGGGCCAATTCAGCCCTGTGGAAAGAAAACAGGCACCGCTACATTATCACTGTGACGAAATATCTAACCAGATGAGTGAAAGTACTACCCATCAAGGATTGTACAAGGGCTATGACAAAAAAACTATTGTTTGAATATGTCTTAACAAGGTTTGGATTCCAAAAAGTGTTGATGAGTGACAGGGGTAAGCACTTTCTAAATGAAACGATTAGCATGTTTACTAATGAGTTCTAGGTCTACCATTAGAAGAGTACACCATATCACCCAAAGGCAAATGGATCTATCGAAGGTTTTAAAAAAATTGTGGAGAACGCGCTGACAAATATCTGTAACACGTAGCGGAATGATTAGGATGTACCCATATCTGTAGTGTTATGGGCTTATAGGACTACTTGTAAGAAGTTGACCAGACAAACATTGTTCAGAGTAGTATATGGGGTTGAAGCCATAATGTCAATGGAATACATTGTGCCTAGTCTATGCATAGCAGCTTTAATGGATATGGAAAATCACGAGATCCTCGAAGAATGGATCGCATAGCTCATGGAGCTTGAAGAAGACCAATTTTTGGCAGGATTCCATTAAAAAGTACAAAAGGAACACAAAAAAGCATGACATGATCACCATATCAAGCTTCACATATTCAAGGTAAACGATCTTGTCCTGTTATATGATAGTACGTTCACTAAATTTGTGAGTAACTTCAAGATGCATTGGTTAGGGCCATATATTGTCAATGAAATTACAGATGGTGGCACAATTCATCTTACGAAGCTAAATGGGGAACCCTTCCTAGTAAAAGTGAATGGGAGCAGTATATGGGGGATCTTGTGTAATGACTATATGACAGCAGGACAGTCTTAGTGCTCCAAATAGTTGTAAGGGAGTGCAGGACTATAAACTACACTGCCTAGTTTGGAGAACAAGGTGACAACCTGGCTACACATAGATTGACAAGGATGCACCACATGATGCTATGCTCAAGATGCTTCACGAGAGGGAAAGGTACTGCGTAGCCCAGTAGGAAAATGACCGTTGGAGTTACTATTCATGATTTAATAACCAAAAAGCTATTAAGAAGAGTGGGGAGGTGGCAACTAAGGAAAAAATATTTGAGGATCTACTGCCAAAACAACATTTATTATCATAATTTGGGGGGAACGGTCAGATTTGAATTCAAATCCCACTATAAATTACACTTGCCGCTCCAACAAAGAACACTTTTCATTCTCATTATGTTGGGTCCCTATAATACTAGTGATTAACCCATTACTATTGTAGTTATACCCCTGATTTATACTGTTGTGCCCCTATTACCCCCATATTGTTATTTCTGTGCCCCATAGAATCCCTCTATTGTTATTTTTGTGGCTTTATATTATTATTGTTAGGTCGGCTGGATTATATTGTGACTCCTTAGACTCCTATATATAGAAAGGAGGTTTTGTCATTTGTATCATCCAAGAATTGTTCATTTATGTAATGTAAAGGAGGTTGCCCCCTCGAAGAGGCTGAATTCTAAGGCGTGGATATCTCTTTTCTATCTTTTTGTGAGCTGGTTTCATAACATTTGATATCAGAGCTTTGGATTCTAGGGTTTCGCTGCTCCAAACAGGTCATCGTGGAATTTTCGCTATAACTTGTTTTCTGTGACGTTTCAAAAGTCGCAAAAAAAATCCATTTGAGAAGAATTGGCGCTGAACCTTGGGTCTGAATTTCAGAGCTTTTCGCATGATATTTTCGGAGATACGATCTAAGGAAGTTGGCCTTTTTGAAGACTCCTGAATTACATTCAAAACAGGTGACCTGGGGAAAATCGTCATAACTCTCTCTCTGAAGATCGGATTGAAATTTCGTAAAAAGGTACAGAAAGATGACGGACTGTAGTTTCTTGTGTGTGTGTTTGAGATTCAAAGGTTGAAACAGTGACTCGTGGCACGTCGTACAAGTTCGCTCTACTGAACCAGTCTAAAAGCAAGCCACTGTGGGAGATTTCACATAACTCTTCCTTGGAGAATCCAATTTGGCTCAGACTTGTGGCATTGGAAAGAGGACACAAAAGTCTACTACAGGTAGTAATTTCAGAATTGGATGATCCGAAATTACAGAGATACATCAGATTCAATATCAGGCTTCTATAAAGTGAAAAAAGGTGTGTAGTTTTTTTTTTTTAATTTTTGTGTAAGCTTGGTTTAACGGAATTCAAAGGGCATAGTAAAGCATTATTATCGGTAACTGATGCCCCGAGGAAAGAAAATGCAAACACCTAGTAAGGAACCTGAAAGCTCTAGCATGACTCATGAAGAAGAAGAAGAAATGCTACATGATATATCAAAATTACAAGAACAAGTGCAACAAATGTCACGCTCACAAAAGCTAACAGAAGCTAAGATAAATGGCATGGAATCTAAGATAAAGGGCATGGAAGCTACAATGGATGATTCGAAGACAGATTTGAAGAGAGACATGGTAGATTTGAAGACAGATATGGAAGAATTGAAGAAGTTGCTACAAGAAAGGGTCACTAATGGTGAAAAGGTAGTAAAGGAAACTCATGATGAGAACAAAAGAAATGTTAATCATGATACCATAGACGCTAATGTTGGATTGAAGAATCACCATATTCCAAAAATCGATATGAGGAAGTTTGATGGCAAGGATCCCTCTAAATGGATATTACAGATGGAGCAATTCTTCGATCTCAATAATGTGCAAAATGCACAAAAGGTACGTATGGCAACTGTATATTTGGAACCAAATCAGTTTGTATGGTATCAATGGCTTTGCTCTCGTAAACAATTTATCACTTGGGCAATTTTTACGGAAGAATTGATAGCACATTATGAAGATACAAAAAGCAACACTTTTTTTAGCCAATTGATAAGTCTCAAACAAAAGGGTTCAGTAATGGAGCACATTGAGCAGTTCCAAAAATTGAACATAAGGGTAAAAGATATTCCAGAGGAGCATAGGATTGATGTGTTCATAGGGTCTTTAAAGGATAATATCCAACATGATGTTCGCCTTTGGGAACCAGATTCATTAGAGAAGGCATTCAGGTTAGCAAGAAAAATGGAAAGCAAAATTATGGCAACCAGGAAGCATACCACTCACAACTATAAAGACGGAAGTGTTGTTGCCCCTAGTCTTCCACAACCTATAAGGTTGACACCACAACAATTGGAAGAAAAAAGAGCAAAAGGGCTTTGTTACAGTTGTGATAGCAAATACACTAAAGGTCATAAGTGTGCTGAGAAGAAATTATTCTACATAGATTGTGAAGAGGAAGAAGAAAAGGAGCAAGAAAGGTCAAAAGAAGAAGATATACTCCAGGAACAAAGCCTAGATGAAGAACAAATAAATCCGACCATATCTTGTAATGCATTGGTGGGAATTACCACTCCTCAAACCATCAAGATAGAAGGACAAATCAAGAAGAAAAAGGTAATAGTGTTGATTGATTCAGGAAGCACCCACAATTTTATTCATTGTAGGGTAGCAAAAGAATTGAATTGCTTCCTATATCCAGCACCAGAGTGTCAAGTGATGATTGCAAATGGAGGAACAATAAATTGCTCTGGAAAGTGCCATAATATCAAGCTATCCATGGGAGAATATGTATTGACTAGCCCAATGCTTTCCATTCCAATGGGAGGTGCGGATGTTGTACTAGGAGTCCAATGGCTACAATCCTTGGGTACAATAGCTTTTAATTTTCAAGAACTTTTCATCAAATTTTCTTCGGAAGGAAAGGAAGTTGAATTAAGGGGTATTGCAGGGAAACCAGGAAAGATAATCAGCTCTCATGGTATGACAAAGCTTCTAAGAAAGGAGCAAAGAGGTGTAATTGCACAATTATGCTCGCTAGATGTTTCCACATTGGAATCATCTATTTCTCCAGATCTCCAAAAAGTCTTGAACAATCATTCCAAGGTATTTGAGACTCCCAAGGGTCTCCCACCTATGCGTGATCATGATCATGCTATTCATCTGATTCCAGGAAGTGTTCCTCCAAACATCAGGCCGTACAGATATCCCTATGTCCAAAAAAGTGAAATTGAACGTATGGTTGCAGAAATGCTAGAGGCTGGTATAATTCAACCGAGTCAAAGTTCTTTCTCAGCTCCAGTAGTATTGGTGCACAAGAAGGATGGATCATGGCGCATGTGTCCAGATTATAGGGAGCTCAACAAGCTCACTATTAAAGATAAGTTCCCCATTCCTGTTATTGATGAATTACTGGATGAATTGCATGGATCAATTTACTTCACCAAGTTGGATCTTCGTTCGGGATATCATCAAATCAGAATGAAGATTGAAGACATTCCAAAAACGGCATTTAGAACTCATGAGGGTCATTATGAATTTTTGGTCATGCCTTTTGGCCTTACCAATGCACCTTCAACATTTCAAGGTTTGATGAATTCAATTTTCAAACCATTATATGCAAAAAGATCCAAATGTTTCTTTGGAGTCCAGGAGGTGGAATATTTGGGTCATATTGTATCTCATGAAGGAGTTAAGGTAGACCCTAGCAAAATTAAAGCCATTAAGGAATGGAAAATCCCCACATCCATAAAGCATCTGCGAGGATTTCTTGGGTTGACAGGGTATTATCGCAAGTTTGTTAAGAATTATGGGAGAATAGCAGCACCTCTAACAACATTATTGAAGAAAGATTCATTTTCATGGACTCCGGAAGCAACAAAGGCCTTTGAACATCTTAAAGAGGCAATGTGCCAAGCACCGGTCTTAGCTACACCGGACTTCACAAAAACCTTTATTGTGGAATGTGATGCTTCAGGAAATGGAATTGGTGCTGTTCTAATGCAAGATGAAAGACCCATTGCTTTTGAAAGTCGTCCAATCAAGGGAAAGTTTTTAAGCAAAGCTATTTATGAGAAGGAAATGTTGGCAATACTCCATGCACTTAAGAAATGGCGACCCTACCTAATGGGAAGACACTTCAAGGTAAAAACGGATCATGATAGCCTTAAATACTTTTTAGAACAAAGATTATCCTCTGAAGAGCAACAAAAGTGGGTCACAAAGATGTTGGGTTATGACTTTGAAATCATCTACAAAAAAGGGAAGCAAAATGTGGTGGCAGATGCACTCTCAAGAAAGGATGAGGATGTGGAAGCATTGTTGTGTGCCATTTCTATTATCCAACCAGATTGGATAAACGAAGCAAGGGAGGAATGGAAGAATGACAAAGAAGTGTGGGCACTTATTCGAAAGCTACAACAAGATTCCAGTACTTCTGATACATTTAGCTGGCAAAATGATTCGTTATGGTACAAAGATCGCTTATACCTCTGTAAGAATTCCCAACTAAAACAAAAGATTCTTATGGAATTGCACACTTCTCCCTTAGGAGGGCACTCAGGATTTTTAAAAACTTACCACAGGGTTAAGAAGGAATTTTTTTGGGATGGCCTTAAATCAGATATTCAAAAGTTTGTGGCGGAATGTTTGGTTTGCCAGCAAAATAAAGTTGAAACAATTAAGACACCGGGTCTATTACAACCTTTATCCATTCCAAGCCAACGTTGGGAGGAGGTTTCAATGGATTTTATCACAGGTTTACCCAAGTCTGAGGGAAAGAGTGTCATCATGGTGGTAGTTGACAGACTTACCAAGTATGCACACTTTTGTGCATTATCACATCCATTTAAAGCCAGTACAGTTTCTATTGCATTTATGGAAACAGTTCAAAAGCTACATGGAAACCCAAAGATTATTGTAAGTGACAGAGATCCCATTTTCACTGGAAATTTTTGGACAGAATTATTTTCTTGTCTTGGTACTCAGTTAGCTCATAGCTCATCTTATCATCCTCAATCTGATGGGCAAACTGAGATAGTAAACAAATGTTTGGAAGGATATCTTCGTTGCTTTGTATCTGATAAACAGACACAATGGGTCAAATGGTTGCCTCTGGCTGAATGGTGGTATAACACTTCCTTCCATACAGCAACAAAAATGACCCCATTTATGGCACTTTATGGGTATCAACCACCATCCATCACATCATATTTAAGAGAAAATTCTAAGGTTCAGGCAGTGGAACATCACATCGAACATCAACAACAAGTCCTCCAACTCTTAAAGGATAACCTCGTGTTGGCACAAAATAGAATGAAACAACAGGCAGATCAACATCGCAGTGAAAGAAGTTTTGATGTAGGTGATTGGGTATTCCTACGGCTACAACCATATAAGCAAATGTCCCTAAAGCAAGCTAAGAAGGATAATAAATTATCACCAAAGTATTATGGTCCGTACAAGGTGTTGCAAAAGATTGGTATTATGGAATACAAATTGGAGATTCCTGCAGCTTCTCGATTGCACCCAGTCTTCCATGTTTCATGTTTAAAGAAGGTTATAGGTGACAAGCTCCCAATTCAAACAATATTGCCAGAACTTGATGAGGAAGGAAAAATTATATTGGAACCGGAAGCAGTCACAGAAACAAGAACTCGACGGCTACGAAATCGATCAATTTCAGAGTATCTTATCAAGTGGAAGAACTTATCCGCTGAAGATTCCACATGGGAGGATGAGAATTTTATGCAGAAGTATCCAAAACTACTCAAGCGTTGAGGAAAACACTTTTTTTGAAGGATATGGGCATGTTGGGTCCCTATAATACTAGTGATTAACCCATTACTATTGTAGTTATACCCCTGATTTATACTGTTGTGCCCCTATTACCCCCATATTATTATTTCTGTGCCCCATAGAATCCCTCTATTGTTATTTTTGTGGCTTTATATTATTATTGTTAGGTCGGCTGGATTATATTGTGACTCCTTAGACTCCTATATATAGAAAGGAGGTTTTGTCATTTGTATCATCCAAGAATTGTTCATTTATGTAATGTAAAGGAGGTTGCCCCCTCGAAGAGGCTGAATTCTAAGGCGTGGATCTCTCTTTTCTATCTTTTTGTGAGCTGGTTTCATAACACATTACTGAAGCCTTTTATTGTCTGATGCATATGAGTCGACTGTTCTGGGAATAATTTTTGTCTCTCATGAACCATTCTTCAATAACCTGAGAGTTATTCATAGAAACAATGACTACTAGTAACCCTGTTGAAGCCCTGAGTTTGGAAGCAGCTGTGTCCAACGCACCATGACCAGAAGTGTCTAGTATGGAGGCTACACCTATTGTTCCCATAGCACCGAGGTTACCTATTCCGAAACAAATTGTGTTTAAAGAAAAGTAACCTGCTATGAAAGAAAAGAAATTAGCCATGAAGTAAAAAATGAAGAATCCAGTGTTGGTGTGCACGTCACCGAGGAAGCATACTGAGACACAGCTAAAGCAGAAAAGGGATAAGAAGCCAGAAGAAGTAGTGTACCTAGAAGTCGAAGAATTCCAGGGTATTGAGGATATTGATGATGAAGGATTGGAGCCTATGATGAGGTTTCCTGAGTATATCCCTCGACGGAAGGGAAAAACTAGAGTCACGAAGGATCCCGATACAGGGAAATTTTCAGTTTCAAAACCTTTCCTAGTTGAGCAAGTTTTTTTCAAGGGCCTAGGCTGGTGCACGTTCTATTGCTTAAAATGGAAGATTGAGACCACACAAACCATACAAATTTTCCGTACTTGGTGACTCACACATGTATGCAGAAAACCTACCATGATGACATGGGGGTTAGAGTTTTGAATCCCATGAAGTGGATCCGCAGTGTTGAGCAATCAGGGTTTCTCAATCTTCTATTAATGTCGAATTATCCCCCATTAATATGTTATGTTTACAACAACTCTTCGTGCTGGTTCATGATGGGTGCCTATGGCTAGGTGATCTTATCCACATCACCAACATGTTGATCCACATGATCACAAAGCTACCTTACAAAGGGGTGAACCTTGCCAAAGAGTTTGGAGGAAAAACCAAAGAGAAAGAGTTGGAAGATAAGATGAAGAAGGTGTTTGGTCTGATAAAAAAGTCACAAGGGTACTCTATCACGTCCATATTAGACCTAATAGTATAATTGGCTAGCCAGATTCTAGTAGGAAAAGTAATGATAAAATGCCACCCGAATGAAGTTCTGGCGCTGGTCATATCACTTGCATCTCAGTGCGTAAAGGGGGTTCAGTAAAACTGGGGCAAGTATCTATTTCAGAGTTCCTTGTGAACTGTCAAGAGGCTGAGGAGGAGAGCAGGCAATTTCATTATTCCTGGTTATTATTTTTGATTGTTTTGGTTGCTTGGAGTTTAGCGAAGGATAGCTAGTTTCCTCCACACAAAGAATAATTTCTCGAGGTATCACGATTTTCCTCGTTATGGGCCTCAAAAGATCCATAGTGTTTTAAGGATACAAAGATATTTTTAGTTTTGATGGATATGGACATGCACATGGTGGTTAACCAGTGGCCAAGGTTGTCTCCCACCTTGTACACGTAGCTATCGGCTTATGCAAAATTCAAAGCTGATTTTCATAGGGTCTCAATCAAAGTGTGCAAAGACCCTGAGAAAAAATGGCACTCGTTACCTTATATGTTAATGAATACATATATCCAGGAAGTTGTGGGGCTTTGGCCATAGAAATGGTGCATCCCGACAGAGTTAGATGTAGGAACAAGAACAGGTGCAAAAAGCTATACTGCACAGAAGTGGAAGGATGTCGCTCAGAAAGTTGTGCACACCTTTGCTGAGCAAAAGGCAAAGGAGGTTGTTACGCCAGTTGTAGAGAAGGCCCATATAGAGCAGGAGTGTGTTGCCAAAGCATAGGCAGAGCGAGAACAGAGGTATGCAAAGGAAAGTGAGAAGCCTGCTTCCCACCACACTAATGAGAAAGATTTGTTAGAGAAAGGAGGAGGTGGTGGTGAGGAGAAAATCATGCCTTTCATCCTAAAAAGGCACGTGGAGGAGCATAAAAGTGGGCAACGAAAGAAAAAAAAGTTTGATAAGTAGATGCATGTTGATCCCATGGTATTGAGAAAGGGAAATCTCAATGAGATTAGTGACAAAATTTGGGACACGATGAAAGAGGTGCTGCAAAAATTCGAGAAGCAATACATGCACATGCTCAGGAGCATCTAGAAGGATCTACGCGAGCTACACATCTAGGAAAAAAAAAATTAGGCCAATGTTGGGAAGGCGAGTGGCGTGCAAGCAAGCCTGACATAAGGAAGGAGTGCAGTATTATAGATTGACTCACCTCAAGATGTTATAGTCTTTGCTTTACTTGAAGGGCTAGTCCACATGGAGTCGAATGAGCATTAAACAGTGCTTCACGTAGTAAAATATATGGTGTCGAACCTTGCCAT
This sequence comes from Pinus tabuliformis, assembly GCA_031772625.1. Lineage (NCBI taxonomy): Eukaryota > Viridiplantae > Streptophyta > Pinopsida > Pinales > Pinaceae > Pinus > Pinus tabuliformis. Next base: position 279,578,318 of record CM062817.1, read on the forward strand.
GCTACTCCTCAAGTCTCTTCATCTGCTACATCAGGGGGTCACTAATGAGCTAAAAATCAGATAATAGTGAGCACTCACTTCTGTCAATGAATTCAAAGTTAACAACCAACAACTTTTCACATAAAAGGGTCAGGCCTTGAAGGAGCAGGAGGAGTTGCAGACACAATGTCAGAACCTGGTCACAGCGACTGAGTAGGCCTGCAAATCCATACCTGAGTTGGGTGTACCTGATGATGCAGAGGCCTCAGCCAATGTAAGGAGATTGTCTATTGTTGTGCACGCTTCAAAGGAGAAGGTTGACAAGGTGACTTTCGAGCTACGAATGCACATAACTGAGTTGCAGTTGAAGTTGTAGTCAACCATACCGCAAGAGGTTTGGAAATAAAGGGGCATGGTGATTAAAAAATCCATGGCTCAACTAGATGTCGTCATGCAAGGGTGTGACAAGATCTTCACTTAGGCACTAGGCCTCTGGGATGCACTGCAGGAGGATCCTACACTGCAACAGTTGACCACAGAACTCAGGAAAGCACATCAACACTATGATGAGATCATCATGACAACATGGACATTTGCATTGGTCCAATGTTTCCTGTGCTTATAGGAAGGAAAAGAGAAATTGTTGTAGATACATGAATTGTAGAAGAAATTTGTGCTCAGAGCATGACTTGAGCCTTGGACAGAGGAAGCCAACCAGTTTTCACAAACCATTCTTGAGAGGCTAAAGGCTGTGCAACAGACATAGAGGACTACACAATTGGCAATAGAGGGGCCAACCACAAAGAAACTAGTCCAGGAGGCAAAACAAGTAGCAAAATAGAGTATCATAGAGCTACAAGCATTGACCAAGGCATTCAATGAACTTTGTGAGAAAGTAGAACAACCGGCTGAGTGATTCGAGGGCGAGTCATGATATTTGTGTTGGGGGACTGTTGGGATGGGGTCCTCAGGGGAAAAATGGAATTAGTTAGTCACTTTTCGTAACAAGTTTTGTAAAATGTGTAAAGTTTTTGCGATCTATGGAAGGAGAGCGCGTAGATCAATAAGATTTAAAGGGGATTAACCCCATGTTTTAAGTAAAGTTTTGATTCAGTTTTGAGATTCATCCATGGACCGTGGACCATCGCATTGTATGGAAAATTCTATAAATGGGTGGGTCTTAGAGAGTCTAAAGAGATAGTAGAGAAAAAAAATTGGAGAGAGAATTGGGTTCATTTGAAGATTTTGGGATAGGAGCTAAGGTAGGAAGGTTGTACTTCCTCTGTTTAGTTAGAGAAGGGAAGACTTCGTAACTGAGTGTGCAGAGGCCTAGGTAGAGTCTATAGCTAAGTGCGCAAACCCTTGTATCTGTGTGTGCAGGGTAGTTTGAGTCTGTATTCAATGAATTGAATATCAATCAGGACAATTTTCCGAAGAATTACTGAATATTTCCATTTATATATGTTTATGTTATATATTGCCGATGAATGACATGTTTTATGAAATGATGACTAAATTCTATGCGAATGTATTGAATCTATCTAAATAATTTATGAAATTGATGCTTAGGAACTTCCGTGAAGATTTTGGTGATTTCTCTTATGTTTTATGATGAATTAAGTAGATTTGAGAAAACTCCAATTTAGGGCTATTTTTTGTGAGTATAAGTAGGTAAATGGACTATTAAAGGTTTGCAAGGATTGATCATGGACTTTTGTGAAAGCTTGAAGGCCACTTTAGCTAAGCTGCAATAACGTGCCCTAGAAGTTTATCGATCTACATGGAGGCAAATCTAAAGCACCGGAAGACATCACACTAGTCTCTAGATGCAGAAACTTGGTTCTTGGATCCCCACATACTGCTTCAGGTGGGACTACAGCCTGCGCTATACAGGTTTTTACTGAAAGGGCCATTAGTGTAGGGTTCTTTTGGTTGGCATAACTAACTCTGAACCTGGGTCAAGACCCCCTAAGCCAACAATTCCAAACCATGCATGTCCAAGGAAATATGCATACGTGACTGAATATAATAACCTCATAAGGTTAATTTCCCTTCAATAACATTTTCCCCAATAGGAAAAATCACATTCTGAAATGGATTACATCATTACATGTGGATGCACGATTCAAATATTAAGTTGAAAGACATTTTTTTACAAATACATAGTCCCATACAACGACCTGTCTTGGGGAAAGGTCATGGGGAAGCCCAAGAGTCAAGGGTAGGTCAAGAGGTACCCTCATTTTATAAATACACCCTCATGACACATTGTAAAGGACTTTTAGTGGACTTTTTTGGGGATAGTATTGTTTGAGAGAACTTATGATCTTCTAATTGATGCAAGGAGTAATTATTAATTTGCACTATTGGATTCCACAAATCTTTTATGTCGTAATAACATGATTATTTTTTACTTGATGGATCAGATGTTCGTGAGAGTTCTTTGATACATAGTCTCTTCATGTGTTGTCTTGTTCTACAATCATTGCCTTTCTACGTGTTGATGATATATGATTTGCTAACTCTATGATTATATTGGTGAATTGTTTTGTTGATATTGGAATAATCTTATCATTGAGTGTGTGTTTAATTGCCATTATATATGTTCGAAGAACTTTATTGACAATGCAGAGATTAAATTAAATGGAGGGATGAGGAAATGGCACAGAAGGGCATTCAAAATAAATGAAAATAATTTGACAGAAAATAAAAACATAACCTCCTTTGATCGTCATTTGATCGTTTCCAAGTTTGATATATTTCTAATTATTATTTACACTTACAAAACAATCAAACTCCAAGTACCATTACCTAGGTGAGCCATACTGAATCCACTACTAGTATTTCACACGTACATGCATATATTTGTGCCATATACATAGTTAAATCTATTGCATATATTTTTGAAGAAATTCAATTTTTCCAAATTAAACAACTTAAATTTTTAAAATCATTTACCATTTTTTAAAAAAATTAAAAAATAATACTATCCTTTCTTCTATTACTTAAAATTAACATTTATAGCTCTAAAATGTTTCTCATTTAATGTGTCACATGCACTCGTGGAAAATTCTCACCAACTACCTACTATTCTCCACTGGATCCACAATGTGGACTGTTAGGTCCAATAAATAGAACTTTAATACAAGCTTCCAAAATCCACCCTTATTCATGTATTACAACTCGGAGGAAAAATCAATCATGAGAAATCAAGAGGACAATATTATGCATAAAGACTTCCATGCTTTGCTAACTCAACACCACCACAAATGGAAACTTTATCATAAATATACTATAGCTAGCAATGAATATAACATGATCATAGTCCTACCCCCATTGTCGAATGTATTGCTAACATGTATATCTTGGGTAATATGCACAATTAGTTAACATATCCTCGTTGGATACAATTTCCCTCCCCCATGATGCATAATGCATAAAATAGATAACCAAAATCATAGGCTATACAATTTCAAGCCTTAACCATAGTAACCCAATATACCTAGTTGTCTCACTCATAATTATTCTTAAACAAAAGATGGGATAGCACCAATACTTCATAAGATCCACATACTGTGTTCCTTTACTAATCCTAACTTGGATGCAATAGGTTTCACATGCACCCATATATAATCATCTCATACCCAAAGTTAACACACGCAATTCTACTCATGCATAGTGGTAACATGCACATTATTCAATCAATTCATACGCAAGAACAACCTAAGAAATTTCTCCTAGATGTTTATAGAATTGATAACATAGAGAGTAAGTAGTCAACATAAAAAAACATCACATGAAAACCAGATTATTTGAAATAAAATCTCTTGGAAAGTCGAGCACCACCACCCAACCTAGAACTAGCTTTCACTAATTCACCCTCGAGCTGAGATTTCTTGCCACAGATCAACTACCTCATGTTAATATCTTCAATGGGTATTTAACACCCTATTCATGATATGGTTTCCATTAGCGACATCCCCCTTTTATGGATATTTTTTTATCCATTTTCCTTAGATTTTCCCAGAAAGGCTCACCTTTCTCTCCCACAAGGCTTTTCCTCATCAAATCTTGCCTTTCTGTCCGACAAGGCTTTTATGTTTTTCTTAACATAGAATCTTTCTCAAGCTAAGTAGCTTAATGGATATTTGTCTCCAATCGATTAAGATTATATAGAATTGGATCTATAAGTCTTATCATGAAAGAATTGTACCTTCCCATTCACCAATGAGATTTGGCATGAATCTCATCTCTTGGTGTCTCTCTTTTCCATGTGATTAAATTATTTTATTTATTTAATAATCAAGTATTTACTTTAATTGTTACACATCAGACCAAAATTTTCTTAGGTTAGGTTAGCTGAGTTTTACATACAATGGAGGGGTGTTACATACTCCCCTTCCCCCCCCCCCCCCACCCCCTTAAATTTACACAATCCTTGGTGTATTACTACATCTTATATTATTATTTCCTCATTCACAAGTAGTTGTCTCTAAATTTACAGGCTCCCATGGCATTTCCATTTGATGTAGATATTTCGATATATATATATATATATATATATATATATATATATATATATATATATATATATATATATATATATATATATATATATATATATATATATATATATATATATATATATATATATATATATATATATATATATATCAGTTGCAAAGGAGAACATTTCCTTCTATCACTACTTGTAACATTTGTTTCAATCAAATTTGTGAGATATTTTAGATGCAAACATACAACTATGTTTACCACAATTAATATGATAATTTGATATACAGTACTATTATTTGAGTAGCTATGACTTATGTTGCCATCCATTTATTGTAATTAAACAAATGGATGTTCTTCCCTACATTCTTCCAGGACTTTGTGTTCTTGTCAAACCCTTGCTTCCTACAGTCTCCTTGTATACAATAAGTCAACTAGCACATTTTCCAAATTAATATGTACGAAATATCCTATCATGTTATCTCACACATAATATGTACCCATCAATTATAGATCATGTGTAATACTCATAGATTAGAATCATGATCACCTGCATACAAAACTGACACAAAGCACTGATACTTATCCTTAGTTTCCAATAACAATCATTAGTTTCCACCTTTATCCTACCTTTATATGCACTCTTGATTAGTTTCCTTACCAGGAATTCACCCAGTGTATTTATGCATACCTTCACATAGGGTGCATTACACACACACAATTATACATGTAATATATTATCATACAATACATATATCCATACCAGTATCATATGTACTGCTTGTACACATTACCATATGTACAGCTTGTACACCATAACAATGTCCATAGCATCACCTATACAACATATACTTCATCCACATGTTTCCACCCATATTAGTATTATGCCAAAAATTACTTCATTTATTTATATTACCTTTAGGTAAGTTTATCAAACCATGCTCAATATATCGATAGGAGAATAAGGAATTTCATGGACCTCTTCAAATTATGAAACGAGTGAAATTTTTTTGTCAAAATATTCAAGTGCTTTTATTTAGCAAATCATTTTTCTGTGTCATGTGGTTGCACTACAATGTATCATAAAAGTAATCATGCATACTATAACTTTATCATACCCATAACTTTGAATTTTGGGATTAAATATGTCACCTAAATAAGGTGTTAACACAACGAAATATGACTTCCGCTTAACCATAAAGCAAACTATTGATTATGATACTTAAATTTATCTTTAAGCAAGAAAATGATCGTTTGGTACTTAAAAGTACTCCATACTTAACTAATCAGGTCATATGCTCTTTTTACACCTCTTCCAACATCTTGTTGGCCATGAATAATTCAATGTACGTATAAACGCATTTCCCCTCCATGAGTTATAAAGGAAAGTTATAATGTTTTCAATTCCACGCCCTTTAATTTTTTAGGCACTATGTGTACCAGTGTGTGATCCTAGGGCATTTACATGTTAACACCTCCTTTTAACATTAAGTCACCCGTGGAAGACATCAGTTAACAAATTTATTAACATGAATTCCCGCGTGGTTTATGCAACAATTCTTATGTTGTCCTATTCAACCTAGACAACATTATCAATGCAATATGTTAGGTAAACTTCCCAATATTGCATGGTATGGAATAGTGGTACAACATATGTATTCCAACTGGTATGATTGTGACTTAAATGACTAGATTGCTAGATCCCCATATCCTTGCACAACAACCTCGATTACCAGTACCACATAGCCATACCTATGGTTGAATCATCCTATTGTTTTATGTTGCATGATTGGTTATCCTTAGAACCTTTTTGATGCACGCATTATGCTATTACTAGCATAATATTCTTAGATCATCATAATTTGTATTAATGGGAAAATCTTTTGGGTTTATCAAGAATTTTCTTATTAATTCGGACCATCATGTTCCAATTCTAGTGTACCATTCTTGACAGTCATTAGGCCACTCAAAATCACTCTAATGCATCAAGCACATTCATGTCTAATCTACAAGTATACTTTCTCGCCTAAGTAGAAACACAATGATCATTATTCCCTTATCACTTTCCTTAAAAAGTATAATTATAAGATCTTATGTCATCCTATTGTAAGCACCTTTCTGAAAGGTTCTTCTCTATGAGATATTGACAAAACCCCATCTATATCTACATGGATATGTTCGCTAAGATTGTGGAGTTTGAGGTTGCACATTTTAAGTCATATTATAAATTTGAGTGGAATTTTGAGAATGTGCTCATAAGCTTAATACTATCTTTTGGCTATTAACCAAGAAGCACGAGGAGCTGCTTTTACACTCCCATTATGTATTTACACTAGAGGTACTTTTTCTATCAGTCCCATTGACTTTCTTATGAAGGTCATACAGTTATTGATTTATGATGTCTTAATGCATACAATAATATATATTTTATGTGTTCACACTCTTAACAACTCTGACCCTCGTTCAATCTAGATTTGAACATATAATTTGCACTTCTTATTTATATTAGCTAAAATTATTTAGATATTTTTTTACTCAAAGACACTTGTAGGTCCATACGATGCATGTCCAATGAAATATGCATATGTTACTAAATATAATAACCTGGTAAGGTTAATTTCACTTCAATAACATTTTCCCCAATAGGAAAAATCACATTCCAAAAAGGATTACATCATTACATGTGGATGCACCAATCAAACATTAAGTTGAAAGACATGTTTTTTACAAATATATAGTTCCATAGAATGACCTATACTTCATGAGCTTAATGATATTTCATGGGAACCTTTATGAATAGATATCCTTAGATAAAACCCTTAGAATTTATTCTAGGATGGAACCTACTTAATTAATCATCAATTCTTGAATATTTATATAGCTTTCTATTATATACTTTTTTTTTCAATCTTTCTTCGAGTTGACCGTGATTTATGGAAATGGAACTTTCCATTTTTATCTTTTATGTTTTCCATTTACCTCATAAGAGTTCAATATTTATTCCCTTAAGATATATTATAAGTATAATCTTCATTCTATTAAACTATGTCCTTGCATAGCAATCATGCAACTCATAATTAAACATAGAATTCAACTTTCTTTATTTCCTATTAATATTTTCAACACGTGCATGTATATTTACAAACCACGATGACCACACCCCTAGAACTATGTATCCAATATTTTAATACCATAATCATACCTATCAAGATCGACTATGAACATTTAAAACAAGGTCTATCATAAATATTTTAAACCACTTGTACATCATGGTATAGAGTCCTTGTGCCCTCCCAAGGGCATTCAAAAATAACTTAAGTTTCAGGGAACATGTAATGAAATAAAAATCTACCTTCCACATAATTTCCAACAGTTAATAATTAAGTAAAATAAAATAATGACCAATTACCTTCCACATAGTTCCCAACACTTAATAATTAAGTGAATAAGACAGTGACCAATTTGTCCATTTCTACTTATGGGAATTAATCAATACATTAATGGTTGTTATTTAGTTGTATTACTCTCGATTCCGCCACATCACTGCAAGATTATTTTTTATAAAACCAAATTGCATAATTATTTGTTTCCATAAATCTTTCACGGTTGCTTTCTACCCCTAATGCTACTATAACTATCCACAATACCTAGATTTGAGAATTTTGATATAATGGTAAGGATGAAATACCTCCTGGTTTACTCATCAAGCCCAACTATATCCATTGTAATATATCTTAAATCCATTTTTAAACATGGGAGATAGTCATGCATGAAAGCACATTAACGCAGGAGGTTAATGAGAATGAGGTGGTAGCCTGTAATTCGACCACTGGTTAACTTTGTAACCACTCAGCTACACATAAACAAATTCTATACGTGGATTTTCCCCCTGAGGGTCACACTTATCTAACCAATCACTATTGGTCCCTCATTGACTTCTCCTTTTATCAAGCGCTTTGATCCGCGCCATTGATCTCACTTCTCCAAATCCAACGGATATTGCGTTATCTGCTTACCAACTAACCCGGACGATCTCCGCTGTTGATGTGAGTTGTCCAATCAAATGACTATCGTACAATCTCATGTGATTCTTTCATGACCGATATCAGGTTGAGAGCACGTGAGAAAAGTGGTTTTCTAGTGCTACGTGTCACCCACTTAGGCTAATCACTTGAAATTTAGAAATATCACTTCCAGCCTTTAGGGCACGTGAGATACTTCTTACCACTTTCCAAATACTACCCATGTGCTTAATTCATAATTTTAATAAAGACTCTTAAGGAAAGGTTTAGCACTTAAGCACAATATTAACCCTTAACACTAATTGACTGTGATTTATAAATAAAGTGTTAAAACATAGAAAATACCCGATTACGGTCCAAAATGCCAATACATAGCTACGAATGAATTTCTGCACCAGAACAATGCATCCACACCACACTTCAATCAATTATTCAACAAAATGGAAATTACAGAGTCTTGGCCCTCTCAACTCGATTACAATAGTTTGTGTGACCTCTGTTTCAATCTCAAACCCTATCTTTGTCACACCTCTTTCTTACTCACTCTATTATCGATCATCTAATCTCTCTGTCATTACATTCTTTTATCTTTTATGAATCAAATCCTATCCTAACTGCATTGACAACTCAATCTCTATTTTTATCACTCTAACAATTAAATCCCTAGTTTCAAGCTCTGATACACACCTATACAAACAACTTATCTCTTAGTCTAAAAATAATACAATGATATAATTATTAAAATAATTAAAGCAAAGATAAATTCGAGAGATCCAACCCTCTCCACTGAGGTCAATGAAATTCATCTCATGTTAGCCACAACATGTGAGGAGACAATCACATTGCTGGCTAAGTCTGGATGCTCCTGCATCAGACTCCCGAGGAAGAAAAGAATCATTCATCAAACTTTCAGGATTTACTCCATACTTCTATAATTATGTTGTTGTTATCCAACTAGCATCCTCCACTGGTTGTCCCTTCCATTTGACTAGATAATGAAAATAAACATGTCCTTTGGTTCCTTTGGATACCCTTTTCTCCAAAACAACTTCCGCCTCTTTCTTGACTGTATTTGGAATTTGTTCTTCGCAGTTTAAATTTCGAACTTCATCTTTTGTAGGTTCCTTCTATAGCTCTGTATCTGTCTCTTTGTATGGATACAAATCTACCACATTGAAGATAGATGATATTCCAATCCCTTCTGCAAATTCAATTTCATAAGCATTAGTTGAAAACTTCCTCACACTTGTGCATGGCCTTATCTTTTTCATCTTTAGTTTATTGTAAGTCCCAACATGAAATCTTTCTTTTCTCAATTATACCATCACTAGATCTCCCACTTGGAATTCTTTTTCTCTCCTCCTCATATTATCTCTTTGTTTGTATTTGCCACTGCCTTCTTGCAATCTATCTTTGACATCTTCTTGTAATATTTGCATCTACTCTTGTTGGGTAGCAGAGGTCCCGCATAATAGTTTTGGGGTAGAAAGCCTAGAAATTAGGATTAAATTATTGTAAAAACTCCAAAATATGTGGAGCACAAAGTGTAAGGGGTTGAGTCAAAGGGTTGTCCACCCAAGAAATAATGTAAAATAATAGGAAGTAAGTCAGTCCGTGGACCATAGGAAGGTATAAATAGAGCGTGGCTCTATGAAGGAGAAGTAGTTCAGTTTGGATGTATTTTTGGATCTAAATTGTAATGAGTTTTATCTGAAAGCATCTGTAAGTCTGATTCGAGGGTTGGAGTAGAGGATAGAGGCTCTGTAGCTATGTTCTTAGAGGCCTGGAAGAGTCCATAGCTATGTGCGCAGTCCCCTTCTGCTGATTATGCAGGGCAGATCTGGATGTATTAATGAAGAAAGAACATAAGATAAGTGATTTTTGAGAATTTGTGTTAAATATGAGTTTTCGCAGGTCTGACTTTATGATTATTATATATGTTTAATGTATATCTGTATGTTGTGATTGGAAGCGAATCTAGGTTATTTTAAGTGCGCTAATTAGTTAAAACTATTAAATGTTTACTTAAAGACCTAATTAAATAGATCTGAGTTATGACAATTCATTCAATAAAGAAGATTTATAAACAACGTGCTAATAAAGAGCAAGGGATAATCTGAATCCACGCAAATACAGAGCAGTGCAAGGCTGTAGAACTATGCGTGAAGCCCCCATACAACATTTAGACATCCCCAGGGTGTGGAAACCTGGTTCCAGCACCCTCCCCTGCTACCTTAGGCGAGACCTCAATCCACGCTCCGTGGGCTATTACCGAAAGGGCCGGTAGCTACGAGATTTGATTGGATAAATAATTCTTTCGAACCAGGGTCATGCCCATATAAGCCAACAAATCTGCAAACTCTTCAGCTTTTGCACTTCTTGTCTTCTATTTACCCAAATTTCTAAGCTCATACACACCTCTTGGATTCATCCCAAAAAAAATCTCAAATGGACTCTTTCCAATACATCAGTTTGGAGTGTCATTATATGCAAACTCAACTTGAGCAAGTGCTAAATCCCATTGCTTAGGATTTTGATACACTAAACTTCTCAATATGTTTCCCAATCTTCTGTTTACCACTTCGGTCTGTCCATCTGTTTGAGGATGGTATGCTAAACTGAAACTAATTTTGGCTCCAATTTTCTTCCAAAGATTTCTCCAGAAATTCCCAACAAATTTTGTATCCCTATCAGACACAATACTTATAGGCAATCCATGTAACCTTACAACCTCTAAAAAAACAGATTAGCAATATGTGTTGCATCACTAGTCTTTTTACATGCAATGAAATGTGTCATTTTAGAAAATATATCTACCACAACATAAAAGGAGTCATTCCCTCTTTGAGTTCTAGGTAATCCCAAAATAAAATATGTACTAATTGCATCCCATGGTCGGTCTCATAGTGGTAATGGCTAGTACAATCTTGTATTTTGGCTTCTCCCTTTAGCATGCTGACAGATTCTGCACTTCTCAACAAATCTCTTAACACTATTTTGCATCTTTGGCCAATAGTAAAAAGCATTTACCTGAGCAAAGGTTTTTCCTTGTCCAAAGTGACCAGATAATCCTCCACTATGTTTTTCCTTAATTTTTTTTCCCTAATAGAACATTTGGGAATGCACAATTTGTTACCTTTAAACAGTAAACCTCCTTGGATAAGATAATACAACCACTAGCTTCTATTATGAACTATTGGATTTTTTACAACTACATAAATATCTTTGAATTCTACATCATCTGTATACATATCAACCATTTCTTCAAATCCTACAACACCAACTCTTAATTCTTGTACGCTAAAATTTAACCTGCTTAAAGTCTTCCATTCATATCCTTCTCCAATCCTTATTTGAAGGTATCCACTCTTCATATCTATTTTAGTAAAATATTTTGACGCACTCAAACAATCCATCAAATTATCCATGTGTGGTAAAGGAAATCTATACTTGATAGTAATCTTGTTTATGGCTCTGGAATCATTACACATGCGCCATTCACCTCCTTTCTTTGGACTAAGTATTGTTGGTACAACACATGGACTAAGACTCTCTCTAATTAATCATTTATCCATCAGTTCTTGCACTTGTCTCCCAACTTCTGCATTCCCTTGAGGAGTTGATATGTATGCTGCTTTGTTTAGCAAACTTGCTCCAAATATCAGGTCAATGTGATGACTTATACTCATGATTGGTGGTAATGAATTTGGCAACTCATCCACAATAATATCAGCAAAATCATTCAGCAGAGTTTTGGTTTCTTCAAGTAAATCATGTAAGTTTGTAGAAGTAAAAATTACCATAGGTCTCCTTATGACAGAAAAATGTATTTGTTCATCCTTCTTGACTTCTTGCAGAAATTATTTACCACTCATCAACATAACACTATTTCTAGGCATTTCTTTGCCTACTTCATCCTTCAATGGCAGCAATGTATGTTTATTTCCATCCTTCTCTAGAGTGTAAGTATTTATTATACCATCATGAATAAATTTCTGATCAAACTGCCAAGGTCTTCCCAGCAACACATGGCATACATCCATTGGAATTACATCACACAATATCACATCCTTATAAGTAAAAATCTGTATCTCTACCTTGCATTGTTCTGTCACAATAAGCTAATGTCCTTTATGCAGCCATGAAACTTTTTAAGGAGGGAGTATCGTTTTCAATAATCCTATATTGTCCACCATTTCTATAGAAACAAGTTTACCAGTGCTTCCATTATCAATTATCACTTTACAACATTTTCCTTTGGATTTGCATTTAGTTCTGCATAAACTCTTTCTCTTAGCTGGTTCTCTTGTCTCTTTCTCTACTTTAAGCAATACCCTTTTCAATAATAGGTATCCTCGTCCTTAAGGTGATTCTTCCTTGTTTCCAATTTGAGATTTTTCTTCCTTTGCTTCAACCACATTCACATTTCTCTTACTTGTTACTTTATTATGAGGACAATTCCATGATCCATGTCCCCATTCTCCAGATGTATAATACCAAAATTCTCTTCCTTGGCCTCTTCCTTTGGGTGAAAATATTCCTCTACTAAAGTCTCCTCTCTGTGGTGGTCTACTACTTGAACTTCCTTCTTCACTCCGATGGTGTTGAAATCTTGTTCTAATTAGTTCCTCTACCTCGTGTTTAACTTTTCCCTCTTTTCCTTTGATTTTGTTTCCTCAACATCTTATCTTCTGCCTTCAAAGTCAATTGATAGGCATCTTCAATTGTCTTCAGACTCAACAAGATGATCTCATCCTGTATGTCATACCTCAACCCATTGATGTATCTGGCTACGTTTTCTACGTCATCCTCTTCATGTCCTGCTATAATACTCTTCTTATAAAATTATTATGTATGTTCTTTGACATCCATTCCTTTTTGCCTCAAATTCTATAATTGTCTGAAAAGATTTCACTGATAATATTTTGGCATAAATTTAGCCTTCAAGTTACTCACCATTTTATCCCATTGTTTTGTCTTAGACTTTCCTTTTCTTGCTCTGGATGTTTGTAGTTCATCCCACCAAATAGTTGCATGACCCTTCAATCTGGTAACTGCAAATTTCACCTTCTTTTTATCATCAACCTCCTCATATTCAAAATACTTATGTAATGAACTGATCCAGTCCATCAACTCTTCTACATTGAGATTCTCATCATACAAAGGTATTTCAACCTTTGGTTTTCCCCTCACTACGGCCAACAATTTGATAACTTTGGTAGCTTCACTTATATCCTCCTCTTCTTCCTTAGAAGATTCTTCTATAGAAATGGCATCTCCTTCATCAGGTGCTCTCCTTTGAACAATCTCCATTGTCTCCATCCTTGTACGCAAATTCCAGATCTCATCTAGCAGAATTGCATTTGCTATAGGTCTCCCCTGACCTATGCCTCCTCCTCTCCTAGGCGGTATGTTTACTGTAGCAAAACTTAATCTCTATGCTCTGATACCAAAAATGACACAAGAGGTTGACGAAAATGAGGTGGTAGTATGTAATTCGACTACTGGTTAACTTTGTAACCAATCAGTTGTGCACGAACAGATTTTGTATGTGGATTTTACCCCTAAGGGTCCTGCTTATTTGACCAATCACTATTGGTCCCTCATTGACTTCTCCTTTTATCAAGCGCTTCATTCTGATTCGTTGATCTCACTACCCCAGATCCAACAAATGTCACATCATTCGATCACCAACTAACCTTGAGGATCTCTTCCATCGATGTAACCCATCCAATTGAACAGTTGTCACACAATCTCACGTGAAGTCTTGCACGACCGATATCAGGTCGAGAGCACTCAAGAAAAGTGGTTTTCTCATGCCACATGTCACCCACTATGGCTAATCACGTGAAATTTAGAAATACCACATCAAGCATTTAGGGTGTGCGAGATACCACTTACCACTTTCCAAATACTACCCATGTGCTTAATTTATAATTTTAAGAAAGGAACCTAAGGGAAGGTTTAGCGGTTAAGCACAATATTAACCCTTAACACTAATCGATTGTGATTTATAAATAAAGTGTTTAAATAGATAAAATACTCGATTAGGGTACAGAACACTGATACATAGCTACGAATGAATTTCTGCACCAAAACAGTGCATCCTAGCAACACATGGAATACATCCATTGGCATTACATCACACAATATCACATCCTTATAAGTACCAATCTGCATCTCTACCTCACATTGTTCTGTCACAATAAGCTCATGTCCTTTCTGCAGCCATGACACTTTGTAAGGAGTAGGGTGTACCGTTTTCACTAATCCTACCTTGTCCACCATTTCTGTAGAAACAAGGTTATCAATGCTTCCATTATCAATAATCACTTTACAAAACTTTCCTTTGGATTTGCATTTAGTTTTGAATAAACTCTTTCTCTGAGCTCATTCTCCTGTCTCTTTCTCTGCTTTAAGCAATACCATTTTCAACAACAAGAATTGTTCTACTTCAGGTGATTCTCCCTTGTTTGCAATTTGAGGTTTTTCTTCCTTTGCTTCAGCCACATTCACATTTCTCTGACTTGTTACTTTATTATGAGGACAATCCCCTCATCCATGTCTCCATTCTCCACATGTATAACACCGAAATTCTCTTCCTCGACCTCTTCCTCTCAGTGAAAATCTTCCTCTACTAAAGTCTCCTCTCTGTGGTGGTCTACTACTTGAACTTCCTAATTCACTCTGATGGTGCTAAAATCTTGTTCTGGTAGTTCCTCTAACTTGTGTTGAACTTTTTCCTCTGTTCCTTTGATTTTGTTTCCTCAACATCTTTTCTTCTGCCTTCAAAGCTGATTGAGAGGCATCTTCAATTGTCTTCAGACTCAACAAGCTGATCTCATCTTGTATGTCATACCTCAACCCATTGATGTATTTGGCTACCTTTTCTACTTCATCCTCTACATGTCCTGCTCTAATACTCATCTTATAAAATTCTTATGTATATTCTTTGACAGTCATTCTTTCTTGCCTCAAATTCTGTAACTATCTGAAAAGATTTAACTGATAATATTTTGGCATAAATTTAACTTTCAATTTACTCACCATTTTATCCCATTGTTTGATCTTAAACTTTCCTTTTATTGCTCTGGATGTTTGTAGTTCATCCCACCAAATACCTGCATGACCCTTCAATCTGGTAACTGCGAATTTCACCTTCTTTTTATCATCAACCTCCTCATAGTCAAAATACTTATCCAATGAACTGATCCAGTCCATCAACTCTTCTACATTGATATTCTCATCATACAAAGGTATTTACCCCTTTCGGTTTCCACTCACTTTGGCCAACATTTTGATAACTTTGGCAACTTCGCTTTCATCCTCTTCTTCTTCCTTAGAATATTCTTCTAGAGCAATGATATCTCCTTCATTAGGTGCTCTCCTTTGAGCAGTCTCCATTGTCTCCATCCTTCTATGCAAACTCTGGATCTCATCTAGCAAAGCTACATTTGCTATAGGTCTCCTCCAACCTATGCCTCCTTCTCTCATAGGCAGCATGTTTATTATAGCAAAAACTTAATCTCTGCACTCAGATACCAAAAATGATGTAGGAGGTTGACGAAAATGAGGTGGTAGTCTGTATTTCGACTACTGGTTAACTTTGTAACCAATCAGCTGAACAAATTTTGTACGAGGATTTTACCCCTAAGGGTCCTTCTTATCTGACCAATCACTATCTGTCCCTTATTGACTTCTCCTTTTATCAAGCACTTCAATCCGTGTCCTTAATCTCTCTTCTCCAAATCCAATGGATATTGTGTGGTCTGCAAACCATCTAACCTGGACAATCTCTGTTGCCGATGTGACCTGTCCAATCAAATGACTATCGCACAATCTCGTGTGAAGTCTTTCATGACCGATATCAAGTTGAGAGCGTGCGATAAAAGTGGTTTTCCCATGCTACATATCACCCACTTAGAATAATCATGTGAAATTTAGAAATACCGCTTCTAGCCTTTAGGGCACGTGAGATACCGCTTACTACTTTCCAAATACTACTCGGTGCTTAATTCATAATTTTAAGAAAGACGCTTAAGGAAAGGTTTAGCTTAAGCACAATATTAGCCATTAACACTAATCGACTCTAATTTATAAATAAAGTGTTTAAATGGAGAAGATACCTGATTAGGGTCTAGAATATCGATACACAGCTACGAATGAATTTATGCACCACAATAGAGTGTCCACACCACACTTCAATCAATTATTCAACAAAATGGAAATTAGAGTGTCTTGGCCCTCTCAACTCGATTACAACAGTTTGTCTGACCTATGTTTCAATCTCAAACCCTATCTCTGTCACACGTCTTTCTTACTCACTCTATTCGTGATCATCTAATCTCTCTGTCATTACATTCTTTTCTCTTTTATGAATCAAATCCTATCCTAACTACATTGACAACTCAATCTCTATTTTTATCACTCTAACAATTAAATCCCTAGTTTCAAGCTCTGATACACACCTATACCAACAACTTAACTCTTAGTCTAAAAATAATACAGTGATCTAATTATTACAATAATTAAGGCAAAGATAAATTTGAGAGATCCAACCCTCTCTACTAAAATTGACATTGACTACTCAGGTCAATGAAATTCATCTCATGTTAGCCACAACATGTGAAGAGACAATCACATTGTTGGCTAAGTCTGGATGCTCCTCCATCACACATAATGTTTTCATGCATACATTTGTTGCTCATAGTGAGCCTTACATACATGTATGAGGAAGATAACATAAAACATTCAAATATTATTGTAAATCAAGAAGCTCAGGAGGTATTCATATTTTTACGGGAGCATATTTTTATATACATAAAAAATTAGCTCAAATAACCATACTCACAAGTCTCTGTAGTTTCTTTATACCCATTTTGTTCCAATTCATCGGATGTGTGGTAGGTTTCATTTTTTTTGAAAATGCATGCCTCAAATATTGTCGTTGACCATTTATAATAGAGATAGCCACAACTATGCCAAATTCACTTTCCATAAAATTGCATGCCCCTCCAAGAATTTGGCATTGACAATCTATTGCCAAGATATATGGCTTAATAATTCTTGCAGAAAGATACGAAGGTCAACCCAACTTTTGCATTGGCCGAATCATTATGTGATAGTTTGTTAAAGGCAAGGTGAATACCCATTTCAAGGGGAGAGAAATATGTGTGAGGAATAATGAATTTCTCTTTACCTACCTACAGTGAACAAAGACTTTAAGAACCAAATAATATTCGGTTAAGGTTGACATTTTTGACATTGCATGACTCAACTAGAATTTGGCTACATGATATCTGGTACCTTTCAACTATTTTGAAATGATGGCATTGTAAGATTGTTGTCAATTATAAATTTTGGTAGACTTAGAGATTAGGGGTGGTATAACTAATACCATGAACATAGTGGATGGGAATGACAACTTCAAATTGTAAATTTTCATAAATTTTCAACTCAAGAAGGAAATTGTATAAACAAATTAAGCCTCAATTTAGATAGATAACATGGAACGGCCAAAATCAAATTGCATGCACCTCTGAATTCCGAGGCTCTCAGAAAACCATCCATGGTAGCAGTACATAGCAATCCCATGGTTGAAAACAAGGCCAGATTCTAATAAAAGGAAAAGTATCCCATGGGCACCATATTAAGCATGTAACATGAACATAGCGACACATAATCAACACATGAAGAAGAAAAGTCTAGATTCAAGGCACACATAAAGTACATACACATTTTATGAATCACCCGAGCCTCTTACAGGCTATGAAATTCACCTTGCTTCTCATACACCTTCATTTTTAGTACTTTTTATCATTAACTTGATTGCAGAAACTTATTAACATATTCCAGGGATCTGTTTTATGTTTTGGGCCATGCCCTTCTCATTCTCAATGAACTAATAACACCAAGGAGGAGTAGCGGTATCAAATAATAAATCATTCTTATATGAGCCACCTGAAAACCTCAACAAACTATAATTGCATAGAGAAGATGAGATTAATGAGAATTTTACCAAGTTGGCTAGTCCACGTGTGTGTAGGGATAAAAACTATCTAGTTTTATGCTTTTATATACATGATCATGAGGGTAACTATTATCCTGAACAAATGCTTTTGTGGCCAACTCACCCAACATTTGAATGCATTCCGATCGGAGAATAAGGCCAGCATAAAAGATAGATGTGTAGTTCAAAGAGGAAAAAGTTGTCTACAAAGATATTTTCTCCTATAATTAATTTAGAAATCTTGAAATTAAGGATTAGTGTGTTATCTTCTTACCCATGCATGGAGTTTGTAGATTTTCAGACTTACTCGATCACACCATATATTCAATGCCAACCCCGCTAGTGATAAGATAGATTTTCGTTGAAATAAATAGATAACACTTTCCCAGACCAATTGGCATAATACATGGATAAGCATGATCTATTCAATGCTTTTATGATGCATAATGCCCAAACTTTGCATCGACAAGAATGGTTTTTCTACCAACGATGCCCCATCCTCTTACAGATGGGAGAAGAGATTTGACTGGTTGAATTCTCTCACTTGATATATCTGGATATAATGTTTGCTTGGAATGATATAAACAACCCATACTTTATCTTTTGTATTGCAACATCATGAAAAATACACGAGTTGAATGGGATGCCAAGATTTATCTAAAATCAAAGTTTAATGTTCCTCATGAGGAATGGAGTATGATAGAGTCAACACAGCCACATTTGATTCTAGATCTAGTACAACCATTATCTCCTTTAATTTTATCAATCTAAGGATCAATGTGCAATCATCTTTATGGAGGTGTTTCCACGTAATAGATTGGAGAAATCCCCAAGCTTACATAAATTGGAACATTGTAACTCTTAGTTTGTCTCCCATATCAAGATAAGTCACATTTTTTTGCTCTCCCCATAGTTATTCTGTGTAAGTGAGTTCTAATTTATTTTATTTCTTATCATATTGTACTCAGTTCTGGCATGAATTAATTCCACATTTCTATTGATCCGCTAAAGGTTTCAGATTACTACCTAGTAGTTACATACTTACAAGAGATTTCACTCCTATTTCAAGCACAAACCTTTAATTATAATTCCCCTTTGATCAATATATGTACTCATATATATTTATATACACACACCTCAGAAATATGTAGCCTTTGAATGTAGTCCTTAGGATAGGCACACTTTACCTTGATATCAATTTGAGGTAGGGTTGGTCGAATTCCTTCGCAAATTCTTTAGAATTGACCCAATACTAAATTCATGACACGATATTATATTCAAAGAAGACATGTCTCGATATATGACCTAGATGGGGTAAATTTTAAAGGGATTCCTTAAAAATATTCCCACAATGCCTCAAAAATCAAACAATTAGAACCATTATCTTATAAGGACTACACTTTTTCAAAATGAACAGAAACTTCCCAGTTCTCGATAATCAACTTTAAATGATTTGATATCATAATATTTTATATAGAGTGGATTAACATATATATGTTATTACTTCCACATTCCCTTAAATAAATCATTTTAATATTTAGATTCAACCTTAAGGAATCCTAATTTCCTTTGATTGCAAGTAATTAATATGATATTTGCATGCTTTAGAGTCCAAATTATTTAAGATTTAAGTTCAATATTTTATGGTTTCTAGGTTATTTTTCTTATAAAATTTTTATAACCAAAACCCTTTAGTGAAACCTATTATTTTTTTAGGACCTAATTTAAGGCACTCATTTGTATCTTATAGAGGTGGATTGGCCCATAGTCTGCAATATTTGAACTTATGCTGTGATACCATTTGTCACATACCCTCGTGGCACAATGCCACCAACTACCTACTGTGCTCCACTAGATCAATGATGTGGACTATTAGGTTCAATAAATATAACTTCGAATACAAGCTTCCAAATCCACCCTTATGTATGTATTAAAAATCAGAGGAAAATTCAATAATGGGCAATCAACACAACAAGGTTATGAATAAAGACTTCCATCCTTTGCTAACTCAACACCAGCATAAATGGAAACTTTATCATAAATATACTATAGCTAGCATTGCCTATAACATGATCATAGTCCTACTGCCATAGTTGAATGTATTGCTAACATGTATATCTTATGTAATATGAAAAATTAGTTAAAAGAGCCTCATTGGATGCAATTTCCCTCCCCCATGATGCATAATGCATAGCATAGATAACCTAAACCATAGGCTATATAATTTCAAGCCTTAACCATAGTTACCCAATTTACCTAGTTGTCTCAAGCATAATTATTATTTATCTTAAGCAAAAGATGGTATAACACCAATACTGTGTAAGATCCACATATTATGTTCCTCTCCTAATATTAACATGGATGCAATGGTTTTCACATGCGCCCATATATAATCATCTCATACCCAAAGTTAACATAGACAATTCTACTCATGCATAGCGACCACATGCACATTATTCAATCAATTCATACCCAAGAACAACCTAAGAAATCTATCTTAGATGCTTACAAAATTAACAACACAGAGAGTAAGTAGTCAACATACAAAACATCTCATGAAAACCATATTATGTGAAAGAATGTGTTTCCGGGAAAACTAGTGTCACTATTGATCTGCTAGTCCCACTAAGACGGGTAGCTATCTTAGAAGCAAACAATTCAAAGTAACTTGTGTTTTCCTTTATGGATGATAGATAAGAGAGAAGCAGAGAGCACCAACCTTAATCTTTCACTTGGCTCCTTGCTTGTTTCCTCTCTCCTTTGATAGAGCTTGCCGCTCCTTTCTCACTTGTCCCACTTCAAAGAACACCTATAGAGGCAAAACAAAAAAATACCATCAAAGAATAGAGATCTATATTACCATAAACAATGCAAAATTAGAATTACATTAACCATACAATTGCATTCACAAATACAAGATTTACAAGTACACAAGTATATGGAGGAAAACTCAAATAGCTTTATTGATAGTAGAACTAGAAGAGAGTATTACAACCTAGCTGTCTGATCCAGCATCATCCTCCCAGCATGAAAGCCCTCTTCACCTCATGAAAAGCAAGATCACCCAACAATACAATGTCTAAAAGAGAAACCAACAACACTTCCTTACAAATTACAAAATTCCAGCCTCTGGATCTCTGAGACGAGGGATCCATTTATAGATATTTGTAGAGGGGTGAGTCAACTTCTAGGTTTTTTATTAGTGTCATTTCACTGATAGTTCTTGGTCCCACTTGGAGATTTCATTGATCTCTTACTCATCCCTGGGCGAATTCTGAGAGGCAAGTGTCATATGAGAAGTTTCTAGAAGATTCCTTGATCATCCACTTAGCAAAACGTCTCTACCATTTGTCTATTCTCACTCATCACACCCTACAGAAGGCCTTTTCAGTATGCATCGAACTTCCCGTGTGTAGCAAGTGAGATGCATCACACCTCAGTATGGTCCAGTTTTGGCCACTTCTAAGTGGTTTTTTAGGTGGAACTTCTGGGAAATGGTGTAATCAGTTGACCATGATCCTTTAGGGTGTGAAACAACACATTTAGGGGTTTAAGAGCCCTTGGTTTATCGACATATGTGATTGGGGTTGTAGTGCCCAAATATGTCTATAATAGTTGCCCCCTAAAGCATGAGGTTGTAAATCTTCTGATGTCGGGTGAAATGCTTTATCATGAGGATCCAAGGTTTTTCGAACTGGAAGGTGACCTATATAAAATACAATACAATACATTATCTTCATATTATTTTCATGATCTAGCTGAGGTGGGCATTCCCATGCTCAGCTTTATAAATTCATTTTCATGTACATAGGACAGACAATCGTCTGTGTTGCAGACTGGTGATTCTTGTAGAGTCATCATCCCTTAGCTTGGATAATCATCTTTGCAGCTATGGTGTACATTTTATTTCTTTATTTTCTTGAATATATCGCAGCCTAGATGGATGAAACTAGATCCAGTGTCTTCAAACTCGTTCAATATTCGACCGATGTACAAGTCGATCCATGTGAAAATATGCTCTGAAGTCGAACATGGAAAGACATCGCCTGATTACCAGCCAATGATGTAAGTTGTTAACAGGCGCAAGAGGAATCACCAATAATGATAATGACCCTCAAGGTACTACAATACAATTCATGTGGTGTGAATATAGGATCTGATGTCGAACACCAAGCAAAATCTTTTGGTCGAAGGCCATTGATGTAAACCTATCGCCGGAAGTGAGAAACTTGCCATTGAGGCATGTAAACCTTCATTCCAATCACCGCTTTGAAGCTCGTTAAGGGTTGCTCGACAATCTTTTCATATTTAGCGAGTCTGGAAAGAGTTTAAAGTAGACTCGTTTTTTGAGGAACGAGTGGTGTTTAGGGTAGAAAATAAGTTTCAAGTAATCTTGGAATTTCTCAGAACAAGGTGGTGTGAAGAGATTGGCTAATAGGATCACTCATCGCAGTTGTTCCTCAAAATGGTAAACAATCAAGTAGAAGTGTATGATCGGCCAAATGGATGGAGGTGATGGAAAGAACACAACCAAGGTTCGAATGGAAGATAGAATGGAAATAACAAAGGTTATTTACTGAGAGTGGATTCATTTTTTAATGATCTTGAATCGGAAGAAACTATGCTCAGTGGTAGGTTTATTGTTTAACGATCTTGAACACTGCAGAAACATTGCTCATTCCAATCATCTTTAAAGATGTCTCTTATTAGTAGGTTCATTTTTTAGTGAGCTTGCCCAATGCGAAAATTTTCTCATCTTTGGTGTCATGTTTACACAAGCTTAAAACGAAAAAACTATGCTTTTTATAAGTTCACATGCCCCCAGCATAATGATGAAAATTGAGGTGCATGCCCCCCAAGCTTCATTACATTCAATGCAGTGATTGGAATGAAGGTTTACCTTCGAGATCTTTGAAAGACTCGACTTGGATTTTACAAGATTGTAATCAAAGACTCGATTTGGAAAGGGAGTTGTTTCATTTTTTAATGAGGTTGACACAGTAAAGGAACTATCCTCATAATCCTTGTTTCATTTTGTAATGAGGTCGACATAAGATAAGAACCATCCTTGGTGACCCATAGTATCAAAATGGTCAGAGTTCTTCTTAATCTTTGATGATGTAGAAGATATCATATGACAGGTTTCCATTATGGCCACTTCCACCAGATTACTTGGAGGCGGGAGGGAAAAGGTACCCATTAAGGAAGGGTCTTTTAGGAGACCTACTCCAACATTTTGAAGCAAATGAGAACTTCCATGGATCAATGGAATGCTTCCAGAATCTTGTGAACTATTGGGGAAAAAGGTTAGTTGGTCAACGATTGTAATTCCACCTTGGAAGGGAAATGCAATCTTTCTAAAATATGTTGACACAATAGTAGACATAGCATAAATCTAGGGCCTGCCCAGTAGGATATTGTAGTCAAGGTTTCCATCAATGACCTTGACTTAAATTTCTATTGTCTTGCCCCCTAGTTCAACTTGAAAGTTACTTAAAATCCCATACATCGTGTATGTTCTTCCATCGAATGCTTTTAATGTCGTTTATGATCGCGACAAGGGTGGTGAGCCTAAAGTTTTCCAACAATTCATTGACATTATATAGGTGGAAGTGCCCTCGTCAATGATCGTTCGATGAACAGTTTCGTTAAGGGCTTTTACCTGTATAAGGAAAGCGAGTTGGGTCGGTAACTGAGGTTCATATCCTTTGTGGTTAAAGGCCACAAGATTGGAATCCGATGGGTCAATCCCACCTATTGCTAATAATAAAGCTTGCTTTTGGGAGGGGCAATTTTGTAGTATTTCAAGTGTCGACATAGCGGATGGTGATTGGGCCAGATCCTCTACTATATTATAATTATGTGCTACTCGAGCATGAGGATTAAATGTGGATTTATGTACTACTCCCTTTGGCGGCTTTATTGTTAGTTCAGGAATGATGGGTGGCACAAATTCTAATGAAGTTGTTGTTGAACTACTAGATTGATCAGTAGCCTTGTTGTTGTTCGACATATGTGGATTCCCGTAATCTTTGTTCCTTGTCGATATCAAAGCATCATTTTTCTACTTCGAGATGGATAACATAAGCACATGGGATTTGGAAGCATGATCAATAGCAACTAGATTAGTTTCTGGGTTTGGAAACGGATCAGTCAACGCCACTGAGGTAGTTGAAGTCTTTCAAAATTTCGCGACCTCAACTCAATGTGGAAAATCTCTCGTGAAATGCTCATCGTTGCGTATTAAACATGGATAACAAGGTTTATGTTTCCCAGCAGGGTTTTCAGAAGATTTTTTAGGAGTTGAATTTTCCTGTTTCTTATTTTTTTTTTCCCTTCTTCTTGACCCTTGGTTGCTTCAGTTCTTTTCCTTTGTTGGATGATACACCATTAACCTCCGAGGCAGGAAGTTTTTCATTTGCTTTTTTGTTAGAAACTGCAAGGGCTTTACCAGTTTGGGTCTTTTCGGTTTGCGTACTTGAGGTTCCAATCACACTATCGCCGACATGAGAGTCCTTGTTTGATTTAGGAGGGGGGGAATGGAAAATTCCAATCTAGGAGGGTCAGGAATTTTGTCATAGAGCGTGCCAGACTGAGTATAAATCAAGTCCAGATATTGTGCATGAGCAATGACTTGCTCTTCAGTGACAACTCCTCATTTTGCCACATCTTCTGTAATAGAAGGTAATAATGACTTAATAAACCACTCAGCTAGAAGCTGATCAGGAGCATAGGTCTTTACCATTTGATGACGATGCCGCCAATCATGAATATGATCAGATATGTGAGTGGCAGTTGTCTGCTTAAAATTGGTAAGGAGTTCTATTCCTGTTTCGTACCTTATGGGAAATTGAAAGTGGGTTAAAAGATAGTGGCAAGGGCACTAAAGTTATCAAATGATGCTCTAGGCAATTCGATGTACCATTTTGCTACCGGACTAGTTAATGTTCACTGAAAAAGGTGAAGCCTAATCAAATCACCATTGAGGGTGTTGGGTGAACACCACAAATGAAAGGTCATTACGTGATTCAATGGATCTTCACCCAGATTTCCATTGAATTTAGGAATATCTGACGGAAGTTTATGAGGAATCGCCAGCCACCAAGGTGCATAGGCAATTGGATCATTGGTTAACCTGTTCAAATCTGGTAATTCCAGAGTTGCTACGAAGGGCAACTATTGATTCAAGTTCGGCGAAGCATACCCAGGATAAGATGGGATCGTCTGAGCAGTGGGTCTTTGCATACCAACATAATGTATCTGATGCTGATAACTTTGATAAGGTTGATGGACATAACCAGTATAGAATGGTTGTTGATAACCGTTTTGACAGTGCAGCTATCCATTACCTAAAGTGTCTTGTTGCTCAGGTCCTCGGTAAATTTGCTGGAATTAGGGTTTTTGATATTACACCATCCGTGGTTATTGAACCATTTGCTATTGCCCAATACTAGATGATTAACCAAGATGTGGAGTCATAACACCTATTTGAACCTGAGTCATTCCGGTTACGGAAGAATTAATCTGAGATTGTGGCGAAGCCGTAGAGACAAGAGGTTATTGTGCTGCAATCTAAGTAATTTGAGGTTGACATACAACATGTTGTGCTTGTACTTGTGACACAATCACAATAGCAGGTGTAGTGGTAATATTTGACATAGGTTGGGTTGGTTGCATTGAATATACAACCCTTGGTTGTTGAGGTAGTATTGGTATCCAACCACCGGATGTAATTCCAGTTTGACCTGAATTTTGTTGTGAGCTCTCATACAGTTGTTCTCTAGGAAGGAACAATGAAAAAGCATACTCCCCCCCATATGGCGGAAATCCAATTCTCAAAGGATAGATGGGTCTTTGAAGACTAGGCTGCCCAAATTGAAACTAGTATGCAGGATCAATTTGCTGAGCTTCAACATAAGAAATGCCAGATAGGGTCCCGGAAGAACCAATGGGAACAGACCATGTCGTCGAAACAGTCCCTGGGGGGACTCCATCTAGTGATTGATAACTAGTTGGGATGGATGGTATACTAGCAAACAACTTAGGAGTGGTAGCAGGCGATTATGCTGCAGCTATATCAGATGACACAGTCCTAGATGTTGATGGTTGCTCAGACATATTCAGTCTATCCAAAATATTTCCTAGCAATTCATAGGAACTTGCGATGAAGGATTATTGAAAGAAACAACTTCAGGAATAGAAGGATATAAGTGGATCCCAGTTCCAAAATGCAATGGAGTACTGGATGGAAGATCCTCTACAACTTCTTCTATAGAAATTAGTCCAGGTGGAAAAGGTAGACCGTCCAGTCCGTAAAATATTTTTGGGGCCGAAGAAGGTATATTTTCTACAGCAACAGATACTGGAGGGGAGACACCTTCTGAATTCTGGAACTCAACTCCCAGATGTTCAGGCGAGTGAACTTCATTTTCTGGATCAGCTCTAGATGGAGTTGTTTCATGTATTGAGGCATCTACTGTTACACTAGGATCAGTTCTAATGTCCTCTTGTAACTTCAAAACTTCTTTTGTAAAGGCAAATGTACCGGAAATAATTGGAGTAATTGGAGTCTCTGTTGATGTGGAAACACAAGTTTCAAATAAACCAGGAGATTTCAACCCAGTTAAATGAGACCATTTCGCCCAGAATGGTTTCGCTTCTAGAGTCAAAGATAGTTGACTCGTTAGTCTTCGCGAACAACGGGGTTTTGATTGAATTTCTTCCATGATTGTGGATTTCTTGATCAACTCAAAATTAAAAGGGGAAAAAATGTTAATCTGAATTAAATGACTTTTATGATGCTTTGACACAACTTGCTTTTTCAATTTTAAAGAGTTGATAAAAAGCTAAAGGTGACTCTAGTCACCTTCGATTTTTAATGAGCCTGAAATGACAAGTGCTCAGATGGACCTTTTCTTTTAAGGAGTCAAAAAGGAACGAAAGTGACTACTCTAGAAATCTAGACAGAGGGATTACCAAACCAATCGCAAAACTGCAATATACACCTTGGTGGTAAATTAAAGAGAAATTACCAAGGACTTTACATACGGTAGTCAATCTTCCCGAATGCTATGTTCAATGCATTGCGATCGATAGGGTGGCAAACACAGCTTCCTAAGGATAAAGGATATCAACCTATTGTAGTCTCCCAATATATACTCGATGGTACGGGGAGCATAAGTCCGTACTGGCACTTGTCATATCAAAGAGGAGGGATCACCCAACGTACGATGAAAATGATAGTTACTAGGCTTTACAATGCCAGAATACGTCTCTAGCCTAGACTTCTAGATGTTGTGCATTAGGTTCCAAAGCATTTTTATGTTCATTGAGGTTTATTTTATAGTTGATCTTTCTTAAGAAGTTTGCCTTTCAAGGTTCACCGTGTGATGTAGATGTAAAATTCCTAAATATGCAATCTAAAATGATAAATAGTCGTTTGTGTTCTTTTAGCAATGAAAATCCTAGCTACTAAGGAAAGAAGAGTACAATTCTTTCAACAAAGAGCAGAGAGCACACATTAAATGCACTTTTCCTAAATCAATTTCTGCATGCAGTCTAAATGCAAATGCACATGCATGTATTTTTTTTTCCGTTTCCTTAATGTGAGAATGCGAAAAAGAAAACTAAGTACATATTTGAACTACTTTTCTTCAAAGTGACACTTTAGCAATTTCTTTTCAAAACGAAAGGGAGAATAAGATGGCACTTTCAATTTTGAATGGGAGACTACTTTCGACACTTCAAATACTAACAATTCAAATCAAATACAATGGAACAAGTATAATTGACTATCTGAAAGAGGAAGACTTTACAACACTCTTTTTCCTCACTCAAAATGACAGTTACAACACTTTGGAATCAAAAGACGACAGTTTGATTAAGCTAATTTTTGCAAAAGAGGATTGTAAATGATGAAAAATATATAAAAAACATTCACAATTCCTTATCAATGGAGGCTAAATAATGTAAAGGAAGAAGGTTTCAACAATGATATACTGATCATAGGCTGCAAAACTACTAAATAGAGCTGAAAACAATGAAGAAAAAACCAAATTCCAGAGAAGGAAATAGTCTCATTTATCATCGCACCTGTCCTTAAGGGAAACAGGGATGCATCTCACCTACAGTACATGGAAGGTGTGATGCATCCAGACTGCCAATGAGAGACAGTGCGATGGACCAGGGAACGAAACTGAGCTTGGTTTTTGCTCAAAATTTGTAGCTAAGTTCTGTTATTTCAACTAAGTTATGATGGACAGTAAACACAAAGTATAGGGGTATGATCTTATAAGGTTATTGAGCTACCACTAGGGCACTTAAGATGTTTTCAAGTCAAATGTTTAGTTCATAAACCAACCCGGAGATTGACTGAAGCGACATTGATCTACTTCGCAAGTGCAGTTCGAAGGCTAGCTGGTTTAACTTCAGGCTCCATCTATAGTTTATAAAGCAAACAACTGTAACAAACAAACAAACTATTCGCTCCCTAGTGGAGTCACCATTTTGTTTCTGGGAAAACTTGTATCGCTATTTGATCTGCTAGTCCCACTAAGACGGGTATCTATCTTAGAAACAAACAATTCAACGTAACTTGTGTTTTCCTTTATGGATGATAGATAAGAGAGAAGTAGAGAGCACCAACATTAATCTTTCGCTTGGCTCCTTGCTTGTTTCTTCTCTCCTTTGATAGAGCTTGCGACTCCTTTCTCACTTGTCCCGCTTCAAAGAACACCTGTAGAGGAAAAACATCAAAATACCATCAAAGCATAGAGATCTATAATACCATAAATAATGCAGAATCATAAGTACATTAACCATACAATTGCATTCACAAATACAATATTTACAAGTACACAAGTATATGGAGGAAAACTCAAATAGATTTATTGATAGTAGAAGTAGAAGAGAGGATTACAACCCAGCTCTCTGATCCAGCATCATCCTCCCAGCATGAAAGCCCTCTTCACCTCATGAAAAGGAAGATCACCCAACAATACAATGTCTCAAAGAGAAACCAACAACATTTCCTTACAAATTACAAAATTCCAGCCTCTGGATCTCTGAGATGAGGGATCCATTTATAAATATTTGCAGAGGGGTGAGTTAGCTTCTGGGTTTTTTATTAGTGTCATTTCACTAATATTTCTTGGTCCCATTTGGATATTTCATTGATCTCTTACTCATCCCTAGGCGAATTCTGAGAGGCAAGTGTCATATGAGAAGTTTCTAGAAGATTCCTTGATCATCCACTCAGCAAACTGTCTCTGCCATTTGTCTATTCTCGCTCATCGCACCCTACAAAAGGCCTTTTCAATATGCATCACACTTCTCATGTGTAACAGGTGAGACGCATCGCACCCTGACCATGGAGCAGTCAGTATGGTCCAGTTTTGGCTAGTTCTGAGTGGATTTTCAGGTGGAACTTCTAGGAAATGATGTAATTAGTTGACCATGATCCTTTAGGGTGTGAAACAACACTTTTAGGGGTTTAAGAGCCCTTGGTTTATTGACATATGTGATTGGGGTTGTAGTGCCCAAATATGTCTATAACATAATGTCACTTGGAAAACCGAGCACCGCCACCAAACCTAGAACTAGCTTTCACCAATTCACCAAATCTCTTTCATGATATGGTTTCCATTAGTGGTGTCTCGCTTTTATAGATATTTTTTATCAATGTGCTTAGGATTTTCCTAGAAAAGCTCTCCTTTCTCTCCCACAAGCCTTCTCGTCATAAAATCTTTCCTTTTACTCCTACAAGGCTTTTATGTTTTTCTTAACTTAACATTTTTCTCCAGCTAAGTAGTTTAATGGTTATTTATCTCCAATCCATTAAACATATTTAGAATTGGGTATAGAATTCTTACCATGAAAGAATTAAACCTTTGCATTCACCAATGGGATTTGGAAAGAATCTCACTTCTTGGTGTCTCGCTTTTCTAAGTGATTAAATTATTTTATTTATTTAATAATCAAGTATTTACTTTTCTTGTTACACATTAGACCTAGCTTTTCTTAGCTTAGTTTAACCAAGTTTTACATACAATGGAGGGGTATTACATAATGAAGCTTTAAAACTATAATAAATTTTATAAAAAAATGACAAATAGAATTAATGCATTTCACGAGCTAGTAGTTTTTAAAGGCAATATTTTCATAAAAAAATTAAACAAAAAACTACTATTATTAGTACTTTTCTCATTTAATGAAGCTTTAAAATTATAATAAGTTTTATACCAAAAGTGGGAAATAGAATAAACGGATTTTACCAATGAGTAGTTTTTTAGTGTGATTTTTTGAAAAAAAATTCGGTTTATGTTTTGATCTAATTTGTTTAGAAATTGGCACGGATTCATTGAAATCACAAGTTTGACAAGTGAACTCTTCACAATCGAAGTGACCTATGGGTTTTTAAGGGTGTTAAATATATATATGTAGTTAAAAACCCTTTCTAAATAACACGAATCAAGACTTGACCAAAAAATATTCTTTGTATTCTCTAGAGAAATCCTTCAGAAACTCCAAAAAATCTCATGTAAAAACTACTTCCTTTACCGATAATATTTATATTATATAAAAATATAAATATTTTAGTATGTTAAATAAATTATTATTATTATTTTAAATTTATTTTTAATAGGATAAACATTAATTGGTCTTCTCTTGTCCCTGAACTCAACCATTTGATGCCGACATCTAGAATCTGTTAGTGGAAGCCCCAAGAGTTAGCTCAATCGGTCAAATCAAGTGCCTCGCCAATGGGAGGTCATAGGGTCAATTCCCGAAAGCTCTTAGGGTGAGGTCAGTAAATAGGCTGAGTGTTGTTGATGCCCTTCAGGTGGCATCCACTCAGTGTTGAACAACCCTGGATGTAGCGGCTACCCACTGACCCAGGTATCCGTGAACTAGAAAGTGAAAAAAAAGGATAAAAATTAATTAGATATAATTTTAATTTTAATGTAATGTTAAAGTTTTTTATTATTTTTTAATAATTATTGTCAATTTTAAATAAATAAATCAAATACACATTCAATTTTGTTTTCATTTTAAAAATTTATTATCATAAATTTATATTAATTAATTTTTAAAAAGGTTTAAATATTTTAAAGTTTAAATTGAATATTTAAAATTTATTTTAGACTAAAATATTATTATTGACCTAGTCTAAAGGTACTATACAATTCAATATAGGGGATATATGTAGGGTAATGTAATGTAGGAAAGATAGTATGTAACATTTTTAAATATCACCTCAATATTTTGAATTTATAAGACCTAAAGGATATTTAAAATGTTATCCACTATTAAAAAGTTATTACCAAATACCATTGGCTACCTAATACAATGGGTTTATAAACAATAAATTGTATTAATATAACACATTTAAATACTATAAAATATTACATGAACTTAAAAAACTATTATTTAATACTATAGGAAAATATCATGGACCCATAAATATGTTAGATTTTAAAATTTTTGTGGTATTCCATTGTAGGTAAATATTTTGAATTTCCCACAGTTGTATGTGAAATGTATCAAAGTTTCGAATCCCAAAGAGGATCCATCATTAGGATAGAGAGTGATTAAAGAGGAGTCAAGCATAGGGTGAATAAATAGAAAATAAAACTAAAAACTTAAAAGTGAGCTACCACTAAAAACCTAAATTAGAATAAATTAAATTAAAGATAAATTATTTTCTATATTACTGACTATTGAATTAGAGACCTAGATCAACATTTCTATTGAAAGAGGAGGATGGAGCTACTATTGCAAACTCGACTACACATCGAGGCGAGTTATGGTTAGGGTTATGCTCCATTTTTTATCTACATCGTTCGCTCTGGTCATGCTTTTACCTGCTCGTCATTGTTACCTTCCATCTTCAATGATCTCCTCGACAACCTCCTACTACCCATTTACCCTCCTTCTATCGTGACACCCCGACGTAATGGACTTCTCTAGTGTTTATGATAGCTGGAGCGGACTTTTCGTGACACTTAGATACACACATGGAGATTGATCAACATGATTATCTGGAGGATCCCTTTGCTTCAGTCCCCATCTGGATGACCACACCTCCCATGATATTGGATGTGTCATTTTCTCCGAACCCTTCCTCTTTTAATGTTTCCCCCCAAGCGGTTACCTTTCCCTTGAACTCTGAACCGGGAAATTCATGTCCAATCGATCATATGCCTGATGTTCCTCTCGTCTGTCCATATTCTGCTACCCCTTCCCCCTCACCAAAATCCCTACAATTCCTAGCCTCCTACATTGACCCTGACCCCTCCTATTACCCTCCAAGTTTTACCTTATCCCCTTCTATTTCCATTTCAACCCATCATCCATCCTTTATGCCAAATAAAAACCCTCCAGACTTTCTCCCCAGTCCTTCACACACCCTCGTATTTGCTCATCACACATATGGCTTCTTCGAAGGGACACCGACAACTCTGAAGCGTAACAATTCAGAGCAGTGAGCTGATGAATAGGAGCCCCTTCCTGAACCCTCCCGAGAAGTACAAAATGACAAGATATCTAAAGAGGGCAAGAAATCCAAGTGTGTGAAATCAAATAACCAAGACGTATCCCTTTGTTTCAGTGAGGGCATCCAAATGGGAGATGTCGTTGAGACTGCTAATAGGGTTTTGGTCAATTGTGTTTGGGGATAGACTTATTCATCATCTAGTCTCAAATAGTGGATATCAAAGATATGGGGTCACATACTGACTCAAATACTGAGAGTTACATCATTGGCTCATGGATGGTTCACTTTTTGTTTCCTGAGGGCAGCCTACACATCGTGGGTACTATCTAAATTCTGGCACATTGAGCACACCCTGATATTTCTCAAGAGATGGAGCGCTTTTTTTGATCCAGAATGGGAACAATTAGCAGTTGGACCATTTTGGGTAAGACTCCTTGGTTTACCCTAACATTTTTGGTCAAATGATCTCTTTGGGCACATTGGAAACACCTTAGGCACATACCTGGAGCACGATATTTCATACCTATCATTTGGCAAGATGTCCTTGACATAGTTATTGGTTCATATGGACACCAGGGAGGGGTTACAGGAACACTTCACTCTCCATTGGAAGCATTATATATGTACTCAGATATTAGACTACGAGGGTGTAACATTTCACTAAGGCATTTTGACAAAGTTTGGCATCTATATAAGGAATGTCCACTAGTAAATCATACCAATGTATCAAAGCATTTATCGAAGGTACCTAAGACCGTCCCAGGGGAACCTAAACATCTTGCAACCACAGGCAGAGAACTGAACAAAGCTACCAAAGTGCGTGAGAAGAAGAGCAACACTTCCCACACTCAAACTCCCTCGCCTCCAATGACTAGGGCTCGGGCGGCAGCGATAGTAGAGCTCTCTTCAGGTAATTCTATCATTTTCTCTTTTTTTAATTCCCTCACTTCCACTGCTTCTGTGTTATACACCTCTACATCACACTTCATTTATACATTTGTTCGGAATCCCCCCTAATTATCTTTCCCCTTGTATCCCTCCCATTTGACCTTCTCCTATACCCCTCCCTCATTCCCAAACCAATCCTCCTCAGGCAATCCCTCTACATCTTCTCACTTTTCCAATCAATCCCACTCCTACAATATCTGGTCTCTAAATCATGCCCTATCATAGGATTATTTGGATATTGGTTTTATCCCCCCCCGCCGCCCCTGAAAACACCTTGGGGCAAACCCTCCTCTATATCCAAGGCTCAGATTCAAGCAGGTATGGATGTAGTTGTTGGATGTCAACTCATCAATGACCAAGTTTTTAGAGCACAGAACACCCTGGTATCCTCCCCCTCATGAAGCTACTCTCCTTCAACTCTTGAGGGTTATCTAGTCCTGCTAAAAAACTAGCCTTTCGTACACTCTTGAACATAAAAAGGGTGGAAGTAATTTTTCTTCAGGAGACACTTGGGTTAACTGAGCACATCACCCCATTACTCAAAGAAATGATCCATGGATGGCATTTCCATGCCTTGGATGTGAATGGGAGATCAGGTGGAATATATTAGGGATTTAATCCATATTTTATCAAGTTAAAAAATATTTGGGTTGGATATGGATACATTGGGGTGGACATTTTTTCATTTGAGCTTTGTCTTCATATTAGGTTGATCAATGTTTATGGTCCCTGTCAAAATCGGGCAACCTTATGGTAACATCTCCTTTGAACCAACCTCCTTCAAGTGGATAATATGATATTGGGAGGTGATCTTAACTTTTTGATGTGTTGAATGATGGGGACAAAATTCACAAATTGATTCTCTATTTGACACTATTGAGGCTCTTCTAGAGGAGCATGGGATAATTGATATCCCTTTGGCTCATCCACAACCAACCTGGAGGAACAAGAGGACGGGGGATGTTACGTTGCCGTGAATATTGGATTGCTTCCTTATCAAGGAATGTCTATTAGGACACTATTGTATCTACAAACAGTGGGTTGGTTCTAGGGGCATGTCTAACCACTCACCCATTTATCTTGAACTCAGTGGCCATGTGAATAAGCCTAAAGCACCTTTCAAATTCAATTCTTCATGGTTAAAGGACCCTGAGTATACTTGGCTTGTCTCATTCCATTAAAAGGCCAAACCTACTAGTGCAGGAAGGAACATTTTAGAAGGGTTTGCTCATAGTATTATCAGTCTTAAGCATCTCTCTATGAACTGGGCACATAACAAGAGACTCCGTGATGATGAAACCCTTAGTAACATTGAATATCCAATAGAAATTTTGGAAGATGAGCATAGGCATGGCTACCTATCAGCTAACCATAAGGAACTCCTCACCTCCCTTGTTACTCAGAGGGACAAAATTTTGAAGGATAGGGAATAATTGTGAAGGCTCCAAAGCAGAGAAATTTGGCTAAAAGAAGGATATGGAAACACAAAATTCTACCATAAATTTTCTAATGGTCGCAGATATATCAACACTATCTGGAAAATGAAAACTGAGTAGGGAATCTAGGTACATTCTTTTCAAAATTTGGCCTCTCTTGGAACTTCTCATTTTAGGAATCTTTATAATGCACCACGCAATGCATCTTTAGCAGAAATCATAAGGGTGGCCCATCTATTCCCTTGCTTTGTAGATTAGGAGGATGCAGAGGACTTGATAAAGCCTATATCGATGGGGGAGCTTGAATATACAATGGAATGGTTCAAGAAGGACAAGAGACTCATACCAAATGGATGGCCTGTGGAGTTTTATACAACCTTCTTTAATATTCTTGATGAGAACCTACTCAAAATCATTGAAGAATTCCACACTTTTAGTTGCATGTACGAGGTATTCAACTCCACATTTATAGCACTCATTCCAAAATGTGATCATCCAAAATCCTTCAACTATTTTTTACCAATATCGCTCTACAACTATATTTACAAAATGATAGATAAAATTATTGCAAATCACCTCTGTCCCATCCTCTATACACAAATCTCATCTGAATAATTTTCTTTGCTCAAGGATCCCAAGATACATGAAGCTATTGGAACAACTTAGGAGGTCATGCACTCCATCAAGACTAAAAAATTGAAAGGTATGATTCTCAAGGTATACCTTTCAAAATCCTTTGATCGTGCTAGTTGGTTATTGGTTGAGGGGAAAGTACCCCTAGGGTCCTTTGGGTTAAGACTCTACCAGACCGAAAATTGCTTATTCAAAGAAACACACACACAGCCATTATCTTTACTGTAAGCAAATTCTAATGTTTAGGGTACGTACCTAAGGTCCTACGTTCGAGAAGGCCTTTAGGGTCCAAACCCTTCTTGGAGTTCCCTTCTTCTTCTTTGACCTGTAAAACAAACAAATCAAAGAACACAACAGTACATGGACAAATACTTATATGAAAACCATCTTCATGCTATAAAGTTAGTTATAAAAATCTTTGAGTAACTACTTGCATAAGAATTCAAGACAAGAATCTCATAAGCATAAAGAAAGATTGTTTCGGGAACCAAGACGTGTTTCTTTATATAAAGGCAAGTAAAGTACATATAACAGAAAGATTTCACCTGAAACACCTTCAACAGGCTCCAAGCAAAGCTTCCTCCCGGATTCGTTCCAGCCTCAAGCCTCCAACAAGAGCTCCTTCCAAGTCTTACTCAATGGTGATATAAAGGATGAATGATCACCAATACACATGGAAACAAGGGTTTCCTATGCAAAATGGGGGAAGTTCAGAAGGCACCAAGGACTTCAGACCTGGTCTATGGGGAAAATCTCAGCATAATAATCTTGCTCTTCTTTTCTCTCTCCCTTAGGCCTTCCCTTTGATGTCTTTTTATACCATCTCCAAAGTAGTTTTTTAGTTAGGATTTGATTGGGAACAGTTGGGCCACGGGCACTAACAGGTGATCAGCAGGTAAAACCCGCGATCTCCACCCGAAAATAAGGAATTATTTATTTTTTTAAGTGTTTTAATACATACACGTGGGTTGGGTATACACAGACCCGCGTGTACACACATTTAACTCAGGGCAATGTCATGTATAGGGGATAAAACACTGTTTTTTAAATTTTAGGACCAGGTCTGGAAGGAGGGGTTGCCCTAGGCCATGAGTGCAGCATCACAAACCATAAGAGTGAGATTTGGAGCTATAACAGATGCCCCCTAATGTATGAGGTCAGAAGGGGAACATGATGGCCGAAATATATTATGTAAGAACATGGAAAGGAAGTCTTGTCGAAAAACCGAGGAGGACTTCACCAGAATTTAGCCTGCCAAGCCACCAAAAGGAGATCAGAAAGAAACACTGTCTGAGGCGGGCATACCCATGCTCAGAAAAAGTAAAGCATGTCCGCATATCAAGTACAAGTGGATCCACTAAGTATACAAGTATAAATGACTGGAAGATACATAATGGATCATCTGATCATAAGGAGCAAGTACATGTCTGAATATCACATATAAGACTGTCAATGATGCTGAAAGATGCAACGGATCACTGATATCAAAGACTGATCCCAAAAGGTACCAACTGAACATGATGGAATAGGATCGTACTACACTGCAAACTCAGGTGCCAACATATAGAATGTCGCCGTGATTGACTGCAACATATAAGGTGGAGTGGTATCAACTAGCAGCAACAGGAGCAACTGTCAAGTGAACCAATGAATGCTGATACAACCTGAGGTCTTCACCGACCGCCGTGGTACATTTCTACACCATGGGAATAAATGATCTAAAGTCAACCATGTGAGAAATCGTTTGATTACTGGTCATTGATGTATACCATTAACAAACGCGAGACTACTCACCGATAATGATAATGAGCGTCAAGGTACCCAGTACAATCCAACAAGTGTGAATAGATGAGCTGAAGTCGAACACCTGTAAGAATCTACCGATCAGGAGACAATGATGGTTTCCCACTGTCGATAGCGAGGAATCTGCCACTAATGACTGCAAACCCCAAGGTACTGCCAAATGGACTCTAGATCTTTGCCCCAGAGCAATGAGTCGGAGTCGATAGGGAAAGATCCGCTAGAAGGAAGGCATTAAGGCATCCTCCATCAATCTAGCGCGAGTGTAACCCGTAGGCCAATAATGTGGAAGGAATCGGACGAAAAAGATGTAGTAACCCAACCGAAGTACGTTTCCGGCGTACACAAGATGTGGCTAGCGCATGACAGAAACCCTCTGAACCAACCAATAATGAAAGCTGACACAGAGGCGAGGTATCCACCAATAGGGTCAAATGGAAACCAAGGTACTGCACGAATCCCAATGTGTGATAATGTATGCTGATGTCGAACACAAGGGAAACCACTCAGTCAAAGACCCATGATACTGATCGATGCTGAGCACAAGGTGACCTATCAATAATGAAAATAGGGCCAGGGTGCGGCTCTAGGCCTGTCCTCAGAACAAGGTGTCGTCGTCGATAAGGACAAGACCCGCCAGCAAGAAGTCAATGGGGACCTTCTCAAACCGACACGAGTAAAGGACCAATATACTGATGTGATGATAGACATGACACTGACAACCAGGGATGGCCGACTG
Source organism: Pinus tabuliformis (assembly GCA_031772625.1). NCBI lineage: Eukaryota > Viridiplantae > Streptophyta > Pinopsida > Pinales > Pinaceae > Pinus > Pinus tabuliformis. Next base: position 279,616,890 of record CM062817.1, read on the forward strand.
AAAATGAGTCAAGAGACACCGCAGAGAGGCCGACTCAGGCTAACTTCCCTTGAACAAAAGCACGACTCAATGTGACTATGTGGCAGCATATGATGACTCTGTATAAGTTCGCCATGCAGGAGGCACGAACGAACCCTCCATATTATTGGAAGAGATAACCAATCGGGGGAGAACTGACTCAATAACAAGGTTATGGCATACCTAAGTCAAACTAAATCCCACCCATGCGGAGGAGACTTTGTTTTGAGTGCTTTGTTCAAGGGCGACACGACTGACTCTAGCTGCCAACAATAAATGGAAATAATGTCCCTGTCCCCGCTCTTTTTTGGAATATTTAATTTTTTTGTCTTTTTCTGTTAAGTCGGAAAAAGAATAAAAGAATGCTATGGTACAGTGGAAAGAACGAGTGTCAGTGAAACATATGATCTAGTTCCTGGGAAAGGAACGTTCCTATGCTCAATGCAGGTAAAAGTAACATGAGGTAAAATAAAATAAAATTTTGAAAAAATTTTGCATTTTCAAAACTTATAAAAGGCATTTTTGACTCACCATTTTCACCATTTGACTTGGAGAGCAAAAATTGTGGAGCAAAAGGAGCAAACTTCCCTGTGATCAATTCAACCGTTCAAACTTGCCGAAAACTTCCAGGTAAACTTGTCTTGCAATTAATTGTGATAGTTTTTAGGAATTTTATTTGATGTTTTACCGTTGGATTTTTGAAAAAAATTCTTTTGCGGCGTACACGCGGGTTGGCAATATAGAACTTGCGTATACGATGGCCCTACACGCGACTGTATACAGATGAACCCGCGTGTGCGCATCAAACTAATTTTATACATAAAACTAACGGATGAAAATGATTTTTTTCTTCCAGGATGACTATCACATGGCGTGAAAGAGAGCACTCAGCCGTGGATAATGAAGTTATGAACAATGATGAGGCATTAGATGCCCTACGGGGATGCGGGTTGCTAAAATTCTTCAAATTGCCAAATATGAAAGCAAACACGCGTCTGCTTGAGAGGCTCATTGATTATTGGGATGTCGATGAGGAAGCATTTGTGATTGATCAGATGCCACTCAGGATAGAAGTGGAAGACATATATTTTATCACGGGCCTTTCCCGAAGGGGAGAGGTAGTACATTCCCAGGGCAGAACACGGAATAGCCTCAGTGTAGATGACTATGTATAGCTTTACTGCCCGGGTCATCAGAAGGTTGGGAGCCAGATCTCTATCCCACATGTGGAGAGTTTGTCACTCAGGATAATCTTGTTCACCATAGCACGAGTGAACGAATCATCCTCACTACATCAGGCGTCACGGGTAACCATGAGCGTGGCAGTGGACTGTCTCACTACTTTGTTTGACTGGCGTACTCCTCTTCTTGCCAACATGAAGGAACAACTCACTTCTATCAGGAGGGGACAGACCAAGAACTTTGGGTTCGGAACCATCTTGTGCACTTTCTTCTTCGAGAAGGTTCCCGCACTCCGCCCCAGGGTAGCAGTTGCCATCAGTAGTCCACGTGATCCACGCATGGGCCGGTGGGCTGACTTGATGAAACGTCTGGGGGGTGGGGAAGTCCCAAGGAATGCATTTGACGATGACTTCTTTGCTTGGTGGGAGTAGCAGATCATCGCCGTGGATGACTACCCCTATGCTGGGCTGGATTTCCGAGGAGATCCTGATCTAGTGTTACCACCGGATGCAGCATGGGGCGAGATTGGTAAGAATTTTTTATTATTTTATGATTTTTTTTGGATTTTTCAAATATAATGATGAATTTTGAAAAATATTTTTTTGATGAGATTCAAATGACTAATATGATGATCATGTTCCAGACATTGGGCCTATATGACCAGATGGATTCTCGCGGCATGGATGACGTGGCCGAGGAGCCGAAGAGGCGGCTGCGGATACGGAACGGACCATGAACAACGTCCAACGACACTTGGCGAGACTGAGCTGCCGAGTACCGATGGCCGAGATAGAGGACCTTCCTCCGGATATGCAGCGTCATGTGGTTGGCATGCCACATGACTGGGTTCGCATCTTTCGGCGCGTGGCCAACGCTATAGTGACATACTTAGACACTCATCCTGAGCCGAGGCGTTAGATATGCCTGACATGATTATGGGCATTTGAGTCCCAATTTTGTATATTTTTGGACACACATATGTACACTCGAGGCGTTTTATGAAATATATATATATATATATATATATATATATATATATATACAGTTTGACTTTTTGATGTATGATTTTATGATGATGAATGATTGATATGCCAGTCTAATGCTTGATTAGCGATAGAATCAGCTAACTAATTTTGAGATCTTGGAATGTGCAAATAATTAATATAAATAAATGATCTTTGCAACAACCTCACCCTTAAATATTGGCGATATAATAAAGGATCCCTAACCCGATAAATGTTATTTAATTGAGACACTATCAATTGAGAATCAAGATATACTACCAACGAGTCGATCCCATAAGAGATTGCCTCGGATAATAAATTGATAACAACTGTATACTCGGCCATATTGTTTGAAGCAGGACCGATACACACGCCTCTTGATACCATCAATTGACCAGTTGGATAATAAAGTACCCAAGCTGCGGAAGCAAGATTCTGGGTGTGTCGACTAGCACCATCGGCGAACCCAAAATAGACCAAATCATCCATCAGCACCTGCCACAGTAGACCAAAAAGCACTGATATCAGAAAACGCTCGACGATATATGTATAAATATATACATAAAGTACAAAGAAGTCATTGCCCAGCCTGAACTAAGCAAAGTACTTCTTTAGGTAGAGCCCATCAGGAGGCTCCGCCCACTGACTCCTAGGGATGTTTATAGGTACGACGATCGAACCAATCAATATACTCTCTTCGAAAAATGAATGTGCTGGAGCCAAAGGGACCGTACAAACATCACTAGTCGAACTGGAGGACCAAGATTCGACTTCACACACAGGGGCATAAAAGTGTAACCGACGATGTAAATCTTCCAAAGGTCGATCTATGACCATCATTGCTTCGAATATTGCTTCATCCGATGGAAAAACAATATCCGAGCAATCCGATGCAAAGGTGGAATCAAGGGTCCGAAAATGAGCCACATCACCATCTATTTCTTTCCCAAAGGAAATAGTAGAATGGTTATCTACAGAGTTATCGATAGATTCGCATCTAGGTTCCACTGTAGATATAAGAGATTCTATTCCACCCACCTTGTCGTCACCTGATGTGGTCGCAGATGAAGCTAAGGTTCCAGGATTCGAAGAATAAGGAGTTTGGACAAACTCTCTCCGTAAAGGATCCCCAGAGGATGAAATTGTATCTATACCAGCTGTAGGAGGGGGAAGATTAAACGTGCCCATCAATGAAGAGTACATCCCGACTCCTAGACTCTCGGTAGGTGGACGGGGGTTACCCACTAAAGGAATAGTAGAGTCAGAGTTTGCTTGAGGATCAACTGGACAATAGTCCAATTGGTCAACCTTAATGATTTTCCCCTCATGAGGAAAGCAAATGACACAAAATAGAGTCAAAACCACGACATCCATCTTGTATACCCAGTTCCTTCCTAATAGGAGATTATAGTCTAGGTTAGCGTCTATGACCTCTACTTCAATATTAACGACCTTTCCTCCAACACATATAGGAAAGGCCGGGATAATCCCGTATGGCCTATGAGAGTGACCATCAAATGCTGTCAATAGGGTAGGTGAAGGAACAACCGACGGTGATCCAATGGCCTTCCAGCATAACATAGACATGACACACGTGGAAGCTCCCTCATCTACAACCGTCCGAAAAATATTCGTTTTCTGGTAGGTAGACTTTATCTGGAAAGCCATGTGATGAGGAAGTCTCTTTTTGACATTACTCATATCAAAAGTGAGAGCTAAGGAGTTACTTGGATCCACTGCCCCCATTGCCGATAGCAAGGCACTTCGTTGAGCAGGACATGACTGGAGAACCTCTAACGTGGACATAGCACATGGACTCTGGGCCATATCCTCAACAATGGAGTAATTCTGGGCTGCCCTAATATTAGGGTTGATAGTCGCGCGTTTTGCGGAACCTTTCGGCACCCAAGGTATAGTCTCAACAGAAGGTCGCTCAATATGAAGTGGGTTGTTAGTTTCGAGAACTGATTTACCCTTAGAATTTTCACCTTCACCATAATCACATGACCGTGTGGCCACGTTAGCGTGAGCACCCATCATGAAAACATTTGATGACTTGTCCCCTTCCTGGTTGCCCCCTGAGGAGGTCCCAGGATTCAAACTCACGCCAGCAAGAAGTTGCTGCCCTTGGGGAAACGGGTTAGTTAACACAGCTTGCGAACTAGAAGTCTCTTGCTGTCCTAACAAGGGCTGAGCGTCTTCAATCCTAGGGCAGAGATGAGTTAGATGGTCTCCACTACATAACTTGCAAGGAAACTTGACTTTCTTTCTCGACTCATTTCCACCACCACCAGCATTGTTACCGGATTTATTTGCATCGGGCTTCCCATCCGAGTTCTTCTTCTTACCACGTCCTTTCTTCTTCCCATTGGAATTTTGATTTCCTTTGGGGTTATCGGATTGGACGACATTAATTGAAGAAGTTTGGGAAGCGGGAGGATTAGACAATGTGACTTGGTTGTTAGCAACAGTTTGCAAAGACAACTGCTGCAATTGATTCAACAAGTTCACTGTAGATGTGTCTACTGACCCAACGATACCGTCCGCGTGCGGACCTGGCTTTGGCTTAGCTAAATCAACCTTAGATCCAGGAGCATCTGGCAAGTACTTTTGTAGGATCCCAGACTGAGAGTAGATCAATTCCAATTGCTGGGCCCTAAAAATGGCTTGCTCCTCAGAATAGACCCCAGACATGGAGACATCCTTGGAGATCTCGGGTTGTAAAGACTTCAAAAACCACTCGAGACGGTATTCCGGAGGAATTTCGGCTTTAATGAGCCTCTTTCTCCGTCTCCATTCCTGAATGTGATCGGAAATGTGAGTAGCCTTATCCTGACGAAAGGTGGCCAGAAGTTCAGTTCCGGCGTCATAGCAGACAGGCAACTGAAAGTGATTTAAGAAAATATTGGCTAAGTCAGCGAACGATGTAAAGCTGCCCCCTGGCAACTCTATATACCACTTGGCCGCATTACCAGTCAAGGTGCGCTGAAAGAGTCTCAACCTAATCGAATCCTCGATGAGGGAGTTGGATGAGCACCACAGATGGAATGTGGTTACGTGGTCGCCCGGGTCCTCACCACTCTTCCCTTCGAATTTTGGAATGTCCGAAGGGAGTTTGGTTGGGACCGGAGGCCAGGCCGGATTATACCTGATTGGATCATTTGTTAACTTTGTGAGATCTGGCAAGTTTAACGTTGCCAGAAACGGAAGCCTAGGAGGACCTAGGGGATTCCACCCAGATTGGGCAGAACTCCCAAAGCTCTGAAAAGATTGTCCTGGAATTTGGGAGGCACCAGGCTGCCCGAAGTGACCAGTAGAACCGGCTGAACCAAAAGGCAAGCCTTGTGGTCCAGCAAAATTCGGAGTTTGACCAACTCCTGCCGTATAACCTCCATAACCTGCAAAGTTTCCTCCTAAAGAATGGTAAGGAGTTGATAACCTCTGATATGGATTCCAAGCCGATGCAAGGGGAGGAATACTTTGAAACGAACTAACCGTGGTGTATGGCCTATTCCCTTGTTGGCCGATAAACGGATTCCCAGTTCCCGCGCTACTAACCCCAGGGTTATTCCAACCTTGGAAAGGATTGCATGGATCCTACCGTCGGGTTGGAATGTGGTATATGACCACTTCCGAAAGGAAAACCCTGGAATGAAGCCGATCTGCCCATCATGGACGTAGCGGCACTAAACGGAACCGATGGAATACCCTGTGATTGGGTGCCAAAAGAGAAGAGTCCAGTACCAAAAGCATTGGTTTGGGCATTTCCACTCGTAGACGGAATGGAGGTAGACCCAAGTAGAGATGTGCTCGCAAAAGATCCAAACAAGGAAGTGGAGGGGATGGAAATATTTCCTCCCCCTTGCATTGATGTAGGGCTTTGCATAGTCGTAGCACTCGTAGAAGCCATGCTTCCAGTAGTGGTCATGAATGGTAAGCGCGAAGCGTAACCTGGACTTGATGGTCTATGTGACGGAGTCCCAACGTATTGCAATACGTCTGGATGACTAAATGGTAGGGGAGAATTCGGAGCCCCTAACGACTCTGAGAATTCTTCTACCTCTACGTTATTCTCCGCTTGAAAAAGAACTCGAGAAAGGACTGGATTATCCCTCTCTTGTTCAGAAGTACCAGGCCTTGCTTGGGCAATAATGCCTCCGCTAGGAGGATCAATCTCCGATGCGTCAACCGGCGTAGGACGGACCCCACCGATGGTACTCCCTCTGCGCCTTCTCAGAGAAGGCTCTAAACTTGGCGGCGAAAGACCACGAAGTCTTCGAGACCGTCTAGGAGATCGGTCAGCCACTTTGAATTTTTTGTTATGATCTAACTAAAGACTCAAAAAATTGAAAGCTAGGCCAACTAGGAGCACAGAGCACACACTATAAAGTCCCTAAAGACACAGCCAGTCAAACAACTCCCACGTATTTCCGCTCCGGGTGATTAGGACCGGACACCAAAATACGAGAAAGTGAATCAAGGGGCCTTCCGAAGATAGTCTGGGATGATGAGGGCCCAGTCCTATCAGCGAAGGTATCAGAGGAAGTTACGCTGACCTCCTAACAACAGCCTGCGCCGGTGCAAGCCCCCAAGCTTCGCAAGGGTGCCCTCCAATAGTACTGTCGAGAGTGATACAACGTCAACCTCAGGTGCCACGGGATTCCCCTCCGCAGCCACCTGTGTAGATCCCTAGGAGAGGCAACTATGGGTACCAACTCGTCGCAGAAGCCAGGCGGAACAGTCGTGAGGTAAGTTCGGACAAGTAGGAGAGGGGGTATCTCTCTTCCCTGTCTTCACAGACCCTCGTGCTTAACTCCCAGATCCGGAGCTTTCCTGGTCTTCCTAACGCTATTGGATTTTCTCTCGTTAATTAGACTCTTATGTTTGACGTTTTATGTGGCCTTGGAGAGTTAACTCTCCACTCGCCTAATCCAAGGCCCTAAAATCCTAAACTTGTTGGTGTAACTGACTAAAACAAAAAGTTCTAGTGGATTTTAATTAGCGCTTGATTTTATTAGGCTGTTCTTTAAGTCATAGGGTAATGGAGATGAAACTTGTGGTGTTTTTATGGACGCAAAAGAAATTAATAAAACTTAGCTACATGCACATGCACTTTTTGTTTTCGATGAAGAGCAATTTCTATGAGGTTCAGAGGTACTTCTAATATAAACAAATTTTCATTTTCTTTTCAGACTCCATACTCACAAAAACTAACAAAACTATATATGCCTAAAAAAGAGATGCAAATCTATCCTAATGCAAAAACTATATGTGGATGCAAGATTTAAAGACTACTCTAAAATCAAAGAAGGAAAGTTGCTGCCTTATCAAATTTGTCTTGCCACTAAAATGCTTAGATAGAAGATGATGTGTTACCAATCATTTCGTCCAAACAATAAAAACAAGTTCTAAGATAAACACAAAGCACTTTCACTTCACAAAAAAGGAAATCAAATGAGAAGCAAGTTTAAGAATGCGAAACTCAAAACTTTCAAAAGATTTTCTTTCAATGAAGCCAAGAAGTCTTTTTCAAAGAATGCTCTCAAAAATACTAACACCAATGATTGATGAATAGGCAACCAAAAACTTTTGTGAATTGACACCTTTCAAATGATGAAAACCCAACAAAAACAAATGCGTTTGAAATCGCTCATGACAATCAAAAGCAACAATGAAAGTCCAAAAGATCAAAAGGCAAGTTTCAAGAAAATGGTAACAAACAACTTTCCCGAAACAAAGGAGCAAATGGTCATAAAAATGGTTTCGTTAAGCAAACAAAAGGTCACCAAAACAAAATGAACACAAAGATTGAACCCAATCTTCCTACTCTGCTAAAACAGAGCAGTCAAGATTCTTAATCAGAAATCTTGTGTGTCAATAAACAATGATGCTTGCAATCAACGAAAACAAGACTAATACTCCTTATAACTAGAAAGAGTTCAGAACAAGATGCCCCCTGTTAAACAGAGGACTATTACTGGAAAATGACTGCTTCAAACTGACCCAAACTACCAGACAAACATTCAACAAAAAGGAAATTTATAAATCTTGAAAATTAGATAATATACGCGCCTGCAGTGATGTGCAGAGTGCGTGTACACGCGACTGTAACTGAGGAAACCTGCGTATACGCGGGTTCACTTAGTACAAATTGCATATATACGCTTCTGTAATCCAGCAAAACAGCGTATCTGAAGATTTTCAAGAAGAGTAAAAAACACAGACTGAAAAAACTAGAAAAGCTTAGAGTTCAAGAACAGATCAGACAGTCAGAGCCAGCAAACAGAGAGGCTGAGCCTTGATTGGCTTGAAGACTACCCAAACTAGGAACAACAAGAGTGTTGTTCCCCAGTGGAGTCACCAATTCTATTTGAGGGGAAAGTACCCCTAGGGTCCTTTGGGTTAAGACTCTACCAGACTGAAAATTGCTTATTCAAAGAAACACACACACAGCCATTATCTTTACTGTAAGCAAATTCTAATGTTTAGGGTACGTACCTAAGGTCCTACGTTCGAGAAGGCCTTTAGGGTCCAAACCCTTCTTGGAGTTCCCTTCTTCTTCTTTGACTTGTAAAATAAACAAATCAAAGAACACAACAATACATGGACAAATACTTATATGAAAACCATCTTCATGCTATAAAGTTAGTTATAAAAATCTTTGAGTAACTACTTGCATAAGAATTCAAGACAAGAATCTCATAAGCATAAAGAAAGATTGTTTCGGGAACCAAGACGTGTTTCTTTATATAAAGACAAGTAAAGTACATATAACGGAAAGATTTCACCTGAAACACCTTCAGCAGGCTCCAAGCAAAGCTTCCTCCCGGATTCGTTCCAGCCTCAAGCCTCCAACAAGAGCTCCTTCCAAGTCTTACTCAATGGTGATATAAAGGATGAATGATCACCAATACACATGGAAACAAGGGTTTCCTATGCAAAATGGGGGAAGTTCAGAAGGCACCAAGGACTTCAGACCTGGTCTATGGGGAAAATCTCAGCATAATAATCTTGCTCTTCTTTTCTCTCTCCCTTAGGCCTTCCCTTTGATGTCTTTTTATACCATCTCCAAAGTAGTTTTTTAGTTAGGAGTTGGTTGGGAACAGTTGGGCCACGGGCACTAACAGGTGATCAGCAGGTAAAACCCGCGATCTCCGCCCGAAAATAAGGAATTATTTATTTTTTTAAGTGTTTTAATACATACACGCGGGTTGGGTATACACAGACCCGCGTGTACACGCGTTTAACTCAAGGCAATGTCGCATATAGGGGATAAAACACAGTTTTTTAAATTTTAGGACCAGGTCTGGAAGGAGGGGTTGCCCTAGGCCATGAGTGCAGCATCACAAACCATAAGAGTGAGATTTGGAGCTATAACAGTTATATCTTAGAATTATTTTAACTCATTTTGGTTTTTCTCTGGAATTCATCAATTGGAGTATGTGTTGTATAACTAAATATTCTTTCAATGTTCTTATAAATGGCTTGGCCTTTCCATTCTTTCACTTGGCAAGGGGACTCAGACAAGGATGTCCCCTCTCCCCTCTACTACTTTTTCTTATCATGGAAGGTCTTAGTAGACTAATATTGGAAGAATGCCAACTAGGCTACCTACAGGGTATTAAGATTACCAACAACTGCACTTTGACTCATTTACTATTTTTATATGATGTCCTACTTCTTCTTAATGTCGGTATATGGGATTTGACTGGTTTACATGTTTTCATGACATTATTCAGTATAGCCACGAGAATGGAGATCAACAACAACAAATCTTCCATCACTACATCGGGATGTTCCCCACAAGAATTTCATTTTTCCCTTCACAGGTTCCCCTTCACCTTACACACTATGGATGAAGGCCTAAAATACCTTGGTTGTCAGATAAAACCTCATTACTACAGAATTGTGGACTGGATATGGTTGGTTGCTAAGATCAAGCGAAGGTTCAACATCGAGAACCACAAATATATCTCAAAAATTAGTCAACTAATTCTCATAAAATATTTACTAGAGGTTATCCCTATCTACTAGATATCCTTTTCATGGATCCCTAAGGCCATACTCATGAGAATACAAAACCTATGGTACAGATTTCTTTGGAAAGGTAGAGAAGAAGGACGGCTATTTTCTTGGACTTGATGGGAGCTCATTGCTCTACCCAAGAAATGGGTAGGGTGGGGTATCCAAAGCTTGTCACATTTCTCCTCTGCCCTTGCTGCTAAATTGGGGTAGCATCTTCTCACATCATGAAGCCTATGGACTATGGTAGTCTCCAAAAAATACATACATCCTCATGGCATTTTGGACTAGATCATACTACCTTCTTGGCCTAGATCAAGCATCTCTATTATATGGAAAGTTGTCCTCAACTCTATTTCCTATATTCAGGAAGGGATTACATGGTGAATAAATTCAGGTTCTTTGGTAAGAGTTGGGTTGGATTCATGGATTGGAAGTGGAAACGCATACAGGCTCCCACATGAATTAATCACACATCTCACCAATACAAGCATCTCTCATATTAATCATGTCACGGATCGTGAGAACACCAATATTTTTACACAAGCCTAGAAATCTACTATACAATTAAATCTCCCTGATATCTGGCATCAAGATTGGGAATCTTACATTAATTCACTCACTGAATCTCATATCAGGATCACAACAGGTGAAGATGAATTGATGTGTGCATTGGAAAAACATGGGAAGTACTCCCAAGGAAGGATACCTTATCATCTACTTGGTGCATCGACCACCTGTACTTGAGAGGTGGTGGAGCCTACTCTAGAAATTGAAAGCACCTCCACGCTCCTGATTGTTCATGTGGACAGTGCTCTAGAACAAAGCCCCCATAGGGGATAATATCATGCCAATTCGATGGTCCATCTTGGTGTTGTTTATGTAGACAAAACTCAAAATATACATAACATCTCTTTTTGCTTTGCCCTATCACATTGGAGATGTGGAATATGCTTCTCTCATCTATCCCCATACCTCTTTAATGGCATGGAAACTCTATCCTAGATGCGTGGCACAATTGGTGGGCAATGGTTAAGCTGTTCAAGGCCAGGAACATGCCTATTCTCATTTGTTGGGCCATTCAGTTAGCTAGAAATTAGATCATATTTTGTAATCATACTCCTAACTCGAACCTTATCTTTGCTCGCATTGAGTCTATTTATAATCTTATTCTCGATGATGATCTATGTCCCACCACTTGCCCTACCATCCCAAAATCTATTGACAAAAACATGTTTTGATCATACTTTGATATTTCTACATAAGAGGAGGGATGTGGAGGAGAGTTGTACTTCACCTATCTAACTCCCATTTCTTCAAAATCCCGATGGGGATGGGGGATGGAACCAACAATTTCGCTGAGCTCATCATCTTGAGAAACCTTCTCCAATATGCATTAGAAAAACAATGTATAAATTTACAAATATTTGGGGATTTTGAGATCATAACCAATTGGTTCAACAATATTTCTATCTGTCATGCATATTCTCTTAGGCATATTTTGGATGAGGCACTTCAATTAAAGGCACATTTTGACTCCATTGTTTGTCATCAGATATACAGGGAACATAACTAGATCCCTAATGAGCCATCCAAGGAAGCTACGGTCTGGCCTAGAGTTACATGGATGATACAGGAGCAGAGGGACAGGGATCACTACCAGTACTACCACATACCTTTTATGGACATTCGAGCATAGGGGCCTCATGGGCCTATCTTTTTGTGTTTATTTTGATTACCTCATAGTACATATTCAGTTAATCATTATGATGTATATATTAATAGATACACTATGAGCACTCCCACTGGGAGCTTTTTTGTAACAATTATTTTTTTAAGGACGAGTCACCCCAACTTACAGCATATGCTTATAAAGCACCTACAAAATGTAATTTTCTTTTATATCAATGAAAATTATGATTTTTTCTTAAGGGAAAAAAAAACTAATGAATTATTATCTATAATATTAAATAATTATATTATATGATACTAAATAATGAAAAAATGTATTTTATAATACTAAATAATGAAATAATTATTATAAATAAATAATCATAATCATTTTTTATTTATAATAATGATCTTCAATGCTAAAAACTAAATTAATAATTCTAATAAAGTAATAATTACGAGATCATATAATTAAATAATAATATTCAAAATAATTCATTATTATTAATAATAATTAGTTATTAATTTATAATAATAATAATAATAATAGATTATTAATAATAATTATTACTTTATAATAATTATAATTCTTTTATAAATATTTAATCTATATAATAATTATTCTTATTGATTATTTATTTATAAAAGAATTATAATTATTATTAATAGTCATTTATTAAAAAATAAATTATAATGATTATTATAAACTAATAATTAATTATTTGTGAAAAATATTATTTAATTATATGATCTATTACTTTATCATAATTATTAGGTTAGTTTTTATATATTTAGTCTTAGGGACATTATTCTAAATAATTATATTTTATTTATAATAATTATTTTATTATTTAGTATTATAAAATATAATTCTTCATTATTTAGTATTATAGAAAATAATTATTTAGTATTATGGATAATAATTCATTAGTTAGTATTACAGAAAATAGTTATCTTTAATTTAATTTATTCTAATTTAGGTTTTTAGTGATAACTGATTTGATTTTAGTTTTTAGTTTTTAGATTTTAGTTTTTTAGTTTTATTTTTATTTTTATTTTCTATTTATTTACCTTTTATTTGGCTCTTCTTTCATCGCTTTCTGTCATGATGATGGATCCTGTTTGGGATTCAAAATTGTAAGACCAAGAGGTAACTCCTCAAATGTAATCGTATTATTCATTCATGTTGTTCATTATTATATACAAGAGGGAGTGACTATTTAGTTCATCTCCTGATGACTCTTCGTTTTCTCTATTATTTATTTACACTAGTTGTTCACCCAATCCCTATGATTAGGTTTCAACATCCCCCCTTAATTTGAAGGGACATTGATGAGTCCAAGCATCATTCTGAATCTTTCAAGCTTTTCTCTTCCAAGCGCTTTGGTGAAGATGTCTACAATCTACTCATTAGTGGACAATGGCAAATATGGATTGTTTTGGCCTCAACATGATGTCGAATTAGATGATATTTTGTATTTATGTGCTTCGTTCGATCATGGAACTTTGGGTTCTTGGCCAACTTTATTGCCAAGTTATTGTCAATCATTAGTGGACTTGATTGTACTTGTTTTACTTGTAAATCTTCCAAAATTTTCCTGAGCCACACAATTTATTTTGTAACCACAACTGCTGCCACATATTCTGCCTCTGTTGTGGAATCTATTGGAACTTATTGTTTGCATGATCTCTAGGAGACAACTCCTGATCCAAGACTCCAAGCATAACCCGAAGTAGATACACCAGTTTCTTTGTCTCCATCGAAGTATGAATCAGAGTATCCAATCAAGCTGAAGTCGCCCACCTATGTATACTTGATTCCAAAGTCTTGAGTTCCCTTCAAGTACTTTAGAACTCTTTTTTCAGCAGAGAAATGTCCCTCACAAGGCTTTTGCATAAACCTGCAGAGGATTCCAACAGCAAATGAAATGTTTGGTCTGGTAGTAGTTAGGTAGTTGAGACTTCCTACAAGTTGTCTATACTTTGTTGCATCCTCAAATTCTTTTCCTTCAATGGATGCGAGCTTTAATTTTTGTTCCATTGGAGTAGTCAAAGGATTGAATTCAGTCATGCCAAACCTGTTCAACAGATCTCCATTGTACTACTTTTGAGAAAGGAATATGGACTTCAGATGTTGGGTTACTTCAATACCAAGATAGTAATGAACATAGCCCAAATCAGTCATTTCAAAACCTTTCCTCAATTCCTTCTTTATGGATGAATTGTAGCTCTCATTATTCCTTGTCATTAAAAGATCATCTACATATACCACAAGATATACAACTGTTTTGCCAACCTTGTTGACAAACAAAGTTGCATCATCAAGATCATAGTGTTTCAAATTGAGTTTCAAAAGATGCTCAGTTAGTTTTTCATATCAGGCTAACAGTGCTTGTTTGAGGCCATACAAGGATTTCACAAGTTTTCATACTTTTCCTTTTACAACAAATCCTTCAGGCTGGGACATAAAAACATTCTCTTTTAGATCTCCATTCAAGAAAGCAGTTTTTACATCCATTTGATGGACTTTCCAATCATTCTGAGCTGCTAGGGAAAATAGTGTCTGGATGGTAGCCCATTTTGCTGTGGGGGAAAGTCTCCTCATAATCAACCCCTTCCTTCTGTGCAAAACCTTTTGCCACAAGCTTAGCTTTGTGCTTGTCAAGTGAGCCATCATCTTTATACTTGTTCTTGTAGACCCACTTGCAGGCAATTGGTTTGGTTTCCAATGGAGGATCAACTAGCTTCCAAGTGCCATTCTTTATCAAGGCATCATACTCCTTTTGCAATGTTTTTTTCCATTCATCATGAGAAGTAGCTTCTTTGAAGGAAGTTGGTTCAAAATCTATAGACAAATTCAATTCGTAATCATAAGAAACATCCATATCAACAAGTGAATCTGAGTCATCTAAATCATCTCCATTTTATCGGGTTGAATTTCTAGTCCCTGTCTTTCCAACCTCATCAGGACAAACACTTTCAAGTGTCTTTGTCAACCACTCTGGGGGACCTTTCTGAGATGGTCCAGGCTGCTCCGTTGATTGAGTTAGAATTGAATCAAGATTGAGTCTCCCAATTCTGTCAATCACATCACTCAAAGTATCATCCGTTGTTGGAGTTTCATGTGGGGGAGAGAGTGCTTTAGAAGAAGATTCCACAAGTTGATCTAGTATAGGAATCCCCCCTTCAAGATGTGGAATCGGATTATCAAATTCTTGAGATGACTTTTCATTTGTGAATATATCTAAGCGATCAAGTTGCCGCTCAACAACATTGTCAGTTTTGGATGATTCAGGAAAGATTACATCTCTAGATACAACAAACTTTTTACTGACTTCATCATAGAGATAGTATGCTTTGGTGGTGTTTGAATACCCTAAGAAGATACACTTACGACTTCTTGTACCAATTTTGTTTGTATGTACCTTTGGTATCAAGGCATAACATGTGGAACCAAAGACCCTGAGATGCTTTACCAAAGGAATGTGCCCATGCCGCATTTCATAAGGAGTCTTGTTTCTAATAGCATTAGTTGGACATATATTCTTTAAATATACATCACATAGAATTGCATCAGCCCAAAAAATCATTTTTACATTTTTGAAAAACATCATGGAGCACACCATATTTAAGATTGTCCTATTCATTCTTCCAGCTACTCCGTTCTGTTGGGGATTATAAGGCACAGTTGTTTGACGTTTGATACCATGTTGGCGAAGATAGTTTTCAAATTCATTTAAAGTGTATTATTTTCCATTATCAGTGTGAATAGAGCCAATATGATATTGTGCATCATTTTCAATTCATGTATGAAAGTTCTTGAATGTTTGAAAAGAATCAGATTTGTTCATCAATAAATAAACCCAACACATTCTAGTGTAGTCATCAATAAATGTCATCATATATTTATTTCCATTTGCAAAAGGAATAGGCATTGGAACACATAAATCTGAATGAATAAGTTCAAGTTTTCTATGTGCTCTAGAATGTGAATCATGAAATGATTGTTTCCTATGCTTTCCTAGAATGCAAGCATCATATTGCTTAAGTTTCCTAGGAATTGTAGGCAAACCAGTAACACCATTGTTCTTCAACAAGCGGAGGTTGTCATAGTTCAAGTGTCTAAATCTAGCATACCATAATAAACTTGATGGAAATGTAACTTCTTCATAATGAAAATTTTATGAGAAATTTTGTGCATGAGCAGAGTTACCCCCGTAGCTTGAGAAGCCTTTCTTCTTCTATCCCTATCATGACAAGTGAGTGTTTTGATTCTTTTCTCACCTCAATCTTGTCATCAAACATATGAATGGAGTGTCCTTGCTAGTGGATGTGGACCAAGGACAACAAGTTTCTCCTCACTTGTGTGAGATATAAAACATGATGCAGAAGAAAGTATGGAAGACCAGGAAATTTAAGCCTGATTGTACCAAGCCCGATGGCTTGATTTTTTATTTTTCTGTAAAGTATATTGCTCCATTAACATTGTCAGTAAATTCTTCAAAAAATTCTCTTCTAAAATTCATGTGACAAGTTGCTCCTAAATCAAGCAACCAATCATTTTTCCAAGAAGAAAGTGAAGCATTAAATAAGTCTTCATTTACTCCAATATTAAAGTGTGCCACAACATAGTGAGTGGATTCAGGTGTTATACCTTTCTCTTTTTCATTAGTTTTACCTTTGGGTTGGTTTCTTTCATTCTCAATTTTGTCCCAAGGAAACTTGCATGTGAATGCATCAAGTGATCCATCTCTTTTGCAGCGTATGTAGTGAAAATTTGACTTTTCTCCTTGAAAGTGTCCACCCCCCCTGCCTCTAAAAAATTTTCCTCTTCATCTTCGACCACTTCTTCCTATGGAAGAATCTTGTGCAATATTATTCTCTCTATGTGCAAGGCACACAACCTCTTCAGAATATTGAGGAGTTGTCTTCTTCCCAAAAGTTTTCTCTCTTTTAGTAAATTTTTTGACAATGGAGCCAAAGGTAATATCTTTAAGGTTTCCATTTACTTGCAATAACTCAAGATAATTTGAGTAAGTGGGAGAAAGTGCCTTGAGAAAAGCTATGAGAGAAATGTCCAATTCAACAGTAGTGACTTTGATATCATGCATAATAGATTTTACTTCTGATGCAAGAGCAAGATGATCATCATTTTATAGTTCAAGGGTGAACAATTTAATCATGAGTTGAACAACTTCAAGTGCAGAGTGTGAGTCATGGAGTTCCTTCAATTTTTTCAATGCCTCAAAAGAATTTTAAAATAGCGAAATATGGCGACTCAGCTCTTCATTTACTGATGCTGCAATCAATGCATAAGCCTTGTTGTTATTATTTTTCCAAATGGTAATTTCCTTGTCTGAGGTAGGTTGTTCTAGCTCTTTGTCTCCATTTCCAACATACACTCCTTTTCACAACTCATTAAAAATGAGAGCGTGTTTGATTTTCCAAGACCACTCAAGATAGTTCTCCTTCCCATTAAGAACCACTCCCACAATCAATATCAATGTGCATTTTAAAAATGTGTACTGTGTAAAAAAAAATCGCTCTTTTGCTAGTAAAACAATTTGTACTTGCTGTGTAAAAGAAAAAAAAAAACTGTGTTGTAGTAAAATATAGTTCTGATATGTATATATCAGAGGTATATTTGGGGAGGTATATTAAACAACACATAAACTGAATTAGGTTTACCAGATAGTGATGGGGAGTAATGGGATAACAATATTAATGCGATATAGACCAAGGATAGAGGGTATAACAAACATCAAAAATATAATATTTCACAGAGATGCCAATAATTACACAGATATGCCAATGTGTAGTCTAAAAAAAATTGACATACCATTCATCGCACCTGTGTTTAACACTATGAAACCAAGAGAGTGATAAAACCATGAGAGGTATATCAGTAGGCAACATGCATGCAGGTGTGGGAGTGATACCTCAATCATGCTTGTGGATCATTGGCCTCACATAACCAGCCGAACATCTGCAACAGTTGCCAGATAGGGGCAAGAGTTTCTAGAGAGGGGAAACCTTGCAGAATGATTATCAAATTTTTGAGAGAGGCACACCTGTGGAGTGGTTGCAAGAGGTGAGTTCTGCAAAATAGGCAAAACATAGGCAGAATGGAGTTACAAAGTAGAGAGAGAAGCAAAAAATGGCACTGGCTCTGATACCATGTCAGACCAGGAGGTAACTCCTCAAATGTAATCGTATTATTCATTCAAGTTGTTCATTATTATATACAAGAGGGAGTGACTATTCAGTTCATCTCCCAATGAATTTCCATTTTCTGTATTGTTTATTTACACTAATTACAATGGTTCACCCAATCCATATGATTAGGTGTCAAGAAAAACATCGACACATTTCACATACCATTATGGGAAACCCAAAATTTTATCGACCCATAAATAATGAATGGTAAACAATCTAACTATAAACGAATTCAACATAGTATGATAAATATATTGTAATGTAATGTCACCTTTAAATTTTTGAATTCGTCAAATTACATAAATTAAAATTAAAATTAAATAGTTAAAATTATAATTATCAAATAAAACATTTAGACTTGGTCAAATTACATAAAAGGAATTAAACCAACATTGATCCATCTTAACTCAGGATCTCTACCAAGGGCCGAGAGGGATCAATTCCCCTAAGATGCAAACTTCCTTTAGAGTGAAAATAGATTTTATCTCTCTTAGCACTTGGTAAATCCAAAAATAAGATGCATCTATGCTAGACGTAATTTCATTTAACTAAAATAATTAAATATCAAAATGTAGGCTTCTAAGATTCATGATTTAGACCAAATATTTTCCAAACAAAATCACATAAAAATTTTAAAGTCGACAAATTTTGAACCACTTATGGTTAAATGTTAAAAAAATGAGAATATTTTAATTATATTAATTGACTTTGTTAAGACAGAATTCTATTTAACTCCATTTCAAACTTATATATTAAAAATATAAATACCTAAAAGTAAAATTTTCATTCAAATATGATATATAATATTTCTGTAATTTTTCCTCTATAAAATATTATATGTATTTACCCTATATAATTATATTAACATTTGACTTTTTATTATTACTATGAGTGTAATAGTTTCTTGTATATCTATATAGGTAAAATAATCATTACTAAAATAAAAACACTTACCCTATTGAGTTATAAAGGCACTTTGTGATGCAATCCCATTTTCACTTTTTTGAAAGCAAGTACTATAGGTAGGATTCATTGTCTAAAATGAAAAAACATTATCGTAATTTAATATTGATTTTAAATTCTAAATATACTATTTTAGGAAAGTAATTATACCAAAACATGTTTGATTTGAATCAATTTTCCAAGTTTTAAATTTAAGTATCAATAATTATTAAGTGGAGAGTAGGTATTTAATTTCCATGAAATATTCTAGAATATTCTTAATAGTAATCACTATTCAAAGGTTGAAATCTGATTTAGATTTTTAATTGTATAACTTAATTAAAAACTATATCAAGTGTCATATGAAACGTGATATGATTTTTTAGGGTTGACGTATTGATAAGGCATTGTTTTAGTGAATGGTATTGTAAAAAAACCTATTTGAAGGCTAAGAATCTCCATGGTAAAGTGGGGGCGAATCTCCATAGATAGAAATATTTTTACATGCTTTTCTAATTCTGTATATTTTTAACTCATATATTTATTCTATTTATAAATAATAATATTATTAATTTAAAATAAAGTTATAATTTTGTTAATTTTTATGATTTTTTTGATCTTAGAATTGTCAGATGTATCATGAAATAAGTGCCTTGGTGCTTATCATGGAATCCTAATAACATATATGATTGTCTTTCCCTAGCTCACTTATCTATAACTTCTACAAGGTTTTTTCACTTTTGCAATAATTTGAATATTTAGAGTGATTCATTGTCAAAAGCATTTAAAGGATCAAGCACACATATTGTTGTGGAGGTAAATCCTCTCTGCGGACAGAGACGATCCCTACTAGCCCAGACCGGGTCTAGCAACAATCACACAATGCTATCACGCAAGTTCCTAATTGCAAATAAAAAGTGGATGGTGAGAACCTACTTGGATTCCAACGCTAATGTTCGTAGAAGAGAAGTTGCTCTCGTTCCTTTGCCTCGGGCGGTCACGATCCCCACGATCTCCGTGATTGGACACCTGCACTGCAAAGAACAACACGAATAAAAGCATAAAATCTAGTAGATGCAATGATATTTCAGTCAAAAAGATATAAATCAACATCAATCATAGAACAATGAGAGTGGAACCATAGTGATAGTCATCTATTATTGATAAATAACAAAGAAGAATACAACCATAGTTCTTACGTCAAATCCTCCTTTGGCTGGGTAGTTAGCTACACAAGTCTTGCAAAGCTTGTTGGGATGGGAAACAAGCCTCTCTCTCTTGGGTGACAAGAATCTCCTCACTTAGATTTGGCCTTATGGGTGCAAAGAAGGCTCTTGCAGCTCCAAACTCTTGAACTCCTGGTATTCTCTATCACTATGCTAGAACTGGAACTAGCTTGCTCAAGGCATAGAGACAAGCTTTTATATATAGAGAGGAAAGAGATAGGATCAACCACATTATTCATGGGATTGGATTTATCACTTGGAAACTTCCATGAAAGGTGGAAAACCACTTCCCTTCTATGGAGATTCGAATCCAAACCATCCTAGCTCAACATAGATTCAGTTGGTGAATGGGTTAAGGAGAACCTTCGGAAGCTTGTTTGTTGAAAACTTCACTCAATTCGGTTGGCGCGAGTGCAACTCTGAGACAGATCACCAATGGCGCGCCTTTTTTAGAGGATTTCCCTCATTGGCGCGCACAATGAACTGTGGACCCGCGCTAATGCAAAAAGAGTTGTTTTCATGGGTATTTTGCAGGAGATGTCTTCAGGGCATATGAAGCTCATACTTAGAGGAATATGATGCAAGTGGTTTCAGGACATGTCACTTTTCACAGGTCCCGGAAAGAGTCCTCCAGTGTGCGGGTGAGGGGTAATAGGGACGGTGACAAACGGTGACAAATTGTTGTGTAACAAATGCCCCCTAAAGAATGAGGCCCGAGAGAGAGAGGGGTGAAATTCTTTACAAGAACATGCGTGACTGAAAACACGGCCGCCGAACAACCTGCGTAAAGAAGTACAACTGATATCTCAAGTACATGATATATGTGGTACGGGCGCAGCCATCCATAACAGAGTACATAATAATCCAGATCCAAGGCATGGACGCAGCCATCCAGAGAGGATCGATAAATAGACTCAGGCATGGTCACAACCATCCAGTGAATGAGTCATGTAGTGATCATAATAAACCACAAATCGCAGCCTGGATTCCAACAAACAAAATCCAAGGTCTTGTGCTCCATCTCGACCCGAACAGAGTACAAGTTCAGGCATGCGAATACATGAGTTGAAGTCGAACATGCATGAACATCGTCTGATTACCAGTCAATGATGAAAACTGTTAACAGACGTGAGAGGTACCACCAATGATGACAATGGCCCTCAAGGTACTATAGGTACAATCTACGTCGTGCGAATAGGTGAGCTGGCATCGAACACCCACAGAATCATTCGATCGAGGCCAATGATGAAAACCTCTCGTCGAACACGAAGAACCTGCCATTGAGGCATGCAGGCTCCAAGGCACCGGAAGGGAGTCTCTAGATCAACTTCCTGGATAATGAGCTGAAGTCGACAGGAAGTGACCTTGATCAAAGGTGGGCCATAATGTTTCCCACACCAGTGACACGAGACAAAAGAAGAATGTTGTGGTGAATCAGAATTATGTGAGGTATCAGAGGGGGGTTGTAATTCTGCAGAGGTCAACTTCTCTTGAACATATCGGCGGCATGACAGTGGACTTGGCAGTATTTGACATCAACAGATCAAAGGTCATGGTGACGAGGCAATGAGCAGATGAAAGGTGAAACAGGATCACCCAAAACCCATGGAGGAAAGTGAAAATCGAGATGAGATGTCCCCACCTAGACACGAAAACAGACAAGTGCCATGTTCAAGAGCGACATACTGCCGACACAATAATAATTATGGTTCCATTTTCCCCACCATTTCTGGCGGGTACCCCAGTTATTTTTAACAAGCTTGACGGGGATAGCATATTCTTGTGAGCATCATTTCGACGGAATTCGATGTCATTAAGTTTTAACGAGTCTGACAAAGGAAGAACTCGGCGTCTTTTCTTGTTTAGAGAGTTTGAAAAGATAGCAAAAAAGTAAACTCTAGGGGGGTCCTTTTTCATAAATTTGTGTCTCTCGAGCCCGAAAAAGTATAAAACAATGCTCGAAAGAACCGCCCGATCATTACGATCGAGGAGTACTTTTCGTGATTAGTGATTTCGACCTGAAAAAGTAAAAAAGTGATCGAAATCATGTCGTTTCGTAACCATTAACGAACCTGAAACGACAAGGGTCCGACGATCTTTTCATTTTTTACACAGTCGGAAAAGAGTTTAAAGATGACCGCCTCTTATTTATGTTTAACGAGTCAAGAGGAATAACTCAACAATCTTTTCATGTTTAGCGAGTCAGAAAAGAGCTGAAAGATGACTCCCATTTTTATTCTATTTAACGAGTCAGAAAGTAAAAATACTCGGCAATCTTTTCATATTTTACGAGTCAGAAAAGAGCTTAAAGGTGATTCATCCTAGAGGAACGAGTGGTATAAAGGGTAGCAACTAGTTCCGGCAATGGTGGAACTGCTCAAAACATGTAGTGGTCAAGAGGCTAGCTAATAAAACCACTCATCGCTGCAGTTCCTCAGGAAAGGGAAAAAAACCAAGTGAAAGCATATGATCGGCCAAAGAGATGGTGGCGATGGAAAGAAACAACCGAGGCTCATCTAGGAGAATTCAGCGAATAAAAATGGCAATCACAAGATTTAAATCGGGTATGGGTTCATTTTTACACAAGCCTGAACCATGGAGAACTTTTCTTGGATTCAGTTTCATGTTTACACAAGCTTGAAATGAAAAACTATTCTTGTTATGAGTTCACGTGCCCCCAGCATAATGACGCAAAATGAGGTACATGCCCCCCAAGCTTCATTACATTCAACAAAGTGGATGGAATGAAGGTTCACTTTCGAGATCTAGGAAAGACTCGACTTGTATTTTACGAGATCTTAATCAAAGACTCGATTTGGAAAAGGACGAGTTGTTTCATTTTTTAATGAGGTTGACACAGTAAAAGAACTATCCTCATAACCCTTGTTTCATTTTTAACGAGCTTGACACAAGATCAGGAACTATGCTCTGACCAAGCCTAGTTTCATTTTTTAAGGAGCTTGACATAGGAAAGGAACTATGCTCAGGACACTTTGTTTCATTTTTTAACGAGCTTGACACAAGACAAGGAACTGTGCTCCAACACCTAGTTTCATTGTTTAAGGAGCTTGACACAGGGAAACGAACTATGCTCCATCCGAACTTCATCATAATGAATAGAAAGTCGGGGCTTCCAAGATTGCCACTCCCGGTGGAAGGGAAACATCTTGGAAGTCAGAGCCCAATGCCCCTAGGACACTATGCACGATGGTGGCATCACTGGATCTAGGCATGGGATAGGTGGCCACGTAGTTGATCTGTGGTGGGGTAGATGCAACTGGTGGATGAAAACTAGGAGAGGACGACAATGACGCAGGAGGCATCGGGGGACTAACGAATGACACTTGATCGATAGTCACAATTCTTCCATCGTGCAGAAAGAAAACCACACTAAAAAGCGAAGAAATGAGGGCCCCCATGGCGTAAACATAGTCGTGACCAAGGAGAAGACTAAAGTCTAAAACACCTTGGGTAACCAAGACGTCTATAGAGACGGTTTTTCCTCCCAAAGTAATAGGGAAGTTTGGGAGAACTCCTAGAGATGGACAGGCTACTCCGTCGAAGGCCAACAGATTCTGAGTGACTGGCCCAAGCTGCGAGGAACCTAAATCTTGCCAAGTAGTGTACAACATAAGACTGATAGACGCCCCTTCATCCAAAACAGTGCCAGGTACTGCCTTAGCACAGGCATGGACTGTGATCTGGAAAGGCATATGGGATGGAAGGCGACCGACGATCAGGCGATTCCAATCAAAGGAAGCGACCAGACTACTTGGTGGGGGAATCGTATGATTGCCCCCATGTGCTAAAGGAACCGAAGGAGAACCTTCGGGAGCAGCGGGGTTAGGAGAGTCATTTCGGGACTCAGGAGAATCTGAAGAGACGAGAAGAACATGGGCGTGATTCTCTTCCAAAACAGAGTGAGCGAGCAGTGGACTCGAGTTGACACTCTTTCCGACCAATGGTTGGTCGGGAACAGGTTGGGGACAGCCGGGTGCGGGAAGAGGAGGCTGGACAAGAGAAGAATATGAATCAATCTCTTTGTCAGCAGGGGAACGATCTGCGGCTACAGAGAGATGTTTATAACCAACGGGAAGTTGGGGTGAAGGAGCTGGAAGACTTTCCAAGACAATGGAGGCTTTATCCATGAGTGGACAAAGGTGAAGGGGATGATTGCCTTCACAAAGTCTACAGGGGATGCGAATCTTCCCTTTTCCCTTGCCATTCCCAACTGATAAGGTAGCATTGCCGTGAGCTTCAGAGGACGATGAGGGGCAGGCTGGATCGCGAGACCATACTTCTAGTACCCTGGGAATGCTAGGAAAATCGCGAAGAAGATGGTCCTCCTTGCATAATCGACAAGGAAACTTGACCTTCTGCGGAGGAGCGGAAGGGGGCCCGACTTCAGGTGTACTCGAGGGGGTAGCTGCACTTGTAACCTCTCCCTTAGGAGCCTTCTTCTTCTTCGCCTTCTTCTTCTTCTTCTTAGCCACCTGGTTACTCGAATTGAGACTTTCACCAGGTGAAGTGGAAGATGAGGATGTAGAAGTGGGCATAGAAGGGGAGAGATCCACGTTAGAATCAACATGATGTTGTTCAGGTGGAGGGACGGATTGACTAGATGGTGAGACGGCAGGGACCAAAGAGGTTGAGAACAACTAGACTGGCAACCCAACAGTTAACCCTGGGAGGGACAACGTCGCCATATAAGGAGCACCAACATTTCCAAAAGGAGAAAAATGACCAGGGTTCCCGTCAGAGGGGATCCCTGGGTTGGTGAACCCCAGAAAAGTTGCCATCGAGAACGAAAAGAAGTCTACTCAAGCTAACGCAAACAAGATCTAACCAGGTAATGTTAATAGTGGCCAAATAAATTTTAAGACGCAAGGACACAACTTGACCTTTTCATGTTTTAAGAGTCGAGAAAAGGACAAAAAGATGACTCTAGTCTCCTTCGAATGTTTAGTGAGCTCGAAGTGACAAACGCTCAGATGAGCCTTTTCGTTTAAGGAGTCTGAAAAGGATCAAAAGTGACTACTCTGGAGAGCTAGGCAAAAAGGTTTACCAAACAAATCCGTAAAATTGCATATACACCCTGGCAGTCGTATGAAAACCAAGGACTTCCCGTACGACAGTCAATCTTCTTGAATGCTGTGTTCGATGCGTTACGGCTTGTAAGGCGGTAGACACGGCTTCCTGTGGATAAAGGATGATAGCCTAGTGGGGTCTCCCCATATACTCGACGGTACGTGGGAGCTCAAGTCCGTGCTAGACCACTTGTTGCGTCACGGAAGGAGGAATCACCCAACCTTAAGTGAAACAAAAGTGACTAGGTTTAACGACGCCGGAGCACGTCTCTAGCCTAGACCTCTAAACAGTGAGCGTTATGTTCCAATGCGTTTTTAAGTTCATTCAGTTCATTTTATGGTTGATCTTTGATTAGGTTTCGATTTCCAGGTCCTACCGTATGTAATCCCTCACAATTCCCTAAATGCAAGCTATATGCCAAAATATATCATTTCGTTCGATGAATGCTAACTACGAGAGGGTTGAGAGCTTTCACACAAACAAAAATGACCATAAAACAATCAACAATAACTCTAATGCAGCTAATGGAAATTAACAAAACTTTTCTCTAAAGTTAATAATCGCTAATAACAACGAAAAGCTTTATTTTCCATTAACTAATGCAAAGCAAAAGAGATTGTTTGTTTCCTTTTTGATGGCAAAATTCACTAAACAAATTTTGAGAGATAATAACACTGAGTAAAAGAGACAAACTTCACTCAATGAAAACACAATCAAGTCCCCGAAATACCAAGGCAGTCCTTCAAAACGAAGAAAAACACCAAAGACTTCAATGAGCCATGTGATCTAGGCCCAAAACAAAGTCGAGCGGAATCCAAGTGAAAAAGAAGTAAATCACTTGAATAACGCAATAAAATACTTAACAACCACTAAACAAGTGCAAGAGAGTAACCAAAAAGTCGACTGGAATGATAGAAGACCAAAAATTTGACACGCAAAGCCACTAGATGTCCTAGGGCTAAAACGTGAAATCAATAGAAAATGGCAAACACCCAAAGTATGCAAATGTAATCTATGCACACTTTTCATTCATATCCTAAAAATGAGAATTGTAATTGTGCAAGTGTGATCTATGCAAGAGAATTCTCAAACACAAGATGATTGTAATCTAAGAATCAATCAAGTGCAAATCAAGAAAAACGGGTGTGAGTTCCAAAGATCATAAACTAAAAACACTCAAAGGCGATTAACGCTCATACACAATTTAACCCCCCGGTGAATGAGGGGGATTTTTTTTGCAAAAACAAAAGCAAAAAGATGCAAAATTGTGAAAAGACTGAGACAAACCTCCAAGTAACGATCAAAGGAAATCAAATTAATAATTTGCCCAAAAAAAACTCAAAACCAGTTAAACAAGACTTTGACACACTCAAGTGATTGAAAAAGGTGTAGCTAGACACAAAACCCAAGCTTGGAAGGCTGCAAATAAGCAAATTGGAAAAGTTCACAGGCCTGGCGCGACTATTAGGCGGAAAACTAGCGCCAATTGAGGATTGGCGTGGGCT
Organism: Pinus tabuliformis; assembly: GCA_031772625.1. Taxonomy (NCBI): domain Eukaryota; kingdom Viridiplantae; phylum Streptophyta; class Pinopsida; order Pinales; family Pinaceae; genus Pinus; species Pinus tabuliformis. Next base: position 279,643,764 of record CM062817.1, read on the forward strand.
GTACACTGGAAAGTGGCGCCAATTGGCGCGACTGTCATGCAAAAAATAGCGCCAATCAAGTTTGCTAGCTTAAAAATAAAAAAAAGCAGTCCAAGGATTGGTTGACAATATCCAGATAGACCAGGCAGCAAGAGACAATAGAGCATCCAACCCAGAAAGCTATCTAAGCAATCAAAACAAGAGAAACCAAAGAGACAAGACAAACTCCAAGTTGTTTAGTTTGTAAACCAAACCGGAGATTGACTGAAGTGGCATTGATCTACTTCGCTAATGCAAAGCAATAGCGTTTCAAAGGCTATTTGGCCGTACTTTAGGCTCCGTCTAAAGTTTACAAATCAAACAACAAGCTAACTCCCCAGTGGAGTCGCCAAATTGTTGTGGAGGTAAATCCTCTCTGCGGATAGAGACGATCCCTACTAGCCCAGACCGGGTCCAGCAACAATCACACAATGCTATCACGCAAGTTCCTAATTTCAAATAAAAAGTGGATGGTGAGAACCTACTTGGATTCCAACGCTAATGTTCGTAGAAGAGACGTCGCTCTCGTTCCTTTGCCTCAGGCGGTCACGATCCCCACGATCTCCATGATTGGACACCTGCACATGCAAAGAACAACACGAATACAAGCATAAAATCTAGTAGATGCAATTATATATCAGTCAGAAAAGATATAACTCAACATCAATCAGAGAACAATGAGAGTGGAACCATAATGATAGTCATCTATTATTGATAAATAACAAAGAAGAATACAAACATAGTTCTGACGTCAAATCCTCCTTTGGCTGGGTAGTCGGCTACACAAGTCTTGCAAAGTTTGTTGGGATGGGAAACAAGCCTCTCTCTCTTGGGTGACAAGAATCTCCTCACTTAGATTTGGCCTTATGGGTGCAAAGAAGGCTCTTGCAGCTCCAAACTCTTGAACTCCTGGTATTCTCCATCACTATGCTAGAACTGAAACTAGCTTGCTGAAGGCATAGGGACAAGCTTTTATAGATAGAGAGGAAAGAGATAGGATCAACCACATTATTCATGGGATTGGCTTCATCACTTGGAAACTTCCATGAAAGGTGGCAAACCACTTCCCTTGTATGGAGATTCGAAGCCAAACCATCCTTGCTCAACATAGATTCAGTTGGTGAATGGGTTAAGGAGAACCTTCAGAAGCTTGTTTGTTGAAAACTTTACTCAATTCGGTTGGCGCGAGTGCGACTCTGAGACAGAGCGCCAATGGCGCGCCCTTTTTAGAGGATTTCCCTCATTGGCGCGGGCAGTGAATTGTGGACCCGCGCTAATGCAAAAAGAGCTGTTTTCATGGGTATTTTGCAGGAGATATCTTCAGGGCATATGAAGCTCATACTTAGAGGAATATGATGCAAGTGGTTTCAGGACATGTCACTTTTCACAGGTCCCGGAATGAGTCCTCTAGTGTGCGGGTGAGGGGTAACAGGGACGGTGACAAACGGTGACAAATTGTTGTGTAACACATATCTACTTATTCAATGGGATAAATCTAGTAATTGAAATGATTTGAAAACTATATTCAAATTTTATTACAATCAAAGATCAACTTTTATATGACTCAAATGACAATTAATATATGGGAACCCAACTTGAGGATATACCTTCCAATTGTGTCTCACCCTAGGTTTAACTACAAAGAACCAGATGCAATAGAAACTTTTATGTGTTAAATCCTCTATAAGTGTTTTATAATGTAGATCAAAGATGCTTAATCAAAATAATGATGAAATGCAACTTGGAAGCTTAATCAAGTGAATTTTTTTCCATCACTAGTATTTAAGATTAATTTAAAGTTTATTTATTTATTAGTATGTGAGAAATACAACACATACACCGAAGGCTCTAAAGGGGAGACTTAAATAAGTAACCATAGACACTTTAGGTTAATATAAAGAATCATTATAGAAATGAAGATCATAAATAGAGATTGGAATCATTATAAATTGAATATAGCAAAGGGAAGTTAAAATTAAAAATGGTTAAGCACAATAATAGATAATAAATACGGATTATTTGAAAACAATATTTATAAATAAATAGATTTAACATTCCCTTCCACCTCCTTGTCCTATCTCAGGTTGTGGGAGGTGCTACTTGTTTTCTTTGACCCCATCTACAAGATCTATTATGAAGGAAATGTTACAATAGATTATTTTCCTCAAAGTCTTAAAATGTCAAAACCAACAACATCATTGAATTAATTTGATCAAGAGGTTTTTGGAGATATAAATTTCACCTTAATCCCACTAGTGAATTGAAAGTTATGCTAATCATAAGTGTAGCCAATTAATTTAGGTCATGTCATCTCTATGCTTCAACGTGGAATCCATGTGGTCCTTATATGACCCACATGGAACTAGCACATCAACATATCGCAGGTTCTACTGTCCCTCTGCTACTCTTCGAGTGTATTCAACCTTAACTAGATTAGGGCCTACACTTTTTTGTAATGATATCTCACCACCTAGATCCTTGGATCCTCATACAATGAGTGTGAGGTTAATTTGATCCAAGGCCCACCATTTGACATTCAACCTATGGTACATCTGAGCATCCACCTTGGTGGTCAGCCTTTCCACCCTTGGATCCCTGAATTCAATTGTGCTTTAGGGTAACCCAACTGTATGATATGCTTCATAAGACATATTTGGGCCTTTACATAGGTGTCTCCCATCAAGACACTTAGATTGTCAAACCCCCATATAAAAATAGTACTAAAAAGGGTAGATTGGTCTGTGGTTAATTCTGGCCTCCACATAAGTGTAGGTCTTGGAATGGCCCCGAATCTCGAGATTCTAGATACAAATATATTTTTAAAAAGGAAAATTTTATCAAGATTAAATCCAAACTGCTACAAATGGACTACTCTCTACTAGCTTGAAACCCCATATATTTGGATTCCTATAGACATGTTGAGGCAAGCAGAAAAAGGGAAATATAGGGAATTTCTTAAGGCTATGGGAAACAATTTAGATTCCCAATTTCCTGAAGATAATAGCCATGGCCTTAACACTAACTCTCGTCAATGATAGCCATGCCCAAAATAAGATAAATGGGGCACTAGTAAGGGCCCAACCTACACCAAATCTAGAATAAGAGAAAGGGAATAGATCCCAAGGCTAATTCACATAGATTCAACATTATACAAGGTGAAATACGCAAATAAATCTATCGCTATTGCTTATTGCAAACTAGTTAAACTTCTTCAATTCAAGAGAATTCCTTCTTTCATCTCTATTATCACTCAAAAATTTTCCCTAGAAGTTATTAGAAGAAGGAAAATACCAAGGTAACCATAAACCAATATTTTAAGTATAGGCTCTGGCCAACCTATAACTCAGACAGGGCTCTCTCTATATGTTTTAGCTTTGTTTGCTGGGATTTTAGGCTAGTTCTTAAAGTTCAGGGGGTTTTGGATTTGTATTGGAAGTTGGATGGTGGAATCCTTAAATAGATGGATAGAATGATGTCTCTGGCTATTGGGATATGGAGTCAAATAAGGGTAGAAGAATAGGGATTAAGTCGTTAAAGGGAGTGTTCAATGGGTAAGCTAGTAGAGGAAAGAATAGGTTTTAAGGTCGAATGGCTGAAATGATCTTAACCAGGGTGACAGAGCACTTAAGAATTCTCAAACTAGGATTAAAATGAGGAACAAAGGGTAATCATGAGCAAACAATAGTTAAGAATCCTTTACTATAGACTAGGGAAACTACCTGAACTAAGGAGCAATCAAGAATTCCTTAACTTAGATAATTTAGCAGAAAACATAAACAATGCATAATAGTTAAACAGTGTGCAGTGAAACAAGTTCTGAGATATCATCCCATATTATGGAATTTATATTTTAGATACATTTAAGATTATGGAAAAACTTTTAATGAAAAATGAAAACACAAAAGAAGATACTTGTCTGTAGTTCGCACTACACATGAATGCAATGAAATGTCTTTGCTTTATTCATTAATGCAACTTGATGGTCCCAATAGTAATACAATAGCTTACAGTCTTTGATCAGGAAAACTATAGAAATGTCTAGGAATCCACCCTACATACTTCAAATTATGAAGTATTTATACAAAAAATTATTACAAAATATCTCAAAACAACTTGAGATTTAATCTAGGAAATACACAAATCTTCTTGCAAGAAGATAGAGACAGATAAAGAATTATTTCATGTTGTCCCTTTTATTATGGTTGTGTTGTCCTTTATTGTTGAATTTGTATCCCTTTATTCTAGCTTTCAGTTGTGGAGTTTCATGTTGGAGTCTTCTTTACTTTCATCTTTCAACTGATACTCTTTGACTTTGATACTCTTTGACCCTACTGCCATGTTTTTATCTATTTTACCTGGCTGTTCTATTTTTACTATGTAGTAAATTTATCCCAGTAAATATGTCATTGTCTCCCACCATTCTGCATAAGGTAACTTTACATTCACCATTCTCCTGTATATTTCATCAGCTTCAGTATACTTGTCAAAATAGGGCTTGGTGAGGAATAATTTTTTTATCTCATTGTTATAGACATTTTTGTGCCTTACAGCATGAAGCATGAAATGTCCATAATCTAAGGGATCCAAAGTCCCTAAACATGTTGTTCCTACCCCTAGAGGAACAAGGTCAGCAAACCACAGCACTGAATAGCAGTTCTCCACCTGAAAACACTCAAAAACAAGCTAATTCTGGATCATGTCAACTGCTCCACTGAGCATCTGCGCTGAATGTCAACTGCTCCACTGTCTACCTGCGCTAAATGTCAACTGCAAAGAAGGCTACCTGCGCTGGGCGAGTTGGGACATGTGGCACAGTCATTCCTCAAGGTGTCAATGCCCAGGAAGCTTCCAAAATGACACTTGGATCAGGGAATTCGACTGGTGATGAGTAAGAGGGTCTAGATCTCCAAGTGGAAGCAAGAACCTCCAAGTGGACTCAAGAACTGAAGAATAACTGAAGTGGGAGAGGATACTAGTCAGCTTCATGCCAGCTTCAAGCTGACTCATCCTTTCTCCAAAACTCCTATATATAGAGCTCTCTCATGAGGTCTAGGGAGGCTGGAATTTGGTGAATGTAAAGAATTGCTGTTGGTTTGAGTTTAGAACTATTGGGTGATTTGCTTTGAAGGAGGTGAAGAGGAGATTTCTTTCTGCTGGGAGGTGATGCTGGATTGGGCCTCTTATGGTTGTATTACTTCCTGAACTTTACTTCTTCCATTAATAAAGCATTTGAGGTTCTTCTATATGCATGTGTCTCAATGGTGTATTGTTATACTTGTGTATTTGATTTATCCTAATCCTTGAATCAATTATGAATGTATGCTTCTTGTAGTTTCCCTCTCTTGCCATTTTGCAGGATCTTGGTGTAGCTGGGCCAGTGAAAGAGCAAGGAGCTGGGAGCAAGCAGCAAGGAGAGAATATTGGATCAATCATTAGCGAAAGACATCGGTTAGTGGATCTCTTTCTCCCCTCTTTTACATCTCATAAAGAAGTAATCTTAAATAGCTTTGCTTTGATTGTTGCTGAGGTACTATCACCCTTAGAGTGGGATAGGGTCATTCCGTATTGGATACTTTTCCCAACAACAAATTGGCGACTCCGCTGGGGATCATATCTTGTTGGTTGTTTGTGCTTTTGCTATTCATTTCCTAAACACAGGGAGTACCGAATCGAACTGCATTTGAATCTTTCAAATGCAAAGTAGAGGGCAGCTACTCTAGCTCAGTTTCTGGGCATGTTTATGATTTGAAGAGCTGATCCACAAGGACTCTGAACAGCTCTTAGTGATAGCTTTTCATCCTCCTTTTCATCCTTTAGTGTGTACTTGATTGATAGCCTTTGATTTGGCCAAAAACTGTGAATTTTTGAGCAATCTGTAACTCAGAAACTGAGAAAAACGAAAGTTTATCTCTTCATTGCAGGCACTATGAAGGCAGTCTGCATTTCATTGCAGGTCCCGAAGGGGCTACCTGCGCTGAATGTCAAACTGACAGTGTACTACCTGCGCTGAACCAGTTTTGCCTTGTGCTACTGGGGTTCCCTGCTGTTTGTTGCCCTGTTTTCATCCTTGTTTTTGCAGCCTGTTATCAGTCAATGTACCTATCTGAAACCAACTTGCCTTACCACTATTCCACCTCGGTTGTATAAAGAAACTGTATTTTTTCTTTGTGTATTTCTTCCATCATTTGCAGTTTCCCATAACGAAAGTGAACTAGTCTTGCTGTGGCCTCTTAGATCTAGACCTGTGATAAGTGTCGTTTTGATCTTAAGAGTTAGTTTGTTTGCTGTTCATAGCTGATTGAGATTTTTCTTTCGTTATATGGTTTGAATTTATGTATTTCTAGTGTCGAAACAAGTAAATCTTAAGGTGTCTTTTGATTTTGGACAAAGCTTGTTTGCTTTCACTTGAAATTGAATTCGAAATCATACAACAACTTTCTTTTTGTAGTACATCAACATTAAGAAAGAGAAAAGAAATACCTGCATTGTGCATGTGCATTTTGACAGCTTGTATGTTGATTTAGGGAAAAGTGCATTAGTATGTGCTCTATGATCTGTGTGAAAAGATGATGTCTTTCTTTTCCCTCAGTAGTTAAGATTTTCAAAGTTGAAAGATTGAAAAGCTTGCTTATCATCTTAGACTGCATTTAGGAAGTTGTATTATACATCTCGTGGTGATCCATAAAGGCAAACTGCTAAACAAGATCAACTTAAAATGAATTGAATTTACATAACAACGCATTGAAACATAACGCAAACACATAGAGGTCTAAGCTAGAGACGTGTTCCGGCGTCGTTAAACGTGATATCTTAGCGTTGAGTGGTTGGGTGATTCCTCCACGGTGAAGCGATAAGTATCAATACGGACTTGTGCTCCCACGTACCGTCGCGTATATATTGGGAGACCCCTATAGGAACAAAGCCTTTATCCATAGGAAGCCATGTCGGCCGCCCTACTGATCGCAATGCAGTGAACACAGCATTCACGAAGATCGACCACTCGTACCGTAAAACGTATTCTGTGGTTTTGCGAAAAGTTTGGCACACCCTCTGCCTAGATCTCCAGAGCAGTTTCTTTTGGCCTTTTTCAAACTCTATAACTGAAAAAGTCCATCCGAGCATTTGTCACTTCGGGCTCATTAAAACATCGAAGGAGACTAGAGTCATCTTTAGATTTTTCTCGACTCTTAAAAAGTGAAAAAGCAAGTTGTGTCTAAAGCGTCGTTATAAAATTTATTTTAAATGGAACATAATCACCTCCTATTCCTGCGTTGATATGTAGGTTGAGAACATGGAACGCCCCAACCAAGGAATTCCACATGATGGAAATCCTAGTCCTTTCTCCTCTTGGGGAGAAGTTGGTGCGCCCCACATGGCCACATTGTCGCTTCCAGGACTGACAATTGGCCTGCCAATTTGGCTATTCTCAACCAATGTAGTTCAGAACACCATGGTTCCTGAACAGTCGAGTCAACAGTTAGATCAGTCTAGAGCTGCCCACCAGCCTTCTACTTCCTACAACTCTTCCTCCAATCCCTCGTCTTCGCAAGGTAGAGCCGGAAAAAGCCAAACTCCCATGGAGAAGAAGGAGAAGAAGAAGAAGGAGCCTAAGGCGACTGGGGGCAAGCAAAAGACATCTGACAAAAATCCACACACAGCACAGACCGGGCCTAAATCGCCATGTGTCATATGTAGAGGAGACCACTTCCATAGAGATTGTCCCTGTATTCCCTGGATACTAAGGGACTGGTCCCCTCGTTTGCACAATTCGGGAGCATCAACCTCTGATAGCCATGTTGAATGCTTACCGTCAACCAGCGAAAGTGAAGGTTCAAGACAAAGAGGGGGAGCAAGATCCCCCTGCAGACTGTGTGAAGGCGATCACGCCATCCACCGTTGTCCCTTCTTAGACGAAGCGAAGAGAGTTTTGGAAGATCGTCCGGTTTCACTGTTGAGACTTCCTCCTGGATACAAAAAACTCGTGCCAAGTCCTTCGTTGGTTGAGAATACAGCTGGCCCGCTCAAGTGGTCGGCTGAAGCGTCAGTCATTGAAAATGAACCTACTGAATCCAGACCGGACGAAAGTCCAAAGGTCGAAACGGCAGTTGACCCGGTTCTTCCTTTAGAAGTTTCATCGTCAAATGACACCGTCACTGAAGACTCATCTTCAAATGACACCCTCACTGAAGAGAATAAGGATGACACCATCCAGATTCTTTTCATCAACACAGACCCTGATGAGCATCAGGGCAATGCGCCCATTCCTTTATCGCAGGAAGGAACATCGTCAGGGTCATATCCGGCCGTGTATTCGGTCCCAACACCAAGCAACCTGGTTGTGTCCTTTGATTGGAACCAACTAGGCAGACCCCAGTTGCCAGCCAGTATACCATTCAGAATCATACTCCAAATTTACAGAATGGTAATGGCTGGCACTATCGTTGATGAAGGGGCATCTGTGAGTATCCTTTCCTCTATTGCTTGGAAAGCACTGGGTTCCCCGGCGCTTTTGCCTGAGATAAGAAATCTCTCGGGTTTCGATAAAGGAACCAGTCGACCATTAGGGATCCTCCCCAATGTGCCTGTTACATTGAAAGGGAAGATCGTTCAAATGAACGTGATGGTCGTTCAAGGACCCTTGGATTATAACCTACTCCTTGGACGAGACTATATATATTGCATGGGAGCAATAGTCTCCTCACTCTTTAGAGTAATGTGTTTTCCACACGAAGGAAGAATGGTCAAGCTCGTAGACCAACTTTCATTTCCAGGATCACACATCGCAAATAGTCACATACCAACCCTGAATGGTCTATTCAATCAAGAAATGTCTCCACCCCCAGTCCTTCTTCCCGATGAGTGCGAGTGATTCGGAAAGATGGGATTGGAACCCAGGGGGCATGCATCCTGGTCTGCTTCGGGCAGAGAAAACCTTGGGTATAAGGTAGAATTTCCGCGAGAGAGTATGACTAGTCCGTACCCCGTCCGTGGATGGAAGAGGGGTTGTTCTGGAATAGGATTCTTTTGTCAAGGTTACGTGTTTGACAACAGTCATTCACCCTTGTCTATTTCGGTAGACAGTGCCGAGGAAATGTTTTGTTTGAAAGATTAACGAAACAATCTTTGGGTAACCAGAAAGAGGCCAACCTCACCCTTTAAAACAAATGTTTTGATGGATAAGTAGGGGCAGCCTTGAAATTGTACTTTATACCTGGGGGCATGCAAACCTTTTGGAGTGCAAGCAAAGAGTGGTTATTTATCTGTTTTTTGGATTAGTCGTTTCCGAACTTGTATAAAGAAAGGATATGGAGTAAAGCTTAGTGAAGATGAAACTCCTTAAAAAATAGAGATCTCACAGGAGACATTTCTTATCTTACGACTGGTATATCGAGCAGTTTTAGCATAAAGTTCATGCTCGTTAAAAAATAAACGTAAGATCCGAGCAGTTTTAACGCGGTCTTCATGCTCGTTAAAAAATAAATAAAAGCAGTGAGCAATGTTTCCCCCAGAGTTTAAGCTCATTTTTAAATAAAAAATGAACCTATTCCGGTAAATAACCTCTGTGATCGTAAATTTATCAGCCATAAAAAGCCTTGGTCGTGTTTGCACCTGCCACCTCCACCGTCATTTGGCCGATCGTTCACCTCCATATGATTGTTTACCCATTTTGAGGAACAGCTGCGAAGAGTGATTTCACCTAGCCATCCTTGTGACACTGCCGTGATTGGAAAATTCCAACCTGTACCTGGAATCTGCTGCTATCCCTGTTTATCACTCGTTCCTCAAAATACGAGTCTTCTTTGAGCTCTTTTCATCTGACTCGTAAAATATGAAAAGATTGCCGAGTTTTGGCCTTCCAGCTCGTTAAAAGGACCGGAAGAGCTATCCCTCCTCTAGATTTTAATCTTTTTGGACCTGAGGGATTATTGCACAAAAAGGTCGAGCGCTTGTTTTATTCGGCTCGTTAAAGTTATCGAAAACTCATCCCTTCTGTATTGTTTTATACTTTTTCGGACTTAAGGGATTAGATGACGAAAAAGGAATTTTGGAGTTAACTTTCTGTACCTTTTCAGACTCTCTAAAAATGAAAAGGACCGAGTTTTCCTTGTCGTTAGACTCGTTAAAATGATTAAATAGCGACAAACTTGTCTTTAGACAAGAACGAGTTTCCCTATCGCTAGGCTCGTTAAAACATAGCGATGGGCTTGCCCGAAGGGCAGGTTATAGAACAAGCATATGTTATCCTCCTCAAGCTTGACAAAAATAAAGAGGTACTGGTCAGAAATGACTGGGGAAAAATTGGGAGAACCTCAAAGCTTTAATGGTAGCAAGTCGCTCTTGAACATGACACTTTTCCTCCGTATCACATCGGGTTGGGTTGTTTCATTCACCGGTCTCATCACCATGGTCTCGCCAAACCATCCACATTTGGGGTAATGCTATCGATCCATCGCATCAATGTCGTTATATGTTCAAGAGATGTTGTTCAGAAAAAGTCAACCGTGTCCCATCCACTGCCATACATTATCCTTCATCCATTCATGACTGCCACCCTGAATCATATGTCACAGATTGTTTTCACCTCCACTAAAATCATTAGCTCCGTTCTGTGTCACTGATGTGGGATTCATTAAGGCCCTCCTTTGACGGATCGCTTCTTGTCGACTTCAGCTCATTATCCAAGAAGTTGATCTAGGAACAACCCCCTCAGTACTTTGAAGCTTGCATGCCTCAATGGCAAGTTTCTCACTTCCGGCGACAGGTATACATCAATGACCTTCGACCAGAAGAATTTGCGTGGTGTTCGACGCCAAGTCCTATATTCACACCACGTGAATTGTACTGCATGCACCTTGAGGGTCATTATCATTATCGGTGATTCCTCTCGCGCTTGTTAACGGTTTACATCATTGACCGGTAATCAAGCGATGTCTTTCCATGTTCGACTTCAGCGCAATTTTCACATGGATCGACTTGTACTTAGAGTGAAGATCGAACGAGTTTGAAGACCCCGGATCTAGTTTCATCCATCCGGGCTGCGATATATATTCAGGAAATATAAAGACATTTGGCGTATACATCATTGCAGCAGATGATCATCCTACTCAAAGGATGATAATTTCAGCAGAGAATTATCAGTCTACCATCAGATGATCGTCTGTTCTATGTACCAAAATGAATTTATAAAGCTGAGCATGGGAATACCCGCCTCAGCTAGATCATGAAAGCAGAATGAAAAATAATGTATTGTATTGTATTTTATTACAGGTCACCTCTCAGCGATTGAATGAACTTCGGATCCTCCTGATAAAGCATTTCACCCGATAAACGACCTCATACTTTAGGGGGCAACTGTTATAGACATTTTTGTGCCTTACAGCATGAAGCATGAAATGTCCATAATCTAAGGGATCCAAAGTCCCTAAACATGTTGTTCCTACCCCTAGAGGAACAAGGTCAGCAAACCACAGCACTGAATAGCAGTTCTCCACCTGAAAACACTCAAAAACAAGCTAATTCTGGATCATGTCAACTGCTCTACTGAGCATCTGCGCTGAATGTCAACTGCTCCACTGTCTACCTGCGCTGAATGTCAACTGCAAAGAAGGCTACCTGCGCTGGGCGAGTTGGGACATGTGGCACAGTCATTCCTCAAGGTGTCAATGCCCAGGAAGCTTCCAAAATGACACTTGGATCAGGGAATTCGACTGGTGATGAGTAAGAGGGTCTAGATCTCCAAGTGGAAGCAAGAACCTCCAAGTGGACTCAAGAACTGAAGAATAACTGAAGTGGGAGAGGACACTAGTCAGCTTCATGCCAGCTTCAAGCTGACTCATCCTTTCTCCAAAACTCCTATATATAGAGCTCTCTCATGAGGTCTAGGGAGGCTGGAATTTGGTGAATGTAAAGAATTGTTGTTGGTTTGAGTTTAGAACTATTGGGTGATTTGCTTTGAAGGAGGTGAAGAGGAGATTTCTTTCTGCTGGGAGGTGATGCTGGATTGGGCCTCTTATGGTTGTATCACTTCCTGAACTTTACTTCTTCCATTAATAAAGCATTTGAGGTTCTTCTATATGCATGTGTCTCAATGGTGTATTGTTATACTTGTGTATTTGATTTATCCTAATCCTTGAATCAATTATGAATGTATGCTTCTTGTAGTTTCCCTCTCTTGCCATTTTGCAGGATCTTGGTGTAGCTGGGCCAGTGAAAGAGCAAGGAGCTGGGAGCAAGCAGCAAGGAGAGAATATTGGATCAATCATTAGCGGAAGACATCGGTTAGTGGATCTCTTTCTCCCCTCTTTTACATCTCATAAATAAGTAATCTTAAATAACTTTGCTTTGATTGTTGCTGAGGTACTATCACCCTTAGAGTGGGATAGGGTCATTCCGTATTGGATACTTTTCCCAACAACACTCATGCTCAAGGAAAAACAAGTTATTAAATGTGTTGTACAACCCTTTACCTGTTGGAAATGCTTTTAGCAATGAAGAGCTGGCTTGCTCCTTTACCAACTGTCTGAGCCTGGTATCAGTCTAACTGTGTCATGATTTTTCATTGATAACCATAGGACCAGGTAGACCTTTCTCCCTTAAAATCTGGAATTTAGCCATGAACCTATCGATGGCTACTTGCATATTGTGACATTTTTCTTCGAAGTTAAGCATAAGGTTCCTTTTGGAGAGGACCTTCCTTATTTCTAAAATGGTTGCAGTCCTATATTCTATATTTAGCTCATGGAGCTCATATCTATTCTTGATGTTGAGGAAGTGGATGAGTCTATTAGCATCCTCTGGTTTATCTCCCAATTCTTCCTTCACTTTTTGGATAGCTTCTGTAGCTATCTTTACTAACTCTGTTTGTTCAAAGATAAGTTGAATTGAGGGCCAAATATCCTTGACAAAGTCAATGATATTGGCCCACAACATTTCCTTTCTTTTCCCAAGTGGTTTCTCCAGTGTTAAGTCTTTCTTTAAGGCTTTGATCCTTTCACACATTGTTGGGCTTTTTGTGCTTCTTCTTTCTACTTAAGTTGGAAAAGTTTGCAGTTTGTTTCCAAACTTGCAACCTTTTCTCTTAATGATTTCATTTCAGCAGCCTGGATAGACATCTCTTCCATGGCTTTGACTAGTTATGTTGCTTTCTCTCCTGATGCACCTTTTGTTGATGTAGCTTCTATGGTTGCTACCAAGGCTATTGCAAGTGGAGCTGTAGGTGCCAAAGATGCTGCTAGTCTAGATTGCACTACTGTGGAGACTGTAGTGATAATGCTTGTTAAAGAAGTGTCCAAATCTACTTGTTTTTGTTGGAAATAATACTGAGATGGGGGGTGAATCAGTATTATCAAGTAAAATATTCCTTTTTCAAAATCAAATGATATACACTACTTCAGTTAATTAAACCCATGTATATACGCAACTATGCAGAAGGAAACACGTGTATACAATGCAAACTTTTAATTTACTTTATCTTTCTGATGTTGATTGTTAATCTGTGTTTGAGAATCAAATAACCAGTAACCAAAAACAGTAAATCAGAGCAGAAAGACAATCGCACACAAGAACACAAGATATAAGGTGGAAACCCAATGTGGGTGAAAACCACCTGCTGCAATTCATCTCTATCTTCTCTTTAATTAGAAACTTCATTTTACAATTGTACTGGTGAAGTCCTTTACTAGTACGCAGGCTGCAACCTGCAGAGAGCTACAACCCTCTCTCGTTTTCCAGCTTCTCCTAGAAGGGAGCTACAAACCCCTTAGCTCTTGCACTAGCCAAGATACTAGTACGTAGGTGCTGGCCTATAGAAGGCTACAACCTTCTCTTTCTTTCAGGGACCATGTTTCATCATTTTTCAGACTGGATCCACAAATAACATTAATCAAACATCAAGAACTTCTGCATCAACCAATCACCTTTTCACCAATCAAAACTGAATCAAAATAAACACTTCTCTGACGACTGTACCCATATCACAGTAACAGTAACCACACACCAAATCTGAACCCAGAACACTACAGTAATAAACAGAAGCAACTAGATCACACCTCAAAAGATATATGCTGCTTTAATAACCTGAAACCTACGTACATACGCTTCTATTGTTGGAACAACTTGCGTATACGCACCTTCGCTTCACTGAACTAGTGTGTATACATGCCTTCGCTTCACTGAACCTGCGTACAAATCTATAAAGGATAATTCACTCTTTCAGATATTCAAACACTAATTAACCCAGATTATCGGACTTATAGATCAAGCAAGTGCCACATATAGCATATCAAAATCATACAAAGATACTATCATTCAAGCTTAAAGATTATGACTCATCAATAGAACTTATCCTTCTCTTTGCGCTAAGGTTCCTCCTTCATTCAGATCCAGATCTGCACCATAACCCAAATACCAGTATTCCAGATCTAGCACTTTATCAGATATTCAATAATAATTCAGATGATCTTTTGCCACATGATCTCCTTCCTCTTTTATAGTTTTAGGCCTTCCACAATACCACGGTCCAAAACCATAATAAACCAATACCATGGACCCAATACTTGGGATCAACACTTCTGACGAGGTACCATGGTCCAAAACCATAGGTTCAAATACCAAGGACTAACTACCACGGACCAAAGGTAACTTCTCCAACATATACTCGCTTTTCCTTACATGAAAGTGCGTGTATACGCATACACACCTTTGAAACGTCTAACCCGCGTGTATATGCGTCTTCGTCTAGATGAACCTGCGTATATGTCTTTTCCTTCATTCTGAAAGCCTGAACTTAGATCTGTTACCAATGAGAGTTGCCATCAAGGACAACATCTGTGCCATAGCTCCAAACTTGTGCCATAATGCCAACAATCTCCCCCTTTGGACTTGATGGCAACCCCAAGATCCTCAAAGTCATTCTCCCCCTTTGTCATCAAGGGAAAAGGGTTGTGCTCCCCCTGAGTACATGCCGAAATCTCTGCCTTGCTGTGCTGACCATGCTCCCCCTGACTGTAGGCAAGATTGATAGCAGCAATATCTATCAATCACCATTCAGATCAGCAACCAATATTTCCTTCTGTTCTCCCTCTGCCTTTGTTCCACCTGAACTCAACAACAGCTTAAAACCAAAAGCTTCTAAGATAATGCCAACAATGCATCATTAGAAGTTTATCTGCTCCCCCTGAACCTGTGCCAGATGGTCTCTGTCAGACCCATATCAGAATATCCTCAACCAGAGCCTGTCCCTACTGATATCCATCAAACCTCCATATACGCGACTGTCTCTGCACAAACCAGCGTATGTACGTAGATCCTCCTTAGGCAACTCGTGTACACCCATTTTTCTCTGAAACAGACAAGTTTTAACAGCAAGATGATGCATCAACTACTCCCAGATTCTGTCTGAGGTATTCAAATGTCTCCCTGGGCAGTGATTTGGTGAAAATATCAGCAACTTGTTCCTTAGAAGGAACATACTCCAATTTGGCCTTTTGTTCCAACACTTGTTCCCGGAGAAAGTGATACTTGATCGGTATGTGCTTGGTCTTTGAATGCATGACTGGGTTCTTTGAAATGGTAATTGCACTTGTATTATCACATAAGATGGAGATAGGTGGTGTACAAGTGATTTGAAATTCCTGCAAGGTTTGCATCATCCAAATAAGTTGAGTGCAACAAGATGCAGCAGCCACATATTCCGCTTCAGCTGTAGATAAAGCAATTGAACTCTGTTTCTTGCTGAACCAAGATACTAATCTGGAACCCATAAAGAATGCACCACCACTTGTGCTCTTCCTGTCATCCACGCTTCTAGCCCAATCTGCATATGTATCAGCATGAAGAGTGAGATCTGTATCTCTAGGATACCATAAGCCATAGTTTTGAGTTCCTTGAAGATACTTGAAAATTCTCTTCACTGCCTGAAGATGAGTTTTCTTTGGATTTTCCTAAAATCTTCCAACTATTCCTACTGCATGCATGATGTCTGGTCGGGTACCTATCAAATAAAGTAGACTTCCAATCATAGATCTATAGGTTGGTTAATGTACTGCTACTGATTCATCATTTGCGTTGAGACTGCATCCTATAACCATAGGGGTACATACTGGTTTCAAATCTTCCATGCCATACTTCTTCAGAATCTACTTGAGGTATTTGGTTTGAGACAAGAAGATACCACCTTCATTTTGTTGGATTTGAAATCCAAGAAAGTATGTTAGTTCTCCAAGCAAGGACATTTCGAATTCTTTTTGCATCACCAAGGCAAAGCATTGACTCATATCTTCTTCATTGCTGCCAAAGATAATATCATCTACATACACAACAAGTATTAGCAATTTGTCATTTTCAATTTTTATATAGAGATTGCTATCTGCTGATCCTTTTGAAAAACCTTGTTGATGAATATATTTTTCCAAACAGTAGTACCAAGCCCTTGGAGCCTGTTTAAGACCATAGAGAGCCTTTTTATTATGCATACAAGATTTGGATCATTCCCAAGAATGGAACCATCTGGTTGCTCAATGTACACTTCTTCTTCTAAGTCTCCATTCAGAAAGGTTGATTTCACGTCCATTCGAAATACTTTGAACTTCTAAAAGCTTGAGAGAGCAAGGAACATTCAGATGGCCTCAAGTCTAGCAATGGGAGCAAAAGTTTCTTCAAATTCTATTCCTTCTTGTTGAGCATACCCTTTACACACAAGTCTGGCCTTGTTTCTGATTACTTCTCCATTTTCATTCAACTTATTTTTAAAGATCCATTTTGTCCCTATGACATTCTTATCTTTTGGTCTAGGAACCAACTCCCAAGTGTTGTTCTTTTTGATCTGCTCAAGTTCTTCATCCATTGCCTTGACCCAGCATTCATCTTTGCATGCCTCTTTTACATTTTGTGGCTCAGTGGAGAAGAGCAAAGCCAAATAGCTTGAGGCTTCTGCAATTGTTCTTCTTGTTTGTATACCTGCCTCTTTCTGCCCCAAAATTTGAGATTCTGGATGATTCTTCTGAACATACCTAGATGGAGTCTTCTCTTCTATCCTTATCTATTCCTCTGGTGCCTCTTGAGGTTCTTCTTCATCATCAGTCTGATTTGGAGAGTAGTCTTCATCCTCTTCGATATTTTCATAATTTACTTGCCTAGGAATGTATCCTTTTTCATCAACCACTACATCAATGCTGTCAACAATTCTTCCAAGTCTTTTATTGTAACACTTATATGCTTTGCTGTGGGGAGAATAACCAAGGAGAATGCCTTCATCTGCTCTAGGTTCAAGTTTGCCAAGCTGTTCATCATTATTCTTAATATAGCATTTACTTCCAAAAATTTTGAAATTCTTTACCGAAGGAGTCTCACCATACCAGAGCTCATGAGGAGTTTGAGTGTTGTTCACTCAGACATTTGTTTTGTTGAGAATAACAACCGCAGCAAATGCAGCTTCACCCCAGAAGGTTGGAGGAGTTCCAGACTCATCAAGCATATCACGAGCCATTTGTTGGACTGTTCTATTCATCCTTTCCACCACTCCATTTTGCTGAGGAGTCCTAGCTGTAGAGAATTCCCTTCTTATTCCATGTCCTTCACAGAAATCGAAAAATTCATTTGAGGTAAACTCCCCACCTCTGTCGGATCTGAGGCACTTAATTTTGTGATCTACTTCATTTTCAGCCAAGGCTTTGAAGGATTTGAATTTTTCGAATGCTTCGTCTTTGTGCTTCATAAGTCATAACCAAACCATCCTGGAGAAGTCGTCAATGAATAATATAAAGTATTCTTCTCCTCGAGGTGACCTTGTACTAAATGGACCACATACATCTGTATGGACTAGCTCAAGAGGCCTGCTAGCTGATCCTTCCTTCTCAGGGAAGTTAGTTCTGGTTTTCTTACCAAACTGACATGATTTGCATATTGTGTTGTTTGGAATTTTGATATCTGGAAGACCACGAACTACCTGGTATTTGCATGCTTTCCTTATGTGTGAAAAGCTTAGATGCCCCAACCTCCGGTGCCATAACCAGTGTTCATCATCCTTGCTCAAATAACATTGTTGTTGTCCTTCTTCAAATATGTATAGATTATTTGGAGTTCTTCTACCTTTGATCACTGCTTTTCCTGTATCAAGATCATGAACACTACATCCATTGGATCGAAATATTACCTCAGTTCCTTGATCGCACATCTGACTGACACTCAGTAGATTATGCTTCAAGCCATCATCATACAAAACATTTCCAGCTTTGACCTTTTCTTTCAACTGAGCAGTGCCTCTTCCTTTTATGACTGCAGGGGTATCATTTCCAAAAGAAACTTTCTTTCCCTTTTCTAAAACACTATATGATTCAAGTTTTTCTTTATCACCTGTCATATGCTTCGAACATCCACTGTCGATGTACCATAGATTTTCCTTTCCTTCTGCATAAAAGGCTATCCCACATCTTTCTGGTTGCGGTTCCTTCATTCTCCATGTTCTGGCACTTGAGGTTTGTTCCTTCTGAGTTGTATTCAAAAACCTGCTCTTGCATTCAGAATCTTCATGACCGAAGTTATTACAAATAGAACATTCAATTTCATTTTCAAGGGCGGAAAAGTTGTTATAGGTCCTTTTTGTGATTCCAGTCATACTTCTTTGTTTTTGAGTTTCTCTAGTCATGATTGTCTTATAGGAAACACATTAAGTTGCTTTGTGACCAAAGTTATGGCAAGAGAAACATTGGCCATTGAAAAAACTTCTGCGATTATCAAATCTACCAGCCAAATGATTGTAGTTTCGATTGTCATCCATTCTTGAAGCAAATTGAGAAGTTTTTACTTGTGGATGGTTGTAGCTTTTGTTCACCCTTAAGATGTGTTGCCCCTGATTTACCTGGTGGTCTTTGTTTATTCTTGATGTAATTCGTCCCTGTTTTACCTGGTGATCTCCATTGGGCTTTTACTCATTCCTCCTTGCTGCATCAAGATAACTCTTTGAGGTGGATGCTTGAGATGCTTCTCCATTATACCCTAGACTTGTCTTGATTAGTGGAGAACATTGTACATTGATAATCTCATCCAGAGTTTTAGATCCTTTAACAAATTTAAGATTAAGAGCCTTTGTTTTCTCAATTTCTTTTCTAAGGCCAACAATTTCACATTCTAACTTCTCAAGAAATTTTTCTTTTTCATCAAGTTGGAATTGCAGAGTATCAATGATTATATTATTTCCTTCTAAACATGTTTTGAGTCTAGAAATCTCTTCATAAAAGCCATCTACATCTATAGCATCCATGTAATCATCATCTTCAAAAGCCATTAAAAGTTTATAATCATTACCTCGTTCATCTTCGTCACTATTTGATAGGCGATCACTGTCTTCATGAGTGTAGTAACTTTTCTTAGTTGCATTCTGTTTCTTGTTCCATCTAATAGGTTTCTTCCCTTTGTCAACCTTATCCTTATGAGGACATTTGGCAACATAGTGCCCGAATCTTCCACAAGCAAAGAATTTGAAAGGTAACTTACCTCGGAATCTTCCGGCCCCCCGTTGAAGGTTTTTGACAAAATTTGATTCTTCTTCCTCTTCTGATGCATGTCCTAACTCATAGTAGTCTCCTTTGCCTGAAGCCTTGAAAGCTGCTTCTCTCCTATCTGATGGTCCTCCTTTCCTCATTTCATAAGCAGTTAGAATCCCGTGTAGCTGTGACATGGTAAGGTTTCGAAGATTCTCCTTTTATTCTATTGCAGAAACTTTAGATTCAAACATAGGGGACAAAGATCTTAGAACTTTTTCAACCACAATAGCCTCTTTTATTTCTTCACCCAAGTTTTTCATACAATTAACAATCTCATCTACACGAAGGAAATAGTTAGCCACACTTTCATCATTGTGCATTATGAGATTTTCATACTGAATCCTGAGCGTTTGAAGTTTTGCTCGTTTTACCTGTTCATCTCCTTCATAGCTCAGAACAATCTTGTCCCATATCTCTTTTGCAGATTTAAATTGCATTACCTTGAAAAATTCTGATTGAGATAGGGATCCTAATAGAGTATTGACCGCCTTTGCATTTGTTTCATATTTCTTCTTCTCAGCCGGATCTGTAGGAGTTGGTGATGGAAAAGTATACCCTGTATCTATGATATCCCAGACTTCTATACCAAGAGATTGAAGATAGGCAGTAACTCTTACCTTCCAGTATACGAAGTTTGTCCCATCAAAAATCGCTGGCATGATTGATGCTTCCCTCTCGTAGTTGCTCATGATGAAAGATCTTCCTTCAAGCGATCAAGCTTCTTCTGAAGGACCTGCTCTGATACCAATTGTTGGAAATAATACTGAGAGGCGGGGGTGAATCAGTATTATCAAGTCAAATATTCCTTTTTCAAAATCAAATGATATACGCTACTTCAGTTAATTAAACCCGTGTATATACGCAACTATGCAGAAGGAAACCCGCGTATACAATGCAAACTTTTAATTTACTTTATCTTTCTGATGTTGATTGTTAATCTGTGTTTGAGAATCAAATAACTAGTAACCAGAAACAATAAATCAGAGCAGAAAGACAATCACACACAAGAACACAAGATATAAGGTGGAAACCCAATGTGGGTGAAAACCACCTGCTGCAATTCGTCTCTATCTTCTCTTTAATTAGAAACTTCTTTTTACAATTGTACTGGTGCAATCCTTTACCAGTACATAGGCTGCAACCTATAGAGAGCTACAACCCTCTCTTGTTTTCCAGCTTCTCCTGGAAGGGAGCTACAACCCCCTTAGCTCTTGCACTAGCCAAGATACTAGTACGTAGGTGCTGGCCTACAGAAGGCTACAACTTTCTCTTTCTTTCAGGGACCACGTTTTGTCAATTTTCAGACTGGATCCACAAATAACATCAATCAAACATCAAGAATTTCTGCATCAACCAATCACCTTTTCACCAATAAAAACTGAATCAAAATAAACACTTCTCTGACGACTGTATCCATATCACAGTAACAGTAACCACACACCAAATCTGAACCCAGAACACTGCAGTAATAAAAAAAAGCAGCTAGATCACAACTCAAAAGATATACGCTGCTTTAATAACCTGAAACCTACGTACATACGCTTCTTTTGTTGGAACAACCTGCGTATATGCACCTTTGCTTCATTGAACTATCGTGTATACGCGTCTTTGCTTCACTGAACCTACATACAGATCTATAAAGGATAATTCACTCTTTCAGATATTCAAACACTAATTAACCCAGATTATTAGACTTATAGATCAAACAAGCACCACATATAGCAGATCAAAATCATACAAAGATACTATCATTCAAGCTTAAAGATTATGACTCTTCAATAGAACTTATCCTTCTCTTTGCGCTAAGGTTCCTCCTTCATTCAGATCTAGATCTGCACCATAACCCAAATACCAGTATTCCAGATCTAGCACTTTATCAGATACTCAATAATAATTCAGATGATCTTTTGCCACATGATCTCCTTCCTCTTTTATAGTTTTAGGCCTTCCACAATACCATGGTCCAAAACCATAATAAACCAATACCATGAACCCAATACTTGGGATCAACACTTTTGACGAGGTACCATGGTCCAAAACCATAGGTTCAAATACCAAGGACTAACTACCACAGACCGAAGGTAAGTTCTCCAACATATACGTGCTTTTCCTTGCATGAAAGTGCGTGTATATGCATATGCGCCTTTGAAACGTTTAACCCGCGTGTATACGCGTCTTCGTCTAGATGAACTTGCATATATGCCTTTTCCTTCATCTGAAAGCCTGAGATGAGATCTGTTACCAAAGAGAGTTGCCATCAAGGACAAAACCTGTGCCATAGCTCCAAACCTGTGCCATAATGCCAACAATTTTAATTGGATTAAAGCATCCAATTCCTTTTCTGTCTCTTTTAGTTATTCATTCAACTTTAGGACCAAGTCCATCAACTCCTCATGTCTATTTTGATTCTCTATGACTTCTAGAGTTTGAGGATGTTGCAACTGGGTTATTTTCAATTGCCTCTTAAGTGCCGAAATATCATCATTTTTCTTCCTAATAAGCTGCTCTATAGCTTTTATATCCTTGGGATCATTTCCAATTCAATCACTAAATCCTCAAAGGACTTGATCCTTGTATCCTTGGCCTATTAGGAGGCCTTCTCTAACTGGACCTGTGTTGAGATGTTGTTTAGAGAGTTTTGTAGCTGATGGGAAGCAATGGCTTTACCTGTCAGTATGGAGTATATCATCTCTCCAACCCGTTTATGTAGTTCAATCTGGTCTATGGTATGAATATCCCTTGCCAACACTTCAAAAATCTACCCTTTTGAAATATGATGATGTCTTTAGCTATTGACTTGTAGGCTTAACAAAGGTCATCTGTAACTTTCCCTCTTTAATGTTAAAGGCTGACATTAGCCTTGCTTGATTGGTGGGAGTCACCTTCAGGTACCGAGAATATTTTTGGTCCTTAAGCCTCTCATTTCTAGCTTTGATTTCTTTATATATTTTTGTTGGCTTATATGGGGCGGACCCAAGTTCAAAAGAATTATTTAGCCAAACAAATCCCACAGCTACCGGCCCTTTCGACATCAACCTACAGAGCACGGACTGAGGTCTCACCTGAGGTAGTAGGGGAGGGTGCTGGAACCAGGTTTCCACACCCTTGGGATGTGTAAATGTGGTATGAGGGCTTTTTGCACCACTCTACAGCCTCACACTGCTCTGTATTCATGCGGATCCAAATTATCCCTTGCTCTTTATTGTTTATAAATCTTCTTTATTGAATGAAGTGTCGTAACTCAGATACATGTAGTTAGGTATTTAAGCAAACATTTAATGGTTTTAACCAATTCGCACACTTAAAATGAACCCAGATTCATTTATGTTCACAACATACAAATATAAATCAAACATATATAATAACCATAAAGTCATATCCGCGAAAACTCAGATTTAACACAGGTTCTTTAAAAATAATTTATCACAGGTTCTTTCTTCACTAATACATCCAGATCTTCCCTGTGCACACAATTGCGGACTCTTCCAGGACTCTGCGCACACAGCTGCAGAGCCTCTATCCTCTACCCCAACCCTCGACTTAGACTTACAAATGCTTTCAGAGAAAACCCATTACAATTTAGATCCAAAATTACATAAAAAAGGAATTGCCTTTCCTTCATAGAGTCGTGCTCTATTTATATCTTCTTATGGTCAGTAGACTAACTTACTTCCTCTTATTTTACATTATTTCTTGGGGGGACAACCCTTTGACTCAACCCCTTACATTTCGCGCTCTACATATTTCAAAGTTTCTACAATAATTTAATCCTACTTTCTAGGCTTTCTTCCCCAATATAGTTACGCAGGACCTCCACTACCCAATAGTCTCCCAACACAATCATTGTGACTCGTCCTGAGTCACTCGTCGATGAGGCTAGACACTCTACCTTGGCTTCGCAGTTCGCCTCCCTTTCAGTGATGCTCGTCGTCCTGCTACTCCTTTGCTGTCTCCTGCAATGCTTCGTCTAGCTCCTACTTTGTTGCTATTATCGCTTGCAACTGATAATGCTCATTCTTCTTTGCTCAGTTAACACAGGACACCCCCTCATTGGATTTTAGCTAGAGCGGAGGAGCCACCTACGGGGCCTCCTGATACCATCACAACCCCTTCTCACCTTTGTATCTTCGCTTCGCACTATCTGCTATGGTTTTTGTTGCAATTTTGCAAGACCCTTACTACTGTCCATAAGAGCCCAATCCTTATGGGACATGCGAGACGACTTATTAACTACATATCTACCCATGGTCTCTGTCTATCCATCCTTTTCCTTTTATGGTGCAGTGCACCAACGTTCCCCTAGACGAGGCGACGGAATCCAGACCAATTCTGCTTCATGTCTCCCATTTTCCGGTATATCCCCTACAGTTGATGTTGTAGCCTGTGGGATTGCCACATCTATCAACACCATGCTCCCTAGAGAGTCCATCTTGTTTATCGGCCATATCACTACCCTTGGGCATACTCCTTGTGCAAAGATAATAAACAGCTCCATATCGATACTCAGCATAGATTTTTGAGAAGTGTATGTCGCATAGTGGATGCCCCTCAATATTTTATAAGTGGTTCGAATTTCAAATTTACTGGTTCCCGCCTATCCTAACAGCCTCATGTAAAATCTGCAACAGCTCATTCCATATCTGGCTCGTACTGCTTTTATTAATTACCCGCTGCCTATAGGTTATAACCCTATACAAAAATTACCTGCATACAAATTCTAAAACACAGAAAATAAAAAATGCGAGAGCATAACACATAAAATACATATACACAGAGATTTTCCCCCGGATCCCAAAACCAAAACTACCATCTTTATTTTTCATTATATTCCTTTCAATGTTACAATACATATTTATACATGCCGAAGCATCCAATACCATGGACCGAAAAACCATCGTCTCCAAAACCATGGATCGAAAACCATCGCATCCAAAACCATGTGCAAAAATCATGCACAAAACCATAGGTTGATTCGCCCAACATAACATAGGGTCCAAAAAAAAAGATTCTGTGGCGCTGCCCCGGACCCCATAAAGTGGGGTTACAGGTACACCTAAAACCCCCTTGTGAAACACCCCCCTTCTAACCCCTGGTTAACTACGTGGGTTAGTCGTGGAAAGAATATAACACAACCCAACATTCTCCCACTTGTTTTTTTCCTTTCACAAGGAGCCACGAGAGAGCTTAGTCATTTTTTTCAACTCTGAAACGCCCATTATCTCTCTACACCAAGAGAACTTCTCAGAGCTCACAAATTTTTTCAATGCATTTGTAGTATTCTTCAAAGTGTCCACCTTTACTAGCAACACCTTTTTGTTTTCTATCATATCCCTCACAAAGTGATACTGAACATCAATGTGCTTTGCCTTTGAATGATATGCAAGGTTCTTTGCCAAGAAAATTGTACTTTGGCTGTCACAGTCTATCATTATAGCTCCCTGTACTAACCCCATACTTGAACACAATCTCTACAACCAAACTGCTTCCTTGCTTGCATGAATGGCTGCTATGTATTCTGCCTCTATAGTTGATGGTGCCACTACAGATCGTTTCTTACTCATCCAACTGACTGCACCTCCAAATAGGTTAAACACATACCCACTTGTATATCTTCTCTGATCCAGATCTCTAGCCTAGTCTGCATCAACAAAGCCATGAATATCCAACACTCTGTCCAATCCTAGTCTTCCTTGGTAGCACAAACCATAATCACTAGTGCCACGCAAATACCTAAAAACCTGCTTCACTACTGTCCAGTGCTCCTTCCCTGGTTTTGACATAAACTTGCTCAATACTCCCACTGCATGTGCAATGTCTGGTCTAGTACAGACCATTACATACATTAGGCTACCAACTGCACTTGCATATGGAATAGGGGACATGTCCTCTTCCTCTTCTTGTGTCTTGGGACACTATTCAACAGATAACCTCACACCTACAGGAATAGGAACCTTCACCAGTTTACTATCCTACATATTAAAACTCTACAGTATTGTCTCAACATACTTCCTCTGGTTTAACCAGAGCTTCCTCTTTCCTCAATCTCTTTTAATTTCCATGCCCAAAATATAGTTTGCAGCACCAAGATCTTTCATGTTGAATTTGGAGGACAATTGGGTCTTCAAATCCTGGATAATTTCTTTGTCATTTCCAACCAGTAACATATCATCCACATACAAGACCAGATAAATAACACGGTCACCAATTAATTTAAAATACACACAGTGATCTACTTTGCTTCTGGTGAAGCCAAGTCCCCATATAAATATATCAAATTTCTGATACCACATCCTCGGTGACTGTTTTAACCCATACAGACACTTCTTTAACTTGCATACCAGTTCTTTCTTACCCTTCACCGCAAAGCCTTCAGGTTGCTTCATGTAGATCTCCTCTTCCAGATCCCTATGAAGAAATTTTGTCTTCACATCCATCTGTTCTACCTCAAAATCAAAAGTAGTAGCAATAGATAAAAGTAATATAATAGAAGTTACTTTGGCAACAGGAGAAAAAATATCACCAAAATCAATTCTCGACACCTAGGAATAACCTTTTGCTACCAGCTGAGCGTTGTATTTCTCCACCTTTCCTTCTGCATTTCTCTTCTTCTTGAAAACACATTTGCTGCCAATGGGTTTCCTTCCAGCTGGAAACTCCACCAAATCCCAAGCCTCATTTTTGTGCAAAGATGCCATTTCATCAACCATGGCCTCTTTCCAGAGTTTTCCATCCTTTGAATCTACTGCTTCCTTCACAGTTCTGGAATCATTGTCAATAATAGATAAAGCAAAATTTGAACAGAAAGCAGATGGACTATACCTTTCCGGCTGCCTTCTTTCTCGAACTGATCTTCTCACACCCAGAGTTTGTGGCTCTTCATCTTCTGATTCCTCCTCTACTGTAGAGTCCGATTCTTCCTTCTTAAGATCAAACTCTATCTTCTCAGGTTCCTTTGGTTGGACTTCATGTTTAATAAGATCTTTCACCTTTCTAAACACCACATCTTGACTGTACACAACCATCCTTGTTACTGGGTTCCAAATATTATAACCCTTAAAACCATTCTTATACCCAATAAAGATGCACTTTTCGGATTTACTATCCAACTTGGTTCGTTTCCCCTTTGGAACATATGCATCACATCCAAATACCCTTAGATGTAAAAGAGAGGGTTTCTTACGAGTACATACCTCTTGTGGAGATTTATCCTCCAACGCTAATAAAGGTGATCTGTTGACCAGGTAACATGTTGTCTCCACTGCCTATGCCCAGAATTCCTGTCCTAACTTGGCACCACTGAGCATGCTTCTTGCCCTTTCCATCTACGTCTTGTTCATTCTTTCTAAATCTCCGTTTTGCTGAGGTGTATATGGAGTAGTCTTCTGCCGTGATATACCACACTTCTTACAGAATTCTTCAAATTCCTTGCTGCAAAACACTCCACCATTATCTGTCATCAGCACCTTTATCTTCTTCTCTATCTGATTTTCCATGAGAACCTTAAATTTTTTAAACCTCTCAAAGACTTCAGACTTCTTCTTAAGGAAATATATCCATGTATTCCTTGATAATTCATCTATAAATGATACATGGTACACAAACTTACCCAGTGATGAAACCTTCACAGGTCCAAACACATCACTATGTACAAGCTCTAATATCGGTTTCGCCCTCTTACCACCAGAGGGGAAACTCACCCAATTTTTCTTCCCATATGCACAATTTTAATAGAAATAAAAATCCAGAGAGTTGTTACTCATACCTTCTATCATACCTTTACCATGAAGTATTCGAAGGCCTTTCTCTCCAATATATCCAAGCCTTTGATGCCATAGCATGGTATTCTCTCCAGAGACCACTAGATTTTCTGCTCCACTTTCAGGAACCACATAACTATTGCACCCATCAATAACAGTGCTACCTTGCAGCTTGTACAGAGTTCCAATCCAAACTCCCCACATCAATACCAGTGCTCCCCGAACCATCTTGCAGGTATCCTTCTCAAACACTATTTTTACACCTACATCATCCAGCTTGCTTATAGAAATCTGATTTCTAGCTAATGCAGGAATATGTAGAACACCTGGAAGTATTCTAACCCTTCCACCTTGCAACTTCAACTTTACTTTTCCGTGACCAAAAATTCTAGCCTTCCTGTCATCCCCCAAGAAGACATCACCACCATCATATTTCTCTTACTCGCAAAACCACTCTCTATGGGGAGTGAAGTGAAAGGATGCACCTGAGTCAATCAACCATGCCTCATGATCTACATGTGTACTTGAAGAAGCCAAGTACACATTCCCACCTTCATTTGAGGTGGTTTTTGCCTCTACAGAAGGAGCATCATCAAATCCCTTTCCTTTATCAGGAGCTTTAGATTTACAGTCCCTTTTGTAGTGCCCTGCCTTTCCACATTTCTAGCACACCACCTTTATAGGTTTTTGTGGAGATTTAAATCTCCTTCTAGATTTAGATCTCCCACTCGATGACTTGTTTTTGTTTCTGTTCTGGGACCATCCTCGTATAGACAAGGCATCACCATTTTGGCTCTCCATATTTTTCCGTCTCATCTCCTCCATTAGCAAGGCTGAGACTATTTAGTCAAACTGCAAGGCAGTTGCATTGCTACCTATTGCAATAACCAGACTATCCCATGAATCTGGTAGAGAACACAACAAATTGATGCACTTATCTTCATCTGAAATTTTAATATCAACAGATGCTAACTGACTTACCATAGTATTAAATGCGTTCATATGCTCTGTCACCGAGTCTCCATCTTTCATCCTCAGGTTATACATCTTTTTCCGTAGGAACAATTTATTCACCAAAGACTTAGATTGGTACAAAGTACCTAACTTGTCCCACAAAGCCTTCATCGTAGCTTCCCCTGATACATTCAGCAATAGTGAATCTGAGACACACAATCATATTTTATCTTTGCCTTCTAGTCCAACTTCTTCCATTGTTCATCAGACACTCCTGTTGGTTTAGTACCCGGATCTACTGCAATCCACTAATCTTTATCCACCAACAGATCCTCCATCTTGAGTTTCCACAACTCAAAATTCTGACCAGTAAATTTCTTGATCTCTATCTTTCCACTACTCACCATCTTCTTTCACCACCAGAATCAATCTTGCAAATCTCCCGCTAAATAGGGTCTAACACAGGACCGGGCAAAACCCCTTAGAAAAAAAGGCGTCCCCTTGAAGCCGAAACTACTCTGATACCAAAAGTAGGGTTTAACCCCATACATAAATTACCTACATATGAATTCTAAAACACAGAAAATAAACAATGTGAGAGCATAACACATAAAACACATATACACAGAGACTTTTCCCTAGATCCCAAAACCAGGACTACCAACTTGATTTTTCATTATATTCCTTTCAATTTTACAATACATATTTATACATGCCTAAGCATCCAATACCATGGATCGAAAAACCATCATGTCCAAAACCATGGACCGAAAACCATCGCGTCCAAAACCATGTATGAAAATCATGCACAAAATCATAGGTGGGTCCGCCCAACCTAACATAGGGACCCCATAAAGTGGGGTTATGGGTACACTTCAAACACCATGTGACCCCCACTCTAACCCTCGGTTAACTAAGTGGGCTTGTCATGGAAAGAATATAACACAATCCAACACCGCCCGCTCCCTTTTGCCATAATGCAACCATCTTGTCGTGAATAGTGGCATCAACGGTCATCGTTCCTCTTATCAGCACATCCACATGATTCTTCTTGTGTAGCCGTGACCCTTGTGGTTGGATCAATGTATGCACATCCTGATACTCGTGGATCTATCCCCCAGACTACTTTATCGTCCCACGCTCTCTTTCAACTGGTTGGAGCAGTGAGACTATCCTTGGAACGGTTAGTCAGGCAGTCGGCCCGCCTATGTAGAGCTTCAGGCAACTACCATTCAATCTCCGTAGAAAGGGGTCTCCATTGAGTTTAGCCAGTTGAACCATGCCACCATCGGTAACTTCTTTGACGACATAGGGTCCCAACCAATGCATGTCGAGTTTACCTAGGAGCTTTTCAAACTTACTATCGTATAGCAATACTAGATCATTCTCCTTGAAGGTGCACACCATGATATGGCGATCATGCCATGCTTTCTTGCATTGTTTTTGTACTTGCTAATGGAATCCAGCCAAAAAATGTTCCTCCTCCAGTTCTTCTAGCTGTGTGAGCCTTTCCTCCAATGCCCCGCGATCTACAATACCTGTGATTGTCGCGATCCGCATACTCGGCACAATATATTCCATAGTCATAATAGCCTCCTTGCCATAGACTAATCGAAAAGGTGTCTGGCCTCTCAACTTTTTTCACGTGGTTCGATATGCCCATAGCACAACAGGGATGTGCAAGTCCCAATCATTGTGTCGTGCATTATAGACCTTAGTCAATGTAGTCTCCAAAATTCTTTTGAATGCCTCAACGATCCCATTTGCTTGTGGGTGGTATGGTGTGCTCTGTTGGTGGTATATCTGGAATTCCTTAGTGAGTGCTTTGATTGTTTTATTTAGAAAATGCGTTCCCCTATCACTCATGAGTATTTTTGGGCACCCAAACCTGGTCAGTATGTTCTCGAACAAGAACTTCACGACCATCGCATCTGTGCAATCCTTGACCGGTTGTGCCTCTGCCCATCAGGTCAAATATTTCATCGCGGTGATGATATAGTGCGTGCCTCTCTTTCCTCACGGTTCAATCAACCCGACAAAGTCAATCGCCAATTTCTCAAATGGTTGTAACATCATTTGTGGCTAAAGTGGCATTCCATCCCTCTACAATGGTTTGCCCATCCGTTGACATACATTGCAAGAATGACAGTATGCTTTCGAATCTTGACACAAAGCACCATAATCATACATGAAGAATCTTCTAGGTTGTGGCATGGCTCGCATAGTGTCTTCCAACAACCCCGCCATGTGCTTCAGCTAGGATCTGTCCGTGCTGAAACTCCGATACATATCTGCGTAATATTTCATCATTTCTCATCTTGTAGAGGTGGCAGTCAATCACAATGAAATCTACAGCGTGTATCACCAATTCCTTCTTTTGCTGAATAGAATACCCCTGTGGCACAGTTGTAGTAGTTAAAAAGTGGATGATATCCTCAAAGTGGCCATCCGCAACGTGCACTACATACAACTAGGCATCTGGGAGTCCTCCTCTAAATTCTTTGGTTCTTCGCCCATCTCAATTCGGGACAGGTGATCTGGTCCTGCATTTAGATGTCCTGGCTTGACAACGACTTCAAAGTCATATTCTTGGAATAGTAGCAACCATCGACATATGTGCCCCCCCAACATACACTTATTCACCACATATTTTAGCACGGAGTGATCAGTGTACATCTTAAAATTTCCACCGAGCAGATAGTGACAGTACTTTTGAAGCACATATACCATTGCTAGTCCTTCTCACTCAGTAGTGGAGTAATTCTTCTCAGCTTTTGACAACCGGCGGCTTGCAAATGCAATCGTGTGATCAATCCCCTCTACGCCTGGCTGAGTAAGTATAGCTCCCATCGCAATACACAATGCATCGACATGCACATGAAATTATACATCCCATTCCGGAAAGACCAATATAGGAGCAGATTCCATCTTTTCTTTAAGTGTTTCTAGACTCTTGTTGCACTCCTCATTCTAGCAATAAGTAGGATCCTTCTTCAGCAATTGTTCCATTACAGCCGTGATCTAGGTGTACTTTTTATGAACTTTCGATAGTGGCCCGTGTGTCCTAATGTATCTTGTAGTTGTTTGACACTCTACAACACTTGCAGATTGAGTATAACCGTGATCTTGGTCGGATCCACCATCAGACCCTGCTTACAAACCACATGGCCAAGTGTATTCCTAAATGGGATGAGAAAATTACACTTCTTCATATTTAACACAATCTAGTGTCGGTGGCAAGTATCCAGCATTAACCTTAGGCTCACGATATGTTTCTTAACTAGGCCAAATATAGTCCAGTCATCCAGATACGCCTCTAATAACTTATGTATAAATTCCTTAAAGGCAGCTACCACAATGCTGGAAAATATCATCGATGCATTCTTTAGCCCAAATGGCATCACTGTATATTGAAAACAACCCCATTTAGTAGAGAACATTGTTTTTCTCCTGTCTTCTGGCACAATCTTGATCTAGTGATACCCAAAGAATCTGTCTGTGAATGAGTATGCTTCTTGCCCTCCCACATTTTCCAATACCTCATCTGTAAAGGGTGTGGGGAACGGGTTGTTAACACAAGCATCGTTGAGCTTCTGAAGATCCACAAAGATGTGAATCTCACCCTTCTACTTCTTTTCCTACACCACCACAGGGCTCACCCAATCAAATTCCTCGACTAGTTCAATAATTCCTGCAGCCAGCATATTTTCCAACTCTTCACGGACCTTGGCTTTGTATTTTGGATTCAACTAGTGGGGTCACTGCTTAACTGACCTTGCATCTAGGTTCAATGTGATCTTCATCACTCCTAAATCTCCTAGAATTCCTTTCAGCTTCGTAATATTTGTTGGGAATAAACCTTGGTATTCGTAGAGCAACTCGATGATCTTTTCCACCGTTATGTCATCCCAGTAATCCCCAAGCGTGGCATACTTCAACTCTTCATCCGTTCCAATATTCACTTGTTTTTTTTTAATGGCACCGTGATGTCTAGATCTTCTATTTCGGGGTCGCACACTTCACGACTCCCTTCGGTTTCTTAAATATTATTGTTGCACGGTTCATCCTCATCATCTTTTGCTTGTACATTATAACATTCTAAGGCCTGGCTCAACCACCAGTCTAGCTGCCCGACTTCTTCTGGTTCTAGTGGCATTTTGAAAATGGCAGCCTTTACTAGTTGCAATGCATCATCCTCAGGATCCATCCATTGGTCTTCAAAAAGAAATTTCAACAAAAAACCTTCCCGTAAGATATCCCATTTGCATGTGCCATGTCGGAGCTCTGTTTCAGTATACCAGTTCCTTGGGATGACATCCAAGGAATGATAAAATAAGTGAACCCACTCCAGTTGAGGCTCCTCGCTATATGCTTTGGTCCATTTAGTCAGGTGCATGCGCGGATCATCTTGGATATCCTATTTCTCTGTTATTTGTAGCTCTAGCTTCCAAAATCACATCTGCATCATGCGTCTGTAGTTGTGCCAATATGAAAAAGTACCTTCATGTGTACCCCACCATCGCACAGGCATCGTGCACAAAGTCCATTTTAAGGCATCAAACCATTGGTCCTCTAGTACTGCACTTTCGAACTTGATC
Source organism: Pinus tabuliformis (assembly GCA_031772625.1). NCBI lineage: Eukaryota > Viridiplantae > Streptophyta > Pinopsida > Pinales > Pinaceae > Pinus > Pinus tabuliformis. The sequence continues at coordinate 279,676,632 of CM062817.1, forward strand.
AGGAATTCTTCTACTATCGTCAACCCATCATACATTGGCAGCTCACTGTCTTGAGCCTAGACGCAATACATGGATTTTGTCATCATATTGTAGTGTAATGGTTACCCCATTCACCCTATCTCACCACCGTTCATCTTCTTCCTTTGAATCATCAATGCACGATTCTACATAGCCCCGTGAGATCTTGTTCGTTGTCTTATCCCTACTTGGCCTGTGTGCAACAATGTTGTAGATACAATCTAATGCATCGTCTCTTTCTGTATTGCACACCGGTTTTGTGTAACATGGTCTTTTGGTTGGATCAAGTGGAATGATTACGCAGAGTGAGTTTTTTTCAAATATCTTCCTTCACTGTTTCAGATTAATAACCCCATTCATATCAGTTGCCCAATCTATCCCCAACAATGCAAGGTATGGGCTATTTTCGTCCACTATCTCAATAACTTCAAAGTTTGTCCAGGTACTTGTGCCATCAATATCCACTGTGACTCCTTGCAGCCTTCCCATGGGCAAGAACTTCTGCTGATTCACCATCCATAATTGGTTAGGAGACCATTGTAGTGTAGGCTTACCCATGCGCTCCCAGCTTTGTTTAGGTAATACGTTTGCATTTGAGCCTAGGTCCAGAATGACCTGATCCATCTCATAATCACCTATCTGTACTGTTAACCGCATTTCCTTTCTAATCCTCACAGCATGTCTCCCCAACTTGCGAATGACGTGAGGTTCGCTCCATCCTGCACATCTATTGATCAACTCTTGTAAACCTTTGACTACCCTGTTGTCATGAAGCAACTTTATACATGTCTCCAAAAAGGTAGTTATCATCGAGGGATCCCTATCTAGCTCAGGCTGATCCCTACTACCTGGGGTAGAGACCTCTATGAAGCTTTCCTGAGCTTCCAGAGATATCTGCTTACCCATCCCTGTGTCCTCCTGAGTTAGGATTCTCTTATCCTCTCCTGTGGTTGCACCATTCCTTATTACCATGTTTACCTTGGGATCTTTGTCGCAAGGTTTGAACCTCATCATCTACACATTTTGCGTAGTCGTAGGTGTCGCTGCCCTTTTTTCACGAATATGTGCTATCAGTATGGGGCAGTCTATCAATTAATGATCAAATTGCTCGTAGTAAGTGCATGATACTCTTGTCAGGTTGGTGCAATCCCTCCCGTAATGTTCCAACCCTCCACAGTTGTAACAGATTAGCTGACCGCGATCTCTTCCGGGTCCCATTCCACCTCGTCCTAGACCCCATCCCTGGAATCCACCGTGCACAATCCCCATGGCTAGATCCTGCCCTCACGTCTCAGTTTGAATTCTATAGGCCGATGACTGGTCCATCAACATTTGATAGCTACGACAATCCCTTTCTTTGTGGCCTGCCGACCTGCAAAAATTTCAAAAGAGGTGATGGGGGCTCTGATTGAATTTTGGTAGTAGATGACAGTTATTTGTGTTATTCTTTCCTCCTATTTGGCAGATTGCGCACCAAAGCAGAGTCATCATGCTAGCTTGTGCCTCTGGTTGCGAGGTTGTTGGTCCCCCCGTTGCCACAAAATTCACTGATACTGGGCAGTGATCTTTATCATGTCCCTGGCTCTGGCATTTTAGACACCATGCTTCCTCCCAGACTTTTGGTCATGGGGCCTATTCCTATTTTAATTTCCTCATTTCTAAACACAAATTTTGGATCTGCGCTTAAATTTGCTGAACACCCAACCCTAGGTCTTCTAACGAAGTTTCATGTAACCTCATCGCTGTCTCTAGTGCTTCCACCTGGGTTGAGATCTTTTGTTGTGACAATGTTGTTTTCAGATATGGTGTTAATGAGGCTATAAACCAAGCGCAGTGTTGCGCATCTAACAAGGTCGTGTTTGCTTCATGTATGGTACTTTTCATCCTTTGATCTAGATCACATGGTGTTTCACCAGGCATCATCACAATCTCCTTAAACCCTATAGCTAATTGTGTTTCCAACTTCAGCCTACTAAATTATTTCTTTAGTTTGGTTCAAATCTCTGCTATTCCAGCAGTCGGATGATCACTCGAGTATTTTATGTCCCAATTTAGCGCTCGGTCCTACAACACACTTATGAAGGTTGCCTTTTTGATATTATCATCCGTAATTCTGTGTGTATCCCATACCAACATGACCACGAACCAAAATTGTTCTCGATCTTCACTTCCTGTCCCTTTGAACACTAGCAACTAGATTGCGCTCATCTTTTCAAGTAATCTATTGCCTTTGATCCCTTCTATCCTCAACTCTTCTTTCTATAGAGTTCCAGGATCAGACACCCCTTAGGCAGATCCTGGTCCTGGCAACAGAACCATTTGTTGGCTTATATGGGCCTGACCCAAGTTTGGAAGAATTATTTAGCCAAACAAATCCCACAGCTACCGGCCCTTTCGGCAATAGCCCACGAAGCGCGGAATGAGGTCTCACCAGAGGTAGTAGGGAAGGGTGCTAGAACCAGGTTTCCACACCCTTGGGATTTCTAAATGTGGTATGAGGGCTTCGTGCACTGCTCTACAGCCTCGTGTTGCTCTGTATTCGCGTGGATCCAAATTATCCCTTGCTCTTTATTGTTTACAAATATTTTTATTGAATGAAGTGTCGTAACTCATATACATGTAGTTAGGTCTTTAAGTAAACATTTAACAGTTTAAACCAATTCGCGCACTTAAAATGAACCTAGATTCACTTATATTCACAACATACGATATAAAATCAAGCAGATATGATAACCATAAAGTCAAGTCCGTGAAAATGCAGATTTAACACAGGTACTTTAAAAATAACTTATCGTAGGTTCTTTCTTCACTAATACATCCAGATCACACCCTGCGCACTTAGCTGCAGGGTCTGCACACACATTTGCGGACTCTTCCAGGCCTCTACGCACACAGCTTCAGAGCCTCTATCCTTTACCCCAACCCTTGACTCAGACTTACAAACTCTTTCAGAGAAAACCCATTACAATTCAGATCCAAAATTACATCAAAAAGGAACTGCCTTTCCTTCATAGAGCCGTGCTCTATTTATACCTTCCTATGGTCCGCGAACTAACTTACTTCCTATTATTTTACATTATTTCTTGGGTAGAAAACCCTTTGACTTGACCCCTTACACTTCGTGCTCCACATATTTCGGAGTTTTACAATAATCTAATCCTACTTTCTAGGCTTTCTACCCCAAAACCCTTACGCAGGACCACCGCTACCTACCACTTTCCTTGATATCTTGGTCTTTGTCAGCAGGCATTCTAAAGGGACACTTCAACACTATGTTTCCTTTCCAACATCTAAGTTTGTGATGTGGAAGGCTCTTTCATGCCTCCAGATGGAGTGGTAGGCCTACTTCTTTTTGCTTTTGTATTTATGACCTCAGTTGAGTCTTCAGCATATTCCTACTCAGAGGCTTGATTTAGCCTTTGCCTCTTGTTTGATTCCTGCTGCAAACTAGTGGTGGCCATTCCTAAAGTGGAAACCCCTTCTCTATTTCTTTTATGGATATCCTCCTCAATCTTAGGATGCTACATGATTGGAGGGGTACTCATGGTTCTTTCTGGTTCTTCTGGTACCTACAGAAAAGAGTTGTCATCAAGCTGCTTTTCTAAATCAATTAGATCATTCTCTACGTCTACTCTGGTGTTGTCTTGGTCTACCAAGGTACCTTCCACCCATTCTATTTGATTTGCATATGCTTCTATTTTAGGTATGGGATGGTGAATGAAAGGTCCTAGCTTGACCTTTTTTCTATTCTTTGGGTTGAATTCCAAAGGATCATGTCTCCAAACAAAACTTCTTTGGAACTCCATTCATTGCAGAATTAGGTCTGCTTCTTTGCCTGCCTCCCTAGAGTTGCATATGAAGGGGCCTAGTTGGTCTTTTATTTTGAAATTGGCCTTCTTCTTGGCATTGACGAAGTTTACTTCATCTGCATTGATGATTTTTCTATTGTATTCTAATGCAAATAACGTCATTAGGAGGTATCTTGGTAGCTTGTATGGTGCCAGCATGCAACCATAGATTCTGATTTTTGTATGGTTCTGGTAAAGGTACCACTCTCTTTATTTCTGGACTAATTCTAGGAGGAGGGTTTCCAGTCAACATTGTCATGACTAGGTGTACAAATAAATCAACAAAATCAGAATAAGAGTATGGAGACTGAGATTGGTGGATCAATGGGGTCCAAAAAATGACTGACCTGGGCTATCCTTTGGTGTTCAACTTCTGAAGGGTGAATGGGAACTTATCAGGTGGTAATATAAGAACATATGGTATAAAACTGAGGAGTACTTGAAAACCCTTTCATTGTTCATTCTAAGGAATTGCTCATGCATCCTATCAGCTATAAATTGGGCATAGTCATAAATGACAGTAGGATGTTTCCCTGTAGTGTAGACAGACATGAAGGCAAGGATTAATTCATCAATGTATTCACTAGTGGTGTACCCCAAAACACAAGATATCATGGCCACAATATTCTCGCCCCATGGAGAGAAAATGACTGATACATATGGAGGGGAGTCTTTAGGGATGAGTCTCTCTTCTCTGATGAAGGTTTGGAATAGTTGGGCCAATTTTGCAGAGATAAGTTTAGGATACATGTCCAACATGTCTCCAATTGAGAGTCGGGTTAGGTTTGGCCTTAGTTGGAGCTGTAGCATTTCATTAATAGACTCAACAATGATGGTGAAAAGGACCTTCTAGTCATGATACATGATAGTTTTGTGACTGGGGACGTAGGAAGCATAGCACATATGAACAATCTCAAGAAAAATGTGTACTTGGGGGAACTGGTACTTGGGAAAATTTGACTCCCAAAGGCCAATTTCATCAGCATGCTTTAGGAACTTGTCCCTACTTTGGCATTGTTCTTTGAGTGGAGACCCTTGGGTAGAAGTATCTTTTATTTGGAAATCTTTATCAACTTAAGGGAGGTGGTCTAGGTCTAAATGAGGTGTAGTGATGGGCCTTACATCCATTTCAGTTGGGGTAGCCATAATCAGTTCTTGTGGATTTGAGTGTGGGGGGTGATTCAGAGTTTTTAGGGCAATGGAGGTTTTGTAGTTGTTTATGGCTCAAAGTGTTAAAATTCAAGTAAATTTGATCTTTTTTACTTAACTAACAGTGTCACGAGGGTGAATTGACTTGGAATTTGACAATGGAGTTGGAATTCCACAGTTAAATACCTAGAATTGGGGTGGAATTGACTATAAATGGTGGTTGATGGTGGCTACATAGGTTCGTACAGTTTTGGTATGAACTAATGGATGAACTGGGTTTTTTGCAGCATCTCTGGAGTAATAGCAGAGGTTAATGAGAAATTTCATTGTTTATAGGGGTTGCAATGCCTTCTATGAATTCTCAATAACAATTGCATGAAAAGAGTGAAAAGAGGGGTAAACGGGCTTTTATAGGAAAAACGGTTAATTTTGGCGGGTTCGCTAATTGATGAATAGTGACGGTTTTTGGTTGAAAGGGGGAAGTGGTTCAAGAGGTCCATCGCATTTCTTTTGTGGTGTGGCCGGTATTCGAGAGGGGTCACTTGATTCCATTCAATGTTTGCCACGTAACATCGGGGGCCGAGAGGAAAACCACCTTATCAGGTGGGTAAAGGGCGGATGTCGGTCTGGCCTAATATGCTTGAGGGGCATTGGATGTGGAGGAGGGACGATCAATGGTGATCAGGAGATGGGATTTGCGTGGGGGTGAATCATGGGATTTAAAGTCGAGCCCAGGGATTTAATTATGGTGGTTTCGGGATTAGTTTAAGGACTAATCCAGGTTTAGGGGATCGGGCCAGACTGTAATAAGGGATTACAGACTGAGGGCAAGGTTTTAATTTTTTTTATGGGATAAGTGGTAGGAATAGTTTATAGATAAACTAAGCGGTGGGGTTAATTTAGATAAGGGAGTTAAATATATACAGGGTATTAGGTTTTTCGAGAATTTTATATATTTAATTAAAAAGTTAATATGAAATGAAATGAGCGGAAGAGGTATTTTCCTTAGGTGCATGAAATTTTATGCACATTCCATACCCTTAGTACTTTAGGATAAATGTATTTGGTGGGTTTTTGTATAAAACATGTTTATAAAGGGGTTTTCCTAGACAAGAGAACTTAACCTTAGGAAAAGGGGTTTTGTGAGGGGGATGAATGAATTATAAGGGAATTTAACACCTTTCCTTCTTAATTCATCAAGCTGAGGGTCTAGTCCCACCAAAAGTTAGAGAAATTCTCTCACCCTTTTTGACTAAAAGAACTAGAGGTATTAATATTTTTGTTATGAAAGATAAATTAGTGAGTGTTATGGGGGTTAAAATGAATGAGGCAATGTTAAGTGAACCAAATTTTGAACCATTGCTTTTGTTCTCTTACCACTTATGTATATTTAAATGATGCATTTGGAACAATGACATAATTGTTTTTTGTATAAATTACATGACATTTCTGCAACCTTTCTACTACTTACCTGCTTACTCATCCTACCATTTTTTCTTCACTTTATTTGGGTGCATTTAGACTAGCAAACCCTTATCAATATTTTTCTTTTCTTTACAAAATAAACTATCTGATTCTAACCTTATATCATCCAAGGGCTCAGCTTAAACTGGTGAGCTCCTTTTATTCACTCTACCTATCTAATGATCTGCCAAGATTACACTATTTGGTCAGATTTATTCACTACCTATAAACATAAAATTCAAAGTATGAAATAGCCAAGTTTAAACATTTTGACTATCATGGATTGTAGCATAAGTAACAAGCTGCACACAATCATTTATTATGCATAAAAAGTAAATAGTAGTGGCATTTTGACTTGCACACTTTCATGGTCTCTTTTTGTCTTTTGGGGTTCATATATTTCATTTATTTATTTTTACCTACTCATTCTTTTTGTTCTTTGATTATTCTTTTAGGATATAAACTCTTTATAATTTTTAATTTCTTAATATGGAAAACATTTGCAGAAAGCAAAGGTATGTACAATATTACAAGGATTAACCATAGTCATTCAAAAATATGACTCCTATTGGTATAGGAACCTAACAGTGGCTCCACTTGTGGATGACATTTCCTGGTGAAATGTCAAGAACTTTGTAGATCAGTAGGCTTTGAATTGCTATTGATTGTTACCTTGCAATGTTTCTCTCCATGTCTCTGCATTATTGATATTTATGACAGTAAAACCTTAAATCTCAGGGCCTTCTCTTCGAGCTTCAACTTCAAAGATCATTATCCAATCCAAACTAAAATTTTTGAAGAAAAATTAAATATGTACAATGGGAAGTGAAAATCAGTAGTTAGGTTCAAAATAGTGTTTGATATTTCAACCATTCACTGGTCCACCTTCTGCTTCTGTACCATCCATTTCTCTTAGGAAGAAAGCATTATTACCTCTGAAAGCATAAATGACATATGGGCCTTTCCATAGGAAATCAAATTTCCCATGTTTACCTTTATCTTCCCTCCTTGAATCCCACTTTAGGACTTTGTCACCAAGGTAGAAATCTTTGGCCTTGGTTCTCTTATCAAAAATCTTTTTAATCCTTTCCTGCACAACTTGAGACCTAATATATACTTCCTCCCTGGTTTGTTGAAGATGTATTGTTTGGTTGATTCTTCTTTGGATACTATTTGGTTCAACCCGCAACTCTTGAAGCAACTTCATCACTTGTGTTCCCAAGGAGGATGGAAAAACAACTTCCATCCCATATGCTAGTTAGTAGGGAGAGGTACCAATTGATTTCTTAATTGTTAGTTTTTCTTCCTATAAGGCATTGACTAACTTTTTGTTCCATGTTTTCGTATTGTCCTCTAACAACTTTTTGATGATGTTCACTAGAATTTTGTTTGAGGATTCTGCCAGTCCATTTCCTTGAGGATAATCGGTTGTGGAATGACCTAGGGTGATATGATACTTGTTGCAGATATCTATCATTCTTTTGGATTTAAAGGTTGGTGCATAATCAGTAATCAGCTTAGTTAGACATCCAAATCTTCATAGAATGTTGGTTTCAAGGAAGGTTATGATAACAATGTCAGTGGCTTGCCTTGAAGGTATGACCTCTATCCATTTTGTGAAATAGTATGTGGTAGTGAGGATCCCTTTATGTTGGGAAGAGGAAGGTGGGTGAATTTCACCAATGAAGTTTAAAACCCATTGTTGAAAATGTGTTTTATCAGAGATTGGCTTGAGGGGTAAAGGTAGAAGTTTTTTATTTCCCTAAAAAATTTGACATTTGTGATAGGAGGTCACATATTTCTTTACATCAAAAAACAAGGTAGGCCAATACAAACTGGCTCTAAGAATCTTATCAACAGTGGTTTCCCAATAAATGTGTCCTCCATAGTCACCTGCATGAAATTTTTGTAATACTTTGTCAGATTCATTTTTTAATAAACATTTTAAAAGAATACCTTCATGATTTCTCCAAAACAAAGCATTGTCTAATATACAAAATTTTAAGGATTTCATCTTTAAAAATCTACTTTTGGTCTTAGATTATTAAGGAGGAGCTTATAAATTCAATAAAACATAAATGATATCAGCATACCATGGGGACTCAATAAAGGCCTGGCTGATTAGTGGAGTCGCCATCTCATCTTCATTATCTATTTGTGCAATAAAGTTTATATCCAGGGCCTGAAAATTTGATTCAGCCATGAATTTGGCTAAACCTTGGCCATTGATTAACTTAGTTGGTTTGATTTCTATGTCATATTCTAGAATAATAGTGATCCATTTTCCCCTTTTTCCATGTGGACCACCCTGATTTAGGATGTCTTTGACTACTGAATTAGGAACATAGGCTACTGTATGAGAATCTAAAATGTACACCCTAAAATACTTGATGGCTTTGATCAAAGAAAAGGCTTGTTTTTCCATTGTGTTATATTTTAGGTGGGCATCTCTCAAGGATTTTCTAAAGAAATTGATATGTTGTTCATAGCCCTCATTATTTTTCTGTAGTAAAACTGTAGCAATAGTGTGCTCAGAAGCAAAGGAAAATAAGATGAAATCTTTGTCAAATTTTGGGTTGATTAAAATTGGTGTTTTAGTTAAGGCTAGTTTGATATCTTCAAAGGAAATCTTAGCCTCGACAGTCCATTTTATGGTCGAATCAATTTTCACCATATTGTTCAATGATCTAATTAATTCTGCTAGATTATAAATAAATCTTCTAAGAAACTTAGTTTCCCTAAGAAAGCTTGTAATTCTCTAATCTTCCTTGGATGTTGTATCTGTAAGATGGCTTCTATTCTTGCAGGGTCTATTTGGATACCATATTTTGAAATTATATGACCTAGTAACTTTCCTTCTTCTAACCCAAAAAAAGACTTCTTGAGGTTGAAAGAAATTCCATATTTCCTGCATTTAATGAAAACCCTCCTTAGATGATCCAAATGTTGGCTACCAGATTTTGAAAACACAGTAATGTCATCTAGATATATCACTAGGAAATGATGAATTTCTTTGGCAAAGTCTATATCCATAGCCCTTTGGAAAGTGGCTCCTACATTCATTAGTCCAAAAGGCATTTTCACATATATGAATGTGCCCCAAGGAGTAGTGAAGGCAGTCTTGGCTTGGTCATCAGGATGAACTAATATCTAATTGTAACCAAGAAACCCATCCAATAATGAGATTTTGGTTGATCCAACTACCCTTTGCAAAATATGATCCATTTTGGGGAGAGGGTAATTGTCTTTAAGTGATACTTTGTTGAGGTTCCTAAGGTCCACACAAAGTTTGATCTCACCAGTTTTATTCCTAGTTGGCACCAAGTTCGAAACCCAATCAGAAAATCTGATTGGTGCAATTATCTCAACATCATACATTCTTTGGATTTCCTTTTCAATTGAAGGTAATAGGACAGGATTAATCCTTCTAAGTTTTTTTTTGAAAGGTTTTCTATTTTCTTTTGTAGGGATTGTGTGTTGTATGATGCTAATATCATAAGAATTGAGGTCCTCATAAATCCAAGGAAAGACATCCTAAACTTCTTTTAATAACTCAATGTATTTCAACTTTTCAGTTGGAGGTAGTGATTTCGAAAGTTTGATCAATTTTGGATTTTCATTAGTGCCTATATTACACTCCTCTATATCAGATTTCAAAGGTTCCATTTTAAGCTTTCTAAGAACATCATTTGAATCAAACAGGTCTTCCAAAAGGGTTAATCCCTTAGGTAATAAATTGTCTTTGAGATTGATTACTTCAGTGTCTTCGTTAATTATTTCATCAATCTCAAGTTGCTCTAGGTTTTCTACATCTGATCTTGTAAATTTAGTGGGATGAAATCTATCTATCTCTTCACCTTCTATCTCATTTATTTATATTTTTTCCTTAACGTTAGGATCTATTAATGTGTCAGTATTTATATTGCTATTCACAAATTCTTCTTCTAAGATTAAAAATTTCTTTATCTGCTTTTCATCAACAAATATTTTCCAATTCTTCAAATTATTTTGAATTGCATGTCTGTGCCTAACTTCAACAGTGTATTAATGGTTAGGTTAGAAGGGTAACTTGCAAGTGCTCGCAAACATTGATAAACTATGAGCCTACACATTATGTTTTCTAGGAATTACAACCAGCTTGGTTTCTAAGAAAGTGTTTAGTATTTATATAATGGTTCTGTTAGTTCCAGTCTTCGCAGCTTGTCACTAGGGATCAACATGAGCTCTTACTATGTCTGGTTTTGTTAGATGTTTTGCACATGATGATCAGCACAAAACATGTCACAAGTGTGTCCATTAGAAGAAGCTTGGAAAAATCTTTCCAATGGTATATCACACTCTCATAACCGGTTCCTGGATTAGAAGAAATGAATGAGTGATTCTTGGTTATGCATGTTTTGAGGCCAGTTGCTGCACACAATGACAAGTTTAGTAAAAAATCAATTTCTAAAATAATGGTAAGGAATTTTTCAAAAGTGAAAGAGGTTTTTGTTCATCACATACCAAAATAAAAAAAACCTCCTTCATTTTATGCACAGGTGTTACTATGTGGGAGATATACAGTGATATTTGGAGCCTACATTAAAACAAAGCAAATTTTTCATATTTTTTTACTGTTTTAGTCATTTTAGTGCAGGGCCATTTTACAACAGATGGAAAGTAATTTTGCAAAACCCAAGGATTTTTTTATTAAGATCAAGCCATACTATAAAAACCTCTTTCATTTTTTTCACAGGTGTCATGGATTGGGATATGTGACTAGATCTTTACAGCTCATTTTCACAGATTTAAATTTTTAATGATCTTCTGTTTTAGAGATGATATTGTGGAATATATTTCGAGCTACTGGAAACGAATTTCCCAAATTTGAGAGAGGTTTTTCTCCAGCGTGACCTTATCTACAAAAACCTCTTTTCATTTTGTAACAGGTGTTATGGTTTAGGAGATAAGACTTCATCTTCAACACCTATTTTCAGAAATTCGGCCCAAGTTTAATGTAACTAATTCTATTTTGAAGAAAATGGTTGAGCTCAATCCCTTAGTACAAGGATGAGAAAATGTATATATTTCATGAATTTCATAGTGTAGGGATTGGATTTTGGTAGAAGGTTGGACACTTGGGATTTCTTGGCACTTCATTATACATTCCATTTCTGCAATTTTGGCAAAGGAAAGACCAGGGTTTTGTAGCACTTGTTAGGATCCATGTGGATCTATGTTTTGATAGTGTGTTTCTCTATGTATTTGTAAGTTCACTAATGTTTATGTGTATCATTTTCCCTTCTCTTGTATTCTGCAATTAAACAAATGAGTGATTAAGGTAGAATTCATTGGACTACTATGCTCTGCCTGGATATTTTGTTTAATTCTTCATGTTTTCATCTGTTTGAGGAGGACTGTTGAGACCTTCTTGCCCTCCTTGGCTCCTTACCAATCTGATCCACCCATTCATTCAATCCAAAGCATCAAAACGACTGCCTATCTTTCCCCTACCTGAACTTTGCAAGAATCTGGCCTCATCCCCGGACCTAAAATTTTCTTGTCCCTTTTTTCCAACAAAACCCCCAAAAACTCAAATCAAAACTTGGCACTTCATACCTAGCCTAAGATCAGTTGTAAAATCAGTCATCTCAAGCCCCATCGATTATCTTTCACTGAGATTGACCCGGGGAGAGCCCTCTCCTATCCTCGTAGGGCTAGCTACGAAGCTGAGCACGGTTTGATGTGGACCTAGAACCTTGTCCTTTTAGCCTAAGGCAAATCTAGGATCTCACATAGTGGTGACCATACTGGGGAAGAAATTGTTTGTTTGTTAGTGTTCTTCATTTTATAAACTATAGACGGAGTCTAAAGATTAGCTAGGTAGCCTTCAAAATGCTTTTACTTTGCATTAGCGCAAGTAGATAAAAGCTACTTCAGTCAATCTCTAGTCTAGTCTCATAAACATAATATCTAACCTACAAATTTCCCCAATACATGTATCAAGTTAGATCTAATTGTTGATGGTGGACAACAGTCAGATACATATGAAGGCTGAAACATTCACCTGGTGACTCCAACTCAATCCAGAGATTCCAGCGCTCACTGATCCGTTCATGCACTAAAATAAAATGGTAGGGTATGTGGCAGACCCTGTGTTTTGTGAAGCTTTAAAAGAATTTAGAGATCAGTTAGTGGATTTTGAAATTGATGAAGTATTTTTCATTGCCGTGCTTCAATGTTTGAGATCTCTGAAGTTTCTTCCTAAAACTCAAATTGGTTTCTTTGAGTTAGTTGTTGAAAAATTTGAGAAGGAGATTCGGTATTTAAATGATCAGATCCAATCATATGAATTTCGAGATCCCAAAAAGTTCTTGGAAACTCTCCCTCCTTCAAAACAAGAAACAATAGAGCTTCTCGTGGATGTTTGCATTGATAGTTTGCAGTTGGCAGTCTGTGTTGAGGAGTTAGGGCAGAAAACAGAGTCTGGTTTCTTTGATCCTATTGTCACATATATGGATTATTTTTTCAGTTTGAATGATAAGTCAGATTGTCTTTTACATAACCAGACTTGTTATGTGCATGTATGGCTGTCAGCATTTACATTTGTGTCATGTTTGAAGCACTTTCAAGCAGCATCCTTGTCACAGTTACTTGATTGGTTGATATGGCATTAAAAAATTACTTGATCTATCAATTTTACAGCAAAGTGGGTTAGATTTGTACATAAATAAGCTGCCCGAGGCAACATTTCAATTTGCGGTATTTGTTTATGTACATGTTGCAGTATGTATATGTTTTTGGATTGATATGAGTTGTTTTGGGTTTATAGTTGTTTGACCATCCATGCCCAATGGAAGAGGCACTGTCTACTTTCTAGAGATTTGTAGTTCTTGGCACCTCCAAGGAGCCACCATCCCCATTGGAGCCGATGTTAGTTCCAGTCTTCGTAGCCTATCACCAAAGATCAACATGAGCTCTTACTGTGTATGGATTTGTTAGATGTTTTACACATGATGTTTAGCACAAAACATGTCACAAGTGTTTCCATCAGAAGAATCTCGGAAAAATATTTCCAACAGTATATCACACTCCCATAACCGGTTCCTGGATTAGAAGAAATGAATGAGTGATTCTTGGTTATGCATGCTTTGAGGCCAATTGCTGCACACAATGACAAGTTTAGTACAAAATCCGTTTTTGAAATAATGGTAAGGAATTTTTCAAAAGTGAAAGAGGTTTTTGTTCATCACATACTAAGTAACAAAAACCTCCTTTAATTTATGCACAAGTGTTACTATGTGGGAGATATATAGTGATATTTGGAGCCTACATTAAAACAAAGCAAATTTTTCATATTTTTTATTGTTTTAGTCATTTTAGTGCGGGGCCATTTTACAACTGATGGAAAGTAATTTTGCCAAACCCAAGGAGGTTTTTGTTAAGCACGAGCCATACAACAAAAAATTCTTTCAGTTTTTTCACAGGTGTCATGGATTGGGATATGTGACTAGATATTTACAGCTCATTTTCACAGATTTAAATTTTTAATGATTTTATGTTTTAGAGATGATTTTATGGAATAGATTGCAAGCTACTGGAAACGAATTTCCCAAATTTGAGAGAGTTTTTTTCTCCAACAAGACCTTATCTACAAAAACTTCTTTCAGTTTTGTAACAAGTGCTATGGTTTAGGAGATACGAGTTCATATTCAACACCTACTTTCAAAAATTCGGCCCAAGTTTAATGTAACTAATTCTATTTTGAAGAAAATGGTTGAGCTCAATCCCTTAGTAAAAGGATGAGAAAATGTATATATTTTATGAATTTCAATGTAGGGGTTGGATTTTGGTAGAGGGTTGGACACTTGATATTGCTTCGCACTTCATTGTACATTCCATTTCTGCAATTTTAGCAAAGGAAAGACCAGGGTTTTGCAGCACTTGTTGGGATCCATGTGGCTCTATGTTTTGATGGTGTATTTCTCTATGTATTTGTAAGTTCACTGATGCTTATATGTATCATTTTCCCTTCTCTTGTTTTCTACAATTAAACAAATGAGTGATTCAGGTAGAATTCATTGGACTGCTATGCTCTGCCTGGATATTTTGTTTAATTCTTCATGTTTTCATCTGTTTGAGGAGGACTCTTGAGACCTTCTTGCCCTCCTTGGCTCCTTACCGGTCTGACCCACCCATTCATTCAATCCAAAGCATCAAAAATACTGCCTATCTTGCCCCTACCTGAACTCTGCAAGAATCTGGCCTCATCCCGAGACCCAAAATTTGCCTGTCCCTTTTTTCCAACATAACCCCCAAAAACTCAAATCAAAACTTGGCACTTCATATCTAGCCTAAGATCAGTTGTAAAATTGGTCATCTCAAGCCCCATCGATTATCCTTCGCTAAGATTGACCCGGAGAGAGCCCTCTCCTATCCTCGTAGGGCTAGCTACGAGGCTGAGCGTGGTTTGATGTGGACCTAGACCTTGTCTTTTCAACCTAAGTCAAATCTAGGCTCTAACATAGTGGCAACCATACTGGGGATAAAATTGTTTGTTTGTTAGTGTTCTTCATTTTATAAACTACAGACGGAGTCTAAAGATTAGCTAGGTAGCCTTCGAAACGCTTTTTCTTTGCATTAGCGCAAGTAGATAAAAGCTACTTCAGTCAATCTCTAGTCTAGTCTCATAAACAGAATATCTAACCTGCAAATTTCCCCAGTACATGTATCAATTTAGATCTAATTGTTGATGGTGGACAACAGTCAGATACATATGAAGGCTGAAACATTCACCTGGTGACTCCAACTCAATCCAGAGATTCCAGCACTCACTGATCCGTTCATGCACTAAAATAAAATGGTAGGGTATGTGGCAGACCCTGTGTTTTGTGAAGCTTTAAAAGAAGTTAGAGATCAGTTAGTGGATTTTGAAATTGATGAAGTATTTTTCATTGTCGTGCTTCAATGTTTGAGATCTCTGAAGTTTCCTCCTAAAACTAAAAATGGCTTCTTTGCATTAGTTGTTGAAAATTTTGAGAAGGAGATTCAGTATTTAAATGATCAGATCCAATAATATGAATTCTGAGATCCAAAAAATTTCTTGGAAACTCTCCCTCCTTCAAAACAAGAAACAATAGAGCTGCCCGTGGATGTTTGCATTGACAGTTTGCAGTTGGCGGTCTGTGTTGAGGAGTTAGGGCAGAAAACAGAGTCTGGTTTCTTTGATCCTATTGTCGCATATATGGAGTATTTATTCAGTTTGAATGATAAGTCATATTGTCTTTTACATAACCAGACTCGTTATGCGCATGTATGGCTGTCAGCATTTACATTTGTGTCATGGTTGAAGCACTTTCAAGTAGCATCCTTGTCACAGTTACTTGATTGGTCGATATGGCATTACAGAATTACTTGATCTATTAATTTTGCAACAAAGTGGGTTAGATTTGTACATAAATAATCTGCCCGAGGCAGCATTTTAGTTTGCGGTATTTGTTTATGTACATGTTGCAGTATGTATATGTTTTTGGATTGGTATGAGTTGTTTTGGGTTTGCAGTTGTTTGACCATCCATTCCCAATGGAAGAGGCACTGTCTACTTTCCAGAGATCTGTAGTTCTTGGCACCTCCAAGGAGCTACCATCCCCATTGGAGCCGATGTTAGTTCCAGTCTTCGCAGCCTGTCACCAGGGATCAACATGAGCTCTTACTATGTCTGGCTTTGTTAGATGTTTTGCACATGATGATCAGCACAAAACATGTCACGAGTGTGTCCATTATAAGAAGCTCGGAAAAATATTTCCAACAGTATATCACACTCCCATAACCGGCTCCTGGATTAGAAGAAATGAATGAGTGATTCTTGGTTATGCATGTTTCGAGGCCAGTTGCTGCACACAATGACAAGTTTAGTACAAAATCCATTTCTGAAATAATGGTAAGAAATTTTTCAAAAGTGAAAGAGGTTTTTATTCATCACATACTAAATAACAAAAACCTCTTTCATTTTATGCACAGGTGTTACTATGTGGGAGATATACAGTGATATTTGGAGCCTACATTAAAACAAAGCAAAATTTTCATATTTTTTACTGTTTTAGTCATTTTAGTGCGGGGCCATGTTACAACCGATGGAAAGTAATTTTTCCAAAAAAAAGGAGGTTTTTGTTAAGAACGAGCCATAAAACAAAAACCTCTTTCCGGTTTTTCACAAGTGTCATGGATTTGGATATGTGACTAGATCTTTACAGCTCATTTTCACAGATTTAAATTTTTAATGATTTTCTGTTTTAGAGATGATTTTGTGGAACATATTGCGAGCTACTGGAAACAAACTTCCCAAATTTGAGAGAGGTTTGTCTCCATCATGGCCTTATATACAAAAACCTCTTTCATTTTTATAACAGGTGCTATGGTTGAGTAGATACGAGTTCATCTTCAACACCTATTTTCAGAAATTCGGCCCAAGTTTAATGTAACTAATTCTATTTTGAAGAAAATGGTTGAGCTCAATCCCTTAGTACAAGGATGAGAAAATGTATATATTTTATGAATTTCATAGTGTAGGGGTTGGATTTTTGTAGAGGGTTGGACACTTGAGATTTCTTGGCACTTCATTGTACATTCCATTTCTGCAATTTTGGCAAAGGAAAGACCAAAGTTTTGCAGCACTTGTTGGGATCCATGTGGCTCTATGTTTTGATGGTGTGTTTCTCTATGTATTTTAAGTTCACTGATGTTTATGTGTATCATTTTCCCTTCTCTTGGATTCTGTAATTAAACAAATGAGTGATTAAGGTAGAATTAATTTGACTGTTATGCTCTACCTGGATATTTTGTTTAATTCTTCATGTTTTCATCTATTTGAGGAGGACTCTTGAGACCTTTTTGCCCTCTTTGGCACCTTACCAGTCTGATCCACCCATTCATTCAATCCAAAGCATCAAAAATGCTGCCTATCTTGCCCCTACCTAAACTCTGCAAGAATCTGGCCTCATCCCCGAACCCAAAATTTGCCTGTCCCTTTTTTCCAACAAAACCCCTAAAAACTCAAATCAAAACTTGGAACTTCATACCTAGCCTAAGATCAGTTGTAAAATCAGTCATCTCAAGCCCCATCGATTATCTTTCGCTGAGATTGACCCGGAGAGAGCCCTCTCATGTCCTCGTAGGGTTAGCTACGAGGCTGAGCGTGGTTTGATGTGGACCTAGAACCTTGTCTTTTTAGCCTGAGGCAAATCTAGGCTCTAGGCTCTAACAGGTTCTCTATAACAACTCAATCTAGGGTCTTTTGTCATATATACAACATCAATTTGTTTTATAACCAGTTCAAAGTCTCCCATAACAAAAACTCTTTTAGCTCCTAGATTCTTAGGTAATTTAAGACCTAAAATTAGTGCTTCATACTCGGCCATATTGTTAGTACATTTAAAATTTACTCTGTATGCATGGCCTTCTGAGTGATTATTCTCCATATTGTATATCCAGACTCCTACTCCTGCTTCAAACTTATTGACTGGCCCATCAAACTCAAGATGCCACAATATTTCATGTTCATAATTTTTGTCGTCTAGTGCAACAAAATTTTCCTCATTTTGACTGCCTTGTTTAGTGGAAATTTTTAAAGTTTGGACAGTTTCCTCTTGCTTTGAAACTGCAATTTATTTTTGTTCTGCATCAACACTGTCTAAAACAGTTTCTTATGTTTGATCAACATTATACAGGATAAAAGAAACAATATCTAAATGTATGGAGTAGATAGGAAAGTTTTGAGGCCAACCCTAGCTACTCACCGTGTACTTCATTAAAGTTTCTCAGTACAACTTCCTAGGTTTTCAAAAAATAGAAATTGTTGCATATGACATATCAAGTTATAAAGATCCCTTAAGTTTGGCTCCCCATGATCTCAATAACAGCATGCCATATTTCAATGGGATGTCAACAACCACAATATCCATAAGGATGCTCTTGGTAGGATATTGAACTAAGGTAACACACAGGTCTTTAATCAACCCCAGACACTTTACTTGACTTGAGTCAAATGAAAATAAGTCCCTGTAAGGCTTTGTAATTTCTAGGTTTAGTTTCTCCATTACTGATTTGGGCATTAAGTTGAGGGAGGCCCCAAAATCCAACATTGAATTGTGAAGAATTTTGTCATGGATGCTAAGGCTAATGTAGAAAGGTGGTATTCCTCCTTCTAGTGGTTTGCCATTAACATCTGAACCAAATATAAGTTCTGGTTGGTCATCAAACAAGTTAACAGAATCCTCATTTTCAGCAATGTTTAGAGTCTGTTTTATTTGTGTCTTGTAAGTTTCATTCTTGGTTAGTTCCATTAAAGGGACTGAAATCTTTAACTTAGCTACCTCTGCACCCAAATTGAATGGCAAAGGGGTTTTTTTGGTTTGAGGGTTTCGAATTTTCACAGCAGGGATTTGAGTGGGATGGTCTTCTTTTCCTTTGTTGCGGACCTCTTTTTCTGAATTTTCCAATCTAGTGTTTTGAGTTGTGTCCACTGGTTTTTTAGGGGGAATTGAAGTGGAGGGCTGATCATCAGAAGGTTGATTAGGGGTTATATCTACAATGGTGGGGCCAGAAGGATTCTAGTTTTGTTTGGGGAGAATCAGGAGGACTTTAGAAACCAGGGCTTCTTTGATTTTCTTGGGTTGATTTGGCACTGTTTTTTGTTCTGGTCAGGGATATCATAATTCTTTTTACTCCTTAGGTTATATTTTTTATGCACTTCAATGATGTTAGAATAATAACCTTGTTTATAAAAAAATCACTCTCCGGACTAGATTTTAGATTGCTACAACATATGCAATTCCTGATCATCTTGGGTTAGAAAAACAACACCTTCATCATCTAATCCCATCAAGTTAATCTGCTTGTCTTGCTATGGGTCTTCAGGATGGGATGTTTCTGCATAATTTTCTTGGAAAGGAAGCCTAATATTTTGATCAGGTACATTTTTTCCAGTGTTTTGGTTTTGGTTTTTCCTAAATTTCAGGTCTCTAACTAGAGGTACTTGTTGATTATCCCACTGGGGTTTCCTCTCTATATTCTCTATTCTATCCATTAACTTTTCCATGCCTTTTGCTAAGCTATCTATTTTAATGTTAGAGGGTGAAGGCTCATCTTTAGCTGTTCCTCTTCTTTCATTCCTAACTCTAGCTCTTTTAGTTAATAAATTAGCCTCTACACTTACTGCTACACTTTGCATATCTTCTAGGGTTGGGGAGTTTCTTTCCCTGAGTTGGAATTCCATGTCTGTGTCAAAACCACCAGGGAACTTTATTAATGCTAAGTCAAGTGGGGGTCTAAGATTAAATGGAATTGCATTGTATGTATTGTTAAATCTAGTACATTAATATTGAACAGTTTCATTGGGTCTCCTCCTAATATTTTCATATTCTAAAAGGATCTGTAGAGGATTCTTTTTCTTTTCCCATCTATTAAAAATTTTCTGATGAAATACTTATAAACTATCAATACTATTATTAGGCAGTGATTTAAACCATTTCCTAACATCACCAGCTAAAGTATGAGAAATTAGTCTCATTTGGACATCCACAATATAATTTCATGAAGTTCAAAGTAGTCTATCATTTTATTAACATGGTTCTCTGCAGTATAGTGTCCTATGCCATCAAATTGAACGATTTTACTCTGGTAGTTGGCTGGCATGGCACCAAGGGGAGCCGGTAAGACAAGGGGAGCATATCTATTTGCCATGGCTATAAGCTGGGAAGGGCTAATATGTGGGGTTGAAACACTGGAAGATGATATAGTAGTGGAGAATGAACTAGGACTGGTGAGTGGTAAATGAGTAGTACTAGGTTGGTAAGGGGGTGAGGGTACAAATGGTGGTGCGGAATGGACTTCAGAAGTTGAAGGGAATAATGGTGAACTAAGAGTAGTGTAAAATTGTTCAGAAAGCTCAAGGATATTGACAGTACTAAGGGATGATAGTGGTGAATTCAGAATTTACTCATCAATTGATTTGTTGGCTTTTTGGACTTCAAGGTCTACAATAAACTCAAGATCTAGGACAATATCATGAATTTCACTTTTAGACTTTGACTTAAATAATGACAAATCAAATTTCTCATCAAAGGGAATATCTTCTAAAAACAACCATTCATCAGGGCATGAATTAGCTTTAACTAAGGGTGTGTGACTAGCTGAACTTTCTTCTTTCTAGGTTTTTCTTGAAATCAGGTTGGAATTATCAACTACAAGGGGATGGTTTGGATCTGGGTTAGCCCTAGTATAGTGAGTTCTCCTCAAAGTCAGAATTTCATAATTTTTCTATTTATTTTCTTTTTGTGAGAATTAGCTTCTAATATATTACTTTAAGATGCTCAAAATTCAGAATTAAAAATTTGTTAAAGATTTATTAGGACTGAGGATCTTTCCTAGTATGGTCACCACTATGTTATCACTCACAATTTTTCCCTAGAAGTTATCATAAGAATTATAAGACCGAGGTGACCACAAACCAATATTTTAAGTATAGTCTCTAGCCAACCTATGACTTAGAGAGGGCTCTCTCTATATGCTTTAGCTTTGTTTGCTGGGATTTTAGGCTAGTTCTTAAAGTTCAGGGGGTTTTCGATTTGTATTGGAAGTTGGATGGTGGAATCCTTAAAAAGATGGATAGAATGATGTCTCTGTCTATTGGGTTATGGAGTCAAATAAGGGTAGCAGAACATGGATTAAATCATTAAAGGGAGTGTTCAATGGGCAAGCTAGCATAGGAAAGCACAGGTTTTTAGGTCGAATAGGTGAAATGATCTTAACCAGGGTGAGAGAGAACTTAAAAATTCTCAAACTGGGATTAAAAGGAGGAACAAAGGGTAATCATGAGAAAAAGGTAGTTAAGAATCCTTTACTATAGACTAGAGGGAAGGTACCTGAACTAAGGAGAAATCAAGAATTCCTTAACTTACATAATTATTCAGAAAACATAAACAATGCATAGTAGTCAAAACAAAGTGCAGTGAAGCAAGTTCTGAGATATCATTCCATATTATGGAATTTAGATTTCAAATACATTTAAAATTATGGAAAAAAATTTAAAGAAAAATGACAACACAAAAGAAGATACTTGTCTATATTTCGCACTACACATGAATTCAATGAAATGTCTTTGCTTTATTCATTAATCCAGGTTGTTGGTCCCAATAGTGATATAATAAATTACAGTCTTTTATCAAGAAAAATATAGAAATGTCTAGGAATCCACCCTACATACTTAGAATTGTGAAGTATTTATACAAAAAATTATTACAAAACATCTCAATACAACTTGAGATTTAATCTAGGAAATACAAATATCTTCTTGCAAGAAGATAGAGACAACTAATGAATTGTTTCATGTTGTCCCTTTTATTATGGTTGTGCTAGCCTTTATTGCTGAATTTGTAGCCCTTTATGCTATCTTGTAGTTGTGGAGTTTCATGCTAGAGTATTCTTTACTTTCATCTCTCAACTAATACTCTTTGATCTTGATACTCTTTTACCCTGCTACCCAGTTTTTATGTGTTTTACCTCGTTGTTCTATTTTACTGTGTAGTAAATTTATCCCAGTAAATATGTCATTGTCTCCCACCATTCTCCATCAAGTAACTTTACATTCACCATTCTGCTATAGATTTCATCAGCTTCAATATACTTGACAAAATTGGGTCTGGTTAGGAATAAATGTTTGATCTCATGCTCCAAGAAAAACAAGTTCCCAAATGTGTTGTACAGAACTTTCCCTGTTCGCAATGCTTTTATGGATGAAGAGATAGCTTGCTCATTTTCCAACTATCTGAGCTTGGTATCATATTCTAACTATGTCATGAGTTTGTCATTGATAACCATAGGACTGGGCAAACCTTTCTCCCTTAAGATCTAGAATTTAGCCATGAACCTATCAATGGCTACCTGCATATTGTGACATTTTTATTCTAAGTTAAGCATAAGGTTCCTTTTAGAGAGGACCTTGCTTATTTCTAAAATGGTTGCAGTCCTATCTTATATATTTATCTCATGGAACTCATATATATTCTCTCTATTGAGGATGTGGATGAGTCTATTGGCATCCTCTGGTTTATCTCCCAATTCCTCCTTCACTTTTTAGATAGCTTTCATAGCTATCTTTACTAACTCTATTTGTTCAAAAATAACTTGAATTGAGGGCCAAATATCCTTGATGAAGTCAATTATATTGGCCCACAACATTTCCTTGGTTTTCCCAAGTGATTTCTCTAGTGTTAAGTATTTCTCTAATACTTTGATCCTTTCACTCATTCTTTGGGTTTTTTGTGCTTCTTCTTTCTGCATCAGCTAGGCAAGTTTGCAGGCTATTTCCAAACTTGCAACCTTTTCTCTTAACCCATTCATTTCAGTAGCCTGGATAGACATCTCTTCCATGGCTTTAACTAGTTCTATTTCTTTCTCTCCTAATGCACCTACTGATGATGTCGATTATGTGATTGATGTCAAGGTTGTTGCAAGTGGAGCTGTAAGTGCCAAAGATGCTGCTAGTGTAGATGGTACTGCTGTGGAGACTATAAGGATAACATTTGTTGAAGAAGTGGCCACATCTGCTTGTTTTAATTGGATTAAAGCATCCAATTCCTTTTCTCTCTCTTTTAGTTGGTCATTCAGCTTAAGGACCAAGTCCATTAACTCCACAAGTTTGGTTTGATTCTCTATGACTTCTAGAGTTTGAGGATGTTGCAGCTGGCATATTTTTAATTTCCTATTAAGTGCATCAATGTCATCATTTTTCTTCTTAATAAGCTTCTTTGTAGCTTTTATATCCTTGGGATTGTGTCCCAATTGAATCACTAAGTCCTCTAAGGACTTCATCCTTGTATCCTTGGCCTGTGTGGAGGCCTTCTCTAATAGGAATTGTGCTGAGATGTTGTTTAGAGAGTTATATAAATGATGGGAAGCTATGGCTTTACCTGTCTAGGTGGAGTATATCATCTCTCCAGCCTATTTATGTAGTTCAATCTGGTCTATGGGATGAACATCCCTTGCCAACACTTCAAAATCTACCCTTTTTGAATCTGATGTTGTCTTTGGCTACTGAGGTGTAGGCTTAACAAAGTTCATCTGTAGCTTTCCCTCTCTAATGCCAAAGGATGACATTAGCCTTATTTGATTGGTGGGAGTCAGCTTCAAGTACTAAGAATATGTTTGGGCCTAGAGCCTCTCATTTCTAGCTTTGATTTATTTATATCTTTCCTTGATATCTTGGTCTTTGTCAGTAGGCATCCTGAGGGAAGACACTTCAACACTATGGTGCCTTTGCAACATCTGATTTTGTGATGCAAAAGGCTCTTGAATGCCTCCAGATGGAGTGGTAGGCCTACTTCTTTCTGCTTCTGTATTTGTGACCTCAGCTGAGTCTTCAGTATATTCTTGCTTAGAGGTTGGATTTAGCCTTTGCCTCTTGTTTGATTCCTACTGCAAATCGGAGGTGGCCATTCCTGAAGTGGAAGCCCCTTCTCTATTTCTTTTTGGGATATTCTCCTCAGTCTAAGGAGTTTGCATGACTGGAGGGGTACTCATGGTTCTTTCTGGTTCTTCTGGTACCTATAGAAAAGAGGTATCATCAAGCTGCTTTTCTAAATCAATTAGAGCATTCTCTACATCTACTCTAGTTCTGTCTTGGTTTACTAGGTTACATTCCACCCATTATGTTTGATTTGCATATGCTTCTATTTTAGATATGAGATGGTGAATGAAAGGTCCTAGCTTGACCTTTGTCTCTTCTTTTTGATGAATTCTGAAAGATCATATTTCCAAACAAAACTTCTTTGGAACATCATTCTCTATAGAATTAGATCTGCTTCTTTGCCTGCCTCCCTAGAGTTTCATATGAAGGGACCTCGTTGGTATTTTATTTTAAATTGGGCTTCTTCTTAGCATTGAAGAAGTTTAATCCATCTACATTGATGATTTGTCTATAGTATTCTAATGCAAACAACCTCATTGGGAGGTATCTTGATAGCTTGTATGGTGCCAACATGCAATCATAGATTCTGATTTCTGTATGGTTCTCACAAAGAAACCAGTCACCCACTTTGGTATGTTTAGACAATTGAAGGACTCTCTTTATTTTTGGACTAATTCTAGGAGGAGGGCTTCCAGTTAACATTGTCATGGCTAGGTGTACAAATAAATCAACAAAAGCAGAATAAGGTTATGGAGACTAAGATTGGTGGATTAATGGGGTCCAAAAAATTACTGACCTAGGTTGTCCTTTGGTGTCCAGATTCTGAAGGGTGAATGGGAACTTATGGGGTTGGTAATATAAGAACATATGGTATAAAACTCAGGAGTACGTGAAAAAACTTTCATTGTTCATTCTAAGGAATTGGTCATGCATCCCATCAGCTATAAATTGGGAATAGTAATAAATGACAGCAGGAGGTTTCCCTCGAGTGTAGATGGACATGAAGGCAAGAATTAATTCATCAATGTATTCACTAGTGGTGTACCCCAAAACACAAGATATCATGGCCACAATATTCTCGCCCCATGGAGAGAAAATGATTGATACATATGGGGGGGAGTCTTTAGGGATGTGTCTCTCTTCTTTGATGAAGGTTTGGAATAGTTTTGCCAATTTTGCAGAGATAAGTTTAGGATATGGGTCCAACAAGTCTCAAATTGAGAGTGGGGTTAGGTTTGGCCCTTGTTGGAGCTGCAACATTTCATTAATAGACTCAGTAGTGATAGTGAAAAGGACCTTCTGGTCATGAGACATCATAGTTCTGTGACTGGGAACATAGAAAGCATAACACATATGAACAATCTCAAGAAAAATGTGGTCTTGGGGGAATTGATACTTGGGAAAATTTGATTGTCAAAGGCTAATTTCATCAACATGGCTCAGGAACTTGTCCCTAATTTGGCAATGTACTTTGAGTGGAGACTCTTGGGTAGAAGTATCTTTTATTTGGAAATATTTATCAACTAAAAGGAGGTCGTCCAGGTCTAATTGAGGTGTAGTGATGGGCCTTACATCCATTGCAATTGGGGCAGCCATAATCAGTTCTTGTGGATTTGAGAGTGGGGGGTGATTGAGAGTTTTTAGGGAAATGGAGGTTTTGCAGTTGTTCATGGCTCATAGTTTTAAAATTTAAGTAAATTTGATCTTTTTTACTTAACTAACAGTGTCACGAGGGTGAATTGACTTGGAATTTGACAATGGATTTTGAATTCCACAGTTAAATACCTGGAATTGGGTGGAATTGATTGTAAATGGTGGTTGATGGTGGCTGCAGAGGTTCGTATGGTTTTAGTACAAACTGATGGAGGAACTAGGTTGTTTGCAGAGTCTCTAGAGTAATGGCAGAGGTTAGTGAGCAATTTCACTATTTGCAGGGGTTGCAATGGCTTCTCTGAATTCCCAATAACAATTGCGCAAAAAGAGTGAAAAGAGGGGTAAAAAGGCTTTTATAGGAAAAATCATTAATTTTGGCGAGTTCACTAATTGATGAATAGTGATGGTTTTCAATTGAAAGGGGGAAGTGGTTTGGGAGGTCCATCGCACCGCTTTTGTGGTGCGGGCGGTATTCGAGAGGGATCGCCCAATTCCATTCAGCATTTTCCACGTAGCATCGGGGGTGGGGAGGAAAACCACCTTATCGGGCAAGTAAAGGGCGAACATCGAACCGTCCCAATATGCTTGTGGGGCTTTGGATGTGGAGGAGGGACGATCAACAACGATCGATAGATGGGAGTTGCACAGGGGTGAATGATGGGATTTAATGGGGGGCTCAGGCATTTAATTCGAAGGTTTTGGGATTAGTTTAAGGACTAATCTAGGTTTAGGGGATCGGGCCAGACTGTAATGAGGGATTAGGGACTTAGGCCGGGGATTTAATGTTTTTTGCGGGATAAGGGGAAGCAACATAGTTTATACATAAACTAAGGGGTGGGGTTAATTTATATAAGGGAGTTAAATATATACGGGGTATCGAGTTTTTTGGGAATTTTATATATTTAATTAAAAACTTAATATGAAATGAAATGAGCAGAAGGGGTATTGTGCTTAGGTGCATGAAATGTTATGTCCGTTCCATACCCTTAGTACTTTAGGATAAATATATTTGGTGGGTTTTTGTATAAAACATGTTTATGAATGGGTTTCCTTAGGCAAGAGAACTTAATCTTAGGAAAAGGGGTTTTGTGAGGGGGATGAATGAACTATAAGGGAATTTAACGCCTTTCCTTCTTAAGTCATCAAGTCAAGGGTTTGGTCCCACCAAAAGTTAGAGAAATGCTTTGACCCTTTTTTATTAAAAGAACTAGAGGTATTAATATTTTTGTTATGAAAGGGAAATTAGTGAGTGTTGTGGGGGTTAAAATGAACGAGGGGATGTTAAGTGAACCAAATTGTGAACCATTGCTTTTATTTTGTTTACCACTTATGCATATTTAAATGATGCATTTGGAACAATGACATAAGTGCTTTTTGTATCAATTACATGACATTTCTGCAACCTTTCTACTACTTACCCACTTACTCATCCTATCATTTTTTCTTCACTTTATTTGGGTGCATTTGGGCTAGAAAACCCTTATCAATCTTTTTCTTTTCTTTACAAAATTAACTATCTAATTCTAACCTTATATCCAAGGGCTCAGCTTAAACTAATGAGCTCCTTTATTGCATTCTACATATCTAATGATCTGCAAAAGTACACTATTTGGTCATTATTATTCACTACCTATAAACATAAAATTCAAAGTATGAAATAGCCAAGTTTAAACATTTTGACTAACATGGATTGTGGCATAAGTAACAAGCTGCACACAATAATTTATTATGCATAAAAAGTTAATAGTAGTGGAATTTTGACTTTCACATTTCCATGGTCTCTTTTTTTCTTTTGGGGTTCGTATATTTCATTTTTCTTTTTACGTATTCATTCTTTCTGTCCTTTGATTATTCTTTTAGGACATACCCTCTTTACATTTTTTATTTTTTAATATGGAAAACATTTGCAGAAAGAAAAGGTATGTACAATATTACAAGGCTTATCCTTAGTCATTCAAAATTATAATTCCTATTGGTAGAGGAACGTAACAATCTCAAGGAGACATACACTTTTTTATAACTACTCAAGAGGGATACATACAATGCTTAACACAATATACACTAATCTCTATAAATTCCTTAAATAAATACTAATATCCTACTTTAGTGTCTTGACTAAGTTAATGAATTTTATTTATCTCATGAAAAAATATGCAATTGGATTTCTTAAACATAAGAGAATAGACAATTGACATGAGTTTATTGACAGAATATGAGAATCCTAAATTCTAAGGATTTTCTCTGATAATATGAGTCTAGTAGGTAACAACATTTCAATTTCCCCCCTCATATTGAAGCTTTTAATGCATACTGGAAAATTTATCAATTAAAAAATATAAGAACAAATAAAGTGTAAAGGAATGATACATAAAATATTTCGTCCAACTATGTTGATATAGCAATATATAAATGACATCTACAAGATATTGGTTGAAGTGAAATTTAATAAAATATTTATTTACAGGGCACATAGATGTTAGGTTTACTAGGATAATTTTATCAATAGATATATGAGGACCATACCCTAATAAAAGACACACCATAGATATGATTTTCCTCGAAAATTTAGGAAAATGATAAAATGATATGATGGTGAAGTTTAAGGTAAATGAGCATCCAATGGTAACTATGAATCAAGTAGATTTGTTTTATGTCTTGAGGATAATTTGTAGTATTTGAGTACGAAAATGTCTTCAAATAATAGTTTGGTTTGATTATACATATCTACCCTAAGAATTTATTAAATAGATTAGGGGTTTATGGTGAAATGGATGAAACCACTTTTTGAAACCATGGTTTGTTTACTAAAGATGTAAGTATTTTTGCACCATGTCACAAATTATGAGAAAGGGTGAGTCTAAGGAATGGTGAATTAGGCTAAATATGACTCCCATAGCAAAGAAATATATTGTTGGTATGTGAATCCTTTTTATCTCGTTCCCTTAGTTCATATAGGTCGAACATACAATTCATGCCAGGGCATGACGTTGCCAATCAATTAGGGGAAATTTATCTAGAATTGTTTGTCGAGAATCCTATGTGCCTTGTGGATTAGGCTTCTTAGTCTTAATTTTAGATAGAAAGAAAGAAAATATTAAGAGTCACATAGGAAAATTGTTGTCAGAGGGAATTGCTAATATTTGCAATGACCATTCTTATGAGGTGATTGGTGCTTTGGTCAATTTTTATCTTTCAATATATATGAATGAGACAAACTATCACTTTTCTCTTTTTACAACTACACAAACCTCTTCTAGACACATGACATCTTTCAATTTGAAAAAACCACACAAGAAATACATTAATGCTCCTTTTCAATTTTTTGTTGACATCATTCTCACATGGGTTGCACTTCAACATGATAGTTGGCTAACACCTAGATTCTCTATCATTTTGTACCAAGTCCACTTGTCATGCCTCACCCTATTGGTCCTATGTCATCGTCCATCAGTTCCATCTCACATTAAGTAGTTTCAAGGGGTTCGATGGTGATTTCAGTAAAAGACGTGAGGTAATTTCTTCATCGTATGTCATGTGCCCAAATAGATTTTGATCATGTTGGGGGCCCCAAAATGAATATGATTTGTCAATCTTCGATGGCCTAGAATGCATTAATAAAAGTTACTCATTATTTATCCTAATTTCAAAATGGGTAGAATATGTTAGATTTTGAATCTAATTTAATAAAAATTAAAAAAATTCACCTATGCTATCTAACATTTATATTTACAATAAACAATAAACTTGCAATAGTTATGTGCTAGAAAAGGTACGAAAGTATCTGTATTTGGTTTCTTCAAGCAAACATGTGGATCATGATATATGGTTAACAAAATCAAGTTATTATTTTCATGAAACTCCCCAAAGGGAATATTTTTGTGAAGATGAAAATTATGTCAAAGGTCATGTTTTCAATAAGCAGTGTCTATGCAACATAATTTGAAGACAAGGAAAATTCAATTTTTTAGTCAAGTATCCAATGATTAGAAAACACTAAAAGTTTTTTTGCATTCCATAACTAGATATAATATTAATATCCATAAGTAACATGAGTTATGAATGTGTACATAATGAAATAATCCCACTAAAATTTCTTCACGAGAAAATTTTTGTGGAAAATAAAACGCTGTAAACTGAGAAATATAGAGCAGATACACAAAAATTATGACACCATTTTTTTTACAACTCTCCCTCGAAAAACCCAATGTGGAAAATCAGTGCAGCAGATGAGGGTTTTTTTACTACGTAGTAGTGAAATTCTGAGTAGAACTCGTGCCAAAACTTGGTGATCTTCGGCAAAAAATTTTGGAAAAAAATATTATGGGAATTTCTCCTTCCTCCATGCGTAATCTTGGCATAACACCACTTAGAAAAATGGTCATCTAAAAATCATGTGTAGGCTCTGTGCAGTTCGTAACTCACACTCATGGAATCCTCTGATTCTGGCATCCTACCTATTTCTATTGTTGGAAGTGATTCCCAAACCCTTTGAAAAATTTCCCAGCCTTTGGAATCGTAATTGACCCCCTACTCAACTAAATTGATCTATGACTTTGAAGCTTCTTGCACAATTCCTGTGTAGCCTCTAGTGAAATAAATTTTCCTCCTACTACTGCCTCTCTGGAAATGGAAATATTCCTCTAGACTCACTATCTCTTCCCCTCACTATATTGGCATGCTCTCTCTCTCACTCAAACTTTCTTGAATCACTGCAACTGGGAAGTTCAATTTTTTCCAAGGAGCTCGACCTCAAGTTTGTTTCACTCTAACCCCCTCAAACTTTTCTTATAATATCTCGTTGGCTCACTAATTATGATGATTAAGTCATCATCAATGGATCAGATCATATGTGAGTTAATCCATGTGAGTTTCAAGAGAAACCCCTCTCAATTAATTCTTGTTAATTAATAATAGAAATTTTAATTATTAAATCTTAATCGATCTATCTCAAGGTGTTTTCTCTTGATTATCGGTTATGGATTGCTTGTGTTTCTAACCCTCTTTGACCATTGTCAATACTATAAAACTTGTCTGATGCTACTGAATCATTAAAAGCTAACACTCCCTCTTATCAAGGAAGGTGTTCTAGATGATATCATAATAGCTCCACCCATACATGTTTTTGGTGTCTAACAACTATGGAAAACTTCCATTGCCCACAAACTAATGTGCAACTATGATTCATCTACCACTCTTTACTTGAACCATATTGCTGACACTGCAATATACACCTTATACTATTGCCATCTCTGCACTGCACTACAACTAATGTCATGTTACTATTGCTACTACAACCAATACAATTGAGAACCAAAATCCTTTGAATCAAATATGTCTTATGGACTGCAACTATATCCTAAGCCATTGATTGCTATCTATCTCTACATTTTCCACTTGGTCTATCTGCATTATAACTGCAATGTGCACTGCAACATATAACGAAAATAGTATTGTAAGTGTCCCTCAATAATTGAATGCACCATATGACATCGATCCATATGCTACTAAATACCACTGGCCCATGTAGTGAGGGTAATGATCCATGATGAAATACATGTCCGATGCTAACTTCAATGGACCCTTGCCAAAACTCTGCACCTCTAAACTTTGTTCTATTCATACTATTATTACTATCTCTACATGATTGCTACAACTACTAGAATAATTATTATGATCTCCTCAAATAATGAAGCACTAGCTTCCATATGGCTACTCCCTCTAATGATAGAATCCATTTGAGTCTTAATCTCCCTATGGGAAATTTCTCTGCCCCCTCCTAGCAACATGCATTTTCCTCTTGATCTAGAAAATGGACTTTGTAGCAATGCGTTGGGAATCATCCGGCTCGACTTGCACCTACATACTGCAACTCGAAAATTTTCACTGCCTATGTCATTATAACTGTCCCACATGTAATGAACTACAACTAGCTCTGTTGACATTGTATCCTACTACCATGATATTGTGGCCTCCAAAAGTAAAGGTGATAGTATTGATGCAACAATATGGAACTAATCTAAGTGATCTCCTTATTGTAGTTACACTAGACCATACCCATGTAGCACATTGGAGTCTCGTAATCCTCCACCTCCTAGATTTGGTGCACCATTATCTACTTTTGATCCTTGTCCTTTCCTAGGACCTTTATTTTCTTTGCAACTCGCACTCAACATCTTGCACTTCCTTTGACACTTATATGTAACAACTTGAAGTCAGTCTGCTTAACTCACACATCCTCCTCTACAAATCTCGTACAACCATCTCTGGAAAGGTCCAAAATATGTGAAACTCAAATATTATGAAATAAGTAGGAATCTCTTCCCTTTTTTTCTCGACCCCTCTTTGCTACTCACACTCCTTTCTAGAATTCACAAATCTATTGTTCAGTTGTGTTATATTCTTTCCATGACTAGCCCACGTAGTTAACTGGGGGGTTAGAAAGGGGGCAGAGCCCCCCTTCGTTGTGTCGATTGCGTAGTGTGGGGGGTCACATGGGGTTTGAGGGGTGCAAGTAACCCCACTCTGTGGGGTCGGGGGAAATGCCCAAGAAAATTTTGTTTTTGGACCCTATATTAGGTTGGGTAGACCTACATATGGTTTTGTGCATGATTTTCGCACATGGTTTTGGACGCGATGGTTTTAGATCCATGGTTTTTGACGCGATGGTTTTTATTCCATGGTATTGGATGCTTCGACATGTATAAATATGTATTGTAACATTGAAAGGAACATAATGAAAAATCAAGCTGGTAGTCTCAGTCTTGGGATCTAGGGGAAAATCTCTGTGTATATGTGTTTTACGTGTTATGCTCTCACATTGTTTATTTTCTGTGTTTTAGAATTCGTATGCAGGTAATTTTTGTACGGGGTTAAAAACTACATCTACTACTATATACCTTTAGAAATCTTTTTCAACACTCACATAGTGCCTATTACCTCAACAAGGAAACTCACTCAACCTTCTAGAAGTCCTTCTCTGGAATCTAGCATATGATTTTCAACTCCGGAAGTTCGCATTGGCTGACTCGAAAAACTTCTACAATCTACTGCATCTGAAAATTACGAATTTCCTCCTAACAACTAGATTTGGAATCCCTTTAAGAAATTCCTCCATCTGTGTTATTTATCTTCCACCTAACACTGATCTACTACTGTAAAACTATTGTTAATGAACTATTCTTACATCAATAATATTCTTTGCGTAAAATATTGATATTCTCACCTACTACTTGTTGGAATTGCTACATATGTAATAATTTTTTTTCCTACAACCTGCCACTGGAAAATTGAACCCTCGGCCCAACAACACAAACTTCTTGCCTAGCTCTATGCAAATATGGAAATCAAACTACCAGACTCCCTATAAATCTAGACTATATTTTCCTTCCACCTCTTAGCTTCCTATCTGATCAAATTCACTCTGATACCATGTGAAATTTTCCTTGAAATGCAACAATTGAAATTAATTCTTCTAACTGATTAAATTAAGTAGTTTATTTTGTTATAAAAAAATAACAGATTGATCACATTGTAGTTCATTGACAATAAAAATGTCACAGAAAATAAAATTTTGTAAACAGATAAATATAAATCATACACACAAAAATTATGACACCGTTATTTTTGGACAATTGTCCCCGAAAAACCCAATGTGGGAAAACTAGTGCAACAGATGAGGGTCTTATTATTATGCAGCAATGAAATTTTGAGTAAAATTGGATGCCAAAAGTTGGTGATCCTTAATAGGAAATTTTGGAAAATATTATGAAGGGAATTCCTCCCTCCACAAGAAATCCCAACATAACAACATTTAGGATCATTGGCCGTCCAAAACCCCTATGTAGGCCTCTACATAGATTTTGGATATAGGGTAACTCAAAATCCAAGAATATGCCTCTTAGTCTAATGTCCTACTTCCTCCTAATGCTAGAAGTGATTGTGTAGCCATATGAAAAAATTTCCAGGCCACTAGAAGCATAATCAACCCCTTGCTCAACTAAATTGTTGTACCACTCCGAAGCTACCTACACCATCCCTGCACAACCTCTAGTGGAATAACTTTTCCTCCAATTACCACATCTATGGAATTGGAAATATTTCTCCAAACTCACTATCTCTTCCCCTCACTATATTTTCATTCCCTCTCTAGCTTGAAATCTCTCTTTTGAATCACTGCAACTGGGAAGCTTGATTTCTTCCATGGAGCTTGACATTAAGTCCGTTTTACTCCAACCCTATCAACCTCCTCTTATAATCTCTCCTTGGCTCACTAATGGCCATGATTAAGTTCTCATAAACAACTAATATCATATTTGAGTTTATCCATGTCATTTTCTAGATAAATCTCAGCTTTCTCAATAAATTCTTGTTAAGTAATTATTTTTCCTAAGTTAGAAATAGAAAAATTTTAATAACAGATTAATTAACTTAATTGAGCCATCTATAGGTATTTTCTCCTAAAACGTTTTTTAGGTTCTGCAATTCTTGTCTTTCTAAGCCTCTTAGGCCATTGTTGAAACTAAAACACATATCCAATGCTACACAATCATAAAAAAATAACATACAATATACTAGGTTCTTATGTAAGCTTTATTCTTCTCGAGGGTACTCAACCATGATGATGAAGACCCTTTTCTAGGCTTATTTGATACTTAGGGTTTTTATCACCAATGAAGATTTTCTCAATGAGATATCATCTCAATTCGAGCTCATACACAATTTATTGAAACATATGTACTTATGAATATCATTTTGTTTAATGTATATGGTCATTCAACCCTAGTAATCATATTTTTCCAAGTGAATATTCTTAAAGAAAGAATTCAACGCTTTGCTTAGTTTTTCTTTCTGTGAGGGTCAATATTTCCTTATCTCTGATTAGAGTGATACTTAGCCCTGAACAACCACCAAAACCTTTATTTAAAGAAAAACATTCTTCGAGACTAATATAAACAATGTCCTTTCTTGAAGATACTACTATTAGGAATTTGTTAAAACTCTTCGATATGTATTGATGTGTTTATATTTTGATATATTCCTACAATTATTCCTTGTTTCCAATATACATATCAATGTTTCCATTGATAATACAATAAATGGATACAGTCTATATCATTTCTACTAATGCTTTCCTTAATGAATGTTTATGTATTTCCCTTCTTGCTCGAATGCTCAAATTCTTTTTGAAAAAGTTTTTTCTAGTAAAGATAATTGAAATATAGTCACCTTTGTCATCTTCTGTATTTATTCTCAATCTCTACACCATTTTTAGTTATTTTATACGTACATATGTATAAAGGTCGAATATATCTATATCTATATATATGTATGTGTGTGTGTGTGTGTGTGTGTGTGTGTGTGTGTGTGTGTCTTTAGACTAGAGGACTAGGAGAAAATTGTCATGGGATTTTCCTTTTCTTTCAGTGTTCTAAACTAGCTATAGTCTCGGACTAAACATATCACTCTGGTTAAGGTTGACATAATCCTTGGCAACTAGTTTTCCTCTGGTAACTAGCGTGGGCTCATTCTTATTTTTTTACCCCCTAAGTATTTATAGGTTTACCATATATGCATGTACTTTGTTATAAGTAGTTTCATTAGGATTATATAATCCCTAACATTTATAATGATGACCTATAATCAAGGTTTCCAAGGCTAGCTAGGAACTTCTCTGCTTATCACATTTTCAATAAAATCCTTACCTACATACTCATATTTTTCTCAGAAACTATGGTATAAGCATTTCCCTTGTCCACTGTATACAACCTCGAGTGATTATAACAACTTCTCTGCTTATGACATTTTCAATAAAACCCATACCTACATACTCATATTTTTATCAGAACCTCTAGTATAAGCATTTACCTTCTCCAATTTATACAACCTCGAGTGTGTTATCACTCCTTTGGATCTCTAAGGTTGAGGAAGACTCCAGCTGAGGTAACCATAGACCAATCTTTTGAGTTGGTAGCTAGCCCTACCAAGTTGGAGAGGGGTCTCTCCAAAGGATCACAACCAAGAGGTTTGGATGGATTAGAGTTTTAGGCTAGTTATGATGTGCAAAGGTTGTTTGATTTGATTTGGTGGGGTTGTTGGAAGAGGATTAGGTCAAAGAGAGTAGGCCAGGGAAAATAATGGTATGATTGCAGACATCTAATGGAGTAAGGTAGGTAGGCACTCAATCACTTTAATTTTATGAAGTGAAATGCATAATACTGGTGAGGTGCTAGAAAGAGAAAGGCAAGCATGTATTCTTTCTAAACTGAAGAAAATGAACAAAATATGAAGATTTCCCCAAAACAGAGCATGTAAGATGTATTATGTTTATCAACTTGAAAGTCAACATATCATAGAAGTGAAATGAAACATGGGAGTACAAAACATTCAAACATATGCAACATAAGAAGAAATTATGTCAAAATGCCATACCACAAGTATTCCACCTAAAAAATTTCAACTCATTCATTAAATTTTTTCCAAATACTAATTACACTAGTGACTCTGATCAATAGTACAACATACAACTAAGTCCAACCATTTTCTATGGTTAGGAAAGGGAATAAATAGACATGAAAACCACTTCCCCTCATCCTCGGGGGTCAAATCCGTGAGAGGAGGATTAGTTCCACCAAAATCTGAACTGATAGCTAGAGTGTAGGGGGGTCAAAGTGACTCATCCCTAATTACAATGAGTTGATTCATTACACCTCATCTGTTTGATTTACCTAATGCATTTACCCTAGGTAATAGTAGAAACATGATAATTACATCCAATTTGATCATTTACATAAGTAAAATCATCATTTTTCAAGGTAAAAATCAAAATAGGAGAGAAATTTAGAAAATTGGAGAAGATTGTCAAACACACTCTCTCTTTGTCAAACACACCCTCCAAGTTCAAGAGTGCTTTTGGGTGCTTTCCCAGTGTCCAAAATTGCTACAATATGGCTTGTTTGAAAACCCTTCAAGTCTAATTTCTAGAAATGTCTTCATTTTTCAAATTGGAGCTCATATTTATTATCAAAAACTCTATCTCCCAATACTAGTAAACATGCAATGCCCAAGCTAGTAATGAAGCAGAAACATGGTTTTTTGGTGGTTTTTGATATTTTTGACTGACCCGTTTGTCTCCAAATGCCTAGAAAATGCAAAAGGTGCATGTCCTCATCATTCTGAATCCAATTATGTTTACCTTTTAATCATTACATGTCCCTAAAAAGAGCGCAACACCCTAGGTGTTGTGCATTTGACCTTTTTACTGTGCTAAAAATGCTTCAAAAAACACAGAAATTCACAACTTGCAAAATTTGCTCAAAACTTGTCAAAATTTGTGGGATGATGGTTGACCATGTGTTTGAAGCATGGAGTGATGCCTCGATAGGAATGTCTAGCCTCATTTTCTCCTCTTTCTTGGTCAAGGCTTCAATCTTCTCCTTTGCAACTTTGAGTTTTTCCCTGGAAATCCTTTCTCTGTAGGCGTAATGTTTAGCCATATTCTTGTGAATTTCATTATCCCTTTTGGCCTTGACTAGGAGTTCCTCAAGATGACCGTTTACCCTGTCGAACCAATATTTCCAGCTCTCATTCATCATTTTGGCGAACTGTTCATTTAGAGTGAGCTGATTAGCTAGTTCAGCCTCTTTCTGTTCCTCTAACTTCAATGCTCTTTTTAGGCCTCTAGTCCGTGGCATTTTTCTTGGCACTTGTTCATCAAGTTTTTCACCATACTCTCCATATGCTTCATCAAGTAAAATCTTAGTATTTTCAGCCTCCCTCTTTGCCTTGATGAGTTGAATCTCCATGAGCTCTTGTTTGGTCTAAAACTACTTATTTTCCTGCTTATAGTATAGAACGATATATTTTTCCCTATGCAAGTTGACCTAGAGCTCCACTACAAGTGTATCCTTCTCTTTGATGATAATTCTTGTGCTTTCACTGTAATCATGCTCACTTAGGTCAGCTAAGTCAAAATCCTGCTCCGTTTCATGGAGGTCTTCCTCGTACTGTTGGATCTTTGTCTCTATCATCTTCTCCTTGCCATTTTGTACCTATTTTGTTGGTGAAGAAGGTAAGGTCCATCCCACAATATATGGGGAAAAAACTTGCCTATGGCCTCTCTGATAAGTATGTGCCATTATGCCTAAATCAACCCTCTTAGGCTTGCTAATTTCACCCCTACTAGATGACCCATTCTAAGTGTGAAATGGAGATGATGGTGATGTGGTGGGCGAAAGAGTCTGATTTGGTCATGATGTATGAACTATAGGCTGAGGTGGAGGAATGGATGTGGAAGGATGAGATGATGAAGGTGCTTCTTGGCTGTTGTCTTGTTAGGGCCTGACCTAGGTTCATATTTAATTAGCCAAACAAATCCCTACACTATTGGCCCTTTCGAAAATAGCCCACAGTGCGTGGACTGAAGTATCACTCGAAGCAATATGGGGGGATGTTGGAACCAAGTTTTTGCACCCTTGAGATATCTGAGGTGTCAATTTAATCCAACTATGCCTACCTTCGTGCAGGTCACTTCACGCACTGTTCTGACCTGTCATACCTTCACGATCTATTAGGATCGCCTTTCACACAACCCTAACCATGGGCTGAGATGCTTTTGCACTTTCTAGGACAGTGATCTATGGTATTTCCCCAACTTACACTATGTATCTTACTTATCTTCTTACAATTTTTAGTATCTTCTTGTAGTCGGATATTCTATCATGTTTTCACTTAATCAACACAAATACACATGTTCGTGCATCATATAAATAGTAGAAATGTAATTTATACCCAATACATTCAATGCATAAAATAGGAAATAAATACACATAAGTGAGGTAAAACTTCTCTTTATTAATGCTTCCAACGGTTACAGACTTGACTCACCCTATGCACTCAATTGCAGGGGTCCACACACGTAGTTTTGGACTACTGTGCCTTTGTGCACTCAACTGTAGAGCCTTCTCCTACTCTATGACCCAAAGACTAGACTTTACACTTAGGTCTTCCGCTATACATCTATTCCATCATCATTACATCCATGAATTATTTTACAAATTAGAGCCTCTCTCTATTTATACAATCCCATGGCTTGTGGACCATGCGTAGATTTCTAAAGCTGGCCTTACATTACAAAATTGAGGGCGGACAACCCTATGACTCATTTATAAATTCATGCTCCGCACCCACAAAATGTAGAGTCTTTACATCGGATTTACATTTTTTTTTCCAAAATCTGGGCTCTAAGATGATGGGCCTCTAAATTAGACATAAATTAAGGCCCATGCCTCTAATTTAAAACATAAATTAAGGCTTATGACCATCCTTTAGAGCATTAAACCTCTCTTTTTGCATTAGATAATTTATTTCTAACTATAATTTATTCATTAGGAAAGTTTATGAATAATTGAATATTTGTGCTTAATATTGTTTATTTTTGTGGAATATTATGAGAATATTGGGCAAAATATGAAGAGTTGGAGGAGGAAATAATTTAGGTACTTTTTCCCTACTACTATAGGATCAATAATAAATAATAAGTCAACAATATATTATGGAATTATGGCACAAATTGTGGAACTCCAATGATTGAGAAAATCTAGGAATGTGTTCCACTAATCAAGGGAGCAGATCCACCAATCAAGGGAGAAGATCCACTAATCAAGGGATTTTGGTGGGTACAGCTTCCTTAATCCATGGGGAATGATTCTTAATCATTTTTTATAAGTACCAAGTATAATTTTCCTCTAGGGAATGATTTGGAAAATCTAGGAATGTGTTCCCTACCATTTAATGCAAATTCCTAGTATTGAGGACTAGATCCACTAATCAAGGGATTTTGGTGGGGAAAATTGCCTCCATTCA
Organism: Pinus tabuliformis; assembly: GCA_031772625.1. NCBI lineage: Eukaryota > Viridiplantae > Streptophyta > Pinopsida > Pinales > Pinaceae > Pinus > Pinus tabuliformis. The sequence goes on from CM062817.1 coordinate 279,716,067, forward strand.
TGGGGAATGATTCCTAATCATTTTTATAATTAACAAGTCAAATTTTCCTCTAGGAGGATATTTTGATGAGTATTATGATGTAGAGATCTTGTATTTTTGCAGCTCCATTGTATTTTCTTGCAGGGATGTAATTCCATTAATGAAAATAATGAATATTGGTGTCATGTTCAGCTTCTAAATCTTGTTCTCATCCATAGGCCTCTGAGTTTCCTTGGGCTTGGCCATCCTAGAAACCTCAGAGCCCTTTTGTATCATTTTATTTTCTTCTTTTACTTATCCACATGCATCTCTAGTTTTTATTTCTTTCTATTTCTACATTTAGTATTGAAGATTTCTTGTTGTAGGATTGAGCTAAATGGTTGATGTAAGTTCTTTCACAAGATCACAAGAATTATTTCATCCTTGGAAAATCTTTGTAAGTTCATAATAATCATGGAGTTTCTTGGATTAGTCTTCTCATTTCCAAATCTAAATTGTTGGACCTCCTTTTTAACAAAGAACAACAAATTTCTGCTATTCTTTAGAGCATGCTAACGAGCTTCAATCGAATTGATTCCACTTGAATTATATCACAAAAAAAATATAGTTCATAAAAAAAACTACCCCATTGAATTTACACTTGATTTAGTTAGGCATTTTTTATATTTACTAGCTCACTAGTTCTCGAATTTCTAAATTTTCGACTAGTAATGTTTTTTATTTTTTTTGCATTGGTTACTAGAGGTATTTCTGAGTGATTCCACTTGAAATGGGGATCTAAGACATCCTAGTTAATACCAAAATTTGTCCCATCCAATTTGGATTTGATTTGATTTGTCATTAGATGAATTATTGTAAATTTGTATATCTTGTAGGAAATGAGGGGATCATGTAGGAAATCACTATAGCATCTTGTAGGAAAGCTTGTTCTGAGGCTGAATTAAGGAAGAATCCTCTAGGAAGCTAGCAAAGGGTCCCTACTTGTTTCCTAAGTCTTCTGACCATTCACCATCATATCCAAGCCACCCGCCACATCACCAAAATAAATTAGCTTTCACACTCTCACATGAAATAGACAAAAATAAAAACAAAATTATTTTATTTATTTACATGCACAACAGTAGAAAGTTTGATGGTTTGAATCTGCATTCTTAGGATAGTATGATTTCATACATGTTAACTTATAATTATTTTGAACCAAAGCCTCTTAGGAGTTAGTTAGAAAATGGTGTGTTTTAGCATTTGATTTCATTCTCCTTCCTTGTACTTTCTTTCTTGCAATAAGTTAAGGTTCCATTTCGAACATTTCATTTTCTTTAATTAGTTTAGCATTTGAATTCAGTACATACACTCCATTACATTATGACCGCAAAGGAAGGACACATTGTATGTTGCACATATAGTGCCGATACCTCTTAAGTTTGTACGAACCCCGAGTTAATAATTAAATTCGGTAGCCTTGAGAGTTGCAACATTCTTGTTGCAATACCGATGTTCATCACTTTTTTCCCAAAAATTTCCTTGGGGGATCCTGTGCTCAACATACCCCCAACACAAACATCATGAAGTGCCCTCTAGTCACTCTGTCAATGCGGAGATCTTCACGTGAAGACCACCCAACTCTTCCTATACCATTGCAAGACCGACAACACACTGTGCAGCTGCCTCTTACACTTCCTGGACACATTGTTCAGAGACTATTGTAGCTGAACTGCTGCTTTGCACCTGTTCTTGCGTTCCCTCCATCTGCATGATCTTGGCTTCGATCTAGGCTGTAATGAAGAATGCCTCATCAATCCATGGTTGTACGCGTGCCTTCAAGACATCTTCCTTATGTTGCGCACCTACTCCTTGAGCGCTTTTGTCTACTGCATTCGCACAAGCCTCTGTGTAAGGGCCACTGTCTATGCAGTCCCTTTTATTTCATCGTACTATTACTACAGCTCACGCTCCTCTATTTCTAAGAATTGTACGTTTTGGTCCTCCTACAGAGTGAGGACCACGAACAACTCTTCAAATAGTTTGGTGCAGTCCTTCATTGCACTGCTAATCTCGACTATTCCTGTTGTAATGGCATTGGCATGTTGTTCCTTTACCTCAGGTGGAGTTGAAGGTTGTGCCTTCAATTGCATCTCAACTATCTGAAGGTTCAGCTTCAGCTGAACCTTAGCCATTTCTTCTTTCATCTCACGGACCCCTACTGCTAGTCTCAAGATGTACGCCTCCACTGGTTCCTCTATTGCGATGGCCAACTCAGGGACCATCTGTTAGGATTCCTTGACCACCTACATTAACTATTTGTTCTATGTCATGACCTTGTCGCACTATAGGCTCAATTGTTCAATATTAATCTGTTGCTTGCTCATCACCTGGAGCATGCAGCCATCCCTGACCCGCAGTTCTACAGTTACTCAATCCTACAAAACATAGAGCATCTCCCAAGGGAGTGCAACCATGTCTATTCCAACTTGCTTCAGTGCACTAGCCGTAGGCCTATCGACCTCATTTTATATAGCTAGTGCCCCCTCTAGCAGCACTATAGTGTGGATCATGCAGGCACACAACATTTCCGCAGCCACTGCTGTGCCTACTACGAGGCTGGTCGATAGAGTACCAACCTAAGGAGTCCGCACCTGAAACTCCTGAATCTGTGCCCTCAAGGACCCCAAAACCATGTGATTTTCCTCCGCAAGCTGTTAGAGGGCCTCCATGGTGACGTCCCACATTGTCTCCCCTATGCCATGGAGATCCCCCTTAGTGACAGTGATTGAGTTGAGAGAAGATTGGAGTCTTTTCACTTCTTCCACGGCCCCACCTGCTCCCTCAGGTGCACTTTCTTTAGTTGCGTGGGCGATGTCTGTGGGTCTGCGCCACATTCCTCTGTTTCTGTCTCCTATTCAGGTGAAGGAAACTTCTGGCCCTCACTCTCCTTCTCTGTTGCCTTCTGCTTCTCTTATGCTGCCTTGATAGCGTCCCGCGCCCCCTGTGTCTTTGTTGCTGCTACTTTGTTCCTTCTCTTCTCTGCTAACTGTGCTATCTGTAGTTTTTCCTCCTCCTTCTTCCTTTGTGCAGTGGACATCTCTGATTCCACCACGGAGCTTGCTTGACCATGCCACTTCGGTAACCACAACTCAAGCATGAAAAATATGAAATATTTGTGGCCAAGTAAGGGAGCTCATTTCATTTCTTCACAATGTCCTTGCACACCCTCATATAAACATGATGGAAGTCTGCCTTGAACTCCACAAAGCTCTGCAGACTATTGTAGAGAGTGGGCAATAACCGCAGCTTACGACTAATCCCAATTTTGATGTTCATTTCCATGAACACCCAGAATATATTGACGTCTCTGATACTCTACGCATATTTAATTGGCCATAGTGAAGTGTACTTTGTTGCCTCTAGAGGATCCTGTGCAATTATGGGGAACTGGCTGTCCTCAGGAAATTCCTAAGCCACCAACACTATGGATAGCAGAAGCCATGCATAGTGGAAAGTCTTACCATGTTCCTGTGCCTCACAATAATTTTCCAGGAATTCTTGGCACAAGTAATCTTCCAAATTAAACTGGATCCCCTCTGCATACTGCGTGGCAAGTGCAACCACCAATGCGGGCACCTCATCCACGTGGAACTTCTACATAACTTTCCCATCCAATATCTGCATCACGACTGGGACCATAGCATTGTTGAAACTAGAGATCGCGTACCCTCTCTTCTTCTTCTCCAGCTTGAACTCTTTCTTCATGGCCTCCATGATGGCCAAATCATTACTCTTACCCTCCGAAATATCCGCTGGGTCCTCCCCTTTGCAAGGGAGTTGAGTAATTCTGTGAATGAGATGATCCATGATGGGAATGGGCTCCTCCATCGACAATCACCCATCATGCACCAGGTAGAGTAGCTACCTGATGACAAAGATAGTCACTGGGGCACAATGGTAATGCATCAACTAGAGTAGGTTTAAAAACCCTGCTTTCTCAACTCCTCGCAACCACTTGTGCGGCTCCAACTCTATGACTCCCACTACTATGATCTTCTTCAGCCACATTAGCTTCATGGTTTCCAAATGTGGGAATTTCTCATGGTCCGTGAGATCCTAATCTTCAAATTTTAGAACCAACACCCGTCCCAAGTGCGCTCCATAAAAAATGATATCATCAGGTAGTAGCAAAGTCTATAGAGAGCTCTTGCTTTCATCTAGGTCCTTGGGCACCCGTGCTTTCCTCTTCCGTGGAGGAACATACACGGGAAACCTGGTGAGAGGATCTGTAGCCTAGGTTTCTTCCTCCTTTTTTTCTTCCTCCTTCTCTTCTAGAAAGATTTCCCTAAGGTCTTCCTCATCCTCATCAGCTTCCAAATTGATCACCTTCGCCTTTTCTTCCATGGTAAGTTTGGTTCTCAGCGGGTTTCTAGGGGACATGCACACTAGTACCATAGGTTACCTATCTTTCTTAGGTCTTGGTGTGCATGGTGATTTAGGGATTTCTGCAATTATCTCGGTGCTTTCGAGGGCTTCTCCTATCGTCATGGCCTACGCGTCCTCCTCAGTGGTCATCTCTCCAATATCCATGGCTTCCTCTGGGCCAGCCATACTACAGTTCCACAAATCTCTCAACAGCTTAGATAAGTTCTCAAGTAATGCCACTGACTTCAAAAGATCGAACACATTAGGGTTCCTGAATCTTTGGGCACACAATAGATCAATTCTCAAATGGCCAAGTGTTGTTTGTTGGGCAGCTCTTTGCAATTTATAGTGCCTTTTGAATTCGAATTCGACCGTTCCCCCCAAATCTTGTCCAGTAATGCTCCCTTAGCAGTAGATTTTCCCAAATCTAACCCATAATGTTTGCCTTAAATGTCTACTGCCCGCTCCATTTGATCTTAAACCAAGCATCACATTGTGAATAGTGACTATAACGATCACTTTCCAGCTAACCTGCGTGGCAGCATAGCTACACTTGCGTTATCGCGAGACCTGTGACACTTCACTACTGCCCGCAATCCTGACATCAAGCAACTCTTGGGCAGACTAGTTTATAGTCTCGTGCCTCCTTTCAGTTTCCTGGAGCCTAAGACTATGCTTCCTGTGGCTAAACAGATAACCAAGCCACCTGTACATGACTTCAACTGACTACCGTTTACTTTTCCTGGGAAGAGTTCACCATTTAACTTCACCAACTACACGGAACCACCATCTATGATCTCCTTAATAACATAAGGTCCCATCCAATCCATCAAACTGATAAACTATCGGCAGTAGTCCCTAATTTTGTCAATGTAATCGAGCTCATATTACTTTATCACCACAGTCTTTTTATCAAGAAAGCCCTTATTTATTCCTTCCTCAAGCTTCTTGTCTACTGCTTCTGCCATGGCACTTTTCTCCCTCAACCGAACTCTTTCATTCATGAGTTCTTGGAGCCTAATATCACCCTACTAGATCTCTTCATCGAGTCCCAACCATTCTTCTTCGAGCTCTTCCAACTATGTAAGCCTTTCTTCGAGGGATCCATGGTTCGTTACTCCTATGAGTGCCACTATGCACGAACTAGACATGATAGAGACTCCATAGGAATTACGACTTATAATTCATCAACTAGCTGAAACAACATTTGTCCGAGTACGTGCAGGTCCCAATCACTTTGTTACGCATTGCATACCTTATTCACTGTGTTGCACACCTATTCAAATGATTTCGCATGGATAACCTTCTATGCGATTGTACGTCCCACATACTATCTGTCCAACATGCAAAGCCACTTGCGCACTTCCCCCCCAACACATGCTTATTGAACATACTTCTCAGCATGGAGTTCATGTGCATCCGCGTAGGTGGTTTTCCATGCCTGCACCCACCTGGCTAGATGTGCGCACAGACCATCCTATCCATTGTATTTATTGGCCAATCATACTTTAGGCTTTTCCAACCGTGTGAACATCATCCTCCTACATTCACGCCAGTCATCAAAGCTCCCTTTGTTTGTACCCCACCACCTCGTGGGTGTAGCGCACAATACCTAGTTTAAGGCTTGGAAACGTCGCTTTTCTAGCACCTCCCTTTCAAACTTATCCAAGAAAGTATCTACCTCACTTAACCCATCATAAGTACGCAGATCTCTCACTTTTGTCGATACGCAGCGCAGTGACCTTGTCATCATATTACAATTATGCATGGTTACCTCGTGTAACTGGTTCTACAGTCGCTCTATCTCCTCATCCGAATATGACGTACATGACCTCTCGTGCTCCCATGAAATTCGCCCATCCGCAATGGGATTTACCCAGTCTTACTCTCGCATAGTTATCTTGTAGATGTAGTCCAAATCATCATCACTTTTATAGTCACGTACTGGCTCTGTATAGCGCAATCCCTCAGCAGGGTCCATAGGTATAACTACACGTAGATACTTCTTCTCAAAAATCATCTTGTGCTTCTTCATATTAATCACCCCATTGATGTCAGTGGCCCAATAAATCCCTAAGAGTGCGGGGTAGGGATCATTGTCATCAACAAGCTCTATCACTTCAAAGTCTACTAGCACGCTCATTACTTCAATATCCGTAGCAAATCCCTACAATCTCGCCATGGGTAGTATCTTCTTCTAGTTCACCATTCACAGCTAAATAGGAGACCATTGCAGCATAGGTCTTCCCATGCACTCCCATGTCTACTTTGGCAGAACATTCACATCTGATCCTAAATCTAGAATTACTTGATCCATCTCATATTCTCCAATTTGTGCAGTTAACCTCATTTCTCTCCTCGTCATTGTCTTATGCTTTCCAATCTTCTGGACTATGCGCGGTTCTCTTGGAGTAGTTCCAGCACATCGGTTAATGATTTCCTGCAATCCTTTTACACCCTTACTGTCATGCAGTAACTTCATGCATGTTTCCAGGAATGTCGTAAGCATAGATGGGTCCATCTCTAACTCTGGTCTATCTTTTTTCCTGAAGTGGAGGCATCAACGAAGCTCTTTTTAGCTTCCATAAAGGTTTCTCGAGCATGATCCAAATCAAACTTTGCTTCTTTCATCGGAGCTTTGCGAACTGAAGTACTGTCTTCTGGTTCTTTTCACTTATCATCTCCCATTGTGATTCCACTTCCGAGCACAATGTTCACATTTGGATCTTCATCACGCGACACAGACCTCATCATCTCCAAGTTCTGAGTCAGGGGTGGTGTTGGGTCCCTATAATACTAGTGATTACCCCATTACTATTATAGTTACATCCCTTATTAATATTGTTATGCCCCTATTATCCCCATATTTTTATTACTGTGCCCCATAAAATCCCTCTATTGTTATTTTTGTTGCTTTATATTATTATTGTTATGTCGGCTGGGTTATATTATGACTCCTTAGACTCCTATATATAGAAACGAGGTTTTGTCATTTGAATCATCTAAGAATTGTTCATTTATGTAATGTAAATGAGGTTTCCCCCTCGAAGAGGCTGAATTCTAAGGCGTTGATCTATCTTTCTATCTTTTCTTGAGCTAGTTTCATAACATTTGGTATCATAGCTTTGGATTCTAGGGTTTCGCTGCTCCAAATAAGTCATCGTGGAATTTTTGCTATAACTTTTTTTCTACGATGTTTCAGAAGCTAAAAAAAAACCCATTTGAGAAGACATCGCGTTGAACCCCGAGTCTGAATTTCAGAGCTTTTCGCACTATATTTGCAGAGATATGATCTGAGGAGGTTAGTCTTTCTGTAGACTCCTGAATTATATTCCAAATAGGTGACTTGGGGAAAATCGTCATAACTTTCTCTCTAAGCATCAGATTGAAATTTCATCAAAAGTTACAGAAATAAGACAGACTTTAGTTTCTTATAGATATTTTTCAGAGCCAAAGGTCGAAACAGTGACTCGTGGCACATCATGCAAGTTTGCTCTACTGAACTAGTCTATAATAATCAAGTCATTGTGGGAGATTTCACATAGCTCTTCCTTGGAGAATCCAATTTGGGTCAGACTGGTGGCATTGGAAAAAGGACACAGAGGGCTACTGCAGGTTGCAATTTTAGAACTGGATGATCAGAAAGTACAGAGATACATTAGAGGCAATATCAAGCTCCTACAAAGTGAAAAAAGGTGTGTAGATTTTTTTAAATTTTTGCTTAAGCTTGGTTTGAAAATTTATTTTGAAGGAATTCAAAGGGCATAGTAGAGCATTATTATCGGTAACTAATGCCCCAAGGAAAGAAAATGCAAACACCTAGTAAGCAACCTGAAATCTCTAGCATGACTCATAAAGAAGAGGAAGACATGCTACATGATATATCAAAATTACAAGAACAAGTGCAACAAATGTCACTCTCACAAAAGCTAACAGAAGCTAAGATAAATGGCATGGAATCTAAGATAAAGGGTGTGGAAGCTAAGATGGACGATTTGAAGATAGATTTGAAGAGAGACATGGCAGATTTGAAGATATATTTGAAGAAGGCATGACAGATTTGAAGACAGATTTGAAAAATTTTCTACAAGAAATACTTACAAATGGTGAAAAGGTAGTAAAGGAAACTCATGATGCGAACAAAATAAATGTTAATCGTGATTTCCTAGACTCTAATGTGGGATCGAAGACCCACCATATTCCAAAAATCGATATGACGAAGTTTGATGGCAAGGATCCCGCAACATGGATATTACAGATGGAGCAATTTTTCGATCTCAATAATGTGCAAAATACACAAAAGGTGTGTATTGCAACTTTATATTTGGAACCAAATCATTTTGTATGGTATCAATGGCTTTTCTCTCATAAACAAATTATCACTTGGGCAATTTTTACAGAAGAATTGACAGCACATTATGAGGATACAAAAAGCAACATTTTTTTAGCCAATTGATAAGTCTCAAACAAAAGCATTCAATAATGGAGCACATTGAGGAGTTCCAAAAATTGAACATAAGGGTAAAAAATATTCTAGAGGAGCATAGGATTGATGTTTTCATAGGGACTTTAAAGGATAATATCCAACACGATGTTCGCCTTTGGGAACCTAATTCATTAGAGAAGGCATTCAGGTTAGCAAGAAAAATGGAAAGCAAAATTATGGCAATCAGGAAGCATACCACTCACAACTATAAAGATAGAAGTGTTGTTGCCCCTAGTCTTCCACAACCTATAAGGTTGACACCACAAAAATTGGAAGAAAAAAGAGAAAAAGGGCTTTGTTACAGTTGTGACAGCAAATACACTAAAGGTCATAAGTGTGCTGAGAAGAAATTATTCTACATAGATTGCGAAGAGGAAGAAGAAAAGGAGCAAGAAAGGTCAAAAGAAGAGGATATACTCTAGGAACAAAGCCTAGATAAAGAAGAAATGAATCTGACCATACCTTGTAATGCATTGGTGGGAATTACCACTCCTCAAACCATCAAGGTAGAAGGACAAATCAAGAAGAAAAAGGTAATAATGTTGATTGATTCAAGAAGTACCCACAATTTTATTCATTGTAAGGTAGCAAAAGAATTGAATTGCTTCTTATATCCAGCACTAGAGTGTCAAGTGATGGTTTCAAATGGAGGAACAATAAATTTCTCTAGAAAGTGCCATAATATCAAGCTATCGATGGGAGAATATGTATTGACTAGCCCAATGCTTTCCATTCCAATGGGAGGTGTTGATGTTGTACTAGGAGTCCAACAGCTACAATCCTTGGGTATAATAGCATTCAATTTTCAAGAACTTTTCATGAAATTTTCTGTGGAAGGAAAGGAAGTTGAATTAAGGGGTATTTCAGGGAAACTGGGAAAGATAATTAGCTCTAACGGTATGACAGAGATTCTAAATAAGGAACAAACGGGTGTAAATGCACAATTATGTTCACTATATGTTTCCACATTGCAATCATCTATTTCTCTAGATCTCCAAAAGTTATTGGACAATCATTCCAAGGTATTTGAGACTCCCAAAGGTCTCCCACCTATTCGTGATCATGATTATGCTATTCATCTGATTCCAAGAAGTGTTCCTCCAAACATCAGGCCGTAAAGATATCCCTATGCCCAAAAGAGTGAAATTGAATGTATGCTTGCAGAAATGTTAGAGGCTGGTATAATTCAACCGAGTCAAAGTTCTTTCTCTGCTTCAGTAGTATTAAGGCACAAGAAGGATGGATCATGGCGCATGTGTCTGGATTATAGGGAGCCCAACAAGCTCACTATTAAAGATAAGTTTCCCATTCCCATCATTGATGAATTACTGGATGAATTGCATGGATCAATTTACTTCACCAAGTTGGATCTTCGTTTAGGATATCATCAAATTAGAATGAAGACTGAAGACATTCCGAAAAAAACATTTAGAACTCATGATGGTCATTATGAATTTTTGGTCATGCCTTTTGGCCTTACCAATGCACCTTCAGCATTTCAATGTTTGATGAATTCCATTTTCAAACCATTCCTTAGAAAATTTGTGTTAGTATTTTTTGATGATATACTAATCTACAACAAGTCTTGGAAGGATCATGTTGAACATATTAATAGGGTGCTACAAATATTGGAGGAGAAACAATTATATGAAAAAATATCCAAAATTTTCTTTAGAGTACAAGAGGTGAAATATTTGGGTCATATTGTATCTCATGAAAGAGTTAAGGTAGACCCTAGCAAAATTAAAGCCATTAAGGAATGGAAAATCCCCACATCCATAAAGCATCTGTGAGGATTTCTCGGGTTGACAAGGTATTATCAAAAGTTTGTTAAGAATTATGGGAGAATAGCAGCACCTCTAACAACATTATTGAAGAAAGATGCATTTTCATGGACTCCAGAAGCAACAAAGGCCGTCGAACATCTTGAAGAGGAAATGTGCCAAGCACCGATCTTAGCTACACCGGACTTCAAAAAAACCTTTATTGTGGAATGTGATGCTTCAGGAAATGGAATTGCTGCTATTTTAATGCAAGATGAAAGACCCATTGCTTTTGAAAGTCATCCAATCAAGGAAAAGTTTTTACACAAAGCTATTTATGAGAAGGAAATGTTGGCAATACTCCATGCACTTAAGAAATGGCGACCCTACCTAATGGGAATACACTTCAAGGTAAAAACGGATCATGATAGCCATAAATACTTCTTAGAACAAATATTATCCTCTGAAGAGCAACAAAAGTGGGTCAAAAAGATGTTGGGTTATGACTTTGAAATCATCTACAAAAAAGGGAAGCAAAATTTGGTGGCAGATGCACTCTCAAGAAAGGATGAGGATGTGGAAGCATTGTTGTGTGCCATTTCTATTATCCAACCAGATTGGATAAACGAAGCAAGGGAGGAATGGAAGAATGACGAAGAAGTGCATGCACTTATTCGAAAGTTACAACAAGATTCCAGTACATCTGATACATTTAGCTAGCAAAATGATTCTTTATGGTACAAAGGTTGCTTATACCTCTGTATGAATTCCCAACTAAAACAAAAGATTCTTATGGAATTGCACACTTCTCCCTTAGGAGGGCACTCAGGATTTTTAAAAACTTACCATAGGGTTAAGAAGAAATTTTTTTGGGATGGCCTCAAATCGGATATTCAAAAATTTGTGGTGGAATGTTTGGTTTACCAACAAAATAAAGTTGAAACAAATAAGACACCAGGTCTATTACAACCTTTATCCATTCCAAGCCAATGGTGGGAGGAGGTTTCAATGGGTTTTATCACAGGTTTACCCAAGTTTGAGGGAAAGAGTGTCATCATGGTGGTAGTTGACAGACTTACCAAGTATGCACACTTTTGTGCATTATCACATCCATTTAAAGCCAGTACAGTTTCTACTACATTTATGGAAACAATTCAAAAGCTACATGGAAACCCAAAGATTATTGTAAGTGACAGAGATCCCATTTTCACTAGAAATTTTTGGACAGAATTATTTTCTTGTCTTGGTACTCAGTTAGCTCATAGCTCATCTTATCATCCTCAATCTGATGGGAAAACTAAGATAGTAAACAAATGTTTGGAAGGATATCTTCGTTGCTTTGTATCTAATAAATAGACACAATGGATCAAATGGTTGCCCCTGGCTAAATGGTGGTATAACACTTCCTTCCATACAACAACAAAAATGACCCCATTTATGGCACTTTATGGATATCAGCCACCATCCATCACATCATATTTAAGAGAAAATTCTAAGGTTCAAGCGGTGGAACATCACATCGAACATCAACAACATGTCCTCCAACTCTTAAAGGATAACCTTGTGTTGGCACATAATAGAATGAAACAACAAGCAGATCAACATTGCAACGAAAGAAGTTTTGATGTAGGTGATTGGGTATTCCTATGGCTACAACCATATAAGAAAATGTCCCTCAAGCAAGCTAAGAAGGATAATAAATTATCATCAAAGTATTATGGTCTGTACAAGGTGTTGCAAAAGATTGGTACTATGGCGTACCAATTGGAGCTTCCTGCAGCTTCTTGATTGTGTTAGCCTCATTTTGCAACATGTGTTCATCTTTCATGATTGACAGTTCTACATGCCAAATATGTCATCTTTCATGTTGTCAGGTTCCATATTTGCAGAAAAAGGCCAAAGAAGGGGCCATGAAAGTATGCCAGTCCAAATGCCACTGTTGTATTCCAATTTTGATGACTTAACCATTTTTGAAGAATTTTCTGTTAAGGGAAGCCCAAACAGCTTAATCTTGGCTTCCCTAGGTTTCAATTTCCTGTTTTAGAATATAGAGAATGATATCTGTCCAAACAGCTTAATTTTGGCAGATTTATAGATAGGTAGAGAATCAAAGGAGCCCAATTGCTTAATTTGGGCCCTTGGCAGAAATAAGTGTAGATTTAGATAGGAGGGTAGTCAAAAGAAAAATTGTGAAGCTGGGTCTGCAAATCTAAGTGCACCTACCAAAAAGAAGAAAAATGTTAGGAAGGTAGGTTGGGTAGGTAGTTGTGTAGTTGCAGAATCATGACTTGTGATCCATTTTTTGTTGTCAAGTGTCATATTTATTCAGTTCACAAGTTGGAGGCAGTTTTCCATTTGGAGGAGCTCAAACTGGACATTACTAACTTCCCCTTCTTCTTGTTTCCCGAATCACTTACTAACTTCCCTGAAGAGGTCAAGGTCTGCTTGCTTCCTCTTAGTTTCATCATTTTCCATTATATTTGCCTAAGTGAAGGTCCTCTTGGCTTAGGAGTACTGTTGTTTCACTCTATGAGTCACTTTTTCCCCAAAATAGCCTAAGGTCCCATACTTAGCGCTTTCTGGTCATTTTCATATTAACTCCTAAAAATCTATTACCTAACTCCCTAGTCTATTCCCTTATCCCCTATTATGCAAAATATATAAAATCCCAAAAATATTAAATACCCCCTCCCTGGCACTATAGCCATATAATATCAAGTTTGGGAAATGCTAAGTTCACTAGGAACTTGACATTAGCCTTCCACATTCAAACCCTTGGATTAACTTGGCATCTAGTTAAGTTAATAACCTTTTCTTTCCCCTTTACCCATAAACATTTCATCATTCTCACCCCCTCTGTCTGATTGTTTAAAAGTTTAGTGTTAAAATGTTTGAATAAACATTGAACTTTACCCCTGGTGTGCAAACCATGTATAAAACCCACTTTTCCGCCCTTATCCTAAGGTTTTGCTCATAAACATTTAACCCCTTCTCGTTTTTAACCCCATAACCCACTTCCCTAATGTTTTAAACCCCCCCCGTCACATAACAAATTAATCAAAAGGCGCACGGGCCCTGTCCCTTATCCCTCTGCCGCCTTACCCGTCCCGCCAACCGTCCAATCGCCCATGCCCGAGATCAACGGCGAGCAGACTTTTTCATCTCCGAAGCCGCCGATGTTTAGCATCCGGGAGTTCGATGGTTTTCCCACTGTACTCCCACCACGCGTCGCCCTCCCGGGTGTGGCGGAGCCCCCTCCTCCCAAACCACTCCAGTGCAAAGGCGGTGCGCCTGAAACCACCAAACCGCCCTCCCCTGGGTGACGTCAGCGCCACGTCCTCCGCCCAGTGATGTCATCCCACTGCGTCATCTACCTGCGTCAGCCTCCTGCCACATCACTGCCACTGTGTACCGCCACGTCACTGCCACTATGTACCGGCACGTCACCCGCCGTACTGCTGACATCATCATCTGATGTCATCCCGCCACATCACCCACCGTACTGGGTCCCACCCGCTGACGTCATGCTGAGGTAATGCTGACATCATCACTCAAAAAGGCGCGAAAGGCAAAAATCGTGCTTAGGAAGCCTGGATTCAGATTCTGAGGCAGTTTTTCATGCGCGATTAGTGCCATCGCGCAGCCCCCAACAAGCCCAAAAGGCGCAGAATGACCCGTTTTTTTTTCGCGAAGCATTCAGAAAGGGGCAAACACACTTTTTAAAGCAACAGATGGCCGAGCAGCTACCATGAAGGATCGATGGGACAGTATAAACCATTCAGAAGATTTTAAAGACTCCAGGATCAGCGCCAAAGAGTATCAGGAAGTGGCAGAGAGTATCAGTTTAGCAACATCAAATCAGGTGAAAATTAAAAACCTTCATCAAAGTTAGCAAAGCAGTTGAGGCCATTTAAAAGCCTATCTGGTCAGGATTAGTGCACATTAATGCCAACAAAACAGCAGCAAAACCAAGTTAGAGGTGGAGATAAAGGACAAATCATAGTTATTACAGGGGGACTGCACCGGGCTACCCAGGACAGACATTAACTCAGTTTTGATAAAGCTACCCTCAGCGCAACCCAAAGATATTTTCATGCATTTATTTCTGGATAAGATTAGGTTAAAGTAATCATTTTCTTTCAGACCTGTTTAGGTCGGCTGTAATAGATTAGTTTTTGGATAATTTTCCCTATATATACCGACCCTCTGTATTATCTAAAGGGTTGGTTGGTTGATAATCTCCATTAGAGACTCGCATTGGATATCTGAGATGTTTTACTTAATTAAATATTGTTGAAAAGCTTTGGAGGAATGATTGTATGCTTTGTGTCTAAGGGTTTGAAGAATTGAATGCGGAATTCTTGTGCTGCTATATGAACCAATAAGTTTTCCTTACCTCTGTTATGTCAATTTAACATATGCTCACTTCACAGAACAAAGGATTGGCTTAGAATTTGCTTGGTTGCACTCTATGCTTAGTTTTTGTGGCTTCTTAATGTTTTCCTCTTGAATTAGGCATAAATATGAATTCGATTATGGCTCATGTTTGACCTATTTTCATATATGAATGACTGTTATCTAGGAATTCTTAACTGCTCCTAAATAGGGCTCATTTGTTTTCTTGCTGCTAATCTGAATGAGAGATTCTTAATTGCCCCTCATTCCTTAGCCTCTAATCGATCTCCTTTACCTTGAATGATTGTTTCATACGCAGCTAGCTTGCTCCATATTCCTTCCTGTGACCAAGAAAACGCACCAGCAGTCCTACTCCTTGACTCCACGCCCAATGGTTCTAGAACTTTCATGCTGTCCCTGCCTCTTTACTTGAAAGCATCATCCTTCCCACCAAAAAACAAAACAAAACCCCTTGAAATCAATAACTAGCCTAAAAATGCTATCAACAAAGCTAAATCCGAAAGAGAGAGCCCTCTCTGATTGCAGGTGGGCTAGACCCTGCAGTCCAAAGATTGGTCTGTGGTTACCTCAGTCGTATCCTTTTGATGCCGACCAGAAGGACAACCTGAGTGATAACATAATGGCGACTCCACTGGGGACATCCTCAGTTATTTTCACAAATCAAGTTGGAAAACTCCAGAAGAACAAAAATCAATGTTGTCTGTTCCTTAAAACTACAGATGAAGTCTCAATGTTGGCCAGGAAGCCTTTGAAACTGTTCTTCCTTTGCAGTTACAGGAGTAAATAAATGCTGCTTCAATCAATCTTCATGCTAGTTTTAAACTACAGATAGTTGTCCCCGAAATTTAATCAGTTCCTTGCCAATTCTAAAAAACATTCGCAGAAAATACCAAAACAAATTCAGAATCTGGCTCCCAAAAATAATTCTCGTTATACTAGGTCAAATCCAGACCCAAATCCACTAGCTACTTTTGAAAATCTGAACTTAGTCCCAAAAATCCTTAGGAAGAAAGAACAAAGAGAATATTTTGTTGATAATAGTCCTCAAGCAGTTTGCCCAAGCAGCGTTCCAACCCCTGTCAAAGTCTTATTTCGTTCAACCCCTACTTCCCCTTGTTCATCATCTACTTCCCAAAGCACTCCTTCCACACCTCCATTCACTACACATACTCCCATTACCACTACTGTTGTTCCAATTGTCCCAGATGTTCCACTTATCCCTGTTGTTCCGGTCGTCCCTGTAAACATGGCCAATAGATATGCACCCTTGCAATTACCTGCAAACCCTGGGGCTATGCCTCAGGATTATCAAACTAAAATCACATATTTTGATGGAACTGGCACTTGCACAGCCCTTCAGCATACGAAGAAAATGCAAGACTACTTTGAGAACTACGAAATAGATGATGATAGTGTGAGAATAAAATTTTTTGTTCCAAGTCTAACAAGTGATGTAAGAACTTGGTTCAGATCACTTGCTGCAAATTCCATAACTACTCCGGATGAGCTTTACCAATCCTTTACCAACAAATGGGAGAAAAATAAAGACCCCTTGCACATACTTGCTGAGTACGATACAATAAGAAGAGGCCCTCAAGAGTCTGTCCTAGATTACTGTGCTAGATTCAATAATGTCTATAATGCGATACCACAGAACCTGAGACCTCCACCTGACCTTGCCTTGTATAAATTCCCTGATGGATATGACCCAGATATATCTGGCCTACCAGTTAAAAGAAAGAGCCCCTCAAACCCTTGCAGACATGCAAAATATTGCTGTTAGCGTAGAGGCCAACCTGATTGCCAAAAGAAATAGAGCTAGAATGGAGATAAGAACCACTTTCAAAGAAGAACCCACAGCCTTAGATCAAAAACTTGATGCTATTATCAATGGCATACAAAGGCTGGGAGACATAGTAGAAAGTGTTGAGAGGAAATCATCATGGGAAGGACAACAGTCCAATACAATAAGGAACCCAAATTTCAGGAAAAAGCAGAACACAAATGCTGGTAGGTCTAGTCCAGACCATGATATAAGACCACCTTTTCATGAAAATTATGCGGAAGCATCTACATCTAGTGAACCCCCAGAGGACACTCACATGAACCTGGTGGATTCGAGGCCTGAGCAACAGATTTTCCTAACTCAACAAGACCAAGATGAGCATGACTTTAATCAATTTCAGACTAAGTCTGGTGAGTCTTTTGATTTTAAACAAGGCCATGATACTATTGTGTATGAGGTCCACAAACAATATAAGCTGAGAACTAGGACCATTGACATTCCTGAACCTAAGAAACCAAAGGATGGCAAACAGCCCAACAAGACTAGAGGCAAGGCTGTCATAACAGAACCAGCTGATATACCTGTCCCAAACCCACATAAAGTGACTGTAGAGGAAATAACACAAATGCAGACTTCTATTGACCAGCCTCGGCCACCTTCCTCCTCGAAAGAAAATGTGAACAGCATTCCAAAAAGCCCTCCTAAAACAGAAAAACCGCAATCAAACACTTCCCATAACACTGATAAACAAGACCAAGCTATTGATACTCCAATGGAAAAAGGGAAACCTGCTTCTCACATTACTAAAACCCAATCTGAAAAATAATTTCACTTAGAGGTAGAAATAGGTAAATTGAAGATATCCATCCCCTTATCAGAACTGCCCAAACATGATGTGTATAGGCAAAAAATTCAAAGGTCACTTCAAATGCCGGAGGTAAAGGATGATGTGAATGTTCTTGATGATCAACCTGAACTGTTGTTTGGTCTAGAAGTTAATGGAAAATCAACATATGGATCTGTCTTGCCCTTTTATGTCAGTTTACATATACATGACAAAGTCCTGCATAATGCCATGTTTGACTCAGGTGCCTCACACAACCTTATGCCCAAAGCCGTAATGGAAAAGCTGAAGCTTGATGTTACAAGACCCTAAAAAGATCTATTCTCCTTTGACTCAAGTCAATTCAAGTGTTTAGGCCTCATCAAAGACCTGTGTGTCTCCTTAGTCCAATTTCCTAACAAGACAATCCTCATGGATGTTGTGGTTGCTGACATTCCACCAAAGTATGGCATGTTACTATCAAGATCTTGGGGAGAAAAACTCCAAGGATCCCTCCAATTAGATCTCTCTTATGCCACTATATCTGTCTTTGGGCAACCAAAGAGATTGTATAGAGAAACACTGATGAAATATGTGGTAACTAATGAGAGCAAGCTTGAAAATTTTCCCATTTACTCAATCCATTCTGACATGGATTCTTTTATTTTATTTAATGATGAAAAAAGTCCTCCAATTGATGACAAGTTGTTGGCTTTAGGAATGAACACACACATCAATGAAGAATCGGTTGCCCATACTGATACAACTGTCAAAAAAATCAAGGCAACCAGCTTACAAGAAGAACCTCCCCAAACTGAAAATTCAAATCTGTCTGGAATGACTGAAACTCTTGACACTAACCACAAGCAAGAAATCATATGGTATTTAGAGTTTGATGGCTCTATCAACAAGTTAGGAGAAGGGGCAGGTGTCTGGATTCACAATACACATAACAACCATGCAGAAGGCCATGCCTACAGACTAAACTTCAAATGCACTAATAACATGGCAGAGTATGAGGCTCTCCTCTTAGGCCTTAAACTGCTCAAAGCTCTAGCAGCTGCAAAAGTATCCATTTTAGGTGACTCTGATTTAATCATACAACAGATGAAAGGTAATTTTGTTATCAATGACAATAGAATGAGGGCCTATAGGACTGCTACCACTAGTATACTCAACACATTCACTGAATCCAAGCTTGCCAAGATTTCAAGAGAGCATAACATTCATGCACACAGCCTGGCCACTTTTGCTAGTACATGCAAGCTTCCCTTTGAACCAAATCATCATTTCACTGCTGAAATAAAACAAAGGCCCGCTGTCCCAAATAATGTTAAAGATTGGCTAGTGTTCGAGAATGATGCCCAGATTAACAATTTCCTCACCCTTGAGCATGAGTTTTCAAATATAAACATTGACATGGATGCTATGACAGATGAAAAACAGCAAACCAATTAAAATCAGCAGGTTGTAATGCCTATAACGGCCAAACGAATGCTAAACCCAACTGTTTTTGATAAAACAAATATAGAAGAACTGAAACTGATGCATTTGGAGGAAATAGCCGAAACAGAGGCCGAGATCGTTGATCTGAAAGATAACTTACTCCCTGCTGAACTCACTCTGTTGGAAGACATGTTTGATGCTAATGATGTTCCCAAGAAACCAAAAATGAAACCCCTGAACGCTGCTAAAGAAGAACACAACATTGGGACAGCAGAGAATCCCAAAATGATCAAATTATCCAAAATTCTTCCATCTGATCAAAAGCCCAAATATATTGATTTATTCAAAGAATTCCAAGATGTATTTGCTTGGAGTTATGAGGACTTGAAATCCTATGACACCTCAGTAATCCAACACACCATTCCCTTAAAACCAAACCAAAAGCCCTTCAAATAGAAACTGAGGAGAATCAATCCCATGCTTCTCCCTTTGATTGAAAAGGAAGTGAAAAGAATGTTTGAAGCAGGTATCATAGCACCCATCAAATTTTCTGAATGTGTATCCAATCTTGTCCCTACAAGAAAAAAGACAGGAGATATTAGGCTATGCGTAGACCTAAGAAATTTAAACCAAGTCTCCCTAAAAGACCACTACCCATTTCCCAAAATGGATCATATTCTGCAGAGAGTAGTGGGATCATCTAGAATTTCTTTGCTAGATGGCTTTTCAGGTTTCAATCAAATACTGGTTCACCCAGATGACCAAGACAAGACAGCCTTTACCACACCGTGGGGAACATTTAAGTATGTGAAGATGCCATTCGGACTTAAAAACGTCGGTGCTACCTTTCAAAGGGCAATGGATATTGCATTTTCCAAAGAAATACATGATTTCCTAGTTTTCTACCTTGATGATCTAACCCCTTTCTCTAAATCTGATCAAGAGCACCTGAAACATTTAAGACAAATATTCATGACATGCAGGAAATATGGCATTTCGTTGAACCCCAAAAAATCCCTCTTTGGCCTTGAAGAAGGCAAACTCCTTGGCCATATCATATCAAAGGACAGGATTAGAATTGATCCTGAAAGAATCCAAGCCATTCTCCAAATCCCATACCCAAGAAACATAAAAGAGTTGCAAGCATTCTTGGGAAAGATCAATTTCCTAAGGAGATTTATTCCAAATCTAGTTGAGCTAATAAGACTGTTAAGCAACATGTTAAAAAAGGATGCCAAGGTAAGATGGTCTATTGAAACCAAACAAGCCTTTGAGGGCATAAAATTTGCCTTAACCCAAGCCCCTGTCCTTACAAGTCCACAATTTGATAGGGACTTTATCATATTTTCTTTTTCATCTGATCACACCATAGCTATTGTTCTTCTGCAAAAAGATGATCAAGGAGCTGAAAAGCCAATTGCATTTTTCAGTCGAGCCTTAAGAGATGCCCCTTTGAAATACCCAATCATGGAGAAGCAGGCCTATGCCCTGGTCAAAGCAATCTAGGATTTCCGAGTGTACATTTTATATTCACATGTAATTGCCTATGTCCCAAATGCTGTTATAAAAGACATATTAACGCAAGAGGGATTAGAGGGCAAAAGAGGCAAATGGTTGCAAACATCCTTGAGTATGACATAGAAATAAAACCAACCAAGCTCATAAGGGACAAGGTTTAGCCAAACTGATGTCCAAAGCAAACTTTCAAGCCTTAGACATTAACCAATTGGACAATGAACAGGAGCTGGCGACTCCACAGATCAGTGAAACCTTTTTGCAATCCCCATGGTATGCTGATATATTCTTTGTTTTGTTAAACCTGTTTTCTCCCCCAAGATTGTCCAGAACTAAGAAAATATTTTTAAGAATGAAGGCTTCAAAGTTTTGTGTCATAGATGGTGCATTATTTTGGAAAAATCATGAAGGTATATTGCTTAATTGTTTAATCATGAATGAAACTAACAATGTCATGAAAGAGTTCCATGCAGGTGACTGTGGAGGGCATCTATATTGGAAATTCACTACTGATAAAATTCTAAGGGCTGATTTCTATTAGCCCTATCTTTTTTCAGATGTAAAGAAGTTTGCCATGTCATGTCACAAATGCCAAATCTTTGAAGGCAAAAGAAAGTTGTTTCCCCTGCCCCTTAAACCCATCTCAACTGAAAAGCCTTTTCAACAATGGGGTCTTGACTTCATTGGAGAAATCCATCCCTCTTCCTCAGGCCAGCGCAGATGGATTTTAACAGCCACCGACTATTTCACCAAGTGGGTTGAGGCCATCCCATGCAGACAAGCCAATGACACCATCATTATCCAATTCCTTGAGTGCAACATCCTTTCTAGATTTGGCTGCCCTGAGAAGATCATTACTGATAACGTCGTTGCTTTTAAATCCAAAAAAATGATCAATTTTTGCCACAAATTTCACATCACCTTGGGGCATTCCACAGCCTATTACCCCCAAGGTAATGGCATGGCTGAGTCATCTAATAAGAGCCTGATTAATATCATAAAGAAAGTGCTAGAAGAAAACAAGAAGATCTGGCATAGAAAGCTCACAAATGCCCTATGGGCAGACAGAATTTCAACAAAGAAATCCATTTGGATGAGCCCTTATGAGCTAGTATATGGCATGGAAGCCAAGTTTCCTTCATCTCTGGGCATCCCTACTATCAGACTGTTACAGGAGATTCAGGCTGAACCAAACGACATTCAACGAAGAATCAACCAAACCATTCATCTTCAGCAGACCAGAGAGCAAGTTTATGACAGAGCTCAGATTTTGTAAGAAAAGCTCAAAAGGATGTTTGATAAGAGAGCTAAGGCTGAGGATTTCTATATTGGTGACAAAGTTCTAAGGTGGGATTCACGAAGAGAAGACAAGGGAAAACATGAAAATTTTGATTTTTTATGGAAAGGGCCATTCGTTATTTCTGCTGTTCAGGGAAATAACACATATTTTCTCAAATCTGTAAAGGGAAGCACAATTGAAGAAGGCCCTGTGAATGGCAGAATGCTGAAACATTACCATGATCCCTTTTAAAGGGATACAATCCAGCTCTGTACATATCTCTTTGTACATTGATATGTGTATATATCAGCGCTCTGTTTTTTAGTTTTTGTGTAATCAATCTGAGTGTTAGAGGAGCAGCAGTAATGTTTGTGAAGACACAGCCAATTGCCAATATTCCATTCTTTAAAGCTTTGTCTCTACATTAAACTTGGTAAAACAGCAATAGTAGCACTGTCATATCACAGAAATTTATGGTGAAAGCAAACAGTGGGCAGCTTGCAGTCTTCAGTCAAAACAATATCAATAAGAGAGGAGCATTTTTTAAATTTCACATCAGCAACTGTTTCTAGACCAGAGCTAAAGGAAACACATCAGTTTTGACCTTTGTTTTTCAAAGGCACAATGCTCAAGCAATACTGTACATAACATCAAGCATGCAAAAGAAAGCAGGCGATGATATGCAGTTTACAGTAATTCAGTTGAGGAGGGAGCTGTTCATATTTCAAAGTTTCACACTATAATAGCCAGAATAAAGAAGTTTTTCAATCCACCGCAACAATAGAAGATCAAGGCAGTCTGACCTGCTATTCTTAGCTTTTCACAAGGAAAAGCCATCCCCAAGTGGAGCCACTATTAGCCTCCTGTTGCAACAGGTGTTCATCTTTCATGATTGACAGTTCTACATGTCAAATATGTCATCTTTCATGCTGTCAAGTTCCATATTTGCAGAAAAAGGCCAAAGAAGGGGCCATGAAAGTATGCCAGTCCAAATGCCACTGTTGTATTCCAATTTTGATGACTTAACCATTTTTGAAGAATTTTCTGTTAAGGGAAGCCCAAACAGCTTAATCTTGGCTTCCCTAGGTTTCAATTTCCTGTTTTAGAATATAGATAATGATATATGTCCAAACAACTTAATTTTGGCAGATTTATAGATAGGTAGAGAATCAAAGGAGCCCAACTACTTAATCTGGGCCCTTGGCAGAAATAAGTGTAGATTTAGATAGGATGGCAGTCAAAAGAAAAATTGTGAAGCTGGGTCTGCAAGTCTAAGTGCACCTACCAAAAAGAAGAAAAAATGTTAGGAAGGTAGGCTGGGTAGGTAGCTGTGTAGTTGCAGAATCATGACTTGTGATCCATTTTTTGTTGTCAAGTGTCATATTTATTCAGATCACAAGTTGGAGGCAGTTTTCCATTTGGAGAAGCTCAAATTGGACATTACTAACTTCCCATTCTTCTTCTTTCCCGAATCATTTACTAACTTCCCTGAAGAGGTCAAGGTCTGCTTGATTCCTCTTAGTTTCATCATTTTCCATTATATTTGCCTAAGTGAAGGTCCTCTTCACTTAGGAGTACTGTTGTTTCACTCTATGAGTCACTTTTTCCCCAAAATAGCCTAAGGTCCCATACTTAGCACTTTCTGGTCATTTTCATATTAACTCCTAAAACTCTATTACCTAACTCCCTAGTCTATTCCCTTATCCCCTATTATGCAAAATATATAAAATCCCAAAAATATTAAATACCCCCTCCCTAGCACTATAGCCATATAATATCAAGTTTGGGAAATGCTAAGTTCGTTAGGAACTTGACATTATCCTTCCACGTTCAAACCCTGGGATTAACTTGGCATCTGGTTAAGTTAATAACCTTTTCTTTCCCCTTTACCCATAAACATTTCATCATTCTCACCCCCTCTCTCTGATTGTTTAAAAGTTTTGTGTTAAAATGTTTGAATAAACATTGAACTTTACCCCTGGTGCACAAACCATGTATAAAACCCACTTTTCCGCCCTTAGCCTAAGGTTTTGCTCATAAACATTTAACCGCAGCTCATTTTTAACCCCATAACCCACTTCCATAATGTTTTAAACCCCCCCCCTCACATAATAAATTAATCAAAAGGCGCGCGGGCCCCGTCCCTTATCCCTCCGCCGCCTTACCCGTCTCGCCAACCATCCGATCACCCGTGCCCGAGATCAACGGCGGGTAGGCTTTTTCATCTCCGAAGCTATCAATGTTTAGCGTACGGGAGTTCGGCGGTTTTCCCGCCGTACTCCCACCACCCGTCGCCCTCTCGGGTGTGGCGGAGCCCCCTCCTCCCAAACCACTCCAGTGCAAAGGCGGTGTGCCCGAAACCGCCAAACCGGCCTCCCCTAGGTGATGTCAGCGCCACGTCCTCCTCCTAGTGATGTCATCCCACTGCGTCATCTGCCTGCGTCGGCCTCCCGCCACGTCACTGCCACTGTGTACCGCCACGTCACTGCCACGTCACCTGCCGTACTGTTGACATCATCAACTGACGTCATCCTGCCACGTCACCCGCCGTACTAGGTCCCACCTGCTGATGTCATCACTCAAAAAGGCGCGAAAGGCGAAAATCGTGCTTAGGAAACCCGGATTCAGATTCTGAGGCAGTTTTTCATGCTACGGGAAATGGGCCAAAATGGAAAGCCCCTCATCGCGCAACCCCCAGCAAGCCCAAAAGGTGCAAAATGACCCGTTTTTCTTCGCGAAGCATTCAGAAAGGGGCAAACACACATTTTAAAGCAACAGAGGGCCGAGCAGCTGCCATGAAGGATCAATGGGACAGTCTAAACCATTCAGAAGATTTTAAAGACTCCAGGATCAGTGCCAAAGAGTATCAGGAAGCGGCAGAGAGTATCAGTTCAGCAACATCAAATCAAGTGAAAATTAAAAACCTTCATCAAAGTCAGCAAAGTAGTTGAGGCCATTTAAAAGCCTATCTGGTCGGGATTAGTGCACATTAATGCCAACAAAACAGCAGCAAAACCAAGTTAGAGGTGGAGATAAAGGACAAATCATAGTTATTACAGGGGGACTACACCGGGCTACCCAGGACAGACATTAACTCAGTTTTGATACAGCTGCCCTCAGCGCAGCCCAAAGATATTTTCATGCATTTATTTCTGGATAAGATTAGGTTAAAGTAATCATTTTCTTTCAGACCTGTTTAGGTCGGCTGTAATAGATTAGTTTTTGGATAATTTTCCCTATATATACCGACCCTCTGTATTGTTTAAAGGGTTGGTTGGTTGATAATCCTCATTAGAGACTCACACTGGATATCTGAGATGTTTTACTTAATCAAAGATTACTAAAAAACTTTGGAGGAATGACTGTCTGCTCTGTGTCTAAGGGTTTGAAGAATTGAATGCGGAATTCTTGTGCTGCTATATGAACCAATAAGTTTTCCTTACCTCTGTTATGTCGATTTCACATATGCTCACTTCACAGAACAAAGGATTGGCTTAGAATTTGCTTGGTTGCACTCTATGCTCAGTTTCTGTGGCTTCTTAATGTTTTCCTCTTGAATTAGGCATAAATATGAATTCGGTTATGGCTCATGTTTGACCTATTTTCATATATGAATGAGTGTTATCTAGGAATTCTTAACTGCTCCTAGATAGGGCTCATTTGTTTTCTTGCTGCTAATCTGAATGAGAGATTCTTAATTGCCCCTCATTCCTTAGCCTCTAATCCATCTCCTTTACCTTGAATGATTGTTTCATACGCAGCTAGCTTGCTCCATATTCCTTCCTGTGACCAAGAAAACGCACCAGCAGTCCTACTCCTTGACTCCACGCCCAATGGTTCTAGAACTTTCATGTTGTCCCTGCCTCTTCACTTGAAATCATCATCCTTCCCACCAAAAAACAAAACAAAACCCCTTGAACTCAATAACTAGCCTAAAAACGCTATCAACAAAGCTAAATCCGAAAGAGAGAGCCCTCTCTGATTGCAGGTGGGCTAGACCTTGCAGTCCAAAGATTGGTCTGTGGTTACCTCGGCCGTATCCTTTTGATGCCGAGCAAAAGGACAACCTGAGTGATAACAGATTGCACCCAGTTTTCCATGTCTCATTTTTAAAGAAGGTTATAGGTGACAAGCTCCCAGTTCAAACAATATTGCCAGAACTTGACGAGGAAGGAAAAACTATATTGGAACTGGAAGAAGTCACAGAAACAAGAACTTGACAGCTATGAAATCGATCAATTTCAAAGTATCTTATCAAGTGGAAGAACTTATCCACTGAAGATTCCCCATGGGAGGATGAGAATTTTATACAGAAGCATCCAGAACTACTCAAGCATTGAGGACAACACTTTTTTGAAGGAGAGGGGCATGTTGGGTCCCTATAACACTAGTGATTACCCCATTACTATTTTAGTTGCATCCCTTATTAATATTGTTGTGCCCCTGTTATCCCAATATTGTTATTATTGTGCCCCATAGAATCCCTCTATTTTTATTTTTGTGGCTTTATATTATTATTGTTAGGCCGGCTAGGTTATATTGTGACTCCTTAGACTCCTATATATAGAAAGGAGGTTTTGTCATTTGAATCATCCAAGAATTGTTCATTTATGTAATGTAGAGGAGGTTTCCCCCTCGAAGAGGCTGAATTCTAAGGTGTTGATCTATATTTTCTATCTTTTCTTGAGTTGGTTTCGTAACAGGTGGTGGTAGCGCTCCCTTGTCACGTATCCTAGCTATTAGTGTAGGACAATGTTCCATCTCATGATCAAACAAGCTACAAAACAGACATGATGGATGCATTGGGTTCGTACAATTGCAAGCATAATGCCTTAGCCCTCCGTAATTGTAGCATATCCATTGTCTGTGACCTCTTCCATGTCCTCCTCCACCTCAGCCCTGTTCGTGCCCCTGAAATCCTACTCGCGCCACTTTTGCGTTCTTGTCTAGGGGCCAGGTTTCGGCCTAAACTATGTAGATGGGAGTTCTGTCCATTATTAACTCATATCTTCTACAAGTGCGCTCATCATGTCCCACCGATCTACAAATATTACAGAACAACTTTTGTGAATTCTGCGTATACTTATGTAACAAATGGCAGGTGTTCGTAGCATGCTTTCCACCTATTTGACAAATCGCACACCACAAAGTAGGCATTGCGCTAGGTCCTTCTTGCGCTTCAG
This sequence comes from Pinus tabuliformis, assembly GCA_031772625.1. Lineage (NCBI taxonomy): Eukaryota > Viridiplantae > Streptophyta > Pinopsida > Pinales > Pinaceae > Pinus > Pinus tabuliformis. The sequence continues at coordinate 279,743,150 of CM062817.1, forward strand.
GCCTTAATGGCATCAGTCCTCCTTCTGCGAGGTAATTTGCAAACATTGGGCAGTGGTCCTTATCATGACCCTGACCATTGCATTTTACGCACCACCCCTCTTCGTGCACTTCTGGTGGAGTTTTCGTTTCCTGTTTCAGACTCTACATCTTCAGGCATAATTTTTTTCAACTGCGCGTGGATCTATTGAACTCCCAAGTTAGGATCCTGCATTAGGGTTTCATGAAGCCTCATCGCGATCTCTAAGACATCTACCTGAGTCGTTAACTTCTATCGCAACATCACGCTCCTCAAATTTGGCGTCAGTGATGCTACAAACCATTCGTGGTTCTGTCCATCCATTAGATTCATATTAGCTTCATGAATCGTACACTTCAGCCATTTTTCCAGCTCCCAAGGATTCTTGCCTAGTAGCATTGTGATCTCCTTGAATCCAATGATCGACTGTGCTTCTGACTTCGCTCGCTAAATTCCTTATTTAGTGCAATTTGAATATCTGCAATTCCCACATTCAAATTGTCATTTGAGTGTTTAATATAACAGGTCAACGCATGATCCTGTAGGGCACTAACCAGTGTCACTTTCTTTATACTTTCATCTGTAACCCCTTGCGCTTCCCAATACGGCTCTTACCACGAACCAAAATTGGTCCAGATCTTCATTTCCCAATCCCTTGAACACAAGAAACTTTATTGTGCTTTCCATATTGAAACACGGTGGTGGTGGAGGTGGTACGAGTGAAGATGGAGGTGATGGTGGTGAAGTTGGTGGTGGTGTGGGTGGGGGTGATATGCGCAGAATTATTTTCCTTGTCAATTGGATCGCACTTTGTAGAGAGACCTTCGCGAGCTCTTCCTCATCCCCTCGCAGAGGTGAAATAAAAGGGCTATTCTCTAGTCCCTTACTTCCTTCATTCCTGTAGGCTTTTCCACTTCGTGTAGCTCCAAACATCAAGTTAATTGCATAACCCTCATTTCACACAATAACATGTTAATCCAAGAATTTAGAGACTTTACATACAAACCTCGCAGTCCTTTGAGAAGGCATGTCTCTGCCTCATTATAGTTGACTGAAGTATCAACCGCGAACTCAGTAATGAATCCTCCTATAATCTGATCAAGCCAGTGATCAACATTGCAAGCGATCTTATCCTTGAATGCTTCTAATCGGTGCACCAACTCTGGGGTCCACACACTAGGACCGTCGAGCTTCCACCTTCCTTAGCTATCTGCTAGCTTCGCGATCCACTCATACAACTCAGTAGGGAAATATGCGAAGAAGATTTCATGGATCTCTATGTACAGGTAGAAATATAACCACTCTTCTTTTGTCAGTCATGGATTGCTATTCTCCTGCACCGTGAACTCGTGAATTCTCCTATCCACCCAACCTTCAATTTACTTCTTAGTTCGATTCCAATGATATGAAATCAGACATCTCTACGCAGATTTAGATCCTAGAAATAGAACCATTTGTTGGCTTGTTGGGGCCTGACCCAGGTTCAGAGTTAATTAGCCAAACAAATCCCTACACTACTGGCCCTTTCAGCAACATCCCGCTATGTATGGACTAAAGTCTCACCCAAAGCAGTATTTGGGGATGCTAGAACCAAGTTTCCACACCCTTGAGGTGTTTGAGGTGTCGGTTTAGTCCAACTATGCCTACATTCGTGCAGGTCACTTCGCACACTGTTCTGACCTGTGATACCTTTTCAATATGTTAGGATCACCTTTTGCACAACCCTAACTAGGGGCTGAGATGCTTTCACACTTGCTAGAGTAGCGACCTACGCTATTTCCCCAAGTTACAACACGTATATTACTTATTTTCTTACAATTGTTATTATCTTCGAGTAGTCGAATATTCTATCATGTATTCACTTGATCAACACAGATACATATGTTCAAGCATCATATAAACAGTAGAAACGAAATATATTCCCAATATATTCAATGCATAAAACAAGAAATAAATACACAAAATTGAGGTGAAACTTCTCTTTATTAATGCTTCCAATGGTTACAGACTCGACTCACCTTGCGCACTTAGCTACAGACTACTAGGCCTGTGCACACTCATCTATAGAGCCTTCTCCTACTCTACGACCCAAAGGCTGGACTTTACACTTAGATCTTCCGCTATACTTCTATTCCATCATCTGTACATCCATGAATTATTTTACACCTTAATCCCATGGCGTGCAGACCATGGGTAGATTTCTAAAGCCGACCTTACATTACAAAATTCAGGGCAGACAACCCTATGACTCATTTACAACTTTGCGCTCTGCACCCATAAAATGCAGAGTCTCTACATCGTCTTTACAATTTTTAGCCAAAATCTGGGCTTTAAGCCCCAAAACTTGCCTTGGGGGATCCCGCGCCCAACATTGGCCATGTTGAATAGATGGGATAGTGAAACTCTCATTGGATATAAAGGTGTCCCATGCAATGTTAAGCTGATCAAGGTAATGGAGGACTATCATCTTGATGAGGGAGTGGTGAAAGATACTTCACATTTGATGAACATAATCTTTCTTTTGGGCAATGAATGACATATTGCCAATGCTCTGGTAAAGATAGTAGGGTATATTGAGCATTTTGACTCTTGTTAAATGCATGAGTAGCCAAATATGACAGGAATAAATCCTAGAAAACTTAACCTCACAAGTGAAGTATTTCATGATGATTTGCATCATGGGAGCATATTTGTCTAGGAGATAAGGGAAAGGAAAAATCCTTTTTCTTTCATTCTTGTACCTTGGTTTAAGATATGGATTATACTAGAAATGATCCAGATATCCTTGTTTAAACCATTTTACCCCAACATCTAGGATCCCAGAGGAGTTGATATGATAGCAGGAGATATAGTGAAGGTGACACCAGCAAGGGTTACCTAGTAGTCATGCATGTTGGTGATGAATAATTTGGTAAACATAGGATAATTTTGGATCCTTTCTACTTTCTCACAAAACTCAAAATAGCCCACATGCTTAAAGCATGCCATAATGATGGGAGATTCCATGAGTTCTCTGGTATTGGTTGGCTCATGTCTAATGATTCTCCCTCCTCTCTTAGATAGCCTCCTGTCTTGTCTTTCTTCCTCACTATGACTTATGTTCTCTTCTTCTTCCATGTGTTATTAGAGTCAAAACCTATGGAGATGATGAAATGGAATGTAGGTGTAGAAAGTATGGAATGGTATGAGGAAAATGAGGAGATGAAAATGGGGATGTGTGGTATGAGAAAGGTAACATGGGGTAGTTTTGAAATGTTGGAATGGTAGCGGGATGCTAGAAAATGAAATTTAGGAATGGGACTATGTTACTAAGGTTTTTAATTTAGTGGGACACCAAAACATAATGTAACACCATATAATTCAATTGTGGAGGAGAAGAGTGATATGATTTCAACCTACTTATTTCCTCAAGCATGTTGGTGACACATTTTGAAGCTTGGAGATGATGTAGTGCTCTTTGGGAAATCTCTGTACATTTTCAGGAAAACGTGCAGAAATTTGGTCAAAAGCGCAACAATATTAACAAATGTGCAATGCCCTTAGGAAACGTGCAACATTTTAAGGCAAATGTGCAACACTAGTTCAAAACATACCCTATGCCTCCGTTTTGTAGAATTTCATTTAAAACTTGAAAATTACCTTTTGCTTATGATGCTTTGAGAGTGTAGGAGTGCAAATGAATGTTGAATTGATGTCTTTGAGGGCTTTTATCCTTTAATGGGTTTGATTTATGCTTTGAAAACCCATTTTCTAATGTTTCATGTCACTTTTCAAATTTTCACACTAATGCTCTTTGGCTTTTGAGTTTTTCCTTTGCAGGTGGATGATGTTGGCAATAGAGTTTGAGTGAACAACTTAGGAATAGTAACTTATTACATATAATGAACATAAAAGAGCATAAATAAATAAAAATATTACATTTCTTTTTTTGAGATAAAATTACAATCGAAACCAAACCCATACTTTGGAATGAAAATTAGAGCTCCGGCAACCATAGTTACATGTTTTCAAATCATCTTTGAATGAAAAGGGATATTATTTCATTCACTCTCATGCTTTTGCTAGCCTTATGCAATGAATGGTGTTTTATTGGACCTTCGAGGACTGAAACCTAGTGACCTAATGGGACCTTGAACAAGAAGACTTCAGGTGGACATAACTAACATAAGACATGATGACATGAGACTTTAAAATGAATGTATGCTCCACAAGACACATAAAGGTAGACCAAAAAATATTGATTTTTTGAGAGGGGCTTTGGATTTTTAATTTCAGCTACCATCAATGAGTAAATTTTTACATGATGACCGAGGTGGAATGATAGAAATTTCAACATGGGACACTAATATGATGTAAAAGAGGAATTTTGATCACTGATGACAATATGAAAATATTGACTCTAACATTGGTCTTATTTGGGGATCGCAGCTCCTTGGAGGTGTCAATAACATTTTAGGCCAAGTGCCTAACCATATGGGCCAATACAGTCAAAAGAATCCAAATGGAAATGCATGAGTAAATGCTGACAACCCAAAAAACTGACTCAAACTAACTCAAACTGACTTACATGACTAAGGAATGAATACTAAAATGGCAGAAAATTAGTGGAGCTTCATGGCCTTCACTTTGGGCTCCGAACTCCAATGATCTTCTACTTCACACTACAGAAAATTCAAAATGTATGTACAATGAAACTAGACAATTTCAAAAAAGATAATGCTTTAGGAGCCTGCCATTGACTGGTCCTCCTAAGCATGGTTCTCCATTCAGATCGTCCAACAAGAAAGCATTTTGTCCTCGGAAAGTTGAAATATGATAAGGGACATTCCATATGTTCTCAAATTTTCCATGCTTACCCTTGTCTTCATTTCTGGCATCCCAACGAAGCACCACATCTCCGATTTTGAAATCATCTTACTCTTTTTTCTGGTCATATATCCTCTTTATTCTCTCCTGAAGCTTGGAGGTGTTATGAAATACCTCATCACTTGTCTGCTCTAAGTGAATCATTTGATTGATCCCACATTGAATATCATTCTCTTCACTTCCCGCTTCTTGTAATAATTTCATGACCGAGACTATTAAAGATGTAGGAAAAACAATATCTACTCCATAAACAATCTGAAAAGGAGAAAGCCCAAGATATTTCTTACTACTCACCCAATCTGCCAACAATGGATTGATAAGATTTTTGTGCCAATTATTTTTGTTAGCCTCCAATAGTTTCTTGATGATATTGATTAAGGATTTATTGGAGGACTCCGCCAAACCATTTCCTTGCAGATAGTGTGTTGTAGAATGTCCTAAATTTATGTTGTACTTGTCACAAAATTCAGTCATATTTTTGGACTTGAATGTTGCTGCGTTGTCTATGATAATCTTATTAGGACAATCAAAACAGGAAAAGACATTAGTTTCTAAAAACTGAATGATAACTGAAGCAGTTTCTTGCCTAGTTGGGATCGCTTCGATCCACTTTGTAAAGTAATCTGTAGCTATCAATATCCACTTATGTTGTGTGGATGACGATGTATTAATCTCACCTATGAAATCTAGACCCCACTGCTAAAAAGGTGCATTAACTGATATCGGTTATAGAGGCAAAGGAAGAAGCTTTCTTTTACCTTGGAAACTTGACACTCGTGACAACTCATCACTACCTTGTAGATATCTGCAAAAAGTGTAGGCCAATAGCCCGCTCTCAGTACTTTGTTGGTAGTGGTCTTCCAATACAAGTGACCCCCACAATCTCCTTTGTGGAAGTCATTTATTACTTCTTTGGACTCATCTTCGGTCAAACAGTTTAGCAACACATCTCGAGGATCTTTCCAATAAAGTACATTGTCCATGATACAATATTTGGAAGCCTTTAACTTCAATGACCTGCTCTTAGCTTTAGACATGCTTGGAGGGGTATTTAGATGCTGAAGAACATAAATAATATCAGAATATCATGGGGATGATTGAAAAATTTCAGATACCGGAATGAGATCCACTTCTTCTTGATTGTCAGATAATTTCACTACAAGGTTGATGTCTAGATCATGATGTTTCGACTTAGACATGAGTTTGGCTAAGCCATGACCCTTGATCAGCTTTGTAGGCTTGATCTTAAGATCATATTCTAATAATGTTGTTATCCATCTACCTCTTCTACCTTTTGGGTCATTCTGCATGAGGACTTATTTTGCTGATGTATTAAGCACATAATCAAGCGTATGCGATTGTAAAATGTAAACTCTGAAATATTTGATCACCTTTACCAAAGATAAGGCCTATTTCTCAATGATGTTGTACTTAAGGGCTACCTCCCTCATGTTGCAAATGAAAAATGCTATTGGAAGCTTGGTTTTATCCTTTTTTTGCATCAGTATTGCTTCCATGGTATGCTCAGAAGAAAATGAAAATATAATAAAATCATCAATGTAATCAGGACTAATGAAAATAGGAGTAATGGTTAAGGCAAGATTCACCGCAGGAAAGGACATGTGGGCTTCTTCGGACCATTTCACCTCATTATCCTTTTTTAACATATTGGTCATTTCTCTAAGATGTTCAACTAAATTAGGAATAAATCTGCGTAATAAATTCGTCTTGCCATTAAATTCTTGGATTTCCTTTTTGGTCCAAGGGAAATCAATTTGCTGAATGGATTCTAATCGTGAAGGATCAATCCAGATGCCATCTTTAGAAATGATGTGGCCGAGAAGTTTACCTTCATCTATAGAAAACAAACTTTTATTTGGATTGAGAGAGATGCCGAACTTTCTACACTTCTAAAAAATGACTCTTAAATGATGCAAATGTTCATCATCTGAATGTGAAATCATAGTTACATCATCTAAGTATAAAACCAAGAAAATATATTTTTCATATGAAAAGACTATGTCCATGGCACGCTGAAAAGTGGCCCTTGCATTTTTGAGACCAAATGGAATCTTTGCATATTTGAATGTGCCCCAAGGTGTGGTGAATGTTGTTTTGTCCTCATCATCTCCATGCACTAAAAATTGATTGTAACCAAAGTAACCATCCAAAAGTGACAGTCAGGAAGCACCCACAACTCTCTAAAGGATATGGTCCATTTCTGGAAGTGGGTAATTATCTTTCAGAGACACTTTGTTCAAGTTTTTGAAGTCTACACAGAGCCTAATCTCCCTAGTCTTCTTTCTCGTCGGGACTAGATTCGATATCCAATAAAAAAATCTTATAGGAACAATGATGCCTTCCTTGTAAAGCCTATTAACTTCTTTCTCTATGGATGGTAGCAACCTTGGGTTAATACTGCTTAGCTTTTGTCTAAAGGTTTTTGATTGGGATGGTATGCTAAATTATTTTCTTATCATACTCCTTCAAATATGCATAATCCCAAGTGAAAACATCAAAAAATTCATACAATAGATGAATGCATTTCTCTTTTACCTCAGGAAACAATGTTTTGAACAACTTGATCAGTTTTGGTTTTTCTGTTGTTCTGATGTTCACGTCTTCGAGACCTTTCTCTATAGGAACCAATGTAGGCTTCCTTGCTACATCATCCTAATCAAACAAGTATTCCAAAGGTACAAGACCTTTCAGAATATTGTTGTCCTTCAACTGTAATATATCAATTTGGGTTGCTTCAATGACCTAATCATCCTCATCGTAAACTTCATCCATGGAACAATTTTCAAACTCTCCTTCACTCTAAAGAAATTTATTCCCCTGTTTGTCATTCCAGAATACTTGCCAATATCACAAGTTCTCAAGAAAAGAGGGTCGATGCTTCACATGAATCTCAAACTTCTTGTTTGAAAATATGGGGATTTTGAAATTACTTGCGGCTGTAGCTAATGCATCTGCCATAAGATTCTGACTTCTTGGTACAATTGAAAGAGTATACTTAGGAAACATATTAAGAATATCTAAAATTGCATTTCTATATTGTTTCATTCACAGATAGTGAGCTTGATATTCACCTTTAACTTGCTTGATTACAAGTTTATAGTCACCATACACGGAAATTCTTTGTGCACATAACCTATTCAAGATCTTCAAACTTGTGATCAACGCTTCGTACTCTGCCTCATTGTTAGTGCAATCAAAAGCCAACTTGTATGAGCACAATCTAACATGCCGAGGTAGATTACCTTGCTGATGATGATGTGGACTTCCAATCCAAATGCTATGAAACCAGCTCTCAAAAAGATAGAAAAGATAGATCAACACCTTAGAGTTCAGCCTCTTCGAGGGGAAACCTCCTTTGCATTACACAAATGAATGATTCTTTGATGATTCAAATGACAAAAACCTCCTTTCTATATATAGGAGTCTAAGGAGTCACAATATAACTCGGCCGACCTAACAATAATAATATAAAGGCACAAAAATAACAATAGAGGGATTCTATGGGGCACAGTAATAACAATATGGGGACAATAGGGGCACAACAATATTAATAAGGGATACAACTACAATAGTAATGGGGTAATCACTAGTATTATAGGGACCTAACATGCCCCTCTCCTTCAAAAAAGTGTTGTCCTCAATGCTTGAGTAGTTCTGGATGCTTCTATATAAAATTCTCATCCTCCCATGTGGAATCTTCAGTGGATAAGTTCTTCCACTTGATGAGATACTCCAAAATTGATTGATTTCGTAGCTGTCGAGTTCTTGTTTTTGTGACTGCTTCTGGTTCCAATATTATTTTTCCTTCATCGTCAAGTTCTGGAAATAGTGTTTAAACTAGGAGCTTGTCACCTATAACCTTCTTTAAACATGAAACATGGAAAACTAGGTGCACTCGAGAAGCTGCAAGAAGCTCCAATTTGTATGCCATGGTGCCAATCTTTTGCAACACCTTGTATGGACCATAATACTTTGGGGATACTTTATTATCCTTCTTAGCTTCCTTGAGGGACATTTGTTTATATGGTTGTAGCAGTAGGAATACCCAATCACCTACATCAAAACTTCTTTCGCTGCGATGTTGATTTGCCTGTTGTTTCATTCTATTCTGCACCAACACGAGGTTATCCTTTAAGAGTTGGAGGACTTGTTATTGATTCTCGATGTGATGTTCCACTACTTGAACCTTAGAATTTTCTCTTAAATATGATGTGATGGATGGTGGCTGATATCCATAAAGTGCCATAAATGGGGTCATTTTTGTTGTTGTATGGAAGGAAGTGTTATACCACCATTCAGCCAGAGGCAACCATTTGACCCATTGTGTCTATTTATCAGATACAAAGCAAGGAAGATATCCTTCCAAACATTTGTTTACTATCTCAGTTTGCCCATCAGATTGAGGATGATAAGATGAGCTATGAGCTAACTGAGTACCGAGAGAAGAAAATAATTATGTCCAAAAATTTCTAGTGAAAATTGGATCTCTGTCACTTACAATAATCTTTGGGTTTCCATGTAGCTTTTGAATTGTTTCCATAAATGCAGTAGAAACTGTACTGGCTTTAAATGGATGTGATAATGCACAAAAGTGTGCATACTTGGTAAGTCTATCAACTACCACCATGATGACACTCTTTCCCTCATAATTGGGTAAACCTATCATAAAATCCATTGAAACCTCCTCCCAAGGTTGGCTTGGAATGGATAAAGGTTGTAATAGACCTGGGGTCTTAATTGTTTCAACTTTATTTTGTTGGCAAACCAAACATTCTGCCACAAACTTTTGAATATCTGAATTAAGGCCATCCCAAAAAAATTCCTTCTTAACCCTGTGGTAAGTTTTTAAAAATCATAAGTGCCCTTGTAAGGGAGAAGTGTGCAATTCCATAAGAATATTTTGTTTGAGTTGGGAATTCTTACAAGGGTATAAGCGATCTTTATACCATAATGAATCATTTTGCCAGCTAAATGTATCATATGTACTGGAATATTGTTGTAACTTTTGAATAAGTGCCCAGACTTCTTCATCATTCTTCCATTCCTCCTGTTACAAGGAAAAGTGTCTATACAGAACTGTAATCCCACTAAGGCGGGTAGCTACCTTAGAAACAAACAAAGTAAAACTACTTTTGTTTTCCTTTATGAAAGATATATGAGAGAAGAATAAAGGAGACCAACCTCTGTCTTGCACTTGGCTCCTTGCTCGATTCCTCTCTCTTCTGATAGTTCTTTGCTACTTGCTTTCTTGTATACCCAGCTTCACAGAGTACCTGTAGAATCAAAGCAGCATAACACTATACAAGAACATGGATCTACTATCATAAACAATCTAGGATCAGATGTAAATTGACCAGACAAATGCATAAAACATAAATGACGCAAGAGTATGGAGGAAAACTTGAATAGCTTTATTGATAATCAAGAAAGAGCCAAGAGAGTTACAACCAGTTGTTTTGACCTAGCGTCATCCTCTCAGAAAGTAAGCCCTTCTTCACCTCATGCAAAGCTTAGATCACCCAACACTATGATGTTGCCTCAAGAAACCAACAACAATTCCTTACAAGATGCAAAATTCTAGCCTCTGGATCTCTGGGATGAGGGATCCATATATAGATGTCTGTAAGGGAGATGAGTCAGCTTGTGATTTGATTAGTGTCTTCCCTCTAATAGTTCTTGCTTCCACTTGGAGATTGATGATCTCTTACTCATCCTTGGTCGAATTCAGAGAGGCAAGTGTCACAGGAGAAGTTTCTCGAAGATTCCATGCTTATCCACCTCGCGGATTGACACTGCCATTTATCTCTTCTCGCCCATCGCACCCCATAGAAGGGCTTTTTGAAATGCAATGCACCCACTGAGTGTACTTAGGTGAGATGCAACACACTTTGCCTATGGAGCAGGTGAAATGATCCTGTTTTGACCAGTTCTGAGTAGTTTTTCATGGAGAACTTCTGGGAGAAGCTGTAATCAGTTGACCTTGTTCCTTTAGGGGTTGGAACAACACTTTTAGGGACTTAGGAGCCCTTGGTTTATGTACATTTTATGCTTGGGGTTGTAGTGCCCAAAAATGTTTATAACAGTTGCCCCCTAAAGCATCAGGTGGTTAATCTTTTTGATGTCGGGTGAAATTCTTTATCATGAGGATCCGAAGTTCTTTCAAGCTGGAAGGGGACCTGTAATAAGATAGAATACAATACATTGTCTTCATAATATTTTCATGATCTAGCTGAGGCGGGCATTCCCATGCTCAGCTTTATAAATTCATTTTCATGTACATAGGACAGATAATCTTCTGAGTGTAGACTGATGATTCTGGTAGAGCCATCATCCCTTTGATTGGATGATTATCTGTGTAGCAATGATGTACATTTGATGTCTTTATTTTCCCGAATATATATCGCAGCCCGGATGGATGAAACTAGATCCGGGGTCTTCAGTCTCATTCGATCTTCACTCAAAGTACAAGTCGATCCATGTGAGAGATGTTCTGGAGTCGAACATGGAAAGACATCGCCTGATTACCAGCTAATGATGTAAGCTGTTAACAAGCGCGAGAGGAATCACCAATAATGATAATGACCCTCAAGGTACTATAGTACAATTCACGTGGTGTGAATAAATGAATTGGCATCGAACACCATGCAAAATCTTTCAGTCGAAGGTCATTGATGTGAACCTGTCGCCAGAAGTGAGAAACTTGCCATTGAGGCATGCAAGCTTCAAAGTACTGAAAGGGTTGTCCCTAGATCAACTTCTTGGATAATGAGATGATGTCGACAAGAAGCGATCCATCATAGGAGGGCCTTAATGAATCCCACATCAATGACACGGAACAGAGCAAATTATTTTAATGGAGATGAAAACGGTCTGGTGATATAAGGTTCAAGGTGGTGGTCATGAAAGAATGGAGTGTAAATATATTGTAGCGGGTGAGGCACAGGTGAATTCTCTGAGTGACTTCTCTTGAACATATCGGCGACACTGACATGATGGATTGGTAGCATTAACCCCAAATGTGGATGGTGTGATGTGACCATGGTGATGTGACCGGTGAATGAAACAACCCAACCCAACTTGGATGCAGAGTGAAAGTGTCATGTTCAAGACCGATTTGCTACAAACGAAGTTTCTTCAAGTTTTCTTCCCAATTTTTCCCCAGTCATTGTTGACCAGTACCTCTTTATTTTTTTCAAGCTTGAGGAGGATAACATATGCTTGTTCTATAATTTGCCCTTTGGGCAAACCCATCGCTATGTTTTAACGAGCCTAGTGATAGTGAAACTTGTTCTTGTCTGCTACGGACAAGTTTGTCGCTATTAGGTTTTAACGAGTTTAACGACAAAGATAACTCATTCCTTTTCAATTTTATAGAGTCTAAAAAGGGACGTAAAGGAAACTCCAAAAATCCTTTTTCGTCATCTAATCCCTTAAGTCCAAAAAAGTATAAAACAATACAGAAGGGATGAATTTTTGATAATTTTAACGAGCCGAACAAAACAAGCGCTCGATCTTTTTGTGTAATAATCCCTCAGGTCTAAAAAGATTAAAATCTAAAGGAGGGATAGCAATTCCAGTCCCTTTAACGAGCTGGAGAGGCCAATAGCTCGGAAATCTTTTCATATTTTACGAGTCAGTTGAAAAGAGCTTAAAGGAGACTCGTCTTTGAGGAACGAGTGATAAATTTGGGTAGCAGTTGATTCCAGGTAAGGTTTGGAATTTCCCAATCACGGCAGCGTTACAAGGATGGCTAACAAGATCACTCTTCACAGTTGTTCCTCAAAAGGGGCAAACAATCAAATGGAGGTGAATGATCGGCCAATACAGAGTGGAGGTGATGATGAGAACACGACCAAGGCTTTAAAGGCTGAAGTACTACATTCAGACGATTATTTGCCAGAAATTGGTTCATTTTTTATTGAGCTTAAATGTTGGGGGAAACATTTGCTCATTGCTTGTTTAGTCAATTTAGTGTTGTCTAAATTGCTATCATAAATTGTCAACCCGGGGCTCGTAAGCTGATGAAGTGAAGGTGTACAGTATATACTTAAGTAACCTCTTAGATCTTTTTGTCGTTTGGGGGTGTTGTGGTCAATTTAACTTCCTAAGATGAAGTGATGATTTTATAAACAAATGAGTGATTTGTGTGTGTATGGTGGTTTCTAAATGAGTGAGTGTGTGTAACTGGTGGTTTCTAACTACCTTCTAAACTTGCAAAGAAAGAGCTTGAAAGAAATAACTTGAAATGAAACTGAAAGCAAAGCATAAAAACCACTTTCTAATGGCACTAGTCACTACTCATGCTGCTGCAATAAAAAGGTAAGAAAAACCACTTTAAAGACCAATTATAATGTTCATCTCTTCCTAAAACTCTGCTTCCAACATATAGTGCTATGTGAAACACGATTAAGAAGTAGTTAGATATAAGTCTAAAAAGTAATCAAGCTCTAAGATGACAAATTATAACACCACTGTGCCTCTCTCCAACATTCTGCTTCCAACATACATTGTAATGTGTAACAAGTGAAGAAAGAGTTAGTGATATAAGTCAAAAACTACTCAAAGCAAGCTGTGATTTATTAGTATTCTGATCTCTTAAAGATGAACAACTTATGATAAGGAGACCATCAATATGTTAGCATACAACTTGAGAAACTAAACTAGAAATCAAGCTAGAAAAACAGAATAAAGGCAGCAACTATGAATATGAAAACTGAAAATACCATTAGAGATAAAGCAAATACAACAAAAACACACAATCCCGGGCTAACACCTGCAGAAAACAATCCTGATCAGTTAAAGTAAATGCTGGAAATGAGATGACAGTGAAAGTAAATCAAAACTGTACATGTATTAAAGAAAAGGAAAATTGCTGAATTCAAAAGAAGGAAATGGCAAGAACATAAAGGTAAATTTACTGTACAAAGGCTGTTATGAATGGGGGCCCTCCATCCACAAAACCCAAGGAAAGATCAGCTACTTGAAGGAGTCAAAACATCACAGTCTTCTATTAACTCATATGCAGAAATTACAATAAAAAGTGCTGAAACAGCAGCTTCAAAACAGAGTTTCTGTACACACTAAAATTGTAGCAATTACATAAACAAAGCAACTAAAAACTAATCCTTAAGCGTGCGCAGACGCTGGATTTTATAGGCGTATGAACAACTGCCTACTGCGTAAAACATGAAACTAGAAATTAACTGACAATCATGCTAATTAAATGGTATAGCAACACGTAAATAGGTCCGTGTGTTATCTGGAGGGTACGGTCGTCATGGAGGTTGAATCCAAGGTTGGATCCTGTCTCCCATAACTTGCATAGCGTGGAGGAATCGCCATCTGGAGTGACGTAACCTATCAGCTCACGCAACACCGTTTGAGCTGGCTTTGTTGACCGAAGTTTGATCCACGTTGACCGGAGGTGTGCGTGGCGTTGCTGACCGAACCAATAGCATAGGAACCTTTAACACCTTCATTCCCACGTGCCCATGTGATTCGTTTTTCAAAATGACACGTGGAACATAGAGATCAATGAAAAGGATGCGGAATGACTAGATAGCTGCGGAATTGCTGAATGGCTGCGGAATTGCCAGACAGCTGCAGAATCTCTGTGCATATGTCAAAAATCTAGACAAACAGTCAAACATTAGCAAAGTTAACCAATCATGCTTAAAGACATCAAATGTAATGATCTGGATAGGTTTATGAGGAAAATAGCGCAAAAGAGAGGGATAAGTGAGGAAAAGCTGTAGGTAATGATAGATAATTAGGTGCAAGTTAGAGGCTCTACATACCCCCACTACGAGGGTGTTGCATGTCCTCATGCAACGAAAACATTGTTTAATCCACCTGCTGAGATGCCTCTGCTAGGACATCTAGTCTTCTCCTCTTCCTCTGTGTAGCCACATTGACTCTTGTTTTCCTCACCAAGCATCTGAATTTTAAATTGACCAAAGCTCTGCTTAGCTTCCTGCATTTTTTCTTTAGCTTTCTGTTTTTCCTTTGCCAAAGGCCCAGATGAAGCATGGTATTATTGTGGACCATTTTGTCCACTTTACCTTGTTCCTTTAATGCTTCATTCTCTTGTGTGATGTGGCGGTTTAAAACTTCAAGCTCAAAAATTTCTTGTTTAAGTGAGTGAACTTGCTGTTCAAGAGGTAGAACAGTGCTTGGACCACCAGCAGCTTGTTCTAATGTCTCCAAGTAGTTATATACTCTCTGCTGATCTGGGTCAATCTCTGGTGACCTCTGTGGACTAGGCTCACGCTCAAATTCGATTTTATGCTCCTGTTGAAAAGGGCTTTCCTCTCGTGGAGGAGTAACCTCAACATGTGGTGGGCTTGCCTCAAAGTCAAGTCTTGTAGCAACCTTTTCAGGTGTGCTCGAGTCAATAAAGAGTGACTCTTTGTTCTTTGTGGCCCCCACTTTGCTTTGTAGCCTGCTGCTCCTCCTCACGGTGGTGATGCTCTGTTTTTCCTTTTGTTTCTTCTGCTTTTGTTTTCGCATCTTCTTGGAAAGGGCAGCCTCATGAAATTGGGCCAATCTATGTGCCAATGGCTGAGTGTCCTCTTCACTGGAATTTTCAGGAGTAAGGTAGGTTTATTGGGCTATAGCTTTTCCTTTATCCTTCTTTTGTCTCTTCCTACTCTCCTTTTTCTTTTGAGCAGCCTCTTGTACAATTTCTTGCAGGGTTTCTGTAATGATTTCTTGGGCTATTTGGTCAATATCTATAGCAAGCTCAGGGTCAATTTCTTCCTCAGAGTTATGGGCAGCAGTTTCTTCTTCAACAAGGTCTTGGACAGTTTCTTCTTCAACAAGGTCTTGGACAGTTTCTTCTTGGACAGCAATTTCTGGGGTAACCTCTTCTCTTCTTCTTCTTCTACTCTTTCTGGGCACTTTAGGTGAACTACCAGAGGCTTCTCCTGCCTCTTGGAAGTGGTTCCTCACAAGAAATCTTTCCCATGTATCCCTTTTGGCCTTTAATTGTTCTTCAATTAGCATTTTGACAAGCCCGTGATGGTATAAATGTGGCTCAATATTATTTATGTTTCTTTGGACTGTTGAGCACATTTTTCTAAGGCTAGATAGTAGAAAATAAGGAAGATTAATGTCATGCTCACCCATGAAATGCATCATAATTTTAGCATGGTAAACATACAAAATTCCGAATCTTCCTTCACATGTAAAGAATTTATGTACTAACAGAAGCAAAGCTGTCCATTCTTCTTTGACAAGACTAACAGGGATTCCCTTTGTAAAAATACTAGTGTTCATACCTGGATTTTTCAATATTTGCTTCCATTCCTGGTCTTTCACTGATCGATTCTTGAACCACCTTTCCCCAGTCTGAGGTAATGAAGTTGCTTGTGCTAAACTGCCTTCTGTAACTGTAAATTTCAGATCTCCAATCTCCACTTTGTTGTCTTTGAAAGAACGAGCAAAAGCCTTTGTGACTTCCTTATGGTATCCCTTGAATTTTTGAATGAACTGGAGCCATTTGGCCTTTTGCAAAGCGTCTTTAGTTTGGGGATAGCCTTCTAAAAATTTAGAGCCCTCAGGCTCTGCCCTCAATAGCTTACCCATCAGCTCTCTGGCTGCCTTAACAGCACTGTTTTAACACTTGGTGAAAGAGTTATACGGGAGAAAAGTGTTTGAACAGTGGGTTTACGGCTACAGCAAAATAGCCGTGATGCACTTACAACAGTGGTCAAGGTTTTAGTGGAGAAATGAGAAGAAAATGAAACAGAGAGTGCTTACGGTGGACAGAATAGTGAATAAGACAAAGCAGTGAAGAACAATGGAAATGAGGGAGTGAATCAACAGCGGGAATGGAATTATGTATGCGTAGGAGGGTTACGAGTAATGGGTGAAAACGGTTAAATCCCATAGACGTCGGTCATTGGTGTACATCTGGCTGCGGAATTATAACTCAGAGTGCCGTAGTACAGTTGTATATGTCACTCTGGTACGAGAGTTTTAATGAAAGAGCAGCCGTGTTTGGGTTTGAAACTGTAATGAGTAGGGACCGTTAAGGCTGAGAGATACGTGGATTTCCGGTCGAGTAATGGAAAGGATTGGTAATCATTACATTAAATGGCTAAAAACACAATCCGGAAACCATGCAAAATGTTATAACCGTAGGTTTAGAAATTAGATCATACCTTATGTATCCGCGCTTTGATTCCTTTTGCTCATATGACACTAACCTTTCATTGTTTATTGCTGCTACATGACCTTTTTTCAATTATTGCTGATGACTTTTGGACTGCAGACTCCTTCTTAAAACAGACTGTGTTTTTTTCTTATGCAGGTGCAGAAAGTGTATCGGCTGCGGAATTGGGATGTTGGCTGCGGAATTGCTCCTCAGCTGCGGAAACTAAAGTGATACCCTCTGTCTGCACAAAACAACTTTAGCTGTGTGAAATAAATCTAACAATGACTTTATTGGTGAGATGGAATGTAATGGATGGATGGATGGAAAGAAATGTGGTGGAGTGAGAGTGATTGGATGAATGAGATGGTGAATGAAGTGGGCGAAATGAGATGGAACAAGGAGGAGAGAGAGAATTTTTTTTTTTTTTTGGAAAATGTGAGGTGTCAGGTGACCCTGATTTTCACCTCAGATTTTCTGCATAGGACTGCCAATCAGAGACTGGTTTTCAGGCCTATACATTTGTATTTTTTTATTTTTTTTTTTCTCTTTTTTTTTTTTTTTTCAAAAACCAAAGATTAGGCTGATGGAGGAGAAGAATCCTTCTCCACCAACCTGATTGCAGAATCTTCTTTAAACAACTTGACAAATTCCTCTTTTGAGAGTGGCTTCTGGTAGATCTTCAAGCGATGGCCATTCACAATAAGAGGAGTATGAAATTCATCAATAGTTTTCACTCGAACTGCTCCATTGCTAAAGACTTCATCAATCTCATATGGCCCAAGCCAATGAGTTTGAAATTTTCCTTTGAAGTCTTTAAACTTTGAATCAAACAATAGAGCCCAATCTCCTTTTTGAAACTTCTTCTCCTTGATGTATCTATCATGCCATTTTGTTCTTTGATGCTGAACTAGATCGGTTCTTAAAATGGCATCTTGTCTTATCTCATCTAGTTCATTTAACTGCTCCATTCTGTGTTTCTGGGCTTCTGAAAGATTCATCCCCAACTGGACTGCCATCTTGAAAGTTTTGACTTGGAACTCAATGGGGAGCAGGACTTCTTTCCCATAAACAAGTTCATAGGGAGAATATCTTGTGGTACTCCTCCATGTAGTTCTATAGGCCCATAAAGCTTCAGGTAGCCTTTTAGCCCAATCTCTTCTATGCAGATGAACAGTCTTGGTGATGATATTCTCAAGGACTTTATTTGTAGATTCCACTTGACCATTTGCTTGCGGATGGTAAGGAGTAGATGTTCTATGCTTGATCTTGTATTCCTCCATCAGCTTCTCCATCAGATTAGATGTAAATTGGCTTCCTTGATCTATTACAATTTCTCTTGGGACACCAAAACGAGTGAAAATATCCTCAAAAAGAAATTGAACAACTGAATTTTCAGTGGCAGAAGGCAAAGCTTTTGCTTCTACCCACTTAGTAACATAGTCAGTACAAACCAATATATACTTCTTTTGTTTAGATGGCGGATTAATGGGTCCAACGAAATCTAAAGCCCATTTTTCAAAAGGTTCGATGAGTACCTGTGGCTGCAATGGCATCTCAATTGAAAGAGTTGGTCTCCCAATTCTTTGGCAGCTGTCACACCTTCTGACATATTGCTTTGCATCTTTGAAAAGAGTAGGCCAATAATATCCCAAAGAAAGGATTTTATAGGCTGTTCTCTTGTCAGCGAAGTGTCCACCGCATGGCTCGTCATGGCATGCCTTAAGGATGTCAGGCATCTCATCTTCCCGAACACATCTTCTAATCACACAATCTAGCCCTGTTTTGAACAATTCATTAGAAATCCATGAATAACTTGAACTCTGCTGAATAATCTTTCTCCTTTCATTAGGAAAAAGATGTGGAGGTAGTTTCCCTGTGACCAAATAATTAGCAATATCTGCATACCAAGGGGTTTTAGTAGTTATTGCAAACAAATACTCATCAGGAAACTTATCCTCTACAGGAGAATCTTCGTTAGCATTTTGGATTCTAGACAAGAAATCAGCTACTGTATTTTGTTTTCCTGGTCTATCTAACACAGTAATATTGAATTCTTGTAAAAGTAAGAGCCATCTGGTGACTCTGCCATTAGTAACAGGTTTGTTCATTAAATATCTTATGGCAGAATGATCAGTATGAACAAAAGTTTCATAGCCGGTTATGTAGTGTCTAAACTTATTGATCGCATGTACCACAGCTAAGAATTCTTTTTCTGTCACAGTATAATTTAACTCAGTGGGAGTCAAATTTTTACTGGTGTAATAAATGGCATAAGGGATCAAATCCTTTTGTCCCAAAACAGCTCCTAGAGCTGTATCTGAAGCATCTGTAGAAATATGGAAAGGAAGTTTCCAATTTGGCCCTCTTAGAATGGGTGCTTCAGATATTCTCGTTTTTAAAGCTTCAAATGCAGATTGGCATTCAGGATCCCATTTGAATTCACAGTCCTTTGTAAGTAATTTGAAGAGAGGAGATGCTATCTTGGTGAAGTTTTCAATAAATCTTCTATAATATCCAGTAAACCCAAGAAAACTTCTAACATCTTTCTGGCAATTTGGAATCGGTAACTTAGAGATGACTTCAACTTTGGATCTATCAACCTTAATCCCATCTCCTGAAATATGATGTCCTAAAACAATCCCTTCAGTAAACATCATAAAACACTTTTCATGACTTAAAGAAAGATTTGTTTCCTTACATCTTATCAGTATTTTTTCCAAATTTTCCAAAGCTTCTTCAAATGTATTACCGTAAACTGTAAAATCATCCATATAGACCTCTACACAATCATGGATTAGATCTGAAAAGATACCTAATACAACCCTTTGAAAAGTAGCAGGTGCATTGCATAATCCAAAAGGGAGTACTCGGTAAGCAAAAGTTCCCCATGGACAGGTGAATGTGGTCTTATCTTGATCTTCAGGTGCCACCTGAATTTGATTATACCCACTAAAACCATCCAAGAATGAGAAATACTTTTTACCTGCTAAAGTGTCTAGTACCTGATCAATAAAAGGTAGAGGGAAATGATCCTTTAAGGTTGCCTTGTTCAATTCTCGATAATCAATGCAAACTCTCCATTTACCATTCTTTTTGGGCACTATAACCAAGGGAGAAACCCATTGGCTATCTGAAATGGGGTAAATGAAGTTTACCTTGAGTAATTTCTGGAGTTCTTCTTTCACGATTTCCCTAAGGTTTGGATTCATCCTTCTCTGCGGTTGCCTAATAGGTCTGCTGTTTTCTTCAATATAGATGTGATGAATACAAGTCTTAGGATCGATTCCTTTCATGTCAGTGTATTCCCATGCAAATGCAGTAGAATGTTTTTGCAAAAGTTTGGTTAATTTTTCTTGTTGTGGTCTTTCCAAGTTTCTATTAATGTTCAATGTTTTTCCTGGAAGGATTTCAACTGTAGAACTACCAAACTCTTCCATTGAGAAGAGAGACATCTGTCTAGAGGAGAGATATTCAATGTCCGCATCTAACTGAAACTGTGTAGAGTCATATTCTAAAGATATTTCAAAATTTTCTAATGTGTTTAGGATTTGACTGTCTTCACTGATCTCAGAGATGGTTAGAACAGGTTGTATAGTATACTCATCATCGACCCACTCATCTTCTCCTATTTCTGTTATTGCCTTTGCTGGAGGATACAAGTTGAATTTCTTGGTGGAATTACCATCTAATATATACATGTCCCCAGACCTACAACTGATAAAAGCATCAGCTGTTGCTAGCCAAGGTCTTCCTAAGATAAGAGGATGTCCTCCTAGATTGTTCTTGGGAGTTAAAATCATAAAATCAACTGGATATTCCCAAGAGTCTAGGGAGACTGGAATGTCTTCCAATACACCATCAGGTTTAATGATTGATCGATCTGCAAGTTGCAGTAAGGTAGGTGTAAAGAGAAGGTTAGGAAGCTTTAACTGATCCATGGTCTGTCTACTCATGATGTTGATAGCGGCTCCTAAGTCAATCAAAGTATTTGGGATTTCAACCCCATTAATATGAGTTTTGACAATAGGGCTACCGGGATCCACATATTTTTGCATGGTAATCTTACCCATCATAATGTCTGAATTTTTCCAACCAGATGGACCCTTTTGGTATCTCTGGTTTTCTTTCCTGTTTTCTTCAAACTCAACTCCTTTATTGTCTTTGCTAGAATGGGAATTTCCTTAATGGCTTGTAACAAGGGGATCTTGATACAGACATTCTTCAATTCATCTAGAAAATTATAGTCAGGCAACCAAATTTTCTTTTCCACTCCTTTGTCAATTTGTAATCCTTCAGGAAAAGGAGGTGTAGCTAAAGATGTAGGTTGCTCAACTATGGGAGTTGTGGGGGTTGATTCTTTTTCTTTTTGGATATTTTGGTTTTGAAGTGATGCTTCAGAACCCTTATTGACTTTAAGAGATTCTTCCTCAGAAATGCTTGGCTGTTGAACATTTATAGAAGGTTGATCTAGGATTCTACCTGATCTGAGTTGTACTTCATTGAGAGGAACAATCATATAGGTAGGAAATGGTTGACCTTCCATCATGTAAGCATTTTGAGGGTTCCTATTATTGGGATTTGGTAATGGCTGAGAGGGAAGTTGATTTGACTTCTGTTGGGATTGAAGCAAGAGTTGAGAATTTTGATTTTGTGGAGGAGGTTGTTGTTGTTGAGGGTATGGCAATGATAGTTGTTGACCTTGATTTGGAAGTTGTGGAGCTTGCTGGTTCTGAAAAGATGGAGGATATTGATAGAACTGAGCAAATCTCCCATAAGGATTTTGCATGCTTTGCATCCATGATTGAAAAGGATTTTGAGGTTGAGACCAGGGTTGTTGCCAAGGATTCCAATTTGGTTGGGGTTGAAAATTCATAGAGTTGTTAAACCCTTGATTCTGTTGCCCTTGCCAAGGTCTCCTTGCAACAAAACAGAGAGATTCAAGTGTATTTGGATCTTCTTGAAAGACTGCTTTGAGGCCAGGAATTGAAGGACAATCCTTGGTTTCATGAGTTTCTGAGCAAATTACGCATGTTTCTACAACGTGTGCATCCAAGGGACATTCCCTTAAAGCATGTTTCTTTCTACATTTCGGGCAAAAAATGGCCAAAGCCTCAGCTTCTGCTTTTTGTTTATTGTGAATCTTAAGGGTATCTAATTGTTCACTAAGACTCCCTAAGATGTCAGTTTTGAATTCATCAAGCATATTGCCGATTTCAGCCCTACTTACTGATCCCGTTGCAGATTTATTTGCTCTAAGGAGAGAAGGATCTCTAGGCCCTTCTACAAAGGGTGAATGAGAAGAGATTTCTCCTTCTTCTTCAGATGATTCTACTTCCTCAATTACAATTGGTCTTTCTGTAGGAGAAAGAGAAGGGTCTCTTCCTGGTTCAAATTCAATATAAGGTGTGGGAGAGTCAATTCTTGGCTCTTGAATTCCAGGAATTCTAGGGCTAGGAGTGTCGGTTGGAGATGAGGGAGGTGTCTCTTGTCTATTCCTTGAAGCAGATGGACTTGTAAAAATTGAACTTCGAGCTCTAGCTAAAAACCTTCCCCTAGAATCTCTAGCTCTATGCATGTCATTTTTTTTTTTTTTTTTTTCTTCAAGTCAAGTTAATAGTTCTTTTTCTGATCTTCCAGGTCACTCTAGGTGCAAGAAGAGAGCATACTCAAGAAACTACTAAATCAATAACTTTCTCTTTTCTGATCCTCCAGATCACTTTGAAGTGCAAGAGGAGAGCATACTTTGATAGGTTATCAACTTCTTTTCTTGAAATTTTATGTTTTTTTTTTTCTAAGAATATGGCTACTTAATTTCACTTCCCCGGCAACGGCGCCAAAATGTTTAGTCAATTTAGTGTTGTCTAAATTGCTATCATAAATTGTCAACCCGGGGCTCGTAAGCTGATGAAGTGAAGGTGTACAGTATATACTTAAGTAACCTCTTAGATCTTTTTGTCGTTTGGGGGTGTTGTGGTCAATTTAACTTCCTAAGATGGAGTGATGATTTTATAAACAAATGAGTGATTTGTGTGTGTATGGTGGTTTCTAAATGAGTGAGTGTGTATAACTAGTGGTTTCTAACTACCTTCTAAACTTGCAAAGAAAGAGCTTGAAAGAAATAACTTGAAATGAAACTGAAAGCAAAGCATAAAAACCACTTTCTAATGGCACTAGTCACTACTCATGCTGCTGCAATAAAAAGGTAAGAAAAACCACTTTAAAGACCAATTATAATGTTCATCTCTTCCTAACACTCTGCTTCCAACATATAGTGCTATGTGAAACACGATTAAGAAGTAGTTAGATATAAGTCTAAAAAGTAATCAAGCTCTAAGATGACAAATTATAACACCACTGTGCCTCTCTTCAACATTCTGCTTCCAACATACATTGTAATGTGTAACAAGTGAAGAAAGAGTTAGTGATATAAGTCAAAAACTACTCAAAGCAAGCTGTGATTTATTAGTATTCTGATCTCTTAAAGATGAACAACTTATGATAAGGAGACCATCAATATGTTAGCATACAACTTGAGAAACTAAACTAGAAAAACAGAATAAAGGCAGCAACTATGAATATGACAACTGAAAATACCATTAGAGATAAAGCAAATACAACAAAAACACACAATCCCGGGCTAATACCTGCAGAAAACAATCCTGATCAGTTAAAGTAAATGCTGGAAATGAGATGACAGTGAAAGTAAATCAAAACTGTACATGTATTAAAGAAAAGGAAAATTGCTGAATTCAAAAGAAGGAAATGGCAAGAACATAAAGGTAAATTTACTGTACAAAGGCTGTTATGAATGGGGGCCCTCCATCCACAAAACCCAAGGAAAGATCAGCTACTTGAAGGAGTCAAAACAACACAGTCTTCTATTAACTCATATGCAGAAATTACAGTAAAAAGTGCTGAAACAACAGCTTCAAAACAGAGTTTCTGTACACACTAAAATTGTAGCAATTACATAAACAAAGCAACTAAAAACTAATCCTTAAGCGTGCGCAGACGCTGGATTTTATAGGCGTATGAACAACTGCCTACTGCGTAAAACATGAAACTAGAAATTAACTGACAGTCATGCTAATTAAATGGTACAGCAACACGTAAACAGGCCCGTGTGTTATCTGGAGGGTACGGTCGTCATGGAGGTTGAATCCAAGGTTGGATCCTGTCTCCCATAACCTGCATAGCGTGGAGGAATCGCCATCTGGAGTGACGTAACCTATCAGCTCACGCAGCACCGTTTGAGCTGGCTTTGTTGACCGAAGTTTGATCCACGTTGACCGGAGGTGTGCGTGGTGTTGCTGACCGAACCAATAGCATAGGAACCTTAACACCTTCATTCCCACGTGCCCATGTGATTCGTTTTTCAAAATGACACGTGGAACATAGAGATCAATGAAAAGGCTGCGGAATGACTAGATAGCTGCAGAATTGCTGAATGGCTGCGGAATTGCCAGACAGCTGCGGAATCTCTGTGCATATGTCAAAAATCTAGACAAACAGTCAAACATTAGCAAAGTTAACCAATCATGCTTAAAGACATCAAATGTAATGATCTGGTAAGGTTTATGAGGAAAATAGGGCAAAAGAGAGGGATAAGTGAGGAAAAGCTGTAGGTAATGATAGATAATTAGGTGCAAGTTAGAGGCTCTACATTGCTTATGTTTATTTTTTAACGAGCATGAAGTCCGCGTTAAAACTGCTCGATGTGACGGTCATTTTTTGACTTTACCATTAATAGCATTGTTCTTTCAAAGATTGCATTGCATGCTCAATTGCTTCATCAAACTAGTTAGAAATGAACAATATATGTTTGAAAAATGAGTTAAGACACTAATATTTTACTCGAATTATGTAAAAGTAATTTAAAAGTGCTTTTACCTCTCATTTTACCATTTCATTTGAACTTTGGCTTGTTGGAGCTTTAGAGGTGCTTTTCCCCCTTGATTTTCATCAGCTGATTCCGGGAGATTCTGTGGACGATTTTCGGCGCCATCCGGACCAGGTAGGAGCTAAACCTGAGCTCTTTCATTTCATCCTTTCCATCTTGCATTCTGAGCCTCTGGGGTTTGAAAAACTCGCCCTGGCTCCATCGCACCCTTTATGCATTGAAAGGTGCATTGGATGTTAGCCTGTCCACTGGCCAATTGACATGCAATGCACCCAAAACACTATTGTCGGTGCGATGAGCGCAAGGAAGGAAATTTATGCACAATTTTCAATGGAAATTTTTGCTTGTTTCTCACCAAATCAGGATCTAACTCTTCTCTTGTTTGTTTTCAGAGATTCATTGGAGCAAGATGACCATTACATGGCGAGAACGTGAGCATGAAGAAGATGACATGCTTGCCTTACATGATCCAGTTACAGTAAATGCATTACGGAACTGTGGCCTGTTGAAGTTTTTCCGCATTTCTAGCATGAGACAACAAATCAACTTACTGCAGTATTTTCTTGATGCTTGGGATCCTACCAGCCAGATGTT
This sequence comes from Pinus tabuliformis, assembly GCA_031772625.1. Classification (NCBI taxonomy): domain Eukaryota; kingdom Viridiplantae; phylum Streptophyta; class Pinopsida; order Pinales; family Pinaceae; genus Pinus; species Pinus tabuliformis. Next base: position 279,768,705 of record CM062817.1, read on the forward strand.
CCAAATTAGGGGAAAATCCATCCCCTTGACTGTAGTGGACATCTATTTTTTGACCGGCTTATCGAGGCGGGGTGCCCCCATCTCTCTATCAGGTTCGGCCCGTGGAGGTGAATCTGTGAGAGATTATGTTCGCAGGTATTGCAGAGAGGGATCTCAGCCGAGTAAAGATGGCAAGATCATCATCCGAGATGTCACTGATAGGTCTTTGAGGACCATTCTGTTTACTTTTGGTAGGATGGCTGGTGGTGCGGCTCTTCATGTGGCCAACTGATCTTATATGCAATACGCCTTGGAATGTCTCGAACCGAAGGTGTTCAACTGGTGTGATGCAGTATTCCTTGTGATGAAAGAACAGTTGACCAAGGTGAAAAGCGGGAGGTTGAAGAACTTTGGATACGGTTCTATTTTGACCGCCTTTGCCTTCGAAAATATACCACTGATGCAGCCGCAGTATATTGCACTCAGTTTACCTCCACCGATTGAACCACGTATGCAGAGATGGATCGACCATATGTCTAGGCATGCTGGTCAGTCTCAGATTTCCTTTTCTGATACCTTCTTTGGGTGGCTTGATCATCAGGAGATGGTTTATTCTGAGTATCCATATGCTGGTATGGACTTCCAGGGCGACCCATATTTGGTACTGCCAGCTCGCGAACAGTGGGGTGCCATTGGTAAATTCTTGACCATATTTCTGTTTATCGTTTTCCTTTTATAATGTCCTCGTGCTTTACTCTGTCAAGACTAATCAGAACTCATGTGCTCATGTAGATGTTGGTCCCGTTCAGCCAGTAGTACACCTGAGAGTGCCAACTGCTGCTCCTACAGGGGAGGCTGTGGGAAGGGCTATCCTTCGTGACCTTGATGTGGCCGAGACTCTTTCAGCATTACAGGATCAGGTTGAGGGCCTAACTCTCGGCATTCCAGATGTGAGGACTGACGAGCTGGCTTTGAGGTTGCAGCGACATACTACTGGCATGCCAAGTCGATGGACTAGGCTTTTACGCATGATTGCACAGGCAGTGACTTGTTATCACCAACATCATTAGACTAGGGTGCCCCCTAGTGTTTTGAGTTTTGGGTCATTTAACCAATTTTTTCTTGGTTACAGAACATTACGTGTAAACCATAAACAACTATATATATATTTTTCATTTTCGGAGTTTTATTTTTGTTAAGTTACATGATCCTAATGCAAATATAGATGAGATGCTTCCTTTTATAAATGTTGCAAATGTCTATCTAACACATAATTTGCCAATGAGTCAGTTAATGTGTTTAAGCTTCTAGAAATTTTATGATATTGAATAAAATCAAATCGCCTTTCCAAAATCTTGACCCTTAGGAACATGCGATAGATAGCTGGATTTCGGACGGAGTAGATACCAGTGAGCTGTAGTATGACGAGCTGTGAGTCTAGCCTGACGACCAGTCGGCATATGCCATGTGTGATGGCATCAGAGAGAAGTTCTATCAACGCGCTATATTCAGCGATGTTATTCATTGAACGACCAATACATACCCCTCTGAAACTTACTAACTCGCCGCTTGGATCGAAAATGGCCCAGGCCGCAGAAGATAGGTTTTGCGAATTACGACTTGCTCCATCAGCATATCCAACAAATGATTCCAATAGGTTTGACATCTATGAAAAATGTAAAAAGTGTATTTACTCGACCAAAACAAATACTTTAGCGAAAACAAAAATGTAACAAAAGCATATAGGTTACCACATTGAATCATGCATAGTAACGCTTAAGGTACAACCCATTACGAGGTTGTGCCAGTGGAATCCGTCAATCCATTAACTCGTAGGCTCCTTTTTCTAACACTCACTTAACAATATAGGGGACCATCCATAAAGACTTGAATTTACCTGCTTTATCGAATTCTTGGTCATAAAGCAAGACCAAGTCACCTTCTCAGAAGACACGGGGTTTGACATTCTTGTCGAACTGCGCCTTGACTTGTTTCTTATGGGCTTCGTTAGCCAAAGCGGCATCACGACGGGTTTCATCCAATTGGATTAGTTCCAAGAAACGAGCCTCTTCTTCTGAAGTTCCGGGGAGAAGGTCGATTGTGAGTTTGAGGGACGAGATTTCACACTGAACTGGTAAGATTGCTTCTAGTCCATACACCAGTTGGAAAGGTGTAAACCCGGTCTCATTTCTTATCTATGTTCGGTATGCCCACAAGGCTGAGTACAGGATCATGTGCCAACTCCTTTTGTGAACTCCAATCATCCTTTGCAGCATGCGCTTCAGGACCTTGTTGATTGCTTCAACTTTTCCGTTGGCTTGCGGGTAATATGGAGTAGAGCTGTCATGTGACAACCCTAATTTGGCAGCTAATTCAACCATCATGTGATTGCGCAAATGTGATCCATGATCTGTGACTATAGCCTATGGGACGCCGAATATGGCGACCACATGATTGAAAAAGAAGAGGGTAGTTGTTTCACTAGTGTTATCTAATGTAAGCATCGCCTCGGCCCATTTAGTAAAATATTCAATTGCGACTATGATATACCCATGCCCCCCAGTCAAAGTGGGGTTACATGTCATGAAATCGATGCCCCATTTGGAAAATGTCCCAACAACAACTATTGGCTACAGAGGTACGGGTGGTCTTCTAGTTTTGCTATCGAAAATTTGATAGGCATGGCAACTTCTGACTGCGGTTATGCAATCTTTAAACATTGTTGGCCAGAAGTATCCTACTCGTACCGGATTGATGCCCCCCACACGCACCTGAATGGAAATCATTCAGGACTTTTTCGGTCTCCTCATGGGTGAGGCACCTCCTCAGAACTGTATCGACACCACGACTGTAAAGTGTATCACCGACAATCATGTAGTCTTTTGATTGGTATCGAATACGTTTTTGTTCGGAGCAGGAGGTATTAGGCCTATATTTTTGGGTTTGGAGGTAAATGATTATATCTCCATAACATAGATTGCTTGAAGATATCAGAAACAAAGATTCATCCACGATTGTATCTTCGGATGTTTCATCGTTGGATGACGATGGGAGATCGCATAATAATTTTGCGAAAACCAAGGCTTTCTTTGACTTGGATTTTACAAATTCCAGATCAAACTCTTGTAGAGTTGCTATCCATTTTGAATATTTGCCCCCCAGCAACTGTCGCGAAAATATATAAGTCATGGGGTTGCAATCTGACAGAATGGTAGTTTTTCGAAAGAGGACATAGTGTCAAAATCTCTGTATCGCTTGAACAGCTGCTAGCGCTAGATTTTCAACATAACAATATTTTCTTTCTGTATCATTTAAGTTCTTACTCAAATAATATATAGGATGTTCAATTCCGTTGTCTTCTTGAACTAAAACCATTGGGATGGTTGTATCCGTTGTAGCCAGATACAGGTTAAAGTCTTTTTGATAATCAGGAGCGTACATTAATGATGCTTTCATTAGGGATTCTTTTAAAGCATCAAAGTAAGCTTGCACAACCTGATCCCAGATGAAGGGCACTTCCTTTTTCAATAGACGTGTATAACCTTTAGCAAGTTCGACGTAATTTGGAATGAACCTCCTCAGAAAGTTTGCTTTCCCTTGGAGTTTTTGAATCTGAAGCAAATTCGAAGGTGGAGGCAAATTTATGATTGCCTGAACCTTACATGGGTCGAGACGAATCCCGTCCTTTGAGACTACAAAGCCAAGTAAATGACCAGAACTAACACAGAACACACATTTGTGTGGATTGAGTCGTATCTTGTAGTGTCGGCAACGTAGAAAAATCGCTCTTAAATGCTGCAGATGATCAGTCGCTTTCGCGAATGAGCTGGAAGGTTGTTGCGATATGGTTGAACGATGTTTTTGATGTCATGGAAGGCATAATTCATTGCCCTTTGAAATGTTGCCCCTGCATTCTTTAAACCAAAGGGTAATTTTCGATATGCGAATGTGCTCCACGGACAAATAAATGCAGTCTTTGACTGGTCCTGTGGATGGATATTTATTTGATTATACCCAGAGAATCCATCCATAAATGAAAAGATTTCACATCCGGCGCATTCATCAATTATCTAGTCAATGAAGGGTGTAGGGTAGTTGTCTTTTGGACAAGCTTGATTTACATCCCTATAATTGACGCACACTCTAATCGTTCCTTGTTTTTTCATAACAGGAACAATGTTCGATACCCAATCGATTAAAGGAACCGGGTAAATGAAACCAGCATGGAGAAGTTTTTCAACTTCTGCCTTGATGGCAGCGGCTTTCTTGGGGTGCACCTGCCTTAGCCGTTGTCGTACTGGTTTGACATCTGGATACATCTTAATTTCGTGTTCAACGATACTAGAGTCAATGCCTGGCATTTCATTATATGACCAAGCAAAGACATCTCTAATTTCGCGAAAAAGAGCGTTATATATTTCCAGTTCTGAAGGAGAAAAACATTTGCCAACATAAATATTCTCTACAACATCTGGTTTGGTCGAGATATTTATGGCGATAGTCTCTTCAATGTTGGACAAGTTTCGCTCGAAATCCACCATGTTTATAGTATTTGATAGGAAATCAAAAACTGAGGGATGATGAAGGTCATCAGGAGTATCTTCTTCACAATCCGGAAGAAGGGAACGATGGTGGTAATCTTCCCATGGTGCCCCTTCAATTACCATTGATTGAACCATTCCTTCGTCGGTGTAATGCACTCGCGACCAAGGATCTGGAGGGGTGCCATATTCGTTAGACCTATCTATCCAAATGCTCTATGAGCGTTGATTTGGGTTTGCCTCCCACGCTAGGAACATTGATTACTACAATATTTCCATTTGGCTTGGAGGAAATACCTTTGTCTGATCCATGTTTATATTGTTTTCTGAGATCTTTTTAATCGAAGATATCATATTGCAGGTTCCTACTGATGCTACTTCTGCCAGATTTATTGGAGGTGGAAGGGCAAAAGTTCCCATTAATATAGGGTCTTTTAGTAGGCCTACTCCGATATTTTGAAGCGAATGGGGGCTTCCATGGTTCATTGGAATTCTTCCCGTAACTTGAGAACCATTGGGGAGGAAATTTTGTTGATCGACAATTGTAATCCTTCCTTGAAAGGGAAATGCAATCTTCCTAAAATAGGTTGACACAATAGCTGCCATAGCATATATCCATGGTCTTCCCAGTAGGATGTTGCAATCGAGGTTTCCGTCGATTACTTCAACATCTATTTCTACTGTTTTCCCCCCTAGTTCAACTTGCAAGTTACTTAGAATACCATATGGGGTATATGTTCGTCCGTCGAATGCTTTTAATGTCATCGAAGATCGCGACAAGGTTGGAGATCCTAAAGTTTTCCAACAACTCATCGACATAATACATGTAGATGCCCCCTCATTAATAATTGTTCGATGAACAATTTTGTTGAGGGCTTTCACTTGAATGAGGAAAGCTAGTTGAGCTGGTAACTGAGGATCGTATCCTTTATGATTAAAGGATACAAGATTGGAATCCTTTGGGTCTATCCCACCGACAGCCAATGATAAAGCCTGCTTTCGGGATGGGAAATTTTGCAATACTTCCAGTGTCGACATAGCGGATGGTGATTGGGCCAGATCTTCCACTATATTATAATGCTATGCTACTCTAGCACGAGGATTAAATGTCGACTTGTGCACTACTCCCTTTGGCAGTTTTATTGTCAGTTCAGGAATGATGGGGGGCACACCTTCTGTCGAAGTTATTGTCGAACTACTAGGTTGATCTTTATCCTTGTTGTTCGACAGTTGTGGATTCCCATAATCTTTGTTCCTTGTCGATATCAAAGCATCATTTTGCTGTTTGGAAACTGACAACATCAGAACTTGAGATGGGGAAGCGTTTCCACTGTAAACCTGATTTTCCCCTGGGTTCGGAAACGGATCAGTTAACACTGTTGAGGTTTTTGATTTCTTGAAGAATTTTTTAATCTCAGCTCTGTGTGGACAATCTGATGTCCAATGATCCTCATCGCATATAAAGCATGGATTTTTTGGTTTCCTATTTCTAGGAGGGTTTGTAGAAGATTTTTCAGGCGATGATGCTTCCTATTTCTTATTCTTCCCTTTGGTTTTCTTCTTGCCTCCTGGTTGTTTGGTTTCTTTGCCTTTATCTGTCGAGACGACATTTACTTCCGAGGCAAGAAGTTCTTCTTTTGCATTTTGACTGGAAATCTTACGGGCCTTTTTAGATGTAGCCTTTGTCGATCTCGTGTCTGTTGCACCAATCACGCCATCGCCGGCATGAGAGTCATTGTTTGATTTAGGAGGAGGAGGGACTGAGAATTCTGGTCTAGGAGCGTCAGGTATCTTATCGTAGAGCGTGCCAGACTGAGTGTAAATCAAGTCTAAATATTGTGGATGAGCGATAAATTGCTCTTCGGTGATGACTCCCCCTTTTGCCATATCTTCCGTGATGGAAGGAAATAATCACTTAATAAACCATTCAGCTAAAAGCTGATCAGGAAGATACATTTTTACCATTCTACGACGATGTCGCCACTCATGTATATGATCAGATATGTGAGTGGTCGCTGTTTGTTTGAAATTGGTAAGAAGTTTTGTTCCCGTTTCGTACCTTATCGGTAACTGAAAATGGGTTAAGAAGGTTGTGGCTAGGGTACTGAAGTTGTCAAATGAAGCTCTGGGCAATTCGATATACCATTTTGCTGCTGGACCAGTTAACGTCCTCTGAAAAAGGCGAAGCCTAATTGAATCATCGTTTAGGGTGTTTGATGAACACCACAGATGAAAGGTCATCACATGATTTGATGGATCTTCACCCGGATTTCCATTAAATTTAGGAATATCTGACAGAAGTTTATGTGGAATCGCTGGCCACCAAGGAGCGTAAGCGATTGGATCGTTTGTTAACCGATTTAGGTCTGGTAACTCTAAATTCACCACGAAGGGTAACTGTGGATTCATGTTAGGCGAAGCATACCCAGGATAAGATGGAATCGCCTGAGCGGTTGGTCTTTGCATACCACCATAATGCATTTGATGCTGGTAAATTTGGTAAGGTTGGTGGGCATAACCATTGTAGAATGGTTGATTTTGACCGTTTTGAATATACGACCGCCCACTATTTGCAAATATTTGTTGCTCAGATCCTTGGTATACTTGTTGGAATTACGGTTATTGGTATTGCACCAGCCATGGTTGTGAATCCATGTGTTGTTGCCCAATACTAACTGTTTGACCAAGATGACGGGAATTGTACCCGTTTGGGCCTGTGTCATTCCACCAGTCGGCGATTGTGGTTGAGTTGCAGGGTCAAGAGGTTGTTGCATTACAACCTGAGAAATCTGAGGTTGGCATACAACAGGCAGTGCTTGTACTTGCGACATCGTCACAATAGCTTGCGTAGTTGGTATGTTTGGCATAGGTAAACATTGTTGCATCGAATATACAAATCTTGGTTGTTGAGGTTGTATCGGTACCCAACCGTTAGATGTAATTCCAGCATAACCTAAATTTTGTTGTGAACTCCCGTATGACTGTCCTCCCGGAGGAGACAATGAAAGGGTATATTGCCCCCCATACGACGGTAATCTGGTACTTAAAGGAATGGTTTGCCCTTGAGGACCGGACTGCCCAAATTGACATCCTAAAGGATCAATTCGTTGAGACTCAACATAAGGGTTTCCGGATACTATTCTGGATGAACAAATAGGAACGGACCAGACTGTCGAAATACCCCCTGAGTGGGCCCTTGCTAGCGATTGAGAGCTAGTTGGGACAGATGGTATACCGGCGAACAATGTTGGAGTGACAGCAGGAAGTTCTGCCGTCGCTGTGTCGAATGACACAGTCCTAGATGTCGATGGTTATTCAGATGTTTCTAGCCTATCCAAAAGATTACCTAGTGATTCTACAGGAGCTTCCGCTGGCGGTAGACTAATTTTTGACGAAGAAGGATACAGAGTGATCCCGACCCAAAATTGCGATGGAGTACTAGATGGAGGATCCTCCACAATCTCTTCTATAGCAATCATACCAGGTAGAAGAGGTAGACCGTCAGGTCCGTAAAATATTTCTGGTGTCAAAGAAGGTATGGAATCTGCAGCGACCTATGTTTGGGGGACAACACTCTCCGAACCGGTTGTAGATGGAACTGGTTCAGTAACACAAGTGTTTACCCTCAGACTAGGATCAGTACTATTTTCCTTCGGTGGCTACTGAACTTCTTCTATAAAGGCAGGGATACCAGAAATGTTTGGAGTAACCGAAGTCTCTGATGTTGTTGGAACACTTGTTCTAACTTTACCAGGAGATTTGGAACCGGTTAAACAAGTTTGCTTTGTCCGTAATAGTTTCGATTCCGGAGACAAAGACGGTTGACTCATAAGTCTCCACGAATGATGGGTTTCAATTGACTTTCTTCCACGATTGTGGATTACTCGATCAACTAAAAATCAAAGGGAAGTATGTTTCCAAATTAGATGAATTTTAGACGCTTTGAGGCAACTTGTTTTTTCAATTTTTAAGAGTCGAGAAAAAACAAAAGATGACTCTAGTCGCCTTCAATTTTTAATGAGCCTGAAGTGAAAAGTGCTCAGATGGACCTTTTCCGTTAAGGAGTCTGAAAAGGAACGAAAGGGACTGCTCTGGAAATTTAGGCAGAGGGATTACCAAACCAATCGAAAAACTGCATAATACTTTTTACGGTACGACAGTCAATATTCCCGAATGTTGTGTTCAGTGCATTACGATCGATAGGGCAACAGAAACGGCTTCCTATGGATAAAGGATTAAGCCTATTGTGGTCTCCCAAAATATACTCGACGGTACGTGGGAGCACAAGTCCGTACTGGCACTTATCGTCTCAAGGTAGAGGAATCACCCAACCAACAGTGATAACAACAGTTACCAGGCTTTACGATGCCGGAATACGTCTCTAGCCTAGACTTCTAGATGTTGTGCGTTAGGTTCCAAAGCATTGTTAGATTCATTAAATTTATTTTATAGTTTATCTTTCTTAAGAAATTTTCCTTTCAGGTTCATCGCGTGATGTAGATGTACAATTCCTAAAATGCAATCTAAGATGATAAACAGTTGTTTTATCTTCTTTGTGCAATGAAAATCCTAGCTACTAAGGAAAGATAAACAATATTCTTTCAACAAAGAGCATAGAGCACACACTATATGCACTATCCTAAATCAGACCAATCAAACAGTCTAAATGCAAATGCACATGCATGCATTTGTTTTCAGCCTTCTTAATATGTGAATGATAAAAGAGAGCTAATGCGCAAATCTGAATTATTTTCAAAGCGACAATTACTAACAAGTTTCTTTTCAAAATCAAAATGAAGACAATGACAACACTTCACGATTTTGAAATGAAAACTTGCTTTCGACACTAGAAAAACTACTAATTCAGATCAAATACAATAGTAGCAGGGTAATAGACTATCAAGAACAATCAGATTCTCTTCTATGACTGAAAATGACACTTGCGACACTTTCAAATCAAGAAAAGACAATACAATTACATTACTTTTTTGCAAAGGAGAACTGAAAATGACTCAAAAAATACACAAAAACATTTACAGTTCTTTGCACAATGGAGGTGGAATAACAGCAAGGAAAGGGGTTTCAAACAAAGGTGTATTGACTACAGGCAGCAAAATTCTTGAATAGATCTGAAAAGAGTGAACAGAAACCAAAATTCAGGAACAATGCCTAGTCTGGTCAGTGCACCTGTAACATAATGAATTTGAAATGCAGAGCACCTACTACACTCGAGAAGTGCGCTGAATTTGAGATTCACAGAACCGACAGTGCTGGACCAGAAACGAGACTTTGCTTGGGTTCCGGGTCATAGTTTACAGTTCAGTTCAGGGATTTTGGCCGAGCAAGTGGCAACCAGTAAATCAACAACAGGGGTAGATCTAAGGAAGTTACTAGAGCCACCACAAGGGAAATTAGAGAGTTTGTAAATCAGTTGTCTAATTCATAAACAAAACTCGGAGATTGACTGAAGCTTCATTTATCTACTTTGCATTTGCATAGCAAATGCATTTCAAAATCTACCTGGCTCAACTTCAGGCTCTATCTGTAAGTTTATAAAGTAAACAAATGTAGATAGACAAACAACCTAGTCGCTCCCCAGCGGAGTCGCCATTTTGTTACAGGGAAAAGTGTTTATACATAATTGCTAATCCCACTAAGGCGGGTAGCTACCTTAGAAACAAACAAAGTAAAACTACTTTCGTTTTCCTTTATGAAAGATAGATGAGAGAAGAATAAAGGAGACCAACCTCTGTCTTGCGCTTGGCTCCTTGCTCGATTCCTCTCTCTTCTGATAATCCTTTTCTACTTGCTTTCTTGTATACCCAGCTTCACAGAGTACCTGTAGAATCAAAGTAGAATAACACTATACAAGAACATGGATCTACTATCATAAACAATCTAGGATCAGATGTAAATTGACCATACAAATGCATAAAACATAAATGGCGCAAGAGTATGGAGGAAAACTTGAATAGCTTTATTGATAATCAAGAAAGAGCCAAGAGAGTTACAACCAGTTGTTCTGACCCAGCGTCATCCTCTCAGCAAGTAAGCCCTTCTTCACCTCATGCAAAGCTTAGATCACCCAACACTATGATGTTGCCTCAAGAAACCAACAACAATTCCTTACAAGATGCAAAATTCCAGCCTCTGGATCTCTGGGATGAGCGATCCATATATAGATGTCTGTAAGGGAGATGAGTCAGCTTGTGATTTGATTAGTATCTCCCCTCTGATAGTTCTTTCTTCCACTTGGAGATTGATGATCTCTTACTCATCCTTGGTCGAATTCAAAGAGGCATGTGTCACAGGAGAAGTTTCTGGAAGATTCCATGCTTCTCCACCTCGCGAATTGACACTGCCATTTGTCTCTTCTCGCCCATCGCACCGCATAGAAGGGATTTTTGAAATGAAACGCACCCACTGAGTGTACTTAGGTGATATGCAATGCACTTTGCTTATGGAGCAGGTGAAATGATCCTGTTTTGACCAGTTCTGAGTAGTTTTTCATGGAGAACTTCTGGGAGAAGATGTAATCAGTTGACCTTGTTCATTTAGGGGTTGGAACAAAACTTTTAGGGACTTAGGAGCCCTTGGTTTATGGACATTTTATGCTTGGGGTTGTAGTGCCCAAAAAATTCTATAACACCTCCCTTGCTTCGTTTATCCATTTTGGTTGGATAATAGAAATGATGCACAACAATGCTTCCATATCCTCATCCTTTCTTGAGAGTGCATCTGCCACCACATTTTGCTTCCCTTTTTTGTAGATGATTTCAAAGTCATAACCCAACATCTTTGTGACCCACTTTTGTTTCTCTTCAGAGGATAATCTTTGTTCTAAAAAGTATTTAAGGCTATCATGATCCGTTTTTTCCTTGAAGTGTCTTCCCATTAGGTAGGGTTGCAATTTCTTAAGTCCATGTAGTATTGCCAACATTTCCTTCTCATAAATAGCTTTGTGTAAAAACTTTCCCTTGATTGGACGAATTTCAAAAGCAATGGATCTTTCATCTTGCATTAAAACAACACCAATTCCATTTCCTGAAGCATCACATTCCATAATAAAGGTTTTTGTGAAGTCTAGTGTAGCTAAGACCGGTGCTTGGCACATTGCCTCTTTAAGATGTTCGAAGGCCTTCGTTGCTTTTGGATTCCATGAAAATGCATCTTTATTCAATAATGTTGTTAGAGGTGCTGCTATTCTCCCATAATTCTTAACAAACTTGTGATATTACCTTGTCAACCTGAGAAATCCTTGAAGATGCTTTATGGATGTGGGGATTTTCCATTCCTTAATGGCTTTAATTTTGCTAGGGTCTACCTTAACTCCTTCATGAGATACAATATGACCCAGATATTCCACCTCTTGTACTCCAAAGAAACATTTGGATCTTTTTGCATATAATTGTTTCTCCTCCAATAGTTGTAGCACCTTGTCAACATATTCAACATGATCCTTCCAAGACTTGCTGTAGATTAGTATATCATCAAAAAATACTAACACAAATTTTCTAAGGAAGGGTTTGAAAATGGAATTCATCAAACCTTGAATTGTAGAAGGTGCATTGGTAAGGCCAAAATGCATGACCAAAAATTCATAATGACCCTCATGAGTTCTAAATGTTGTTTTCGGAATGTCTTCAGTCTTCATTTTGATTTGATGATATCTTGAACAAAGATCCAACTTGGTGAAGTAAATTGATCCATGTAATTCATCCAGTAATTCATCAATGACAGGAATGGGAAACTTATCTTTAATAGTGAGCTTGTTGAGCTCCCTATAATCCGGACACATTCACCATGATGCATCCTTCTTGTGCGCCAATACTACTGGAGTAGAGAAAGAAATTTGACTAGGTGGAATTATACCAGCCTCTAGCATTTCTGCAACCATACATTCAATTTCACTCTTTTGGGCATAGGGGTATCTGTTCGGCCTGATGTTTGGAGGAACACTTCCTGGAATCATATGAATAGCATGATCATGATCATGAATAGGTCGGAGACCTTTGGGAGTCTCAAATACTTTGGAATAATTGTCTAAGACTTTTTGGAGATTTGGAGAAATAGATGATTTTGATATGGAAACATCTAGCGAACATAATTGTTCAATTTCACCTCTTTGTTCCCTTTTTAGAAGCTTTTTCATATCGTTAGAGCTGATTATCTTTCCCAGTTTCCCTGCAATACCCCTTAATTCAACTTCCTTTCCTTCCACAAAAAATTTCATGAAAAGTTCTTGAAAATTAAAATCTATTGTACCCAAGGATTGTAGCCATTGCACTCCTAGTACAACATCAGCACCTCCCATTGGAATGGAAAGCATTAGGCTAGTCAATGCATATTCTCCCATGGATAGCTTGATATTATGGCACTTTCCAGAGCAATTTATTGTTCCTCCATTTGCAACCATCACTTGACACTCTGGTGCTGGATATAGGAAGCAATTCAATTCTTTTGCTACCTTACAATGAATAAAATTGTGGGTACTTCCTGAATCAATCAACATTATTACCTTTTTCTTCTTGATTTGTCCTTCTATCTTGATGGTTTGAGGAGTGGTAATTCCTGCCAATGCATTACAAGATATGGTCGGATTCATTTCTTCTTTATCTAGGCTTTGTTCCTAGAGTATATCCTCTTCTTTTGACCTTTCTTGCTCCTTTTCTTCTTCCTCTTCACAATCTATGTAGAATAATTTCTTCTCAACACACTTATGACCTTTAGTGTATTTGCTATCACAACTGTAACAAAGCCCTTTTACTCTTTTTTCTTCCAATTGTTGTGGTTTCAACCTTATAGGTTTTGGAAGACTAGGGGCAACAACACTTCCATCTTTATAGTTGTGAGTGGTATGCTTCCTGCTTGCCATAATTTTGCTTTCCATTTTTCTTGCTAACCTGAATGCCTTCTCTAATGAATCAGGTTCCCAAAGGCGAACATCATGTTGGATATTATCCTTTAAAGTCCCTATGAACACATCAATCCTATGCTCCTCTAGAATGTTTTTTACCCTTATGTTCAATTTTTGGAACTCCTCAATGTGCTTCATTATTGAACCCTTTTGTTTGAGACTTATCAATTGGCTAAAAAAAGTGTTGTTTTTTGTATCCTCATAATGTGCTGTTAATTCTTCCGTAAAAATTTCCCAAGTGATAATTTGTTTACGAGAGCAAAGCCATTGATACCATACAAACTGATTTGGTTCCAAATATAAAGTTGCAATACGTACCTTTTGTGTGTTTTGCACATTATTGAGATTGAAAAATTGCTCCATCTGTAATATCCATGTTGCAGGATCCTTGCCATCAAACTTCCTCATATCGATTTTTGGAATATGGTGGGTCTTCGATCCAACATTAGAGTCTATGAAATCATGATTAACATTTCTTTTGTTCGCATCATGAGTTTCCTTTACTACCCTTTCACCATTAGTAAGTATTTCTTATAGAAAATTTGTCAAATTTATCTTCAAATCTATCTTCAAATTGTCAATCTTAGCTTCCATGCCATTTATCTTAGATTCAACACCATCTATCTTAGCTTCTGTTAGCTTTTGTGAGAGTGAAATTTGTTGCACTTGGTCTTGTAATTTTGATATATCATGTAGCATTTCTTCCTCTTCTTCATGAGTCATGCTAGAGCTTTCAGGTTGCTTACTAGGTGTTTGCATTTTCTTTCCTTGAGGCATCAGTTACCGATAATAATGATCTACTATGCCCTTTGAATTCCTTCAAAATAATTTTTCAAACCAAGCTTAAGGAAAAATTTAAAAAAATCTACACACCTTTTTTCACTTTGTAGGAGCTCAATATTTCCTCTGATGTATCTCTGTAATTTTGGATCATCCTGTTCTGAAATTGTGACCTGAAGTAGCCCTCTATGTCCTCTTTCCAATGCCACTATCCGGATCCTAATTGCATTAACCAAGGAAGAGTTATGCCAAACCTCCCACAGTGACCTGATTATAGACTCGTTGAGTAGAGCGAACTTGTACGATGAGGCATGTGTCCCTGTTTTGACCTTTGTCTCTAAAAAATATATGCAAGAAACTACAGTCCATCCTCTTTCTATATCTTCTTACGAAATTTCAATCCGATGCTCAGAGAGAAAGTTATGACGATTTTCCCCAGGTCACTTGTTTGGAATGTAATTCAGGAGTCTGCAAAAATACCAACTTCCTCAGATCATATCTCTGCAAATATATTGCAAAAATCTCTGAAATTTGGACCCGAGGTTCAATGAGATTTCTTCTCAAATAGGTTTTGTTTTTCACTTCTAAAACATCGCAGAGAAAAAGTTATAGTGAAAATTCCACGATGACCTATTTGGAGCAGTGAAACCCTAGAATCCAAAGCTCTGATACCAAATGTTATGAAACCAGCTCACAAAAAGATAGAAAAGATAGATCAACGCCTTAGAATTCAGCCTCTTAGAGGAGGCAACCTCCTTTACATTACACAAATGAATGATTCTTTGATGATTCAAATGACAAAACCTCCTTTCTATATATAGGAGTCTAAGGAGTCACAATATAACCCAGCCGACCTAACAATAATAATATAAAGGCACAAAAATAACAATAGAGGGATTCTATGGGGCACAGTAATAACAATATGGGGACAATAGGGGCACAACAATATTAATAATGGATACAACTACAATAGTAATGGGGTAATCACTAGTATTATAGGGACCTAACAACAAATGCCAATACTTGCTCCGTCTTTCCAAAGAGCACCATCAAATTCCATGGTCGAAAGGCCATTTTCCTCTTCTAAGGGTTGTACATATTTTTTGTTTTTGGGGTCAATTTTCTAAACTTTATCTTCCGAATATTCTGAATTTTTTATTACCTTCTCTAATGGATTTTCTGGACCTTTTTCTGCCTTGTCCGGTGATGCTTCTGATGAACTTGGCATCCTTTCTTTCTCATGATCTAAAATTGTCCTTATATAATTCAAAAATGCTTGTACATATTTAATTTCCATATGTTGACTATCTACATTGTTCAATCCACTATCATTATATAAAATAAAAGACTCTAAATATGTATGCATAGCATTTATAGAATGATTGTTAGGCTTATCCTTTCTAATTATCATGAAATTCATTTTGGTTTCTCAATACAACTTTATCAATTTCCCGAAAACTAGGATGGTAGCATAGGAGAATTCTAATTGAAGTGTGCCTCTTAATTTATCTCCCCATAGATCTCAACAATAGTTTGCCAAACTATGGTGGTATATCAGCTACCAACACATCCATTAAAACATTCTTTGCAGGGATTTAATCGAGGGATACTACCAAATCATTGATTACGCCAAGACAACAAACCTTACCTGAGTCAAAGGAATACAAGTCATGGTGCTCACGAGTTATATCTAGACACAACTTTTCCATGATGGCTTTTGGCATTAAATTACGAGAGGCTCCACAGTCAAGCATGGAGTTGTGAAGAATGAATTGGTGGATCCTTAAACTGAGATAAAATGGAGGAATATCACTCTCCCCTGACTGACAATCTATGGATGGACCAAAAATCAATTCAGGCTACTCATCTTCAATACTAACCATGTCAGACGTAGGATCAACTTTGAGAATTTTAACTATATCAAACTTGTAATGGCTATTTTTGGCTAGTTCAGTAAGAGGGATTGACACTTTCAACTTTGAAATTTCAGTTTCTAGATTGAAAGAACTAGATTTATCTACCTCTCTTTGGACATTGTCTCTCTTCTTGGGTAGATCTCTTGGTATCCAATCCTTCTCTTGACTATCATGATCCTTGTTTGGACTGCTTGTAGATGGTTTTTTTTTTTTGCTTTGATTGGTTGCTGCCAGCTCTTTACCTTTGCTTTGACTACCTTGAGGATTTTATTTTTGTTGGGTATCTTTCTGCTGTGATGTCCTTTTCTAAATAGAAGTGATTGGGACATCCCTATACCTCAAAGAATATTTCTTCTTCTGAGAACTGAGTGCGTTCAAATATCCTCTTTGATAATAATTGGTTTGGGTCTCCAATTCATTGTCACTTGCCAATATGTAATCCTCATCTTTAGGATCCTCCACTTTCTCGACATACTTCTCATCTTCAGGCAAGAAAATGGGATGGTGATCTTCCCTAAAGAAGTGATTTTCCTCAACGATTGGGTATGTTTCATCATCAAACTCTCGTTCAGCATAATTCTACCACAAGGGTTTCCGAATTGGCTGTTGAGATGTCGACACTTGAGAAGCTTTCTTCTCTCTTTGTTTTATCCCGTACTGAGGTTGTTGTTGATTTCTAAAGTTAGGATTTATAACTTGGGGCTCTTGAGATCTATCTGAATTTATCATCCGGTCAACCATTCTTTCCATGGTTTTGATCAGTGCATCTAACTTAAGATTTGTGGAAGAATAAGGTTCTTCTTTGATGGTTACTCTCTTTTCCAATTTCTCATGTTTCAATTGAAAATTTTAAATCATCAAGTTTTCTTCTACACTTACCACATTTTTTTGCATGCCTTCTAGAGTTGTGGTATCTCTTTCCCTTAATTGAGAATCCATCTTTGGATCAAAAGCATCCAGGTAGTGCTGAAGTGCCAAATCAGGTGGAGGTTTCATGTTATCTGAAATGGAATTTTAGATCTAATTGAACCTTATAGTGAAATCCTGAACCGTCTCATTAGGGTTCCTCTTCAATGTGTCTTTTTCCACCAAGATCTGTAATGTATTCTTCGTTTCCTACCACCTTCTTAATAACAACTCATTCAACCTCTGAGGAGTATCAATCGATCCTGCTCTCAAACCATAGAACCATATTTTGACATCTCAAGAAAACCTTTGAGCCATTAGTCTCCTTTTAGCATCATCATCATCGACTTCCTCTAAGTCAATGAAGTCAACCATCTTACCAATATGTTGTTGCACTATGAATCTTGGGCTGCCATCAAACAGAGCAAGCCTCTGGCCATAGGTCTGAGGTAAAGCTTCCAACTATCCAGGTAACACTGAGGATGCAAATCTCACCATAACTCCTAGAGAATGGTCGATGGGAACTACAATGGGTTGTGTTGGCTGAGATGAAGATTGGGGAGGTGATGTGGATGCTTTTGGAGGTGTAGTATAGGGTATGGCAGAAGATAAGAGCTCAAGTTGATACTGAATATAGGCCTTTTCGACAGTAATTTGTAAGTGATCATCTGGGCTTTGAAGTTTCTCAAAATTAGACCAAACCTCGTGCTCAAGTTT
The DNA here is from genome assembly GCA_031772625.1 of Pinus tabuliformis. Lineage (NCBI taxonomy): Eukaryota > Viridiplantae > Streptophyta > Pinopsida > Pinales > Pinaceae > Pinus > Pinus tabuliformis. Next base: position 279,786,461 of record CM062817.1, read on the forward strand.
TAAAGACTCAGAAGCAGCAGAAGGTCACTTAAACAAAGAGTTTGAGGAAGGAATGTATGAGTCAAATTTTATGGGATTAAAAAATTCTCCAATAAGACAAGACTCAGACTTTGAATGAAATAGAGATAACTCAAATTTAATGTCAAAAGGTATATCCTAAATACTATGTATTTGATCTTGAAAGGAAGTGGTCCTTTCCAATTTTGTGGTTTCAGCCTTGGGGAAAGGGACTTTAGGATTTCTTAACGACCTTTCTGAATTATCAACCGAAGAAGGGGGATTTTAGTTAGCTGTTATAGACTTATTTGGGCACATCAACCCCAACTCACATGTCGATGATTATTGGGGTTCATCAACCCCTAATATAGTTTTTTTATGCTGTAAAGAAACTAAGTCCTCTGAATTCTTCATTCCCTAAAAGTTCCATTACAAAATTCATCCAAAAAGTGCCTCTAAAGAGATCATTGTAGGAATCCCTATGTTAGGGTGCTATGCATAGAAGGGGGCCACACTGTCCAAGTGCTATGCATCACAATTAGGCCCTCTGTAAGGTGCGATGGTTGAGCTTAGACAAAATTCCAGGAGAATTTGAAGAATCAGTTACTCATGGAAACCTCTAGAAGCTTCTCCTATGCCACTTGCCCCTCTGAGTTCGCCTAAGGATGACTAAAGGAATTAGGAAACCACCTCCTATTCCCCTCTTTCATGGAACCAATTCCTAAAAATAGAAAGGAATTCATCATCATCATTGATGACTCAACCTCCTTCACTCATCTATAAATGGATCCCTCATCCAAGAGATTTGGGGGCTAAATAATTCTGATTGATAAAGAAGTGTTGATGGTTTTAGTATTTAGGAAAAGTATTGTTGTAATGTCAAAATTTCTTGTTGTTCATTAGGTGAAGAAGGTTTGAAGCTGGGAGGATGGTGTTGTAATCCTCCTTTCTACTAATAAATCTTTTCAATATTTTTCCCCTATGTTTGTGTAATCTTTCAATGCATTATTATGTTTATCATACTTTTGATTTTGTGATGTTTATGAATTTTGGGTCATTATGGTTTGATGGGTCTATGTTTCTGTAATCGCCCAGGTACTCTCCAAGCATGTTAATTACGGGGAGGAGCAACAAGATCAACCAAACGAGAGAGAGATCAAGCGAGGAATCAAGAAAAAGTTACAGGTTGACTCCTTATAATCTTTCTCTTATCTTTCATTCATAGGAAAAATATTGAATTGTTTTAACTATCGTTTCTAGGTTAGCTACCAAACCTAGAGGGTCAGCATTTCTTAGAAATACTAATTTTCTTGAAAACAAATTAGCGACTCCACTGGGGATCGTTTTCCATTTTTGGTAGCTTAATAGGCTCTTAGAACATTCCACTACACTTTACTTAATGTTGTTCATTGAAATCAAGCTTAATCCACTGAAGATTGAATCAAATTTGACCCAAAAACAACTTCAGAATTGCTCCCTGTGGCCATCACACTGTCCTAAACTGTGACCTGCTATGCATAGCAGTTCCTGAATGGACAAAGTGCTATGCATCACACTGTCTATCACTATAGTCTGTGATGATTGACTGAAGCTCAATTTTCCCATCTAGGAATTGAGGTTTTTGACCAATTTTCATCTTTGTTTGATTGCTTGCTGAACATGAATGATGTCTCATCACTGAAACGAACTTTCATCACTTAATGCAGCCCTATTAAGAATAGGACTAGTGAATGATGTTATGTATTTGTTTTGTCATTTACAATCCATTGTCAAAAATTAGTGTTGATTGATTGTCTTTTTGATAGAAAAAGTGTTGTAAAGTCTTCAATTTCATCGAAAAAGTGAAGTGTCATAAAAATCCGCCTTTATAGTTGATCAATTAAACTATTTTGTGCATTCGATTTGATTTCATTCAAATTTTCTAAAATTTTTATCTCTTCAAATTTGAAAGTGTCTTTTAATCCTCATTTCTCCCTTTGAAGAAAAAATTGTCGAAAATTGCCATTTTGTGTGAAACATTCTGAATTGTTTATGCATTTAGTTTTCCTTGTTGTATCCTTCACATTAAGGGAAGCTGAAAACAAATACATGCATTTTCATTTTAGAGGTTTTTTTTGTGTGCTCAAAAGGATGATTTGGGGAATTGCACTAGTGAGTTCCCTTTAGTTTTCTCAAAAGTACTTCTATGCTCTATCCCATTGGTTAGGATTTTCATTGTTGAAAATAAACGAAAAGAGTGCTTATCATTCTAGATGCATTTTTAGGAATTTCATAACACATTTAATTGTGAACCCTCAAAGGAAAATTTTTAAGTAAGATCAACTTAAAATGAACCTCAATTAACTTAACAACGCTTTGGAATTTAACGTGACACATCTAGAGGTCTAGGCTAGAGACATGTTTCGGCATCTTTAAACCTAGTGGTTGTCGTTTTCACTAAAGGTTGGGTGATTCCTCCTCTTTTATATGATAAGTGCTAGTATGGACTTGTGCTCCATGTACCTTTGCATATATAGTGGGAGACCCCAATAGGCTTAAATCCTTTATCCCTAGGAATCTAAGTCTGACGCCTTACTGATTGCAATGCACTGAACACAACATTCAGGAAGATTGATTGTTGTACGTAAAGTCCTCAGTAATTTCTCTTTCATTTATCACCAAGGTGTATATTGCAGTTTTGTGATTGTTTTAGTAAACCCTATTGTCTAGAGTCTCCAGAGTAGTCACTTCGGTTCCTTTTCAACTCTCTAAAAGTAAAAGGATCATCTGAGCACTCGTCCTTTCAGGCTCATTAAAAATCGAAGGCGATTAGAGTCATCTTTAGCTTTTTCTCTGATCCAGGTGGATGTTGGTGGCCACCCACCTATACCATTTGGGCCCCCACAATTGTCTCTTTCAGTCTTTTCAGTTTCCTAAATTGTAGCATAGTTTACTATTTTTAGCAGTTTTTCGGGTCCTAAACTTTCGGAGCCGTTTTGAGGCCCTAAACGACGTTTTTTGGGAAATCTACTGCCAATGATTTTCTGTCAAAAAATCATATTTTCTGTCGTAGTCCTCGGAGAGATCTTTCCAACGGGCTATCATGCGCGTCAAACGGAGATAATACGACCAATTCGCGACCCCGGGAAGTTGGCTGTCCAACTCACCCCAAAACGGGGCCCACAATTTGGTGTTTCATCTTCTAGGGTTAGGTTTGGGATGTGAAGGGTTTTCCATTGTTTCTCAATAATAGATAGGCATTCGAGCCTCATTGTAACATAGTTTAGAACAGTTCAAAGGCATGTAGCCGCCACATCTCTTTTAAGAGATAAGCTACCATCGCCCTAGTTGATTTATTTCCTTTTCTATTTGTAAGCATATTTCAGTATTTTACAGTAATGAAATGAAGTATTATTTCCACTGAATATCTGTCTTTATGGTTATCTCTATATTTTATTGCATTCCTATTTAAATCCGGATCATCCTCGACTCTTTAAAACTAAAAAAGCAAAGTTGTGTCTTTGTGTCATTAAAATCAATTAACTACGAATAACATCCTTTTCCCTTAGTTGAGTTTTAAGTTGATAAAGTAATCCGCAATCGTGGAAGAAAGTCAATCCAAACCCCGTTGTTCGTGGAGATTAATGAGTCAACCATCTTTTCCTCCTAAAGCAACACCAATCTGGACAAAGTGGTCTCGTTTAACTGAGTCTAGTTCATATGGGTTGTTTGAAACATTCATTTCAACATCTTCAGGGACTCTAGTTACTCCAATTATTTTTGGTACATCCATCTCTAAAGAGGAAGTTTCATAGTTACCTGAGGACATTAGTACTGATCCTAGTGTAACAGTAACCGAGGTTGTCCAACAACAAATTGATCCTTAATTTGAAATTGCTCAACCAAGAAGTACTTATGAACCTTAAACAACTCCATCAAGAGTTGGTCTGAAACCCATTCCAACTCAAACTGAGGTTACATCTAAACCACGAGTTGTTCAAAAACCCCCTTTTAAGACTATAGTTCAATTACCTGAACATCTGGACTTCAAATTTCAACATACAAAAGTTGTTGCCCCTCTGACATCAGTCACTATAGAAACTACACCTTCTTCAACACTAGAAATCTTTTATGGACCTAATGGTCAACCTCTTCCACCTAGTTTTATTTCCATAGAGGAGATAGTAGAGGATTCCACATCTAGTACCCCGTTTCATTTCGGAACTAGAATTAATCTATATCCTACTGCTCCTGATTACTTTGCTTCATTTAATCCTGCTTCGTTGCAAGTACCCATCAAATCTTTAGGACAACTTTTTGGACAGTTAACTATATATGAACAACCTTCAACATCCAAGACTATATCATTTGATGAAGCTACAACAGAATCTTCTTTTGTCACTCCTTCGATGTTTTCTACCACATCTGAGTCACACCTATATGGTGAATCATCCATTCCGGTCAGTTACCAATCATTGTCTGGAACCCACTCAGGGGTTTACTTCTGCACCATGGTCAACACCCATTAACTTGTCTAGAATTCAATCTAGTTTTTCTCACATGGGAGCTCAACAATTTGATCCTCCAAATTAGTATCAATTTTGGCAATCTATTCATCAAAGACTAATGTATCCATTAAACACTGGATTGCCGCCATATGGAGAGCGATATGCTTACTCACCGTTTCCTCCTTTTTCCAAGGGAAAACCATATGGTAATTTCCCACAGTATTCAAGTCAAACTAGAGTTAGAGTTTGTCAATGGCAACTAGTACTGCTAGATCAACCAAGGGTTGTGTATCCAACACAACCAATGCAACCTATGTCCAATGTTCCTATTATACCTATTGTTATTACTGTGCCATAGTCACAAACTCAATATGTTGTATCTCAACCGATATAAATTGATCCTTCTTCCTTGCAACCTCAAGTTTCAAGGCAAGAGGCTCAAGTTTCTCAAGTTGTTATACAAAAGCCACTTTTTTCTGGATCTCAACAACAACCTCAGGTTAGTGTACCTTTATCCGGAATGATCCAGGTGTACACTGGTACAGTTGATCCACAAGTTGTTCAATCTTTCAATACTGGATAGCAACAGTCGATTCAACAACCGTTACTGTCACAATTTCAACAACCTCAATTCCAACAGTCCCAACCCCAGTTTGGACTTAGTTCACAAGTTCAAACTAGTTTTGGTCAATATCAAGCTTATCAAGGATTTGGGAAACAAGGCTTTGTAGGTTATGGACAACAACATTTCCAAAATGGTTATCAACAACCGCCTTATACTGGTTATGTCCAACAACCTTACAAAGGTTACCAGATGTAGATGTCCTACGCTGGTATGCAAAGACCTATTGCACAAGCAATTCCATCCTATCCTGGGTATGCTCAACCTGACTTGAATCGACAGTTGCCATTTGTAGCAACTTTAGAACTACCAGATTTAAACCAGCTCACTAATGATCCAATTGCATATGCGCCTTGGTGGCCGGTGGTTCCACATAAATTTCCATCTGATATTCAAAAGTTTAATGGAAATCTAGGAGAAGACCCATTGAATCATGTTATGACTTTTCATTTATGGTGTTCATCCAACACTTTGAATGATGATTCAATCAGACTTCGTCTTTTCTAGAGAACGCTTACTGGTCCAACTACTAAATGGTATATTGAATTACCTAAAGCTTCTTTTGATAACTTCACCATTCTAGCCCCTACCTTTTTAACCACTTCCAGTTACCTATTAGGTACGAGACTGGAACAGAACTCTTGACCGACTTTAAAGTGACTACCTCCACTCATATATCAGATCATATTCATGAGTGGCAGCGTCGTCGTCAAATGGTTAAGCCATATGTTCCTAATCAGCTTTTAGCTTAGTGGTTTATAAAGTCCTTACTGCCATCAATCACTGAGGATGTGGCAAAAGGAGGAGTTGTCATAGAGGAGCAAGTTATTTCTCATGCCCAATATTTGGATTTGATTTACACACAATCAGGCACGCTCTATGATAAAATTCCTGATGCACCTAGACTAGCTTTCACCGTTCCACCACCTCCAAAATTGAGTAGGGACTCTCATGTTGGCGACAGTGTAATCAATTCCTCAAGCACACAAATAGCAAGAGGACCATCTGGAAAAAATCTTGTTATTTCCAATCAAAATTAAAATCAATCCGAAAACACTCTTGCCTCAGAGATTAATGTTGTTTAATCTGACAAAGGAAAAAATCCAAAGTAACCAGGAGGTAAGAAAAAGGGGAATAATAATAAGAAGAAACAAGAGAACCCAACTACTAAAAAATCATCTAAATCCCTTACTACAGCAAGGAAACCTCGTTATCCATGCCTGATATATAATGATGAGCATTTTGCAAGAGATTGTCCACATCGATCTGATGTCTCTAAACTTTTAAAGGCTTCAAATACCTCAGTAGTGTTCACATATCCATTTCTGAACCCAGAAACACATTTGGTTGCCACTGATAATTCTTCCACATCCCAAGTACTTATGTTTTCTATCACAAATACACAAAATTATGTTTTGGTGTCAACAAGGAATAAAGATTATGGAAATCTGTCATCGTCGAATAACCAGTCTACTGATCAACCTAGTACGTTGACCACGACTTCACCAGAAATTGTTCCACCAATTATACCTGAATTAACAGTAAAGCCACCGAAGGGAGTTATACGCAAATCGACATTTAATCCTTATGCACGAGCAGCTCCAAACTATAACATAGTGGAGGATCTAGCTCATTCACCTTCCACTATGTCGACACTTGAGGTGTTGCAAAACCGTCCCTACCAAAAACAGGCTTTGTCGTCAGCAATAGGTGGAATCGATCCTACGGATTCTAATCTTGTGGTTTTTAACCATACGAGATACACACCACAGTTACCAATTCAACTAACCTTCCTAATACAAGTAAAATCTTTCAATAAAAATGTTCATCAAACTATTATTTATGAGTGGGCATCTACTTGCATTATATCTATGAGCTGCTGGAAAACTCTTGGTTCACCACCCCTGTCACGATCACCAACTACATTAAAGGCTTTCGACGGAAGAACATACACTCTATATGGGATTTTGAGTAACCTACAAATTGAACTAGGGGGAAAAACCATAAATATTGAAGTCGAGGTCATTGATGGACTCCTTGATTACAACATTTTACTGGGAAGGCCTTGGGTACATGCTATGGCTACTATTTTTTCCACATATTTTCGAATGATCGCATTTCCCTTCAAAGGTGGAACCACAGTCATACATCAGCTAGCCTTCTTTGCTAATAGTTGACATGCTACAGGAAGCATTCCATTGATACATGGAAACTCACAATCACTTCAAAATGTTGGAGTAGGTCTCATAAAAGATCCTTCTTTGATGGGTACTTTTTCCCTTCCATCACCATCTGGTTTCGCGAAAGTGGTGAGAGTGGAAACCTGAAACATGATTTCTTTTACATCATCTAAGTTTAAGAAGAATTCCAACTATTCTGAAAGTGATGATTATCACAAGGCAATCTCACCAAGCCCCATTGAATCATTATAGCAATCAATCTATTGGGCTTGTGCAACAAACCTTGATCTGCACTCAACAGTTGTATGGGTAGATAGGTCTTTAGAATATGGTACCTCTTCGGATCCTTTTTTGCGTATACATTCTATAGATGAAGGAATCATCCAATCAATGATGATAGGAGAGACGCCATGGGAAGATTATCATCATCGTTCCCGCCTTCAAGATGACAATGAATATTATTCAAATGAACTCAATCACCCATCAGTCGTTGATTTCTTGTCGAATTCTGTAAATACTATAGATTATGAGCGTAATCTGTCCAACATAGAAGAAACAATTTCTATAAACATTTCGACCAAGCCTAACATTGTAGAAAATATTCATGCCGGAAAATATTGTTCTCCATTGGAACTAGATAATTATTGTTCTCTTTTCCACTAATTTCGAGATGTCTTTGCATGGTCTTATGAGGAAATGCCAAGCATTGACTCAAGCATTGTTGAACATGAGTTTAAAATGTATCCCGATGTCAAACCAGTATGACAATGGCTTCGACCTGTTCATCCTAAGAAAGTCGTTGCCATTAAATTAGAGGTTGAAAAACTTTTGTGTGGTAGCTTCATATTCCCTCTACCTCTTACTGATTGGGTATCAAATATTGCTCCAGTGATGAAAAAACAAGGGATAATTCGAGTGTGCGTCGATTATAGGGATGTAAACCAAGCATGTTTGAAGGAAAACTATCTTACACCTTTTACCGACCAGATTATTAACGAATGTGCCAGATGCGAAATATTTTCATTCATGGATGGATTTTCTGGCTACAATCAAATCAATATCCACCCACAGGACCAATCAAAAATGGCATTTATATGTCCATTGGGCACATTCACATATCGAAAATTACCCTTCGATTTGAAGAACGCAGGGGCCACATTTAAGAGGGCGATGAATTATGCCTTTCATGACATCAAAAACATTGTTCAACAATATCTTGATGATTTTCCTGCTCATTCGCGAAAACGGACTGATCACCCACAACATTTTAGAGCAATATTTTTACGTTGTCGAAACTACAAAATAAGACTCAATCCACACATGTGTGTATTTTGTGTTGGCTCTAGTCATCTACTTGGATTCGTAGTTTCAAAAGATGGAATTCGACTCGATCCCATAAAGATTCAAGCAATTCTTGACATGCCTTGACCTTGAAATTTGTTATAGATTCAAAGACTTCAAGGGAAGGCAAAATTTCTCAGGAGGTTCATTCCAAATTATTCTAAATTAGCTAAAGCTTATACACGTCTATTGAAGAAAGGGGTACCCTTCCATTGGGACCAAGTCGCGCAAGCTTCTTTTGATGCTCTCAAAGTTTCCTTGATTAAAGAATCATTAATGTATGCCCCAAACTATGAAAAATACTTTTATCTGTATCTCGCCACTGCAGATACAACCACTTGGATGGTTTTAGTGCAAGAGGAAAATGGAATTTAACATCCTATATATTACTTGAGTCAAAATCTTAATGATATAGAAAGTAAATATTCATACGTTGAAAAGTTAGCCTTAGCAGCTGTTCAAGCTATGCAGAGATTTTGACATCATATCCTCCTTTGCAAAACTACCATTATATCAGATTTCAACCCTATGACATACATCTTGTCACGCCAATTGCTGGGGGGGAAATATTTGAAATGGATAGTTATCTTGTAGGAGTTTGATTTGCAATTCATCAAATCCAAATCAAAGAAGTCTCTCGTCTTTGCTGAGCTACTTTGCGACCTTCCCTCGTCCTCCAATGATTTAAAATTAGAAGCATCAATCTTGGATGAGTCTCTATTTATGATTTCATCAACTGATCCATGGTATGGGGATATACTGTTCTATCTCCAGACCCAAGCTTTTAGGCCTAACACCTCTCACTCTGAACAAAGATGTACTCAATACCAAGCCAAATATTATATGATCATTGGTGATACACTTTATCATCGTGGTGTCGATACGATCTTATGTAGGTGTCTCACTCATGAGGAGGCCGAAAAAGCTTTGAATGAACGTTATTCAGGTGCTTGTGGGGGGAATTTATCTAGTTACGCAACTGCAAGAAAAATCCTACGAGCTCATTACTTCTGGCCATCTATACTTAATGATTGCATAATTGTTGTCAGAAGGTGACATGCTTGTCAGATTTTTTATCGTAAAACCAGATTACCACCTGCACCACTGCATCCTGTCATTGTTGTTGGCCCATTCACAAAATGGGGCATTGATTTTATGACATGTAACCCCACCTTGGCTGGGGGCCATGGGTATATTATAGTCGTTGTTGACTATTTTACCAAATGGGCCGAGGCGATGCCTACATTGAAAAATAGTGGCAAAACGATTACTCTCTTTTTTTCTAACCATTTGGTTTCCAGGTTCAGTGTGCCACAAGCTATAGTTACAAATCATGGGTCGCATTTTCGCAATCACATGATGATTGAGTTAACTACCAAATTAGGTTTGTCTCATGATAGTTCTACTCCATATTATCCGCAAGCTAACAGAAAAGTTGAGGAAATCAACAAGGTCCTGAAGCACATGTTGCAAAGAATGATTGGAGTCCATAAACAAAATTGGTATTTAATCCTATATTCAGCTCTGTGTGCATATCAGACCTCGGTGAGAAATGAGATTGGATATATGCCTTTTTAGTTGGTGTATGGTTTGGAAGCAGTATTACCAATTCAATGTGAAATCTCATCCCTCAAGCTCGCAATTGACCTGGTACCTGATACTTCTAAAGAAGAAGCACATTTCTTGGAATTAATCCATCAAGATAAAACCTATCATGATGCCACATTGGCTAATGAAGAAAATAAGAAACGCATCAATGCACAATATGAAAAATATGTTAAGCCTCGTGTCTTCTCAAAAGATGACCTGGTCTTGCTTTACAATTGGGATTCTGACAAATTAGGAGCAGGGAAGTTTGAACCATTATGGATGGGCCCCTATATTGTTAAATGTGTGTTGACAAAAGGAGCGTACTAGTTAGTCAATTATGATGGGATTCCACTCTCGCAGCCCCAAAACGGGTTGTATCTTAAACGTTACTATGCTTGATTAAGTGTAGTAAAACTCATTGTACATATGCTTTCATTGCATTTTTGTGTGTTAGTTTTTCTTTTAGAGTTTCGATTTGGTTAGGTAATCCACTTCACATTTGTTGCAAATGTCAAAATTTTCGGAACCATTTGTTGGGTATGCCGACAGAGCTAGTCGTAGTACGCAGAACTTATCTTCTGCAGCATGGGCCATCTTTGCTCCAAGCGGCGAGTTAGTGAGTTTCAGGGGGATATGTATTGTTCGATCAACAAACAATATCGCTGAGTATAGCGCATTGATTGAACTCCTCTCTGATGCCATTTCACATGGCATATGTCGAATCATTGTTAGGTTAGATTCACAACTTGTCGTTCTACAACTTACTAGCATTTGTTCCGTCCGAACCCCAGCTATTCATCGCATGTTCCTTAGAGTTTGAATTTTAGAAAGACGTTTTGAATTCATTCAATATCAACATATTTCCAGACATTTAAACACATTGACTGACTCTCTAGCAAACTATGTGTTAAATAGACATTTGCAACATATGTGAAGAAAGTATTTTTCAAATCACATCATCATTTGAATAGGTTTCATCACTTAACCATAATAAAACTTTGAAATTCAAATAGATAGCTGTATATAAGTTTTACAAATATTTTTTTTCCAAGACAAAATCAGTCATCTGACCCAAAAACTCAAAAATGAATGTAGAAAACATCCTAGACTAGTTATTCTGATGATAATAGGTCACCGTCTATGCTATCATACCCAGAAGCCTCGTCCAATAACTCGACACACCAGTAGTATGACGCTACAGTCTCATGGGTAACTCATCAATCCGAACATCTAGAATACCCAGGTTTAATCTTTCTACATGATCTTACCACTGAGCCAAGGTCTCTGCTATATCCAAATCTCTAAGAAATTCCCTCCCGACAACTCTCTCCACTAGAGAATTTGCTTCCCATGGGCGTACCATAAGTCGAACCATTCCAATATCTACATACATATATAATTTTATTTAGTCTTGGTAATAATAAAAAAACACAAAAATAAAAAGTGAAAACTCAAAAAAAAATGTGGTCAAATCAATTTACCAATAGCACTCCATTGCGCCCTGACTAGCAAAGCTAAATCTGGATCGCCACGGAAATCCATCCCAGCATATGGATATTCCACAAAAGTCATCTCCAGATGGTCGAACCACTCGAAGAAAGTGGAGGAAAATGAGATCAGTGACTGGCCAGCATGCCTAGCCATAAGGTCTACCCATCGCTGCATCCATGATTCTCTAGGTCCAAGCACTCCCAGAGAAATGTTTTGTGGTTGCATGAGTGGGATTCTTTCCAAATTGAAGGAAATCAAAATAGACACATAACCAACAATTTTTGTCTTTCTAGCCTTCACTTTGGTTAGTTGATCTTTCATAACTGGAAGAATTTGCTCACACCAGTTGAATACCTTCGGTTCCAGGCATTCCAAGGCATACTGCATATAAGATCTGTTTGCTAAGTGTAAAGCCACACTACCAGCCAATCTAGCAAGGGTAAAGAGGATAGTTCTCAAAGGATGATCAATAACATCTTGGATATGAATCTTTCCATCTCTGCTCCCGACAGAGCTGACGAATATAATCTCTCACCGATTCACCTCCCCTGGTGAGTCCTGATAGTGAAAGAGAGGCACCCCACCTCGATAAACCCATCAAAAAATAAAAATCCTCGATGGTAAAAGGGATAGATTTACCCATAATATGAAAAACTTGGTCAATAGGATCCCAAGCATGAACAAGATACTACAACAATTCCATCTGTTGTCGCATTCTAGATAAGTGAAATAACTTCAGCAACCCACAATTCTTTAGGATATCAATTGTGCCCTGGTCATTTAAAGCAATCATGTCTTTTTCCTCGTGCTCTCATTCTCGCCATGTAACGACCATTTTGATCCAATGAAAAACTGAAACACAATCATTAGGTAAGTTAGGATCCAACTTGGGAAAAAATTAGTTAAAATTTTGAGGAAAAACAACTATTTAAACTTAAATTTTTCCACCCATTGCACTTGCCCCTTGAAGACAGTGCTATGCATAGTAGACTTCTTGTTAGCAGCCTGAGATGCATCATACTTTTCGATAGGGACAAGGTGCGATGGTTTAAAAATGCAAAGTTAAACCCTAGAGGCCTAGAAAACTAAGAAATTTTGCCCAAAACTGAAAAAGAATGGAATAGAATTAAAGATCATGAGCATAGCTCCTACCTGGTCCTGATGGTGCAAAAAATGATCCACAGAATCTTTCACAATCAGCTGGTGAAATTTGGGGGAAAAACTGCTTCAGAGCTCTAAATCCAATGTTAGAAATGAAATGGTTAAAATGAATTGACAAAAACTTATTTTTATATTTACTTTTACATGTAAATCAAGTAGATGTTGGCTTTATTCATTTTTCATCCATGAACATGTATTTTAATCACATTTGGTGGAGTTTTGAATAGGATGAATGACTGAAAACAGAATCCGATGTTTTAAATGGTAAAATGAGCATTTTTAACGCAAAGCAAACTTTATGCTCTCTTTTCGATCTTTGATATAAAATGAAAATAAAACCATAGAGTCCTCTTTAAACTCTTTTCATACTCTCTAAATAAGAAAATATTGTCGAGCACTTATCTTTTCCAGCTTGTTAAAGTATTGGAAATGACATCTCTCTTGTATATATTTTATCCTTTTTCAAAACTGAGGGATTATTCTAGGAAAAAGAACTTATAGAGTTTTCTTTTCATCCCTTTTCAAACTCTCTAAACATGAAAAGGACTGAGTGATCTTTGTCATTAAACTCGTTAAAATATCATAATAGCAACAAACTTGTCCATCTATACAAGATCGAGTTTCACCATCGCTAGACTTGTTAAAACATCAAATAGTAATGGGTTTTCCCGAAGGGTGAATTATAGAACAAGCATATGTTATCCTCTTCAAGCTTGATAAAACTAAAGAGGTACTGGTCAGCAATCACTAGGGAAAATGGGAAAATCCTTGAAAACTTATGGTAACGAGTCGCTCTTGAACATGACACTTTCACTTCATCTCCGTGATTAAGCTGGGTTGCGTCATTCCATTTGATGATTATCATACCGTTGATCTATCACATAATTCATCATTGTTTGTTTTGGGTCAACACTACCAATTCATCTCAGTGTCGTTGATATGTTCAAGAGAAGTCATCTAGTTAAAGCTTCATCCGTTGAAATACTACAAACCTTCCTTTTCATGACCGCCATTCCTGAACCTTATGTTGTCAATTGTTTTTCATCTCCAAAAATCATTTACTTTGTTTCATGTCGTAGATTTGGGATACATCAAGGCCCTCCTACGATGAGTCGCTTCTTGTCGACATCAACTCATCATCCAAGAAGTTGACCTAGAAACAACCTTTCAGTGCTTTGAAGCTTGCATACATCAATGGCAAGTTTCTCTCTTCTGGCAATAGGTTGACATCAATGGCGTTCGACCGAAAGATTTTGTATGGTGTTCGATGTCAAATCATTTTTCACACCATGCGAAATGTACTATGGTACCTTGAGAATCATCATCATTATCGGCGATCCCTCTCGTGCCTGTTAACAACTTACACCATTGGCTGGTAATCAAGCGATGTCTCTCTATGTTTGACCTCGGAACATCTATTCATATGGGTAGACTTGTACATTGAGTGAAGATTGAACGAGATTGAAGACCCCGAATCTAGTTTCATCCATTTGGGCTACGATATATTCAGGAGTACCAAATCAAATGTACAAAGGCTTTACACAAATGGTCATCCTAATCATGAATCACAAATCTATATCTGTAGAATCACAAGTCTATATCTGTAGAATCACAAGTCTATATCTGCAGACGACTATTTGATCAATGTACATGTAATGAAAGTTTAATGGGAATGCCTTCCTCAGCTAAGTTCATGAAAAATAAATTTTATCTTGATGTATTGTAATTGATGCAGGTCACCTTCCAGTTTGAAACTTTCGATCCTCATGATAAAGCATTTCACCCGACATAGATATTTACGACCTCATGCTTTAGGGGGCAACTATTACAGACTTGTTTGGGCACATCAACCCAAACTCACGTGTCGATGATTATTAGGGTTCATCAACCCCTAATATAGTTGTTCTATGCCCTAAAGAAACTAAGTCCTCTAAATTCTTCATTCCCTAAAAGTTCCATTACAAAATTCATCCAAAGAGATCATTAGAGGAAGCCCTATGTTAGGGTGCTATGCATAGTAGGTGCTACATTGTCCAAGTGTTATGCGTCGTAGTTAGGCCCTCTCTAAGGTGCGATGGTTGAGCTTAGACAAAATTCTAGGAGAGTTTGAAGAATCAGTTACTCATGGAAACCTCTAGAAGCTTCTCCTGTGCCACCTGCCCCTCTAAGTTCGCCCAAGGATGACTAAAGGAATTAGGAAACCACCTCCTATTCCCATCTTTCATGGAACTAATTCCAAAAAATAGAAAGGAATTCATCATCATCATTGATTACTCAACCTCCTTCACTCATCTATAAATGGATCCCTCATCCAAGAGATCTAGAGGCTGAATAATTCTGAGTGATAAGGAAGTGTTGATGGTTTTAGTATTGAGGCAAAGTATTGTTGTAATGTTGAAATTTCTTGTTGTTCATGAGGTGAAGAAGGTTTGAAGCTGGGAGGATGGCACTGGATCAAACTTATGGGTTAATCCTACTTTCTACTAATAAACCTTTTCAAGATTTTTCCCCTATGTTTGTGTAATCTTTCAATGCATTCTAATACTTTCAATTCTGTGATGTTTATGAATTATGGATCATGATTCTTTGATGGGTCTATGTTTCTGTAATCGCGCAGGTACTCTCCAAACGTGTTAAGTATTGGGAGGAGCAACGAGATCAGCCAAATGAGAGATAGATCAAGCGAGGAATCAAGCAGAAGTTACAGGTTGGCTCCTTATAATATTTCTCTTATCCATCATTCATAGGAAAAATATTGAATTGTTTTAACTATTGTTTCTAGGTTAGCTACCAAACCTAGAGGGTTAGAATTTCTTAGAAATACTAATTTTCCCGAAAACATTAGGGTTTAACCTGGTATATCTTTTTAGATCCAATATCTTAACAAGGTCACAAACTACATGAGGTAAAACACCTTAGACTTTGAGTTGAACGGAGATTATTTTCAAAGGAAAGTCTTCAATAGCGAACTCTAAAATGGTAATGATTGAGAGATTACCAATGGAATGAACTTGTGATTATTGACCTTCTTTGCTTTTTGAAAAAGCTCTAATTGTCTTCAACTGAATCAATTAGATCAAGATGTATAATATGTCTTGTTTGTCTCCTCGAGGCCAGGTCTATGATCTTGACACTATAATTACTGAATCAACCATTATGAAGCTTAGTCTCATCACTCAGAGGACCAAACTCAAATATAAACTAGTCGTACGCCCAAGGAAAATGAACATTTCATCCCCGTCAACGGCATCAGTATGTTATCACTCCTATGGATCTCCAAGGCTGAGGAAGAGTCCAGCTGAGGTAACCATAGACTAAGCTTTGGACTTAGTAGCTAGCCCAACCAAGCCAGAGAGGGCTCTCTCCAAAGGATCACAACCAAGAGGGCTAGATGGATTAGGCTTTTAGGCTACAAATGATGTGCAGAGGTTGTTTGATTTGATTCTGTGGGGTTGTTGGAAGAGGCCTAGGTCAAAGAGACTAGGGCAGGGAAAATAATGGTATGATTGCAAACATTTGATGGAGCAAGGTAGGTAGGCACTCAAACACTTTAAGGTTATGAAGTGAGATGGATAATATTGGTGAGGTGTTAGAAAGAGAAAGAAAAGCATGTATTCTTTCTAAACTAAAGAAAATGGACAAACTATGAACATTTCCCCAAGATAGAGCATGTAAGATGTATTATGTCCATCGACTTGAAATTCAACATATCATAGAAGTGAAATGAAACATGGGAGTAGAGAACATTAAAACATATGCAACATATGAAGAAAATATTTCAAAATTCCATACACAAGTATTACACCAAAATAGTTGCAACTCATTCATTAAATTTCTGCCAAATACTGATTACACTAGTGTCTTTGATCAATAGTACAGCATCCAACTGAGTCCAACCATTGTATATGGTGAAGAAAGGGACTATATAGACATGAAAACCACTTCCACTAATCCTCAGGGGTTGAATCCATGAGAGGAGGATTATTTCCACCAATATCTGAACTGATAGCTAGAGTGTATGGTGGTAAAAGTGACTCATCCCTAATTACAATGAGCTGATTTATTACACCTCATCTGTTTGATTTACCTAATGCATTTATCCTAGGTAATAGTGAAAACATGATAATTACATCCAATTTGATCATTTACATAGGTAAAATCATGATTTTCCAAGGTGAAAATAAAAATAGGAGAGAAGCTTAGAAAATTGGAGAAGACTGTCAAATGTGTCCTCCCTTTGTCAAATGTGCCCTCTCTTTGTCAAACGCACCCTCCAAGTTCAGGACTACTTTTGGGTGTCTTCCCGGTGTCCAAATTTTCTCTAAGATGTCTTGTTTGAAATCCCTTCAAGTCTACTTTCTAGAAATCTCTTCAGTTTTCAAATTGGAGCTCATTTGTCCTGTCAAAAAATCAATCTCCCAAGACTGGTAAACGCACAATGCCTAAGCCAGAAATGAGGTAGAAACATGGTTTTTTGGAGGTTTTTGACCTTTTTGACTGAACCTCTTGTCTCCAAATGTATAGAAAATGCATAGGCTGCATGTACTCATCACTCTGGATTCCATTATGTTGACCTTTTTCTCATTAGATGCCCCAAAAAAGAGCGCAGCACCCTAGTCCATTATCCCACAATAGTAATTATAAGAAACAACCTCTTCTTCAAAATCTTACTACATGAAATCGAGCATGTGCAGTACCCCAGTTCATCAAAATACTTACCATGCATTAGAAAGGAAGCTCATATTTTCTTGATACATAGAAATTTAATGCAACTCATGTCTTTATTGAATTTGTTTTACCATTATTATCATATGGTTTAATGTCCTATAATCCCTTTATTCTTAATAATCCTCTCTTTATTAAATTTTTTGTACCTTGATTATCATCATATGGTTTGTTGTCCTATAATCCCTTTGTGCTTAATAATCATCTCTATTATATTGACAACCTCGTTGAAATATATAGAATAACTCTTTTTGCTAGTTTGGTAACCTCATTGACATGACATACATGTTTACTTGTTGATCATTCTCCCTTAAAACTTTCGTATAAACCCAAATCAACATAAATATAAGAATATAATCAATGGAAAGGATTTTCAAGATCGTTTGATTGATTGTTGCGATTAAATATCTTATTACGATCAATGCAGACCAATTACTAATCATAATAATTGTATCAAAACACATGCTTTAGCATAACACATTTCAGTTTTTCCTTAAAAATGAATGATTCCAACATCTACTTGTAGAAATTCCCACTATAGATCACCTGATAATGCAATATACTAAACCAAAATACAATATCTACTTTTACAACAAACTTGCAGAAGCTTAATTGAATGTGATCAAGATAAAATAGAACTCATATAAATGAGAATGAGAAATTCAAACACACATGAACACATAAGAATAACATGGGGAAAACCTCAGCCTAAAACCCCAATCTCTGTATCATCATACAAGTGGAAATATGTTCAAATTATTAAAAGAATCAGTTCACAAGCTATCCTTCTCTCTCTATAATCCCTCTGCTGCTCATAGACAGTCAAAGGCTTCTCACAAACCTTCTCCTCTACCCTCCAAGCCTCTTATTTCCTTGCGCAATTTTTCTGGGGGTCCAGTGCTTCCACTTGTGTGAATTCCCACCTCACACTGCTCACTTGGCTCAGCAATAACTGCACAATCCTGAAGGAGATGAATTCCTTCTACATGGATGAGTTTCCTATATAGGAAAAATCCTCCAGCTGATAGTACATTGTCTCTTCCTTTGATTTCAACTGGGTCTCTGACTAAACTAACATGCATGGGTTATTTATGAGATAATATTCAATTATCTAGAGAGCGGCAGTTACATGCATGCAAGCATTAACTAACTGAACTCACAATTAATTCCACAAACTATTGGAACTAATCTAACTGGACTTAACTCAGATAATTGAGCTAACTAATTACAACTCAAATATAACTCATCCTTATCTCCCTAACTAAGGGATAAATTCCTCAATCAATGGAGAAATTGTTGCATGTCTTCACATAGAGTTCATGTTTGATTTTCTACAACTAATTAACTCAAGATGAATTAATTAATTAATTTACAAACAACTGCTGAGTTCAAGTTCGAATTTTACTTTAGGGACTAACTAAAATTGGAATCTATCCAAAAATGTTATTTATAGTAATGCTATTTTTTAGCACTTCCATCTTTCATTCCTTGTTGCTATGTCCAACACTGGTACCCAAACAGTTATTTATAGCAATGCTATTTATAGCAATGCTATTTTTAGCATTTCTTGATGCCATTTGCAACACTCCCTCTCAACAAGAAAGGCATTCAACTCGAACGTGATCCTAAACCTTTGGAATTTTTTGCGTGCGACACTTCTCCCAAGTGTTGTTACTCCAGCAACTCTAGAAACAAAAAAAATCTCCCAACTGACCTCCCTGTTGGGCTAGAAACATCCTCTGATGCTGAAGCTCCCTCTGTCGCTGACAAGTGCTCCCTTTCTAACCTCGAAGCTACTGCAACACTCCATGCATCTCACACCGTTGCACACCTCTCTGTGCCATCCTGCACTGGTGCAACACTCCTGTGCATCTCACATTATTGCAACCTACTAGGTTTGCACTGTCTTGGGATTCCTGCATTGTAGCTCTCTCTGTTGCTCCATCCGCATCCATCTCCACCCACTCAGCCAGTCCTGCTACTCCTCATTGGGGCTCCCATAGCAAGGACTAATCAAATAGGTTGAGTACCTCAATGATCCTGCCCCTATTCCAGCCTTCTTGGGACTGTCACTCCACATCGCCCCAGCTCCTACCTGGAGGTATGGATGCATGTGATCGCTCTACCCACTTGGCTCAAAATTTCCCCCTACTGGAGGTCTTTGCATGAGTGGATGCCTCCACTCGATCTCCTCTCGGCTCTCCAGTTGTGGCTACTCCACAACCTCCTGAAGCTAGTTAACCAATTGTGGCTCCTCCACAATTGTCTGAGACTTCTTCTCACACTGCATGTTGAGAGGTAATGTAGTCTCCCTCTCAACCACCAAGTCTCCGTTAGTTGCCTTGCTCCTCAAGGCTTTTCATGCATCTTGAACCTCAAGGGCATGCAGGTTCTTGACTCGTGAACCAATTTGCTTCACCTGTCTTGTGGTGACGTGTCTAAGGAAAACCTTTCCCTTACTGAAGACTACATCATAGCCTTTGGCTTCGAGCATTGTTGTGGGGAAAAGTATCCAACACGGAATGACCCTATCCCACTCTAAGGGTGATAGTTCCTTAGCAACAGTAAAAGCAAAGCTATCTAAGATTACTTCTTTATGACATGCAAAAGAGGAAAGGAAGAGATCCACTTACCGATGTCTTGCGCAAGTGGTCGATCCAATATTCTTTCTTTGTTGCTTGCTCCCAGCTCCTTGTCTTCTCACGGGCCCAGCTACACAAGATCCTGCAAACAAGACGAGAAAAGGAAACTACAAGAAGCATGCATTCATAATTGATTCAAGGATTAGCATAAATCAAATACGCAAGTAAGACAATACACCATTGAAACACATGCGAATAGAAGAACCTCAAATGCTTTATTAATGGAAGAAAGTAAGGTTCAGGCAGTGATACAACCATAAGAGGCCCAATCCAGCATCACCTTCCCGACGGAAAGAAATCTCCTCTTCACCTCCCTCAAGCAATCACCCAATACTCTCAACTGTAAACGAACAACAATTCTTTGCACAAAATTCCGGCCTTTTAGATCCCATGGGATGAGATCCTTATATAGAGTTTTGGAGTGAAGATAAGTCAGCTTGATGTGTGACTGTTGTCCTCTTCAACCCCAGTTGTTCTTTAGTTCTTGAGTCCACTCAGAGATTCTACCTTCCACTTGGAGTTTTAGAACCTCTTTACTCATCATTAGGCGAATCTTCTAATCCAAGTGTCATTTTGGAAGCTTCCTGGGCACTGACACATTGAGGAAGGATTCCTCCACATGTCCAAACTCGCTCAGCGTAGGTAGCCTTTGATGAATTTGACATTCAGCGCAGGTACACCATGGAGAAGTTGACATTCAGCGCAGATGCTCAGTGGAGCAGTTGCTTTGATCCAAAATTGACCTGTTTTTGAGTGTTTTTTCAGTCGAGAACTGATCTAAAGTGCTGTGGTTTGCTGACCTTGTTCCTCTAGGGGTAGGAACAACATGTTTAGGGACTTTGGATCCCTCATATTATCGACATTTCATGCTTCATGCTGTAAGGCACAAAAATGTCTATAACAGTTGCCCCCTAAAGTATGAGGTCGTTTATCGGGTGAAATGCTTTATTAGGAGGATCCGAAGTTCATTCAATCGTCGGGAGGTGACCTGTAACAAAGTACAATACAATACATTATTTTTCATACTGCTTTCATGATCTAGCTGATGCGGGCATTTCCCATGCTCAGCTTTATAAATACATTTTCCGTACATAAACAGACGATCGTCTGATAGTAGACTGATAATTCGCTGCTTAAATTATCATCCTTTTAGTAGGATGATCATCTGTTGCACATGTCTATGTCTTTATCTCCTGAATATATGTCGTAGCCCAGATGGATGAAACTAGATCTGGGGTCTTCAAACTTGTCCGATCTTCACTCTAAGTACAGGTCGATCCATGTGAGAATTTCTTGGAGTCGAACATGGAAAGACATCGCTTGATTACCAGTCAATGATGTAAACTGTTAACAAGCGCGAGAGGAATCACCGATAATGATGATGACCCTCAAGGTACTGCAGCACAATTCACGTGGCATGAATATAGGATTTGGCGTCGAACACCACGCAAAGTCTCCCGGTCGAAGGTCATTAATGTATACCTGTCGCCGGAAGTGAGAAACTTGCCATTGAGGCATGCAAGCTTCAAAGTACTGAGGGGGTGTTCCTAGATCAACTTCTTGGATAATGAGCTGATGTCGACAAGAAGCGATCTGTCAAAGGAGGGCCTTAATGAATCCCACATCAGTGACACGGAACGGAGCTAGTAATTGTGATGATGGTGAAAACGATCTGTGAAATATGATTCAGGGTGGCGGTCATGAAAGGATGAAAGATGATGTATGGCAGTGGATGGGACCCGGTTGACACTCTCTAAATGACATCTCTTGAACATATAACGACACTGATGTGATGGATCGGTAGCATTACCCCAAATGTGGATGGTATGGCGAGACCATGGTGAAGGGACCGGTGAATGAAAATAACCCAACCCGATGTTTTTACGGAGGCAAAAGTGTCATGTTCAAGAGCGACTTGCTACCATTAAGCTTTGAGGTTCTCCCAATTTTTCCCCAGTCATTTCTGACCAGTACCTCTTTATTTTTGTCAAGCTTGAGGAGGATAACATATGCTTGTTCTATAACCTGCCCTTTGGGCAATCCCATCGCTATATTTTAACGAGCCTAGCGATAGGGAAACTCGTTCTCGTCTAAAGACAAGTTTTTCGCTATTCAGTATTTTTTAACGAGCCTAGCAACAAAGACAACTCGGTCCTTTTCGTTTTTAGAGAGTCTAAAAAGGGTACATAAAGTTAACTCCAAAGGTCCTTTTTTGTCATCTAATCCCTTAAGTCCAAAAAAATATAAAACAATACAGAAGGGATGAATGTTCGATAGCTTTATCGAGCTGAACTAGACAAGCGCTCGATCTTTTTGTGCAATAATCCCTCAGGTCCAAAAAGATTAAAATCTAGAGGAGGGATAGCTCTTCCGGTCCCTTTAACGAGCTGGAAGGCCAAAACTCGGCAAACTTTTCATTTTTTACGAGTCAGTGAAAAGAGGCTCAAAGAAGACTCGTATTTTGAGGAACGAGTGATAAACAGGGATAGCAGCAGATTCCAGGTACAGGTTGGAATTTTCCAATCACGGCAATGTTACGAGGATGGCTAAGTGAAATCACTCTTCGCAGCTGTTCCTCAAAATACGTAAACAATCAAGTGGATGTGAATGATCGGCCAAATGACGAGTGGAGGTGACAGTGCAAACACGACCAAGGTTTTTATGGCTGATGAATCTATGGTCTCAAATGGTTATTTACCGGTTCATTTTTTCTTGGTGAGCTTGAACTCTGGGGGAAGCTTGCTCACTTGTGCATTTATTTTTTAACGAGCATGAACTCTTTGCTAAAACTGCTCGGTCTTGCGTTTATTTTTTAATGAGCATGAACTTTGCCAAAACTGCTCGTTTTTGCGTTTATTTTTTAACGAGCATGAACTTTGCCAAAACTGCTCTTTTTTACCAGTCATAAAGTAGGAAGGTCTCCTAGAGCTCGCTATTTTTTAAGGAGCTTCATCTCACTACGCTTTGCTCCATATCCTCCCTTTATGCAAGCTGGGTATCGACCAATCCTACGAGTTAGAGGGGTTAGACCTACGGACCTAAAAACTAAAAAGCCGCCCTTGCTTGCATTCCAAGAGGTTTGCATGCCCCCAGGTATAAAGTTTAATTTCAAGGCCGCCCCTACTTATCCGTCAAAAATCCTGTTTTTAACGGGTGAGGCCTACCTCTTTCAGGTTACCCAAAGATTGTTCTGTTAGTCCTTCCAAACAGAAATCTTTCTTCGGCGATGCCTATCGACCTAGACAACGGTGAATGACGACGCTCCGCCAAACACTTAACTTTAACAAAAGAATCTTTTTCTAGAACAACCCCACTTCCTAACTGCCCCTTACTTCTTCATGAGAGCCGGACTTTCTTGCCGGCTCTTTCTTTCTTCTTTTTCTTCACGGGAGCTCTGCTTTTAGCGGCTTCTACCTTTCGAAGAGGAAGGATTCTTTCTTCTTTTTCTTCATGAGAGCTCTGCTTTTAGCGGCTTCTACCTTTCGAAGAGGAAGATTCACAAAGATGAAGGAGGGGACGGGGTACGGACTAGTCATATTCTCCCGCGGAAATTCTACTTTATTCCCAAGGTTTTCTCTGCCCGAAGCAGACCAGGATGCATGCCCCCTGGGTTCCAGCCTTACTTTCCCGAATCACTCGTGCTCATCAGGAAGAAGAACCGGAGGTGGAGACCTTTCTTGATTGAATAGACCATTCAGGATAGGTATGTGACTATTTGTGATGCGTGATCCCAGAAATGAAAGTTGGTCTACGAGCTTGACCATTCTTCCTTCGTGTGGAAAACACATTATTCGAAAGAGTGAGGAGACTATTGCTTCCATGCAATATATGTAGTCTCGTCCAAGGAGTAGGTTATAATCCAAGGGTCCTTGGACGACCATCAAGTTCATCTTGACAGCCTTCCCTTTCAAGGTAATAGGCACATTAGGTAGAATCCCTAATGGTCGACTGATTCCCTTATCGAAACCCGAGAGATTCCTTATCTCAGGCAAAAGCGCCGGGCAACCCAGTGCTTTCCAAGCAGTAGAGGATAGGATACTCACAGATGCCCCTTCATCAATGATAGTTCCAGCCATCACCATTTTGTATATTTGGACTATAATTCTGAATGGTATACTGGCTGGTAACCGGGGTCTGCCTAGTTGGTTCCAATCAAAGGACACAACCAGGTTGCTTGGTGGTGGGACCGAATATACGGCCGGATATGATCCTGACGATGCTCCTTCCTGCGACAAAGGAGTGGGCACATTGCCCTGATGTTCATCAGAATCGGTGTTGATGAAAAGAATCTGGATGGTGTCATCCTTACTCTCTTCGGTGAGGGTGTCAGCCGAAGATGAATCTTCAGTGACGGTGTCATTTGAAGACAAAACTTTTGAAGGGAGAATCGGGTCAACTGCCGTTTCGACCTTTGGACTTTCGTCCGATCCGGATTCAGTAGGTTCATTTTCAGTGACTGACGTTTCAGCTGGCCTCATGAGCGGAGCAGCTGTATTTTCAACCAACGAAGGACTTGGCGCGAGTTTTTGGTATCCAGGAGGAAGTAGCAACGGTGCAACCGGTTGATCTTCCAAAACTCTCTTTGCTTCGTCTAAAAAGGGACAACGGCAGAGGGTGTGATTGCCTTCACACAGTTCGCAGGGGAATCTCATTCCCCTTCGTTGTCTAGAACCTTCACTTTCGCTGGTCGATGGTAAGCATTCAACCTGGCTGTCAGAGGTTGATGCTTCCGAACTGTGCAAACGAGGGGACCAGTCCCTTAGTATTCGGGGAATACTGGGACAATCACGGTGGAAGTGGTCTCCTTCACATATGACACATGGCGACTTAGGCCCGGTCTGTGCTGTGTGTGGATTTTGGTTAGATGCCTTTTGCTTGCCCCCAGCCGCCTTTGGCTCCTTCTGCTTCTTTTCCTTCTTCTTCTTCTCCTTCTTCTTCTCCACGGGAGCTCTGCTTTCGGTGGCTCTACCTTTCGAAGAGGGAAGATCGGTCTCCTTCTTCTCCGCGGGAGCTCTGCTTTTGGCGGCTCTACCTTTCGAAGAGGGAAGATCGGTCTCCTTCTTCTCCGCGGGAGCTCTGCTCTCGGCGGCTCTACCTTTCGAAGGGGAAGGATCGGAGGAAGACTTAAAAGAAGTGGAAGGTTGGAGGGCAGCTCTAGACTGGTCTAACTGTTGATTCGACTGTTCAGGAACCGTGGTGTTCTGAACTACAGTGGTTGAGAATAGCCAAACTGGCAGGCCAATTGTCAGCCCTGGAAGCGACAACGTGGCCATGTAGGGCGCACCAACTTCTCCCCAAGAGGAGAAAGGGCTAGGGTTCCCATCATGTGGAATCCCTTGGTTGGTGTGTTCCATGTCCTCAACCTCAAGATCAACGCAGGAATAAGGGGTGATTATGTTCCGTTTAAAATGAATTTTATATGACGACGCTTTAGACACAACTTGCTTTTTCACTTTTTAAGAGTCGAGAAAAAGCTAAAGATGACTCTAGTCTCCTTCGATGTATTAACGAGCCCGAAGTGACAAATGCTCGGATGGACTTTTTCAGTTATAGAGTTTGAAAAAGGCCAAAAGAAACTACTCTAGAGTTCTAGGCAGAGGGTGTGCCAAACCTTTCGCGAAACCACAGAATACGTTTTACGGTACGAGTGGTCGATCTTCGTGAATGCTGTGTTCACTGCATCGCGATCAGTAGGGTGGCCGACACGGCTTCCTATGGATAAAGGCTTTGTTCCTATAGGGGTCTCCCAATATATGCGACGGTACGCGGGAGCACAAGTCCGTATTAGTGCTATCGTCCCTCAGGAGGAATCACCCACCTTCGTAGAGATCGACAGTCACTATGTTTAACAATGCCGGAACACGTCTCTACCTAGACCTCTACTGTGTTTCGTTATGTTTCAAAGCGTTGTTATGTAAATTCAGTTCGTTTTAGGTTGATCTTGCTTAGCAGTTTGCCTTTATGGATCACCACGTGATGTATGATACAACTCCTAAATGCAGTCTAAGAATGATAAGCAAGCTTTTTTCAATTCTTTCAACTTATGAAAATCTTAACTACTGAGGGAAAAAAAAAGACATCATCTTTTCAAACAGATCATAGAGCACACACTGATGCACTTTTCCCAAATCGACATGCAAACTGTCAAAATGCACATGCATAATGCAAGTATTTCTTTTCTTCTTCCTTAATGTTGATGTATTACAAAAAGAAAGCTGTTGTATGATTTCGAATTCAATTTCAAGCGAAAGCAAACAAGCTTTTGTCCAATAATCAAAAGAACACCTTAAGATTCACTCGTTTCAACACAAGAAATACTGAAATTCGAACCATATAATGAAAGCAAATGCTCAAGCAGCTATGAACAGCAATAAACTAGCTCTTAGAATCACAATGACACTTTGTCACAGGTCTAGATCCAAGAGGCCACAGCAAGACTAGTTCACTTTCGCTACGGGAAACTGTGAATGAAAGTAAGAAATACAATAAGAACAATCACGGTTTCTTCACACAACTGAGGCGGAATGATGGCAAAGAAAGATAGTTTCAGATGGGTATACAGGTTGACAACAGGCTGCAAAAAACAATACTGAAAACTGGGCAACAGAAAGCAGGGAACCCCAGTTGCACAATGCAAAACTGGTTCAGCGCAGGTAGGACACTGTTAGTTTGACATTCAGCGCAGGTAGCCCCTTCGGGACCTACGTTGCAGCGCAGGTAGCCTTCACTGCAGCTGCACTGAAGAGAAAACTCTCGTCTCTCTTTGGTTCCGGGTCACAGATTGCTCAAAAATCAACTGTTTTAGGCCAAATCAGAGGCTATCAATCAAGTATACTCTAGAGGATGATTAAAGGAAGATGAACACTATCACAAAGAGCTAATAAGAGTCCTTGTGGATCAGCTCTTCAAATCATAAACATGCCCAGAACTGAGCTAGAGTAGCTGCCCTCTACTTTGCCTTCGAAGAATTCGAATGCAGTTCGATTCGGTACTCCCTTTGTTTAGGAAATGAATAGCAAGAAACACAAGCTACCAACAAGACACGATCCCCAGCGGAGTCGCCAGTCTGTTGTGGGGAAAATTATCCAACACGGAATGACCCTATCCCACTCTAAGGGTGATAGTTCCTTAGCAACAGTAAAAGCAAAGCTATCTAAGATTACTTCTTTATGACATGCAAAAGAGGAAAGGAAGAGATCTACTTACCGATGTCTTGCGCAAGTGGTCGATCCAATCTTCTTTCTTTGCTGCTTGCTCCCAGCTCCTTGTCTTCTCACGGGCCCAGCTACACAAGATCCTGCAAACAAGACGAGAAAAGGAAACTACAAGAAGCATGCATTCATAATTGATTCAAGGATTAGCATAAATCAAATACGCAAGTAAGACAATACACCATTGAAACACATGCGAATAGAAGAACCTCAAATGCTTTATTAATGGAAGAAAGTAAGGTTCAGGCGGTGATACAACCATAAGAGGCCCAATCCAGCATCACCTTCCCGACGGAAAGAAATCTCCTCTTCACCTCCCTCAAGCAATCACCCAATACTCTCAACTGTAAACCAACAGCAATTCTTTGCACAAAATTCCGGCCTTTTAGATCCCATGGGATGAGATCCTTATATAGAGTTTTGGAGTGAAGATAAGTCAGCTTGATGTGTGACTATTGTCCTCTTCAACCCCAGTTGTTCTTTAGTTCTTGAGTCCACTCGGAGATTCTACCTTCCACTTGGAGTTTTAGAACCTCTTTACTCATCATTAGGTGAATCTTCTGATCCAAGTGTCATTTTGGAAGCTTCCTGGGCACTGACACATTGAGGAAGGATTCCTCCACATGTCCAAACTCGCTCAGCGCAGGTAGCCTTTGATGAAGTTGACATTCAGCGCAGGTACACCATGGAGCAGTTGACATTCAGCGCAGATGCTCAGTGGAGTAGTTGCTTTGATCCAAAATTGACCTGTTTTTGAGTGTTTTTTCAGTGGAGAACTGATCTGAAGTGCTGTGGTTTGCTGACCTTGTTCCTCTAGGGGTAGGAACAACATGTTTAGGGACTTTGGATCCCTCAGATTATCGACATTTCATGCTTCATGCTGTAAGGCACAAAAATGTCTATAACAAGCATTGCAATCAACACCAAATTTTTCTTCAGTCTTGGTACATACTTGACATTGGTCAAGGTAATGTGAGCTCCATGATCCCTCTGAAAACAATTGTGTCTACACCTAAGACACTATACTTTTCATCATTACCCATCACTATGAGTATCTAGAGATCTTTATCCTCCAAGGTACTAAACAAACTCTTGTCATCGGTCATGTGGAAAGAAGCTCCACTGTCAAGAAACCAACCACATCCCACCATGGATGAAAGCATGCACGTGAAGAGGGTGAAATCCAACTCAAACTATGAGGCCAATGCCTCACCTTCAGATCCTTCCTTGGATCCCATCTTGGATTTCTTCAGTGGACAATTTGTAGCAAAATGGCCCACCTCATGACAATGAAAGAATCGCACTTTCGATTGGTCAAACTTCTTCCCACCATGGGAAGAATTGGATTTGGAATGAGAATCCTTCTCCTTCCCTTTCTTTTCCTTATTCACTAAGACGCAGTTTTCTTCATCCTCCTTGGATGAGGAACCATCTCTGGTGCTTCTTCTTATCTCCTCCTACATCAGATTTGACGAAAGTTGTTCCCAAGCTAGCAATTTCTCTCTTCCATTTACCGATTCTTGGTAGCTATGCCAGCTCTTAGGAAGACTAAGAAGAGAAAGACTCATCATGTCATCATTAGCTGTTGTGATCCCTATACTTCCAATCTCATCCCTGCCAGTGGTGAGCTTGTTCAGATATGTAGAGATCGTGTCACCTTTTTCACACTTGATTTTCCAAAGCTTGTCGTTTAGCTCCAGCTTCCTTTAATTGTTTTTGTTCTGATATAGAACTTTCAATGTTTTCCACATTGAAAACAGTGTCTCCTTCCCATGGAGGCTCGAGACAATGTGGTATCGAACTCCCTCCAAGAGGATTCTCCTTGCTCTAACCACACATTTCTTCCATTCCACCAATTATGTAGCATTAGCTGCTGCGGGCTTGGGGACTTCTTGATCAATGAAGTCCTTTAGACCGTTATCCTCTAATACTACTTCCATGTAATCCTTCCAGGCTATATAATTTGAGCTGCCATCAAGGGCATACTCGAGTCTTAAACTATTGAACGCCATTGGTGAAATTGACATGTGATAAGAACTCGATTTCTATATTCAGGAACCTCAAACTTCGAACTTCTTCCTTCTTGTATAATGTTCTTCAGTTTGATCACCTTTGCTCTGATACCATGTAGAAATTCCTACTGTAGATCACCTGATAATGCAATATACTAAAGCAAAATACAAGATCTACTTCTGCAACAAACTTGCGGAAGCTTAATCGAATGTGAGAAAGATCAAATAAAAGAAATATAACTAAGAATGAGAAATTCAAACACACATGAACACAGAAGAATAACCTAGGGAAAGCCTCAACCTAAAACCCTAATCTCTATATTATCATACAAGTGGAAATATGTTCAGATTACAAAAAGAATCATCTCACTAGCTATCATGCTCTCTCTACAATACCTCTGCTACTCATAGACAGTCAAAGGCTTCTCACAAACCTTCTCCTCTGCCCTCCAAGCCTCCTATTTCCTTGTATAGTTTTTCATGCGGTCCAGTGCTTCCACTTGTGTGAATTACCACCTCGCACTGCTCACTTGGCTTAGTAGTAACTGCGAATCCTAAAGGAGATGAATTCCTTCTGCATGGATGAGTTTCCTATATAGGAAAAATCCTCCAACTAATAGTACACTGTCCCTTCCTCTAATCTTAACTGGATCTCTAACTGAACTAACATGCATGAGTTATTTATGAGAGAATATTTAGTTATCTAGAGAGTAGCAGTTACATGCATGCAAGCATTAACTAACTGAACTCACAATTAATTCCACAAACTGCTAGAACTAATCTAACTAGACTTAACTCAGATAACTGAGCTAACTAATTACAACTCAAATACAACTCATCCTTATCTCCCTAACTAAGGGATAAATTCCTCAATCAATGGAGAAATTGTTGCATGTCTTCATATAGACTTCATGTTTGATTTTCTACAACTAATTAACTCAAGATGAATTAATTAATTATTTTACAAACAGCTGCTAAGATCAAATTCGAATTTTACTTGTCAATTTTACTTCAAGGACTAACTAAAATTGGAATCTATCACTAAATGTTATTTATAGCAATGCTATTTTTAACACTTCCATTTTTCATTCTTTGTTGTTATGTCCAACACTCGTACCCGAACTGCTTTTTATAGCAATTTTATTTTTAGCATGTCTATCGATAGAAATTTTTAAAAACTTGAGCTTAAGTTGTTTAATATGTAGAATTTGAGTGCTCCACGGATTTTTCAGGGTGTTGAATCCATTTATGCATTCGAAAATGCATTTTAAGCAATAAAAATTCACATTCTTTATTGAAATTGTTTTGATGGATTCTACCAAAATAAATAAATAATAATTAATTAATAACTAATAATTAATAAATAATAAATAAATAAAAATAAATAAATAATCCATTTCATCTATAAGTTACACTAAAACTACTAAAAATACAAATATCTAAAAGTATAAGTTTGATTAAATATGATACATAACATTTCTATATTTTTCCTCTACAAAATATTATATGTATTTGCCATATATAATTGTATTAATATTTGACTTTTTTTTAGAAGTGTAATAGTTTATTTTATATTTATATATATGGTGATATAACCACTACTAAAATAAAAACATCTCTACCTTATTGAGTTTTAAAGGAACTTGGATCCCTGGATTAAATTGTGCTTGAGGGAAACCCAACTGTATGATATCCATCCCAAGTCATATATGGCCATTTACATAGGTGTGTGCCATCACCACACTTAAATCTTTCAATCCCTCGATACAAATAATACTAAAATAGGTAGCTCAATGCCTGGTTACATCTAGCCTCCACATAAGTGTTGGTCTTCGACCAACCTCATATCCTCAGATTCTATATAGGAATATATTTTGAAAATGGAAATTTTGCTCGAGATTTAAATCCAAACTTCTACAAAGGGACTACTTTGTGCTAGCCTCAAACCCCATATCTTAAGATTCATGTAAATATGTTGAGGCAAGCGGAAAAGGGAAAATATGGGGAATATTTTAAGGTAATGAGCAACTGCTTAGATGCCAAATTTCTTGAAGATAAAGGCCAAGGCCTAATCATTGACTCTCATCAATGCCAACCATGTCCAAAATAGGATAAATGGGGCACCAGTAAGGGCCCAAGCTATGCCAAATATAGAATAAGAGAAAAGGCATAGTTCCCAAGGCCAATTGACAGAGATCAAACATTGTACAAGCTAAAATTTGCAAGGAAAACTGGCTCTATTGCTTATTGCACACTAGTTAAACCTCTTCAATGCGAGAGAATTCCTTCATTCATCTCAATGAGACATACAAGTTTGTATGACTACTCAAGAGGGCTACATACCATGCTTAAAACAATATACTCTAATCGTTATAAGTCCTTAAATAAATACTAATCTCCAACTTTAGTGTCTGGACTAAGTCAAATAATTTTATTTATCTTATGAAAAAGTATGGGAGTAGATTCTTCAAACATAAGAGAAAAGAAATTTGGCATGAATTTATTCACATAATATGAGAATTCTATTTTTTTTTTGGACAATATGAGTCTAGTAGATAACAAAATTTCAATTTCCTCCCTCATATTCAAGCTTTTAATGCATACTAGAGAATTTGTCAACTTTAAAATATAGGAATAGATAAACTAAAGAGAAATGGTACCTAAAATACTTGGTCAAGCTATTTTGAGATAATGAGATATAAATGGCATCTACAAGATATTCGTTGAAATGAAATCTAATAAAATATTTCTTTACATTGGGGATATATGCTAGGTATAATAATATAATTTCATCAATAGACATATGATGACCATACCCTAATAAAAAACACACCATAGATATGACTTTCCTAGAAAATTTAGGAAAAAGTTTAAAAGGATAAAATGGTGAAGTTTAAGGTAAATGAGCATTCAATGGTAATTATGACTCAAGTAGAGTTGTTTTATATTTTGAGGATAATTCAATGTATTTGAGTCAAAAAATGTCTTCATTTAACAACTGGTTTTGATTATACATATTTACCCTAAGAATTTCCTAAATTGATTAATGGTTTATATTGAAATGGATGAAACCACTTTTTAAAACCATGGCTTCTTTATTGAAGATGTAATTTTTTTTGCATAATGTCACAAATTTAGTGATAGGTTAAGTCTGAACAATGGTGAGTTAGTCTAGATATGATTCTCATGGCAAAGAAATATCTTCTTGGTATGTGAATCAATGTCATCCCATTCCCTTAGTTCATATAGGTAGAACTCGCAATGCATGTCATGGACATCACCTTCTGAGTCAATTATGGGAAATTCATCTATACTAGTTGGTCAAGAATCCTCTATTAATTGTGGGTTAGGCTTATTAGTATTCATTTTAAATAGAGAACAAGAAAATATTAAGAGTCACCAAGGAAACATTTTGTCAAAGGGTACTAGTAAGATTTGCAATGACCATTGTTATGAGATGATTGATACTTTGGTCATTTTTTTCTTTCAATAGCTGCGAATGAGAGAAACTATCACTTTTATCTTTTTACAACTAAACAAACCTCTCCTAGACATGACAAATTTCCATTTGGGAAATCCACATAAGAAATACATTGATGCTCCTTTTCAAATCTCTGTTAACATCATGCTTACATGGGTTACACAGCAACTTGATAGTTGGTTGCCACCTAGATGCTCTATCAACTGTTGCCAAGTCCACTATTTTGTCTAGCCCTATTGGGCCTACATCACCCTCCATCAGTTCCATATCTCCTTAACCAATTTCAAGGGGTTCGACGACGGTTTTTGTAAAATAAGTGAGGTAAGATATTTATCATATCACATGCGCCCTAAGTGTTTTTTCCAAACTGACATCCTTGCGGACCTTCCCCCCCCCCCCCAAATTAATTTTATATCGTGTTGGGGGTCCCAAAAGGAACATGATTCGCCAATCTTTGATGGCCTGCAATGCATTGATCCAAGTTGGTCTTTACTTACCCCAATTTCAAAATGGGTAGAATATGTCGGGTTTTGAATCAAATTTGATAAAAATTTGAAAATTTCACATGTATTAGCTAAATTTTAGATTTACAGTAAATGATAAGCTTGCAATAGCTATGTGTTATAAAAGGTAGGAAGGTATGTGTACTTGGATTCTTCAAGAAGTCATGTGGATCATTATATATGGTTAATCAAATCAAGTTCGTATTTTCATGTAACTCCTCAAAGGGAATAGTTTTATGAAGATGAAAAGTATGTTAGAAGTGATGTTATCAATAAGAGATGTGTTGACATCAATAATTGGGAGACAAGGAAAATTTGAGTTGTTAGTCAAGGATGCAATGATTAAAACACGCTTAAAAGGTTTTTATCATTCCATAAATAGATATAATATTAATATCCACAAGTAAGATGAGTGATGAATGTGTACATGCTATTGTTGATGCAAAAGCATGCAAAGTGGTTTAAGGAACAATGGTGATACTAGTGGTATTTCAAAATAAAACTCTATACAAGTTATTAGGTATCATTCTCACTAATGGGTGCAATGGTTCTACTATTCCTAATAATGAAATTAAGGAAGATAAATCCCCTACTATATTTAGAGAAAAAATAATTATATGTCACCAAAGACTAGGACATACCATATAGAATGTCATTTGAACATTACACAATAAGATTATGTTTAGGGGTACATCTTATTGCACACTAGGTTTTTATTTATGTGAAGATTACATATACAATAAAAAGAATTGTCTAAGATTCTAATTTAGTGCTACAAGAGAAAATATAATATTAGCAGTGGCATAGAATGATGTTTTTGGACATCCCTTTATGAAATCATTAAGTAAATGTGTGTGCCATGTATAATTCATAGATGATGCCTTAAAGAACCTATGTATTTATTTCGTCCAAAATAAATTCAAGTTGTTTAGTAAATTGAAAGAGTTTAAGGGTCATATAGAGAAGAAGATAAATGTGCTGAGGATGGATAAAGATGGAGTGTTTTGTGGGAATGAATTCAAACAATTTTATAAGAAGTGTTGAATATAAAGGAAGAACACTACTCCATACACACCTCAATATAATGGTATTCAAAAATGATGAATAATACATTGACAAAAAACCTATGAGAATTATTTATAGTGGTGATACGTTAGAACATGAATTATAGGTAAAATTAGTGGATACTAAATGCTACATGCTAAATCAATCACTCCCGTGATTTTTGGTTGATTATACCCTATATTAGGCATGGAATAGTAAAATCATTCTCTTAAACACCTTAGAGTTTTAGGTTTTGATGAAAATGGGCAAGTTCAAAAGCAAATTAGGAGTTAGGTAGACAATAAAGCTTAAAAGTATATATTTGTATTGATTTTAGAGATTGTATAAAATTTTATAAACTTAGAACCTAGTAACTAAGAAGGTATTTTACATTTGGGATTGTTTGACAAAAAAATATATTTTACAAGAATAAGTGAATCCCCTAGTGTTGGCTTGATCGGGCATGACTCAGGTTCAATGTTAACTATGCCAACCAACAAAACCCTAACTGCTGGTCCTTTCGGAAACAGCCTGCATAGTGTTATGCTCTTGATCTGCGAGAAATTCCAAAATAAAAATATGCAAAGAAATACAACCCAGAACAGAGAATAAAATGAGAAAAATAGCAAGTATTTTACTATTCAAAGATAAAAGCAACGTTCACTTGCCTCTTTGAGGGGGCAACCTCCAGCAAAGCACAACTCGATTATAAAATAATACTCGATGACCTTTTCCTTCTAACTACGACTATTTATAACTAAATGGCCTTCAACAACCTAATGACTAGTAGTCCTTTGCATAACATGGGTTAACCACTTTATTTATTAATTATGGCCCATTTTCAACTACTGTGGTCCCTTTTTTAAATGTGGGTCAACCACATACAATTATTAATTTGGGATTTATTGACTCTTGAACTAACTACAACTATGACTCGACCCTATTGGGTTTATTACATAAATAAAGGGGTTAGGGTTGGACCCTAACATGACCTCCCCCATCAAAAGCAGCCTTATCCTCAAGGTTGAAGGTGCGGAAAATGATGAAGAATAGAGGTTGGCTCCTAGGTAGCATATTCTAGAGAGGTGTCTTTCCACTTGAAAATGACTTCCTTGGTCGTGCCGCCGCACAGATGTATTGTAGGTTTTAACCCTGTACAGAAATTACCTGCATACGAATTATTAAACAAAGAAAATAAACAATGCGAGAGCATAACCCATAAAACACATATGCACAGAGATTTTTCCCTGGATCCCAAAACCGGGACTACCAGCTTGATTTTTCATTATGTCCCTTTCAATGTTACAATACATATTTATACATGCCGAAGCATCCAATACCATGGACCGAAAAACCATCGTGTCCAATACCATGTGCGAAAATCATGCACAAAACCATAGGTAGGTTCACCCAACCTAATATAGGGTCCAAAAAAAAAAATTTCCCGGGGCGCTGCCCCGGACCCCGTAGAGGGGGGTTACCTGCCCCCCTCAAATCTCCCACTTGTTGATTTCTTTCCGCAAGGTGCCACAGGAGAGCTTAGTCATTTTTCCAGCCCTGAAACACCCATTGTTTCTCTACACCAAGAGAACTTCTCCGAGCTCACAGATTTTGTCAATGCATCTGCAGTATTCTTCAAAGTGTCCACCTTTACCAGCAACACCTTTTTGTCTTCTATCATATCCCTCACAAAGTGATACTGAACATCAATGTGTTTTGTCTTTGAATGATAAGCAGGGTTCTTTGCCAAGAAAATTGCACTTTGGCTGTCACAGTCTATTCTTATAGCTCCTTGTACTAACCCCATACTTGAACACAATCTCTGCAACCAAACTGCTTCCTTGCTTGCATGAGTGGCTGCCATGTATTCTACCTCTGTAGTTGATAGTGCCACTACAGATTGTTTTTTACTCATCCAACTGACTGCACCTCCAAATAGGTTAAACACATACCCACTTGTAGATCTTCTCTGATCCAGATCTCCAGCCCAGTCTGCATCAACAAAACCATGAATTTCCAACACTCTGTCCAATCCTGGTCTTCCTTGGTAGCACAAACCATAATCACTAGTGCCACACAAATACCTGAAAACCCGCTTCACTGCTGTCCAGTGCTCCTTCCCAGGTTTTGACATAAACCTGCTCAATACTCCCACTGCATGTGCAATGTCTGGTCTAGTACAGACCATTGCATACATCAGGCTACCGACTGCACTTGCATATGGAACACGGGACATGTCCTCTTCCTCTTCTTGTGTCTTGGGACACTGTTCAGCAGATAACCTCACACCTACAGAAATAGGAACCTTCACCGGTTTACTATCCTGCATATTAAACCTCTGCAGTATTGTCTCGACATACTTCCTCTGGTTTAACCAGAGCTTCCTCTTTGCCCGATCTCTTTTAATTTCCATGCCCAAAATATAGTTTGCAGCACCAAGATCTTTCATGTCAAATTTGGAGGACAATTGGGTCTTCAAATCCTGGATAATTTCTTTGTCATTTCCAACCAGCAACATATCATCCACATACAAGACCAGATAAATAACACGGTCAGCAATTAATTTAAAATACACACAATGATCTGCTTTGCTTCTGGTGAAGCGAAGTCCCCGTATAAATGTATCAAATTTCTGATACCACATCCTTGGTGACTGTTTTAACCCATACAAAGACTTCTTTAACTTGCATACCAGTTCTTTCTTACCCTTCACCGCAAAGCCTTCAGGTTGCCTCATGTAGATTTCCTCTTCCAAATCCCCATGAAGAAATGTTGTCTTCACATCCATCTGTTCTACCTCAAAATCAAAAGCAGCAGCAACAGATAAAAGTAATCTAATAGAAGCTACCTTGGCAACAGGAGAAAAAATATCACCAAAATCAATTCCCGACACCTGGGAATAACCTTTTGCTACCAACCGAGCTTTGTATTTCTCCACCTTTCCTTCTGCATTAGTCTTCTTCTTGAACACCCATTTGCTGCCAATGGGTTTCCTTCCAGCCGGCAACTCTACCAGATCCCAAGCCTCATTTTTGTGCAAAGATGCCATTTCATCAACCATGGCCTCTTTCCAGAGTTTTCCATCCTCTGAATCCACTGCTTCCTTCACAATTCTGGGATCATCATCAGTAACAGACAAAGCAAAATTTTAACTGAAAGCAGATGGACTATACCTTTCTGGCTGCCTTCTTTCTCGACCTGATCTTCTCACAGCCGGAGTTTGTGGCTCTTCATCTTCTGATTCCTCCTCTGCTACAGAGTCTGATTCTTCCTCCT
Source organism: Pinus tabuliformis (assembly GCA_031772625.1). NCBI lineage: Eukaryota > Viridiplantae > Streptophyta > Pinopsida > Pinales > Pinaceae > Pinus > Pinus tabuliformis. The sequence goes on from CM062817.1 coordinate 279,824,224, forward strand.
TTGGCTCAAACTCTATCTTCTCAGGTTCCTTTGGTTGGACTTCAGATTGAATAACATCTTTTACCTCTCTGAACACCACATCTCGGCTGTACACAACCTTCCATGTGACTGGGTTCCAAAGCTTATAACCCTTTAAACCATCCTTATACCCAATAAAGATGCACTTTTCAGATTTACTATCCAACTTGGTTCGTCTCTCCTTTGGAACATGTACATATGCATCGCATCCAAATACCCTCAGATGTGAAAGAGAGGGTTTCTTACCAGTCCATACTTCTTGTGGAGTCTTATCCTCCAACGCTGATGAGGGTGATCTGTTGATCAGGTAACACGCAGTATCCACGACCTCTGCCCAGAATTCCTGTCCTAACCCGGCACCACTGAGCATGCTTCTTGCCCTTTCCATCAACGTCTTGTTCATTCTTTCTGCGACTCCATTTTGCTGAGGTGTATATGGAGTAGTCTTCTGCCGTGCTATACCACACTTCTTACAAAATTCTTCAAATTCCTTGCTGCAAAATTCTCCACCATTATCTGTCCTCAGCACCTTTATCTTCTTCTCTGTCTGATTTTCCACCAGAACCTTAAATTCTTTAAACCTGTCAAAGACTTCAGATTTCTTCTTAAGGAAATATATCCATGTATTCCTTGAGAAGTCATCTATGAATGATACATAGTACACAGACTTACCCAGTGATGGAACCTTCACAGGTCCAAACACATCACTGTGCACAAGCTCTAATATCTGTTTCGTCCTCTTACCACCAGAGGGGAAACTCACTCGATTCTGCTTCCCATACACACAATTTTCACAGAAATCAAAATCCAGAGAGCTATCATTCATACCTTTACCATGAAGTATTCGAAGGCCCTTCTCTCCAATATGTCCAAGCCTTTGATGCCACAACATGGTCTTCTCTCCAGAGACCACTAGATTTTCTACTCCATTTTCAGGAACCATAGAACTATTGCACCCATCAACAACAGTGCTACCTTGCAGCTTGTACAGAGTTCCAGTCCGAACTCCCCGCATCAATATCAATGCTCCTCGAACCATCTTGCAGGTATCTTTCTCAAACACCATCTTTACACCTGCATCATCCAACTTGCTTACAGAAATCAGATTTTTGGCCAATGCAGGAATATGTAGAACACCCGGAAGTGTTCTAACCCTTCCACCTTGCAACTTCAACTTTACTTTTCCCCGACCAATGATTCTAGCCTTCCTATCATCTCCTAAGAAGACATCACCACCATCGTATTTCTCATACTCGCAGAACCACTCTCTATGGGGAGTGAAGTAAAAGGATGCACCTGAGTCAATCAACCATGCCTCATGATCTACATGTGTACTTGAAGAAGCCAAGTACACATCCCCACCTTCATCTGAGGTGGTTTTCGCCTCTGCAGAAGGAGCATCATCAGATCCCTTTCCTTTATCAGGAGCTTTAGATTTACAATCCCTTCTGAAGTGCCCTTCCTTTCCGCATTTCCAGCACACCACCTTTGTAGGTTTTCCTGGAGATTTAGATCTCCCTCTAGATTTAGATCTCCCACTCGATGACTTATTTTTGTTTCTGTTCTGGGACCGTCCTCGTACAGACAAGGCATCACAATTCTGGTTGTCCATATTCTTCCGTCTCATCTCCTCCGTCAGCAAGGCTGAGACTATTTCATCAAACTGCAAAGCAGTTGCATTGCTACCTATTGCAATAACCAGACTATCCCACGAATCTGGTAGAGAACACAATAGACTGATGCACTTATCTTCATCTGAAATTTTAATATCAACAGATAATAATTGACTTACCACAGTATTAAACGCATTCAGATGTTCTGTCACCGAGTCTCCATCTTTCATCCTCAGGTTATACAGCTTTTTCCGCAGGAACAGTTTATTCACCAGAGACTTAGATTGGTACAAAGTCCCTAACTTGACCCACAAAGCCTTTGCCGTAGCTTCCCCTGATACATTCAGCAATACTGAATCTGAGACACACAATCGTATTGTGCTCTTTGCCTTCCGATCCAATTTCTTCCATTCTTCATCGGTCACTCCCGATGGTTTAGTACCCGGATCTACCGCGATCCACTGATCTTTATCGACCAACAGATCCTCCATCTTGAGTTTCCACAACTCAAAACTCTGACCATTGAACTTCTCAATCTCGATCTTTCCACTGCTCACCATCTTCTTTCACCACCAGAATTGATCTCGCAGATCTCCCACTGAACAGGGTCTACCATAGGCCCGAGCGAAACCCCTCAGCAACAAAGGCGTCCCCTTGAAGCCAAAACAGCTCCGATACCAAATGTAGGTTTTAACCCTGTACAAAAATTACCTGCATACGAATTCTTAAACAAAGAAAATAAACAATGCGAGAGCATAACCCACAAAACACATATGCACAGAGATTTTTCCATGGATCCCAAAACCGGGACTACCAGCTTGATTTTTCATTATGTTCCTTTCAATGTTACAATACATATTTATACATGCCGAAGCATCCAATACCATGGACCGAAAAACCATCGCGTCCAATACCATGTGCGAAAATCATGCACAAAACCATAGGTAGGTTCACCCAACCTAATATAGGGTCCAAAAAAAAAAATTCTCGGGGCGCTGCCCCCGCCCCCCTCAAACCCCCCTGTGACCCCCCCGCTGCGCAATCGGCACAACGAAGGGGGGCTACCGCCCCCCTCTAACCCCCCGTTTAACTACGTAGGTTAGTCGTGGAAAGAATATAACACAACCCAACATGTATTTCACAAGTATCGAGGACCTATTCAGGTTGGAGTCAGAGTGAACCTTCCTCATCCAATTCAGGTAGACTGGTTTGAATTCTACAATTGTTCCCCACCACTTTCTTGAGGCATGATACATGGAAGACAGGATGGATTTTGGAATTTGGTGGCAAGGCCAGCTTCTAGGCTATTGCTCCAATGCATTAAATTATTTGAGAAGGTCTGTAGAATTTGGGAGCTAATTTCTGGCAACCCTTTTCTTTGAGCGATGTTTTCTTATATGGTTGCAGCTGCATGAATACTTGATCCCCTTCTTGAAATGTGTGCTCTAAACAATGTTGGTATGCCTATTTCTTCATTCGATTCTAAGCTTGACGGATATTATCTTTGAGACAAGCTAGCATGGTGGCATGGGTATGTAGGATTTGATCAACTTCTTGCACCTTAGAGCATCCATGGATATAAGAAATAGGGGAAGGTGGGAGTTGGCCACACACTAATTCATATGGAGTCATCTTGGTGGTTTCACGATAGTTAGTATTATACAACATTCAGCTTAAGAGAGCCATTGTACCCATTGATGCTACTTTTCTAAAGTGAAACACCTTAGGTATGTCTCCAAACATTTTTTTACTGCTTCAGTTTGACCATCAGTTTGGGGATGATAGGCAGTACTGATTTGGAGTTGGGTGCCTTGTAGCTTGAAAAATTATTGCCAAAATTTGTTGGTGAAAGTCGGGTCACTATTAGACACAATGGAAGTTGGAATGCCATGAAGTTTGAAGATCTGGTCCATGAAATCTTGAGACACCAAAGTGGGGGTAAATGGGTGGGGTAGAGAGAAAAAATGAGCATATTTAGAAAGTTTTTCCACAACCACCATGATGACAGACTTGTTGCCCGACTTTGGAAGACCAATAATGAAATCCATAGAAACATCCATCTAGATGGAGGCAAGGATTGGCAATGGTTGTAAGGTTCCTAATAACTTGAATGTTTCTCCCTTGTGGCATTGACACACATCACATTCATATACAAAGGTAAGAATGTCATTTCTCATGCCTGTCCAAATGAAAGAACGATGAGTGCAAGCATAGGTCTTCTGAAATCTTGCATGCCTTGCAGTGGGAGATGAGTGGAACTCTGCCAAAATGCAATCTTTGAGGGTGGATGTCAATGATATCACTACTCAATCCTTGTAGCGAAGAATCTCATCCTTCCAAGAGTATCCAACTGAGGAATGAGGATTTTTTGTCAAGTTATTAATGAGTTGGAAGATAGAGGGGTGTGAAAACCATTCCTTACGGGCTTCTTCAATCCAATCTGGTATGGGAAGAGAGATTGATAGCAGGGCGTTGAGCATTAAAAAGGGTCCTTTTCACCTCTATCTACCTCACATTAACTTATCAATCCAGGAACGATTTGTTATCTCAAAGAGTGTACTCAGTTTGAGGTGGTCATTTGCCAGAGTAATGCTAGTAGTATAGTGCTCATAATACAAGAGTAAACGGATGCTTAGAACAAGATCTACTTACAGCAAAGAACTTTAAGACTTAAATCATGCATTCAGAAAACTAAGCAAATTATCAATCAAGGGTACAGTAATAGTAACTCATCCCTCTGTAAACTGATGTAACTAAAGAGAATCAAGGAACAGACCATCAACCTGGGAACTAGGCAACAGATGTCAATGCTCACTACAGTTTCAGATCGTTCTGCACACAAAAGCAATGGTAACGCAAATAACGGGAAATGGAACAACAACTAGGAAATGGAACAACAAATAGTTCTTATAAACAAAAAAACCTTAATCTACAGAAATTGGTGCGGCAATCGTATCCTATAGAAATTAGACAACAATCTTTACTACTTCCATGCAATCCTTCCAGGCTATATAATTTGAGCTGCCATCAAGGGCATACTCGAGTCTTAAACTATTGGACGCCATTGGTGAAATTGACATGTGATAAGAACTCGATTTCTATATTCAGGAACCTCAAACTTCGAACTTCTTCCTTCTTGTATAATGTTCTTCAGTTTGATCACCTTTTCTCTGATACCATGTAGAAATTCCCACTGTAGATCACCTGATAATGACATATACTAAAGCAAAATACAAGATCTACTTCTACAACAAACTTGCGGAAGCTTAATCGAATGTGAGCAAGATCAAATAAAAGAAATATAACTAAGAATGAGAAATTCAAACACACATGAACACAGAAGAATAACCTGGGGAAAGCCTCAACCTAAAACCCTAATCTCTATTATCATACAAGTGGAAATATGTCCAGATTACAAAAAGAATCATCTCACTAGCTATCATGCTCTCTCTACAATACCTCTGCGACTCATAGACAGTCAAAGGCTTCTCACAAACCTTCTTCTCTGCCCTCCAAGCCTCCTATTTCCTTGTATAGTTTTTCATGGGGTCCAGTGCTTCCACTTGTGTGAATTACCACCTCGCACTGCTCACTTGGCTTAGTAGTAACTGCGAATCCTGAAGGAGATGAATTCCTTCTACATGGATGAGTTTCATATATAGGAAAAATCCTCCAACTAATAGTACATTGTCCCTTCCTCTAATCTTAACTGGATCTCTAACTGAACTAACATGCATGAGTTATTTATGAGAGAATATTTAGTTATCTAGAGAGTAGCAGTTACATGCATGAAAGCATTAACTAACTGAACTCACAATTATTTCCACAAACTGCTGGAACTAATCTAACTGGACTTAACTCAGATAACTGAGCTAACTAATTACAACTCAAATACAACTCATCCTTATCTCCCTAACTAAGGGATAAATTCCTCATTCAATGGAGAAATTGTTGCATATCTTCATATAGACTTCATGTTTGATTTTTTACAACTAATTAACTCAAGATGAATTAATTAATTATTTTACAAACAGCTGCTAAGATCAAATTCGAATTTTACTTGTCAATTTTACTTCAAGTACTAACTAAAATTGGAATCTATCCCTAAATTTTATTTATAGCAATTCTATTTTGAACACTTCCATTTTTCATTCCTTGTTGTTATGTCCAACACTCGTACCCGAATTAATATTTATAGCAATTTTATTTTTAGCATGTCTATCGATAGAAATTTTTAAAAACTTGAGTTTAAGTTGTTTAATATGTAGAATTTGAGTGCTCCACGGATTTTTCAGGGCGTTGAATCCATTTATGCATTCAAAAATGCATTTTAAGCAATAAAAATTCACATTCTTTATTGAAATTGTTTTGATGGTTCTACCAAAATAAATAAATAAATAATAATTAATTAATAACTAATAATTAATAAATAATAAATAAATAAATAATCCATTTCATCTATAAGTTACACTAAAACTACAAATATCTAAAAGTATAAGTTTGATTAAATATGATACATAACATTTCTATATTTTTCCTCTACAAAATATTATATGTATTTGCCATATATAATTGTATTAATATTTGACTTTTTTTAGAAGTGTAATAGTTTATTTTATATTTATATATATGGTGATATAACCACTACTAAAATACAAACATCTCTACCTTATTGAGTTTTAAAGGAACTTGGATCCCTGGATTCAATTGTGCTTGAGGGCAACCCAACTGTATGATATCCATCCCAAGTCATATATGGCCATTTACATAGGTGTGTGCCATCACCACACTTAAATCGTTCAATCCCTCGATACAAATAATACTAAAATAGGTAGCTCAATGCCTGGTTAAATCTAGCCTCCACATAAGTGTTGGTCTTCGACCAACCTCATATCCTCAGATTCTATATAGGAATATATTTTGAAAATGGAAATTTTGCTCGAGATTTAAATCCAAACTTCTACAAAGGGACTACTTTGTGCTAGCCTCAAACCCCATATCTTAAGATTCATGTAAATATGTTGAGGCAAGCGGAAAAAGGAAAATATGGGGAATATTTTAAGGTAATGAGCAACTGCTTAGATGCCAAATTTCCTGAAGATAAAGACCAAGGCCTAATCACTGACTCTCATCAATGCCAGCCATGTCCAAAATAGGATAAATGGGGCACCAGTAAGGGCCCAAGCTATGCCAAATATAGAATAAGAGAAAAGGCATAGCTCCCAAGGCCAATTGACAGAGATTGAACATTGTACAAGCTAAAATTTGCAAGGAAAAATGGCTCTATTGCTTATTGCACACTAGTTAAACTTCTTCAATGCGAGAGAATTCCTTCATTCATCTCAATGAGACATACAAGTTTGTATGACTACTCAAGAGGGCTACATACCATGCTTAAAACAATATACTCTAATCATTATAAGTCCTTAAATAAATACTAATCTCCAACTTTAGTGTCTGGACTAAGTCAAATAATTTTATTTATCTTATGAAAAAGTATGGGAGTAGATTCTTCAAACATAAGAGAAAAGAAATTTGGCATGAATTTATTCACATAATATGAGAATTCTATTTTTATTTTTTATTTTTTTTGGACAATATGAGTCTAGTAGATAACAACATTTCAATTTCCTCCCTCATATTGAAGCTTTTAATGCATACTAGAGAATTTGTCAAATTTAAAATATAGGAATAGATAAACTAAAGAGAAATGGTACCTAAAATACTTGGTCAAACTATTTTGAGATAATGAGATATAAATGGCATCTACAAGATATTCGTTGAAATGAAATCTAATAAAATATTTCTTTACATGGGGGATATATGCTAGGTATAATAATATAATTTCATCAATAGACATATGATGACCATACCCTAATAAAAAAAACACCATAGATATGACTTTCCTAGAAAATTTAGGAAAAAGTTTAAAAGGATAAAATGGTGAAGTTTAAGGTAAATGAGCATTCAATGGTAATTATGACTCAAGCAGAGTTGTTTTATGTTTTGAGGATAATTCAAAGTATTTGAGTCAAAAAATGTCTTCATTTAACAACTGGTTTTGATTATACATATTTACCCTAAGAATTTCCTAAATTGATTAATGGTTTATATTGAAATGGATGAAACCACTTTTTAAAACCATGGCTTCTTTATTGAAGATGTAATTATTTTTGCATAATGTCACAAATTTAGTGATAGGTTAAGTCTGAACAATGGTCAGTTTGTCTAGATATGATTCCCATAGCAAAGAAATATCTTCTTGGTATGTGAATCAATGTCATCCCATTCCCTTGGTTCATATAGGTAGAACTCGCAATGCATGTCATGGACATCACCTTCTGAGTCAATTATGGGAAATTCATCTATACTAGTTGGTCAAGTACCCTCTATTAATTGTGGGTTAGGCTTATTAGTATTCATTTTAAATAGAGAACAAGAAAATATTAAGAGTCACCAAGGAAACATTTTGTCAGAGGGTACTAGTAAGATTTGCAGTGACCATTGTTATGAGATGATTGATACTTTGGTCATTTTTTTTCTTTCAATAGCTGCGAATGAGAGAAACTATCACTTTTCTCTTTTTACAATAAACAAACCTCTCCTAGACATGACAAATTTCCATTTGGGAAATCCACATAAGAAATACATTGATGCTCCTTTTCAAATCTTTGTTAACATCATGCTTACATGGGTTACACAGCAACTTGATAGTTGGTTTCCACCTAGATGCTCTATCAACTGTTGCCAAGTCCACTATTTTGTCTAGCCCTACTGGGCCTACATCACCCTCCATCAGTTCCATATCTCCTTAACCAGTTTCAAGGGGTTCGACGACGGTTTTTGTAAAATAAGTGAGGTAAGATATTTATCATATCACATGCGCCCTAAGTGTTTTTTCCAAACTGACATCTTTGCGGACCTTGCGCCCCCCCCCCCCCAAATTAATTTTATATCATGTTGGGGGTCCCAAAAGGAACATGATTCGCCAATCTTTGATGGCCTGCAATGCATTGATCCAAGTTGGTATTTACTTACCCCAATTTCAAAATGGGTAGAATATGTTGGGTTTTGAATCAAATTTGATAAAAATTTGAAAATTTCACATGTATTAGCTAAATTTTAGATTTACAGTAAATGATAAGTTTGCAATAGCTATGTGTTATAAAAGGTAGGAAGGTATGTGTACTTGGATTCTTCAAGAAGTCATGTGGATCATGATATATGGTTAATCAAATCAAGTTCGTATTTTCATGTAACTCCTCAAAGGGAATAGTTTTATGAAGATGAAAAGTATGTTAGAAGTGATGTTTTCAATAAGAGATGTGTTGACATCAATAATTGGGAGACAAGGAAAATTTGAGTTGTTAGTCAAGGATGCAATGATTAAAACACGCTTAAAATGTTTTTATCATTCCATAAATAGATATAATATTAATATCCACAAGTAAGATGAGTGATGAATGTGTACATGCTATTGTTGATGCAAAAGCATGCAAAGTGGTTTAAGGAACAATGGTGATACTAGTGGTATTTCAAAATAAAACTCTATACAAGTTATTAGGTATCATTCTCACTAATGGGTGCAATGGTTCTATTATTCCTAATAATGAAATTAAGGAAGATAAATCCCCTACTATATTTAGAGAAAAAATAATTATATGTCACCAAGACTAGGACATACCATATAGAATGTCATTTGAACATTACACAATAAGATTATGGTTAGGGGTACATCTTATTGCACACTAGGTTTTTATTTATGTGAAGATTACATATACAGTAAAAAGAATTGTCTAAGATTCTAATTTAGTGCTACAAGAGATGGCATAGAATGATGTTTTTGGACATCCCTTTATGAAATCATTAAGTAAATGTGTGTGCCATGTATAATTCATAGATGATGTCTTAAAGAACCTATGTATTTATTTCGTCCAAAATAAATTCAAGTTGTTTAGTAAATTGAAAGAGTTTAAGGGTCATATAGAGAAGAAGATAAATGTGTTGAGGATGGATAAAGATGGAGTGTTTTGTGGGAATGAATTCAAACAATTTTATAAGAAGTGTAGAATATAAAGGAAGAACACTACTCCATACACACCTCAATATAATGGTATTCAAGAATGATGAATAATACATTGACAAAAAACCTATGAGCATGATTTATAGTGCTGATAGGTTAGAACATGAATTATAGGTAAAATTAGTGGATACTAAATGCTACATGCTAAATCAATCACTCCCGTGATTTTTGGTTGATTATACTCTATATTAGGCATGGAATAGTAAAATCATTCTCTTAAACACCTTAGAGTTTTAGGTTTTGATGAAAATGGGCATGTTCAAAAGAAAATTAGGAGTTAGGTAGACAATAAAGCTTAAAAGTATATATTTGTATTGATTTTAGAGATTGTATAAAATTTTATAAACTTAGAACCTAGTAACTAAGAAGGTATTTTACATTTGGGATTGTTTGACAAAAAAATATATTTTACAAGAATAAGTGAATCCCCTAGTGTTTGCTTGATCGGGATGACTCAGGTTCAATGTTAGCTATGCCAACCAACAAATCCCTAACTGCTGGCCCTTTCGGAAACAACCTGCATAGTGTTATGCTCTTGATCTGCGAGAAATTCCAAAATACAAATATGCAAAGAAATACAACCCAGAATAGAGAATAAAATGAGAAAAATAGCAAGTATTTTATTATTCAAAGATAAAAGCAATGTTCACTTGCCTCTTTGAGGGGGCAACCTGCAGCAAAACACAACTCGATTATAAAATAAGACTCGATGACCTTTTCCTTCTAACTACGGCTATTTATAACTAAATGGCCTTCAACAACCTAATGACTAGTAGTCCTTTGCATAACATGGGTTAACCACTTTATTTATTAATTATGGCCCATTTGCAACTAATGTGGTCCCTTTTTTAAATGTGGGTCAACCACATACAATTATTAATCTGGGATTTATTGACTCTTGAACTAACTACAACTATGACTCGACCCTATTGGGTTTATTACATAAATAAAGGGGTTAGGGTTGGACCCTAACATGACCTCCCCCATCAAAAGTAGCCTTATCCTCAAGGTTGAAGGTGCAGAAAATGATGAAGAATAGTGGTTGGTTGTTGGGTCCCTATAATACTAGTGATTACCCCATTACTATTGTAGTTATACCCCTTATTAATATTGTTGTGCCCCTATTGCCCCCATATTGTTATTACTGTGCCCCTAGAATCCCTCTATTGTTATTTTTGTGGCTTTATATTATTATTGTTGGGTCGGTTGGATTATATTGTGACTCCTTAGACTCCTATATATGGAAAGGAGGTTTTGCCATTTGTATCATCCAAGAATTGTTCATTTATGTAATGTAAAGGAGGTTTCCCCCTCGAAGAGGCTGAATTCTAAGGTGTTGATCTATCTTTTCTATCTTTTCTTGAGCTGGTTTCGTAACATTTGGTATCAGAGCTTTGGATTCTAGGGTTTCGCTGCTCCAAACAGGTCATCGTGGCATTTTCGCTATAACGTTTTTTCTATGAAGTTTCAGAAGTTGCAAAAAAAACCCATTTTAGAAGAAATCACGCTAAACCTTGGGTCCAAATTTCAGATCTTTTCATGCGACATTTGCGGAGATATGCTCTGAGGAAGTTGGTCTTTTTGTAGACTCCTGAATAACATTCAAAACAGGTGACCTAGGTAGAATCATCATAACTTTCTCTCTGGGGATCGGATTGAAATTTCGTAAGATGGTACAAAAATAGGACAGGTTGTAGTTTCTTGTATGCATGTCTTAGATCCAAAGGTCAAAACAGTGACTCGTGGCACGTCGTACAAGTTCGCTCTACTGAACTAGTCTATAAGCAAGTCATTGTGGGAGATTTCACATAACTCTTCCTTGGAGAATCCAATTTGGGTCAGACTTGTGGCATTGGAAAGAGGACACAGAGGGCTACTACAGCTCAAAAATTCATAACTAGAGGATTGGAAAGTACAGAGATACATCGGAGGCAATATCGAGCTCCTACAAAGTGAAAAAAGGTGTGTAGATTTTCTTAAATTTTTGCTTAAGCTTGGTTTGAAAATCTATTTTGAAGGATTTCAAAGGGCATAGTAGAGCATTATTAATGGTAACTGATGCCCCGAGGAAAGAAAATGCAAACACCTAGTAAGGAACCTAAAAGCTCTAGCATGACTCATGAAGAAGAGGAAGAAATGCAACATGATATATCAAAATTACAAGACCAAGTGTAACAATTGTCCCTTGCACAAAAAGGAACAGAAATTAAGATGGATGGTTTAAAGAAAGATGTAGAAGCTAAGATGGATGGTTTAAATAAAGGTGTAGAAGATAAGATGTATGGTTTAAAGAAAAGCGTAGAAGCTAAGATGGATGGCATGGAAGCTAAGGTGAATGGCATGGACGCTAAAATTGATGGCATGGATGATAAGATGGAAGAATTGAAGATAAATATGAATAAGTTTTTACACGAAATGGTCACTAAGGGTGAAAGGGTACTAAAGGAAACTCATGATGAGAACAAAAGAAATGTTAATCACGATTCCATAGACTCTAATGTTGGATCGAAGACTCACCATGTTCCAAAAATCGATATGAGGAAGTTTGATGGCAAGGATCCCGCCACATGGATATTACAGATGGAGCAATTCTTCAATCTCAATAATGTGCAAAACACACAAAAGGTACGTATGGCAACTTTATATTTGGAACCAAATCAGTTTGTATTGTATCAATGGCTTTGCTCTCGTAAAAAATTTATCACTTGGGAAATTTTTACGGAAGAATTGATAGCACATTATGAGGATACAAAAAGCAACACTTTTTTTAGCCAACTGATAAGTCTCAAACAAAAGGGTTCAATAATGGAGCACATTGAGGAGTTCCAAAAATTGAACATAAGGGTAAAAGATATTCCAGAGGAGCATAGGATTGATGTGTTCATAGGGTCTTTAAAGGATAATATCCAACATGATGTTCGCCTTTGGGAACCTGATTCATTAGAGAAGGCATTCAGGTTAGCAAGAAAAGTGGAAAGCAAAATTATGGCAACCAGGAAGCATACCACTCACAACTATAAAGATGGAAGTGTTGTTGCCCCTAGTCTTCCACAACCTATAAGGTTGACACCACAACAATTGGAAGAAAAAAGAGCAAAAGGGCTTTGTTACAGTTTTGATAGCAAGTACACTAAAGGTCATAAGTGTGCTGAGAAGAAATTATTCTACATAGATTGTGAAGAGGAAGAAGAAAAGGAGCAAGAAAGGTCAAAAGAAGAGGATATACTCCAGGAACAAAGTCTAGATGAAGAACAAATAAATTCGAACATATCTTGTAATGCATTGGCAGGAATTACCACTCCTCAAACCATCAAGATACAAGGACAAATCAAGAAGAAAAAGGTAATAGTGTTGATTGATTCAGGAAGCACCCACAATTTTATTCATTGTAAGGTAGCAAAAGAATTGAATTGCTTCCTATATCCAGCACCAGAGTGTCAAGTGATGATTGCAAATGGAGGAACAATAAATTGCTCTGGAAAGTGCCATAATATCAAGTTATCCATGGGAGAATATGTATTGACTAGCCCAATGCTTTCCATTCCAATGGGAGGTGCTGATGTTGTACTAGGAGTCCAATGGCTACAATCCTTGGGTACAATAGCTTTTAATTTTCAAGAACTTTTCATCAAATTTTCTACGGCAGGAAAGGAAGTTGAATTAAGGGGTATTACAGGGAAACCAGGAAAGATAATCAGCTCTAATGGTATGACAAAGCTTCTAAAAAAGGAGCAAAGAGGTGTAATTGCACAATTATGTTCACTAGATGTTTCCACATTGGAATCATCTATTTCTCCAGATCTCCAAAAAGTCTTGGACAATCATTCCAAGGTATTTGAGACTCCCAAAGGTCTCCCACCTATGTGTGATCATGATCATGCTATTCATCTGATTCCAGGAAGTGTTCCTCCAAACATCAGGCCGTACAGATATCCCTATGTCCAAAAGAGTGAAATTGAACGTATGGTTGCAGAAATGCTAGAGGCTGGTATAATTCAACCGAGTCAAAGTTCTTTCTCTGCTCCAGTAGTATTGGTGCACAAGAAGGATGGATCATGGCGCATGTGTCCGGATTATAGGGAGCTCAACAAGCTCACTATTAAAGATAAGTTCCCCATTCCTGTCATTGATGAATTACTGGATGAATTGCATGGATCAATTTACTTCACCAAGTTGGATCTTCATTCATGATATCATCAAATCAGAATGAAGACTGAAGACATTCTAAAAATAGCATTTAGAACTCATGAGGGTCATTATGAATTTTTGGTCATGCCTTTTGGCCTTACCAATGCACCTTCAACATTTCAAGGTTTGATGAATTCAATTTTCAAACCATTCCTTAGAAAATTTGTGTTAGTATTTTTTGATGATATACTAATCTACAGCAAGTCTTGGAAGGATCATGTTGAACATGTTGACAGGGTGCTACAACTATTGGAGGAGAAACAATTATATGCAAAAAGATCCAAATGTTTCTTTGGAGTCTAGGAGGTGGAATATCTGGGTCATATTGTATCTCATGAAGGAGTTAAGGTAGACCCTAGCAAAATTAAAGCCATTAAGGAATGGAAAATCCCCACATCTGCGAGGATTTCTCGAGTTGACAAGGTATTATCGCAAGTTTGTTAATAATTACGAGAGAATAGCAGCACCTCTAACAACATTATTGAAGAAAGATGCATTTTCATGGACTCCGGAAGCAACAAAGGCCTTTGAACATCTTAAAGAGGCAATGTGCCAAGCACCAGTCTTAGCTACACCGGACTTCACAAAAACCTTTATTGTGGAATGTGATGCTTCAGGAAATGGAATTGGTGTTGTTCTAATGCAAGATGAAAGACCCATTGCTTTTGAAAGTCGTCCAATCAAGGGAAAGTTTTTAAGCAAAGCTATTTATGAGAAGGAAATGTTGGCAATACTCCATGCACTTAAGAAATGGTGACCCTACCTAATGGGAAGACACTTCAAGGTAAAAACAGATCATGATAGCCTTAAATACTTTTTAGAACAAAGATTATCCTCTGAAGAGCAACAAAAGTGGGTCACAAAGATGTTGGGTTATGACTTTGAAATCATCTACAAAAAAGGGAAGCAAAATGTGGTGGCAGATGCACTCTCAAGAAAGGATGAGGATGTGGAAGCATTGTTATGTTCCATTTCTATTATCCAACCAGATTGGATAAATGAAGCAAGGGAGGAATGGAAGAATGACGAAGAAGTGTGGGCACTTATTCGAAAGTTACAACAAGATTCCAGTACGTCTGATACATTTAGCTGGCAAAATGATTCATTATGGTACAAAGATCGCTTATACCTCTGTAAGAATTCCCAGCTAAAACAAAAGATTCTTATGGAATTGCACACTTCTCCCTTAGGAGGGCACTCAGGATTTTTAAAAACTTACCACAGGGTTAAGAAGGAATTTTTTTGGGATGGCCTTAAATCAGATATTCAAAAGTTTGTGGCGGAATGTTTGGTTTGCCAACAAAATAAAGTTGAAACAATTAAGACACCGGGTCTATTACAACCTTTATCCATTCCAAGCCAACGTTGGGAAGAGGTTTCAATGGATTTTATCACAGGTTTACCCAAGTCTGAGGGAAAGAGTGTCATCATGGTGGTAGTTGACAGACTTACCAAGTATGCACACTTTTGTGCATTATCAATCCATTTAAAGCCAGTACAGTTTCTACTGCATTTATGGAAACAATTCAAAAGCTACATGGAAACCCAAAGATTATTGTAAGTGACAGAGATCCCATTTTCACTGGAAATTTTTGGACAGAATTATTTTCTTGTCTTGGTACTCAGTTAGCTCATAGCTCATCTTATCATCCTCAATCTAATGGGCAAACTGAGATAGTAAACAAATGTTTGGAAGGATATATTCGTTGCTTTGTATCTGATAAACAGACACAATGGGTCAAATGGTTGCCTCTAGCTGAATGGTGGTATAACACTTCCTTCCATACAACAACAAAAATGACCCCATTTATGGCACTTTATGGGTATCAACCACCATCCATCACATCATATTTAAGAGAAAATTCTAAGGTTCAGGCAGTGGAACATCACATCGAACATCAACAACAATTCCTCCAACTCTTAAAGGATAACCTCGTGTTGGCAGAGAATAGAATGAAACAACAGGCAGATCAACATCGCAGTGAAAGAAGTTTTGATGTAGGTGATTGGGTATTCCTACGGCTACAACCATATAAGCAAATGTCCCTCAAGCAAGCTAAGAAGGATAATAAATTATCACCAAAGTATTATGGTCCATACAAGGTGTTGCAAAAGATTGGTACTATGGCATACAAATTGGAGCTTCCTGCAGCTTCTCGATTGCACCGAGTTTTCCATGTTTCATGTTTAAAGAAGGTTATAGGCGACAAGCTCCCAGTTCAAACAATATTGCCAGAACTTGACGAGGAAGGAAAAATTATATTGGAACCGGAAGCAGTCACAGAAATAAGAACTCGACAGCTACGAAATCGATCAATTTCAGAGTATCTTATCAAGTGGAAGAACTTATCCACTGAAGATTCCACATGGGAGGATGAGAATTTTATGCAGAAGTATCCAGAACTACTCAAGCGTTGAGGGCAACACTTTTTTTGAAGGAGAGGGGCATGTTGGGTCCCTATAATACTAGTGATTAACCCATTACTATTGTAGTTATACCCCTTATTAATATTGTTGTTCCCCTATTGCCCCCATATTGTTATTACTGTGCCCCTAGAATCCCTTTATTGTTATTTTTGTGGCTTTATATTATTATTGTTAGGTCGGTTGGATTATATTGTGACTCCTTAGACTCCTATATAGAAAGGAGGTTTTGTCATTTGTATCATCCAAGAATTGTTCATTTATGTAATGTAAAGGAGGTTGCCCCCTTGAAGAGGCTGAATTCTAAGGCGTTGATCTATATTTTCTATCTTTTCTTGAGCTGGTTTCATAACATTGGCTCCCAGGTAGCATATTATAGAGAGGTGTCTTTCCACTTGACAATGACTTCCTTGGTCGTCCTGCTGCACAGATGTATTTCACAAGTATCGAGGACCTATTCAGGTTGGAGTCAGAGTGAACCTTCCTCATCCAATTCAGGTAGACTGGTTTGAATTCTACAATTGTTCCCCACCACTTTCTTGAGGCATGATACATGGAAGACAGGATGGATTTTGGAATTTGGTGGCAAGGCCAGCTTGTAGGCTACTGCTCTAATGCATTAAAGTATTTGATAAGGTCTGTAGAATTTGGGAGCTAATTTCTGGCAACCCTTTTCTTTGAGCGACATTTTCTTATATGGTTGCAACTGCATGAATACTTGATCCCCTTCTTGAAATGTGTGCTCTAAACATTGTTGGTATGCCTATTTCTTCATTCGATTCTGAGCTTGACGGATATTATCTTTGAGACAAGCTAGCATGGTGGCATGGGTCTGTAGGAGTTGATCAACTTCTTGCACCTTAGAGCATCCATGGATATAAGAAATAGGGGAAGGTGGGAGTTGGCCACACACTAATTCATATGGAGTCATCTTGGTGGTTTCACGATAGTTAGTATTATACAACATTCAACTAAAGGGAACCATTGTACCCATTGATGCTACTTTTCTAAAGTGAAACACCTTAGGTATGTCTCCAAACATTTTTTTACTGCTTCAGTTTGACCATCAGTTTGGGGATGATAGGCAGTACTGATTTGGAGTTGGGTGCCTTGTAGCTTGAAAAATTATTGCCAAAATTTGCTAGTGAAAGTCGGGTCACTATTAGACACAATGGAAGTTGGAATGCCATGCAGTTTGAAGATCTGGTCCATGAAATCTTGAGACACCAAAGTGGGCATAAATGGGTGGGGTAGAGAGAAAAAATGAGCATATTTAGAAAGTTTTTCCACAACTGCCATGATGACAGATTTGTTGCCCGACTTTGGAAGACCAATAATGAAATCCATAGAAACATCCATCTATATGGAGGCAAGGATTGGCAATGGTTGTAAGGTTCCTAATAACTTGAATGTTTCTCCCTTGTGGCATTGACACACATCCATTCATATGCAAAGGTAAGAATTCCATTTTTCATGCCTGTCCAAATGAAAGAACGACGAGTGCAAGCATAGGTCTTCTGAAATCTTGCATGCCTTGCAGTGGGAGATGAGTGGAACTCTACCAAAATGCAATCTTTGAGGGTGGATGTCAATGATATCACTACTCAATCCTTGTAGCGAAGAATCTCATCCTTCCAAGAGTATCCAACTAAGGAATGAGGATTTGTTGTCAAGTTATTAATGAGTTGGGAGATAGAGGGGTGTGAAAACCATTCCTTACGGGCTTCTTCAATCCAATCTGGTATGGGAAGAGAGATTGATAGCAGGGCGTTGAGCATTAAAAAGAGTCCTTTTCACCTCTATCTACCTCACATTAACTTATCAATCCAAGAACGATTTTTTATCTCAAAGAGTGTACTCAGTTTGAGGCGGTCATTTGCTAGAGTAATGCTAGTAGTATAGTGTTCATAATACAAGAGTAAACGGATGCTTAAAACAAGATCTACTTACAACAAAGAACTTTAAGACTTAAATCATGCATTCAGAAAACTAAGCAAATTATCAATCAAGGGTATAGTAACAGTAACTCATCCCTCTATAAACTGATGTAACGAAAGAGAATCAAGGAACAGATCATCAACCTTGGAACTAGGCAACAGATGTCAATGCTCACTACAGTTTCAGATCGTTCTGCACACAAAAGCAATGGTAAGGCAAATAACAGGAAATGGAACAACAACTAGGAAATAGAATAGCAAATAGTTCTTATAAACAACAAAACCTTAATCTACAGAAATAGGTGCGGCAATCGTATCCTATAGAAATTAGACAACAATCTTTACTCTAAGAATAAATCGGACAACAAACAAAAATAGAACGGCAACTGATTAGCAATGAAATATCGAACAGCACTTAGAGCCAAATGTAAATGTACAATGAACCAAAATAAATAACACACACGATACGCTTTAATATTGAGAGAAACAGTAATCTGAATTCAATACCACAAATATCAATCTCAGTTACAAAGAATAACGATTGTAATTCGTAATGGAACAACAATGTCAGTTGAACAACAATCGCGATTAAGTGTAAACCATAGATGAATATAGTAATACCAACATATGAATGTTACAACACAGTTACTCTACAATTGGACAGCAATAGAATTCTGTAAGGACCATCAATGTTATATCAATTATTAAAGGAACAACAATGCATTACAAAGTTAGAATGAACAAAACGACATTCCTATCACAGAGAACGATATTACTTAGTTGAACATAAATCAAGTATAACAAAACTGTGATGTAAAATAAAAAAACACATAAGATTACTGAACAAAGCTGATAATGAAAACCATGCACGAATTAAATATAATGGTACAGGAGCAAGTGTTCCACCAAGGTCGGGCCCTTAGCCTCCAGGGACACACCACTTGAGATTATTCCAGGATCAAAAGATGGAACAGTAACCAGATTTATATTAAAGCATCAAAGTAGAGTTACAATGGATCACTTCTCAACAAGAGTCGATGATCAAAGTTTCAAATACAAAGGAAAGTTACATAGAAAATAACAGCAGCTTGTCCCCCCAAGCTAGCAGTGCTACCCCTTTTTATAATAGCTGAGTGGAGATATCAATGATGCAAAAATAGTTAAGATAGCGATCCCTCAAGATCAAAGGATCCTGAGGGATTCGCCAAACTGCTAATTCCCAGTTATCCATTTGTTTCCTTGCGCCGATTCGATATCTCCTTTTCCCTTCCTTGGCTGATATGCTTCAATTTGGATCGCCTTGTTTACATGTGGTTCCCTGCCAAAGGGACAACAATTAACTTTTCCTTGTCTTTTTATTTGGGATGGCAATCTTTCGTTTTTCCCTTTTCCTGCATAAGAAATGGAAATTATTAGTAATTTTGTGTTGCGTATAAATCCTTTAGATTTTGTCATCATTTCTTATTATCTGCCTAGTTCATGATGCAAAAAGGTTATGAGTTTTAAAGCAAAGAAAACAAACTAAACGATAAAAACATACCTTTTTTTGTACTCCACACACCCCCCTGCTTACCCTTTTCCATGCCCTCATGAAAACATTGTAGTTGACATGTACGGTGGTGAGAGAGTAGGCCGAAGACAGAATCTCATGTGGTGGTCTACAACCATGATGCCTAACTAGGTGTTCAAAAAGATGGCCTGTTTGAGCCTCAGGCATCTCATACAGGGCTTGGTATCCAGGTGTAGGGTGCCAAATAATCGGACTCTAAAACCTATATCCTAACCAAGATGGTGTTGCCCTCAAGATAAGTTCACCATAGAGGCTCAAGCAATTAGTGGCTAATTTAAAGTTCTCATAATTAAATGGTTCCCTGAGTTGGATATTCGAATTAGAGGTCTGATATCGAAATTTAGTAGCTGCAATGGCAAGGTCCTTGATGGTAAAGAAGTATTCTATCCCTTGTCGATTGATTGTTGTATGAATGGGTCCTAATGCTTCAATCATGCCCGGAGTCCTCATGAGGTTCCTATGTTTATTCCACAACTGTAATGGATCTCTAGGCTCAGCTCTTACCCATAAATCTAATCCATTTTCTTTCCTTTGGAAGGAATTATAGGCTTTAAGCCATTTGATTTGATTAACTCCAAATGAACTAAATGCCTGCAGTTGGATATCCCCAACAAAAGGGTCGGGGTTCTGCTCTGTCTCTTGATCTAACACAAGGTTATGCAGATAGAATTCAAACAATAATCTTTGAACCTTTACTCCATATTGCTTACAACAATTTATAAAATCATTAATAGTATTAATTTGTATAGGGGCTCCTACTTTGATAGCCTTAATTTTCAATTGCAATTATCATTCCACTAAAAACAAGGCACAATTCTTAGCAGGGGCTCTACATGCTAGGACGTCTGTGTACAAAGAGCATAAGTATCCATCTGTCTGATAACTACATCTAATCTATGAGTTGCCTTTGCGACTTTTTCTTCTTCCTTTTGCCATCCTTCAAAAGCCTGGCTTTCAAACAAATTGACATTCCTTAGCTGTTGTTGTAATTCTTCATACTTCTCTTGAGAAACTGTTTTTTCTGTCAGTTTTTCTACTGTTTGTTGAGCTTTCATCAAACCCTCTCGTAGGGTTACTATCCTCAGATCACTATCCCACATTATAGTGGTAAGAAGACGGTTCACTTGAATCTTCTTATTGCATCGTCTCGTGTTTATGGTTCGCATTTCTTTAGAGGGATGTGCCTTTTGTAGAAATTTTGAATAATATGACACATATTCAATGGAGATTATCCTGATCATGTACTATTGCAGAATACATACACAATACATAAGCTCCTCTACGTTGATCATCAATTTCCAGAAGCAGAAACATTCACAGGCGCACATAGAAGCATCAATCAAACTCATTAACACAGTATGTAACCTGGGGAAAGCATATCGCTAAAAACCCCACACTATCTGTATATTATATTGATTGAATCATGTAACATTACATTATCACAATCAATCCAGTACCAGCTCCACCTGTTACACACAATACATCTCAGATTTGATCTCCAAATCTCCCCCGCTGCTTGCCTGCCTCCACAGCTCAATACCTACTCAAGAATTGATGAGAATGGATTACCAAACTCGTATTTGACCTGAAAATAATCACTCACACTCTGTTGGACGTGAGCATAGGCTACAATTATTGATATTGGCCAATTCATTGGCATACTGAATCCCTCTGATTGTGCAAATCATCATGCACAACTATAGTCACAACTGATAGCAATCTGATCCTCTAACACTTGTCCCTGCTGAACTGAACATGCACTGACATGCAACTGAGTTAACTGATGTATTCTATAGTTGCATTATAAGTTAATAACTTTTGAATTAATTAATAACTAATTCACCCAACTCATCTCTAATCTATTGATCAGTTAGACTAAATACAACTAGTTTAACAAAGTTAAACTGAACACAACTCCATCAACTGCACCTCCAGTCCACTAAACTCAACTCACTTGAGTTCTAACTGAAGTCTTGCATGCAAATATTAGTCATCCCATAGGTAACCATGTATTTCCCTCTGGGATCTGCATGTACCACATCCGTAGCTCATCCTGAAGTGCTCCAAGAGAATAAGATCAAGTTTATAGTCCAAATATTATTATGAGACAATAATATTTGACTTTTCTATTTTTGACATCCAGTCTAAAAATAGACTTTGATCACTCACACTGTGATCACTCACACTGTAATCACTCACATTGTGGTCACCCACCTTATGATCACTCATACTGTGATCACCCCTACTGTGATCATCCCTACTGTGGTCACTCCTGCTGTGATCATCCCTACTAGGATCCAAAAATAGAACTTGCGCCATAATTTGCCTGCGGGCCCACTTAGTGAAGGTGACTCTTTTCACTAAGCTCCATCATCTTGTTGCATTCTCAACAAGCATTTCTTGTTGCACACTTTTCAACACCTTTGTCTGAACTTCTTTGTCACAGACTGATATATCATTTTTTTGCACTTCAACATGGGTAACAGTTGAATGATGTTCCTTTTGGTTTTAAATGGTAAGTTGAACTTGAGTCCTCCTTACCTTTTTCTTAAGGGGTATCGCCAGAGTGGTTGCATGTCTTACCCCCGAAGTCCTTTTTGCTCTCTTTCTCATTTTAAAAACCTTGATTTGTTGTCGAAGTCGTGCTATCACATTCAACAATATTTGTTGTTCTTTTCATAATCTTTTAATTTCTTCTATTTTCTTAGAAGGATCAGTTTTCTGTTTACTCGGGTCTGGACTGTCATTTTGGCCAATTCCTTGGTTTTCTTCTTGGGGTGCTCCTTCATTGTTCTATTCGAGTTTCTCAGGAGTAAAAACCCTAGCTGGTTTTGTTATTTCCTGGGTGACTTCTTTTTCCACCCCTTCTTCTCCCTGAAATCCTTCCGATGTAGTCTAGCTGGGAACAGATTGTTCCTCTTCTGTATCTTCATCACTTTTCTCTCCTGACATACTTTCATCATGAACGGAATGATTCTCTTCTTTTTTTTCCTCGTCGCATAATTCTTCAAGTGAATTTTGTCCTGAGCAGAATGCTCTTTTGGTTCTTCTTCAATATGGAGGCCTAGCTGGCTGAGAGGTTGGGCATATTCGCCCATATTGGCTAGAATTTGGGCCAATTCGTTCCCTTGCAATGGACTTTACAATGGGCTTTCTTCGCATTGCTTTTTCTCTTCCTTCGCCTGCCTAGGGTGCGCGATCTCTTCCTCATTTCCTTCCAATTCTTTCTCATTCTCTTCTCCTTCCAATTGCGAGGGTTGCTTATCCGCTGAATCATCTATCTCCACTGGTTGTCTGGTATTCCCTTGGGATTTGTCCAACCTCCCTCTAATCCATGCCAATCTAACTGATTTTCTCTGTTTCAATGGTCTATTCGGTGTACTGGTAGCGTGTTTTTGTTTTGGGGTTGGCAGAGTCAGTCCCCTGTCTATCGTGGCAATTAGCTCTTCCCAATTTCTCTGTTGCTGAGCAAGACTGTGGCTAACTATCAATCATATCAGCCCATGGTGACTTACTACCGATTCTACATGTTGTGATTTTTTCATGCTTCGGGCAACATCATGAAGTAATGAATTTTAAAATGTAGGTAAGTTCACAGAGCATTTATGTTTTAATACGGCCAAAATTTTAAGGTGTCGTGGTCTTACCACGTCTTTCCTGCCTTCGCAGGTGATGTAGCTTTGGATGATTTTTGCCAATTCTGCCCATGGCTCCCCTAATGCTACTGGTAGAACTCCCTTTCCTCTGACTATTAGGTTCTGGCCTTCATCTTGGAAGATTTTTATGATCTTTTGTAGTCTCTCCTTCTTTAGATTCCACACAGGTCCAGTGGCTGGCAGTCCCAAGACCTCTTCAATTATGTCATTGGTGACTGATATGTGTCTTCCCCTAACTATGGAGTGATATTCTTGCAAGTTCTACAAGAATTATATTGCTACGGTCTCATTGGATTCCTATAAACGATTAAGATAAACTAACCATCCTGCCCTTGCCAGGATTTCCCGTGCAGCATCAGAAACTCTCAATACCTATGGTTCTCTCCGAATTGATATTCCTCCCATGTTTTAGCTCATTGTAAAAATGGAGAGACAACAATGGAACAACAGGATGTTCAAAATGTTAGAAACATAGAGAAAATAATGAAACGGCAAGGCTTGTTCAAATCCTGAGTCACTTACTAATTGCTGCAGAGCATAATACGGAAATAGCTTAGGAACAGCAAGCCATGCAAATTGAAAAATGATATACCGTTAAGCCTTGCTATTCCCAAGTAAAATTTTTCCGAATAATAGTTTGACACGTATACCAGCAAATTATGAGGTCACCTGCCTCCCCCCTTCAATGTGATAGGCCGTCCTCAGCTGTCAAATGAGGGAGCAATGTGCTGAACAGCCATGGTACAGAGTCATAAAGGAACAACGTATGTCGAAATTCCATGTTTACAAAAGGAGCAGGTTGCCGAAATTAAGGTGTATAATAGGATCGCTTAAAAAATAAGAGAATGTTGTGATATGATGTGAGGTTGGGAGGATAGGACCGCTGACGTGCACAAAAAGTCTAATGTGGTCATGATCGACCTTTTTTGTCATGATTGGTTATAATAGATTTTCATGTGTTTAATGGTTCAGGGGAGTGATATACATAATCTTATTTGACGTATTACAAAGGTATAAGACAAAGAAGGGTGTTGATGATTACTATTGGTGTATAAGGAATGTGACTTCAATACCATTAACAGAGCTCTATTGCCGACATGTGTCCATAACCTTGACAGAGTTGTTTGTTTCACCCATGGAACCATGATCCTTTGTGTATGCTTAGGAAGTGTTGTGTAATGTCAAAATGGAGGTCATTATGCTGGCTTGGTAACCAGTTAAACCATAATGCCATTTACCAGGAAGGAGTGAAAGGTGGGCAGGCTGGCTCGTGATGAGACCTCTTGTTCCAAGGACTCTTTATTTTTTCTGATGTGCCTCTTGGATCATATCCCTGGTCTGGTGGCCATAGTGGGAATGCCACTTCACTTTCTTCCTTATGATCATGGTAGGTTGCCTCTTGATGAGACCCCTTATCCTACATTTGACAACTCATATAAACAAATCATATAAACATTTTTCTCTTTTTTTCCCTTTATAAAGTACTTTCCTATTTATACACAAAGGGTGGTTCAACACTCCTTAAGAGTGGGAATGGTGGAATAATCCTTAACATCTCAATAGAAAAATATACACTTTGTTCTTATTCCTTAATAATGATCAAAGAATATTATGGGAAAAAAAAGAACCACTATGATCAAGATATCCAATTATATCAGTATTAGTAGGATACTGACAGCAAAAGTGATGAATAATTGTGTCCTTTCCTATTTCTTCCTATCAATTCAAAGCAATTTCTTGTAAAAATGGCGATTTTATATAATTTACTGATTTCAGTATGCTCTAGTTTTGTATCCATTGCATAAGTGTATAGTTGTGCTCCAAAAGACTCGAAATTATTATATATTGAGAGGAATAGTAGTTGTCCTTTAATTGGAACAGCAAGGAGAACAAGCATAAATAAAAGGAATACGAGAATGTTGTCGTTTCAAAAAGGAAGAGCAAAAAAATACAAGTGTTGTTCCTTTGGAAAAGGAACAGTAGAAAACGCAAGTGTCGTTCCTTTGGAAAAGGAACAGCAGAAACCAAAAGTGTTGTTCCTTTGGAAAAGGAACAACAGAAAATACAAGTGTCGTTCCTTTGGAAAAGGAACAACAAAAAACAAAAGTGTTGTTCCTTTGGAAAAGGAACAGTGGAAAACACAAGTGTCGTTCCTTTGGAAAAGGAACGGCAAAAACCAAAAGTGTTGTTCCTTTGGAAAAGGAATAGCAAAAACCAAAAGTGTTGTTCCTTTGGAAAAGGAACAACAGTAACAAAAAGTGTTGTTCCTTTGGAAAAGGAATAGCGGAAAACGCAAGTGTCGTTCCTTTGGAAAAGGAACAGCAAAATGAAATTGAAAAAGGAACAGCTAATACAAAAAGTGTTGTTCCTTCGGAAGAGGAACAACAAAATGAAAGTGTTAAACAAAAGTGGACACAAATGTTGTTCCTTCAGCAAAGGAACAGAAAAAATGGTAGTGTTGTTCCTTCTGAAAAAGGAACAACAGAAAAATGCAAGTGTTGTTCTTTTGAAAAAAAGGAACAACAAAATGGTGAAGGTGTTGTTCCTTCTAAAACGAACAGCAAAAACGATAGAATTGTTGATTCTTCGAAAAGGAACAGCAAAGTGCAAATACAAAAAAAAAATATGTACAGAGAATAATTTATGCTAACAAAACAAAGGAGTTATGTACAAAATGTAATAACAGTTGAATCACTTTAATGAACCAAAGGTGAGGAAGATTTCTCTTCCTCCTCCAAAATTTGCATGTTGGAGTCTTCGCGGAGTTGTTGGTAGAAGGATTCCCGAGTAGGTGGTTTACGGTATAGTCGAACTCGGTGGCCGTTTGCCTTGAAGGTATGTCCAGATCCATCAATGGTGATTAGAGTAAGGGTGCCATTAGCATGTACCTTCTGGATTTCATATGGCCCCGGCCAACAAGTCTGAAGCTTCCCGAGAAAATCCTGAAACTTGGAATCGTATAAGATCGCCCAATCTCCTTCGTGGAAAACTTTATTTTTAATGAGAGCGTCATGCCATTTAGCTCACTGTTTTTGGATTAATGCATTGTTTTGGAGGACAGAGAGCCTAATTTCATCTAACTCATTGAGTTGTTGTAATCTATTAATCTATGCCTTGTTTAGATCTAGACCGACTTCTTGTGTTGTTCGCAGTGTTTGGATTTCCAATTCTATGGGAAAGATGGGTTCCTTTCCAAACATCAATTGGTATGGTGAATAGCTGGTAGTGCTTCTCCATTTTGTTCTATAAGCCCACAAGGCTTCTAGTAATCTTGTAGCGCAATCGCGTCTATGTGAGGCAATGGTTTTTGTTAAGATTGCTTCTATTATTTTGTTGTTGCTTTCTACTTGACCATTTTCCTGTGGGTGGTATGGAGTGGTAATTTTGTGCTGGATATGATAGTTTTTTAGTGTTGCAACAATCTTGTTACCAGCAAATTGTGGTCCACCATCTGTAATTATATCTCTTGGAAGCCCATATCACACAAATATATGGAGCACGAACTGTATGACAGAATCCTCTGTAGCTCTCTGCAATGCCTCTGCTTCAACCCATTTGGTGACATATTCTGTTGCTACCAAAATATATGTTTTCTGGTTCGAGCATGGGTTAATTGGACCAACAAAATCGAGGGCCCATCGCTCGAATGGCTCAATAACTAGCTGTGGATTCAGGGGAATTTCGTCGAACTGACCAGCGCATCCTGCTCTTTGGAAACTATCACAAGCTTGAACGAACTTCTTTGATCTTTGAATATAGTGGGCCAATAATACCCTGTTTGTAGCACCTTATGTCTAGTTCTCTGATCAATGAAATTTCTGCCACATGGTCCATCGTGACAAGCTTTCAAAATGTCAAAAATTTCATCCTCCCAGACGCATCTCCTGATGTGCATATCTGCCCCTGTATGGAACAGGTAGCCCCAAATCCAAGAAAATCAAGAACTTCGTTGGACAATCTGTTTTTGTTCATTGGGGGTCAGATGTTTTGGTAATTTTCCTACTGCTAAGTAATTCACAACATCAGCATACCAAGGTGTTTTAACTGTGACAGCAAACAAATGCTCATCTGGAAATTGATCTTCAACTGTTGTTGCGTCCACTGGTTTTGGCATTCGCGAGAGAAAGTCAGCTACAAGATTTTCTTTTCCAGGTCGGTCCTTGATTGTGATATCAAATTCCTACAATAAAATCAGCCATCTAGTTATTCTACCATTTTTGATTGGATTATTTGCTAAATATTTTATGGCAGAGTGATCTGTATACAAGATAACAGGATATCTAGTAATGTAATGCCTAAACGTATTGACAGCATGTATTACAGCTAGAAATTCCTTTTCATTAATAGTATAATTCAATTCAGCAGGAGATAAAGTCTTGTTAATAAAATAAATTGCATATGGTTTTTTATCTTCTTCCTGCCCAAGGACTACTCCAATAACTGTATCTGAAGCATCTAATGAAATTTAAAATGGCAGGTCCCAATTTGGACCTCGAAGGACTGGGGCTATTGACACAAGCTTCTTCAGATCCTGGAAAGCACGGTCACATTTTTCTGTCCAAAGAAAAGTCAACATTACCTATCAATGCATATAGAGGTGCAGCAATATGCGAAAAATGTTCTATAAATCTTCTATAGTAACTAGAAAATCCAAGAAAACTGCGTACCTCTGTTTGAGTGGTAGGAGTGGGAATTAGCAAAATTATTTGAATTTTGGCTGGGTCTACCTATATGCCAGCTACTGAGATATAATGGACTAGAATAAGTCCTTCAGTCATCATCATATAGCATTTTTCATGGCCCAAACAAAGCCTAGTGGCAATGCAGCACTACAGGACTTTTTCCAGTGTGTCCAATGCTGGGTCAAAATCGTCTCCATATGGTGTAAAATCATCCATGTATACTTCAAGCCCTTCATTTATTAAATTTGAAAAGATGCTAAGGATAGCCCTTTGAAATGTGGCAGGAGCATTGCATAAGCCAAAAGGTATAACTTTGTAGGCAAATGTTCCCCAAGGACAAGTAAAAGTAGTTTTGTCTTGGACTTTAGGGGCAATCTGAATCTGATTGTATTCACTAAAGCCATCTAAGAAAGAAAATATTTTTTTTCCTGCCAAAGTGTCTAATACTTGGTCAATGAATGGAAGAGGAAAGTGGTCTTTTTGTGCTGCCTTATTTAGCTCTCTATAATCTACACAAATCCTCCACTTTCCATTCTTCTTTGGTACTACAACAAGTGGAGAGACCCATTTACTATTGGAGATAGGGTAGATGAAGTTCACATCTAAAATTTTTTGAAGTTCAACTTTTACAATGTATTTTAGATGAGGGTTAAGTCTCCTTTATGGTTGGCGAATAGGTCTCACATCTTTTTCTATGTAAATGTGGTGTGTACATAACTAGGGATAAATTCCTTTCATATCAAGATAGTCCCATGCAAATGCTTCTTTATATTTCCTTAGTAGTTGGATGAGCTTCTCTTCTTGTTCGGAAGTCAGGTTGGCATTAATATTTAAAGTCTTTCCTGGCTCAATTTCTACAATTTTTCTATTTGAGACAAAGGTAGTAGGTATTATTTGATCGTGTGTATCTTTAAGAGGATCTTCTTCTAATTCATTATCAAATGTTGCTTCTATCATCTGACATTGTATGTGGGATCTGGATTCAACTTGAGTAATAAATTTGTTAATGGCATTATCTTCTGTTTGGTCTTTGAAATCAAGGGCCTCTTCTATGGTTAATGGAGATCTAATATTTTCGGTGAGGTATGATATAGGATGTTTGTTAGTTTTTATTATTGTGACGCTTGGCTGTGCTGGAGGGTATAAAGCTAGATTCTTGATATTAGCCCCCTAGTTATCATCATACTGCCTTGTCGACAGCCAATATAAGCATCGACAGTTGCAAACCAAGGTCTACCTAAAATCAATGGATGTCCATCAAGTCGGTTTTTGGGGTTTATTATCAGAAAATCGGCAGGATACTCCCAAGAGTCAACGGATACCATGACATCATGTAGTGTGCCTTCTGGCCTAACCACAGATTGGCCAACCAGTTCTAATAAAGTGGAGGTCGATTCTACTAATGTAATGCCTAGTTTTCGGCAAGTGGTGGTTGTTAAGATATTAATTGGAGTTCCTAGATCAACTAAGGCATTTGAGAAGGTTTGTCCATTGATTTGTACGGTTACTATTGGATTTCCTGGGTCTTCATATTTAACGGGTGTTTCTTTTCTTGATAATAAGTCAGATAGAGTGTTAACTACTTGGACTTTTGGGTTATTTGTTATTTTCCTCCTTGATTTCTTTAGACATAGCTCTTTGATAGTCTTTACATATATCAAGATGTCTTGAATGGCTTGGAGGAGTGGGATTTTTATGTACAGATTTTCTAGTTCTCCCAGAATGTCAAAATCAGGATATTGTATAGGTCGAGGTATAATTAATCGTTCTGGGAATGGGGGAGAGGATGTGGTTGCTGGATCATGAATTTGTTGTCTGGTCATGTCCTCTTCTTGTAGCGGTTGTTCTATAGGTAACTGATTTTCAACTTGAGCTATTTTATCTCCCTCTGTTTCAATGATATGCCCAGATCTTAATTGAAGGTCATTACACTCCCTTAGATCAGTTCCTATCTCTGGTGTTTCAATTATTTGAATGGATTGGGCAGGTTTGTTATTCGGATTGGGTTGGGTTGGGCTGGGACTTGCAGTCTTAATTTAGACTGGGGGTTTTGTTGTAATGCTGGCAGTGTAGGTTGAGGGAGCGGGATAGTTCCTACTGGCTAATTCATCAGTCTTTGCCAGTTTGTCTGCCAGGCTTGACTCTGTGAAGTAGGAGGGGTCCATTGTGTTGGATATACATTGCTTTGCCAATATGGTGGGGTATAGGAAAAATTTGGCCAATTGGGTTGGCTTGCTTGATTCGGCCATGGAGATGATGAAGGAAATGATTGTCGTGACCAATTTGGGAAGGGAGGTTGTTTTTGCCACATTGTATTATATTGTTGAGCATGATATTGTGGAGGTTGAAAAGAAGAAGCTGGGTCTGAGAACATACCTAATTGTCGCAGCTGCCATTGACAGTGCTGATTGAGTAGATACACCAATTCTGGCTCTTCTTCTGCTTCCTTGTATACTGCTTTCAATCCAAGAAGTGAGGGACAACTCTTTGTAGAGTGGTCTTTTGTACAAATGGCGCAAACATGGACTGCATCTAATGAACACTCCTTATTGTTGTGTTTCTTTCTGCATCTAGGACAGAAGATTGCCAAATTCTGTTCTGCCTCTGCTTGCTTTTGTTTAGCCTGCATAATATCAAGTTGTGTTGTCAGTGTCCCCAATATGTCAATTGTAAAATTTTCTAATAAATTTCCAATTTCTGCACGAGTTACTCCTTCTACAGAAAGTATGTTATCTCTTGCAAACCGATCATGTTCTACTAGTTTTAGTCTTGTGTTGCCTCTCGAGCTCCTGATACATAGATTAATAATGTCATGAAAATTTTCCTGATAAATATCTCCTTTTCCCATAATATTTAGTGTTTCAATCCATTGTTCCTTCATTCCCCTAATTAATGTTGTTTTTAATACATTATCAGGTAAGGGTAATGATGCATAAGGAGATCTTTGAAGATTATACTGGAAACATTCAACGTACTCTTCTAATGTTTCATTTGGTCTAGCTAACATCTGAAATATTTCATCTTTTAACTCTCTAGACCTACAATAATCCTGATTTTTTTTAGAAAACACTCTTTCATTTGGTCCCAGTTATTTATAACACCACCACCCAATCCCATAAACCATCTTAGAGCATCCCCTTTTAATGTAGAGGGAAAATATTTCAGTTTCTGGGGATCGGTGGTATAGTCATATCGTCTACACAGCACATCAAATTAAAATAAGAATGCATCTAGATCTTCTAATGTAAGGCCATGGAATGTAGGGATATGCTAGAGAGGAATTGCTTTCATAGGTGCATTAGCTGCAGTATCCACAATGGGGTATTGCAGTGTAGAGGTTTGGGTGTTTGGCTAGTTCTGGGCCATTTGGTCAAATATATGCCAATAACCTTTTGGGATATCTAGAAGGGTATTCCTAGGTTGTCGAGGGGGAATGGCTCTAACGGGAATGACCTTTATAGCACTTCCTTTATCTGGGATGATGAGAGTGCCTAATGTTTGGGGGGGTTCAGGTTCTTGAGTTTCTTCAACTTTGTTATAAATGATTTTTGCAGCACTTCCTTTATCTAGGCTTCTTAGCGGCTGAATTACCCCAAGAGGATATATTGGTTCTTCAGTCTCTCCTATTTCTCCTCTTCCTTCACAAAGGTTGCTAAGGTTCCCTTCTTGCAATGATTTTGGGCTAGAATTTTCAATTTCTTGAAAATCTTGCTCTTCGGTTTGGCTATGCACCTCAGCAAAGGCTACAGATGCTGATCCTATGGCTTGAAGGGAACTAGTAGGCTATCTAGAAGTAACTTTTCTAGGTCCTACTTGTTATCGGGAAATCTAGTGTCCACTCAGATCTGCTAGTCCCACTAAGACTGGTAGCTAACTTAGAAATAAACAAACTAAAACCACTTTTGTTTTCCTTTATGAGAAGTAGATAAGAGTGGAATGAAGGACACCAACCTCAGTCTTGCGATTGGTTCCTTGCTTGATTCCTATCCTTTCTGACAGATCCTTGCCGCTTCTCCTTCGTCTACCCAGCTTCAAAAGCACCTGGGGGATCAAAGCAGCATAATACTATCGAAGAACAGAGATCTACAATCATAAACAATATATGACCAGATATATATTGACCACGCAAATGCATATATCATCAAATATACAAGAATGTGGAGGAAAACTTGAATAGCTTTATTAATAATCAAGAATAGCAAAGAGGATTACAACCAATTGTTCTGACCCAGCGTCATCCTCCAGCATGAAAGCCCTTCTTTCACCTCATGAAAAGCTTAGATCACCCAACACTATGATATTCCAACATGAAACCAACAGCACTTCCTTACAAGATACAAAATTCCATCCTCTGGATCTCTGGGATGAGGGATCCATATATAGATGATTGCAGGGGGGTGAGTCAACTTCTGGGATTCTGATTAGTGTCCTCTCTCTGATAGTTCTTGATTCCACTTGGAGATTGATGATCTATTACTCATCCCTGGGCAAATTTAGAGAGGCAAGTGGCACAGGAGAAGTTTCTGGAAGATTCCATGATCATCCACCTTGCAAAATGCCTCTGCCATTTGTCCATTCTCGCCCATCACACCCCATAGAAGGGATTTTCAGTATGCATCACACCTCCCGTGCGCATTAGGTGGGATGCATCGCAATTTGACCATGGAGCAGGTGAGATGGTCAAGTTTTGACCAGTTCTGAGTAGTTTTTCATGGAGAACTTCTGGGAGATGATGTAATTAGTTGACCTTGTTCTTTTAGGGTATGGAACAACACTTTTAGGGACATAGGAGCCCTTGGTTTATGGAAATGTTTGATTGTAGTTGTAGTTCCCAAAAATGTCTATAACAGTTGCCCCCTAAAGCATGAGGTCGTTAATCTTTGATGTCGAGTGAAATGCTTTATCATGAGGATCTGAAGTTTTTTTCGAGCTGGAGGGCGACCTGTAATAAGATACAATACAATACATTATCTTCATAATATTTTTCATGATCTAGCTGAGGCGAGCATTCCCATGCTGAGCTTTATAAATTCATTTTCATGTACATATGACAGACAACCGTCTGTGCGGGAGACTGATGATTCTAATAAAGTTATCATCCATTGATTCGGATGATCATCTGTGCAGCAACAATGTACATTTGATGTCTTTATTTTCCTGAATATATCGCAGCCCGGATGGATGAAACTAGATTCCAGGTCTTCAAACTCGTTCAATCTTCACTCGGAGTACAAGTCGATCCATGTGAAAGACGTTCTGGAGTCGAACATGGAAAGACATCGCCTGATTACCAGCCAATGATGTAAGTTGTTAACAGGCGCGAGAGGAATCACCAATAATGATGATGACCCTCAAGGTGCTATAGTTACAATTCGCGTGGTATGAATAAGGGACTTGGCGTCGAACACCACGCAAAATCTTTCGGTCGAAGGCCATTAATGTAAACCTATCGCCGGAAGTGAGAAACTTGCCATTGAGGCATGCAAGCTTCAAAGTACTAAAGGGGTTGTTCCTAAGTCGACTTCTTGGATAATGAGCTGATTTCAACAAGAAGCGACCTGCCATAGGAGGGCCTTAACGAATCCCACATCTACGACACGGAACGGAGTAAATGATTTTGGAGGTGAAAATGATCTGACGATACAGGGTTCAGGGTGGCGGTCATGGAGCGTGAATGTATTGCAGTGGATGAGACACAGGTGAATTCTCTGAGCGACTTCTCTTGAACATACCGGCAACACTGACATGATGGATTGGTAGCGTTAACCCCAAATGTGGATGGTGTGATGGACCAATGGTGATATGACCAGTGAATGGAACAACCCAACCTGACTCGGATGCGGAGTGAAAGTTTCATGTTCAAGAGCGACTTGCTACCAATAAAGTTTCTTCAAGTTTTCTTCCCAATTTTTCCCCAGTCATTGTTGACCAGTACCTCTTTATTTTTTTCAAGCTTGAGGATAACATATGCTTCTTCTATAATTTTCCCTTCGGGCAAACCCGTCGCTATATTTTAACGATCTTAGCGACAGTGAAACTCGTTCTTGTTTGTATGGACAAGTTTGTCGCTATTCGGTTTTAACGAGTTTAACGACAAAGATAACTCGATCCTTTTCAATTTTAGAGATTCTGAAAAGGGACTTAAAGGAAACTCCAATAATCATTTTTCATCATCTAATCCCTTAAGTCCTAAAAAGTATAAAATAATACGAAAGGGATGAATTTTTGGTAATTTTAACGAGTCGAAGAAGACAAGCGCTTGATCTTTTTGTGTAATAATCCCTCAGGTCCAAAAAGATTAAAATCTAGAGGAGGAATAACAATTTTGATTACTTAAATGAGCTAGAGAGGCCAATTGCTCGGCAATATTTTCATATTTTACGCGTCAGGTGAAAAGAGCTTAAAGGAGACTCATTTTTTCTTGTAAGGTTCCCAAGACAAACTCTTTCCTCTTTTTTCTTGTAAGGTTTGGAATTTTCCAATCACGGCAGTGTCACAAGGATGGCTAACAGGATCACTCTTCGCAGCTGTTCCTCAAAAGGGGTAAACAATCAAATGGAGGTGAATGATCGGCTAAAACAGAGTGGAGGTGATGAAGAGAACACGACCAAGGCTCAAAAGCTGATGATAATGCATTCACAATGGTTATTTACCGGAAATTGGTTCATTTTTTAATGAGCTTAAACTCTGGGGGAACGTTTGCTCATTGCTTATGTTTAATTTTTAACGAGCTTGAACTCCACATAAAAACTGCTCGTGATAATGGTCATTGATTTAATTTCACTGTTAATCACTTTGTTCCTCCAAAGGTTGTACCGCCTGTTCAATTTCTTCATCAAACTGATTAAAAATGGACAATATATGTTTCAAAAATGAGTTAAAACACTAATATTTTACTCGAATTACGTGAAAAGTAATTTAAAAGTGGTTTTTTACCCCTCATTTTACCATTTCATTTGAACTTTGTTTTGTTGGAGCTCTGGAGATGCTATTCCCCCTTGATTTTCACCAGCTAATTTTGGGAGATTCTGTGGACGATTCTTGGCACCGTCTAGACCAGGTAGGAGCTAAACCTGAGCCCTTCAGTTGCATTCCTTCCTTTTTGAATTTTGTGCATGTTTCCCTATTTTTCTTAGCCTATGGGGTTTGAAAAATTCACCCTGGCTCCATCACACCCTTTCTACATCAAAAGGTGCGATGCATCCTGGCTTGGCCATTGGCCAGTCAGGATGCATCCCACCCAGTACACTGCTAGGGGTGCGATGGGCGCGAGAAGGGAATTTTTTGCACTATTTTCTCATGGAATTTTTGCCTTTTTTTTCCAAATCAGGATCCTAACTCTTCTCTTGTTTGTTTTGCAGAGATTTATCAGATCAAAATGGTTGTTACATGGTGAGAACGTGAGCATGAAGACAAGGACATGCTTGCTCTACATGATCCGGTTATGGTAACTGCACTACAGAACTATGGCATGTTCAAGTTTTTCCGCATTTCTAGCATGAGGCAACAAATCAACTTGTTGCAATATTTTCTCGATGCATGGGATCCTACCAACCACGTGTTTCAGATTAGAGGAAAATCTATCCCCTTGACCATTGTGGACATCTATTTTTTGACCGGTTTATCGAGGCATGGTGCCCCTCTTTCACTATCAGGTTCCGCCCGTGGGGGCAAATCCGTGAGAGATTATATTCGCTAGTTTTGCAAAGATGGATCTCAGCCGAGTAGGGACGGCAAGATCAACATCCGAGATGTCAATGACTGGTCCTTGAGGACCATTCTGTTCACTTTTACTAGACTGGCTGGTAGTGCAGCTCCTCACGTAGCTAACAGTTCCTATATGCAGTACGCCTTGGAATGCCTTGAACCAAAGGTGTTCAAATGGTGTGATGTGGTACTCCCTGTGATGAAAGAGCAACTGACCAAGGTAAAAAACATAAAATTGAAGAACTTCGGCTATGGTTCTATTTTGACCGCTTTCGCCTTGGAAAAGATCCCACTGATGCAGCCGCAGTACATCTCACTTGGCCTACCTCTACCGACTGAGCCACGGATGCAGAGATGGGTCGACCTTATGGCCCGACATGCTGGTTAGTCCCAAGTTTCCTTTTCTGATACCTTTTTCGAGTGTTTCAACAGTCAGGAGATGGTTTTTTCCGAGTATCCATATGCTGGTATGGATTTTCGAGGTGACCCGGATTTGGTGCTACCAGCTGGTGAGCAGTGGGCTGTTATTGGTAAATTCTCTGACCATATCTCTATTCATCGTTTCTTTTTATAATGTTCTTGTGCTTTCTTATATCAGGACTAATCAAAACTCATGTGCTCATGCAGATGTTGGACTAGTTTTGCTAGTAGTACGTCTTAGAGTACCAGATGCCACTCCAGCAGGAGAGGCTATGGGGAGAGCAATCCTCAGCGACCTCGATGTGGTCGAGACTCTTTCTGCATTGCAGGATCGGGTCGAGGGCCTCACTCTTGGTATTCCAGACGTGAGGACCGACAAGCTACCCCTGAGGTTGCAACGACATACTACTGGCATGTCGAGTTGATGGACTAGGCTTTTACACATGATTTCATAGGCGGTGACTTGTTATCACTAGCATCATTAGACTAGGGTGCCCCCTAGCATTTTGATTTTTGGGTCATTTGACCGATTTTGTCCTGGTTACAGAACATTATGTATGAACCATAAACAGTTATATTTTTTATTTTCAAAGCTTTATTTTGGTTGATTTATTTGATCTTGATGCAAATATTTGATGAAATGCTTCTTTTATAAATGTTGCAAATGTCTATGTAACAGATAATTCGCCAATGAGTCCGTTCATGTGTTTAAGTTTCTAGAAATATGCTGATATTGAATAGAATCAAACTGCCTTTCCAAAATCTTGACCCTTAGGAACATGCGATAGATAGTTGGATTCCGCATGGAGTAGACACCAGTGAGTTGTAGGATGACGAGTTGTGAGTCTAGCCTGATGACTAGTCGGCATATGCCATGCATAATGGCATCAGAGAGGAGCTCTATCAATGCGTTTTATTCAGCAATATTGTTTGTTGACTGACCAATACATACCCCTCTGAAACTCACTAACTCACTACTTGGATCGAAAATGGCCTAGATCGCAGAAGATAGGTTCTGTGAACTACGATTCGCTCCATCGGCATATCCAACAAATGATTCCAATAGGTCTGACATCTGCAACAAATGTAAAATCGGATAACTTAACCAAAACAATTACCCTTAGCGAAAACAAAAATGTAACAAAAGCATAGGGGTTACTATCTTGAGTCAAGCATAGTAACGCTTAAGGTACAACCTATTGCAAGGTTGCACCAGTGGAATCCCATCATAATCTACTAACTCGTAGGCTCCTTTTGCTAATACATGTTTAACAATATAGGGGCCCATCCATAAGGATTTGAACTTACATGCTCCTAATTTGTCAGATTCCTAATCGTAAAGTAAGACCAGGTCACCTTCTGAGAAGACACGAGGTTTGACAGTCTTATCGAACTGCGCCTTGACTCGTTTCTTATGGGCTTCGTTAGCCAGAGTGGCATCATGACGGGTTTCATCCAATTGGATTAGTTCTAAGAAACAAGCCTCTTCTTCAGAAGTTCTGAGGAGAAGGTCGACTGCGAGTTTGAGGGACGAGATTTCACACTGAATTGGTAAGATTGCTTCCAGGCCATACACCAATTGAAAGGGTGTAAACCCAGTTTCCTCACCGATGTCCGGTATGCCCACAAGGCTGAATACAGGATCAGGTGCCAACTCCTTTTGTGGACTCCAATCATCCTTTGCAGCATCTGTTTTAGGACCTTGTTGATCGCCTCAACTTGTTCGTTAGCCTACGGATAATACGGAGTAGAGCTATCGTGGGACAACCCTAACTTGGTAGCCAACTCCATCATCATGTGATTGCGAAAATTCGATCCATGATCTGGGACTATGGCCTATGGAACGCCAAATATGGAGACTACATATTGAAAAAGAAGAGGGCAGCCGTTTCACCGCTGTTGTTTAATGTAGGCATCGCCTCGGCCCATTTGGTAAAATAGTCCACTGCAACTATGATATACCCATGCCCCCCGGTCGAGGTGGGGTTACATGTCATGAAATATATGCCCCATTTGGCAAATGGCCCAACAACAACTACTGGTTGCAGTGGTGCGAGTGGTATTCTGGCTTTTCGATCAAAGATTTGACATGCATGGCAACTTCTGACTGCGGTTATGCAATCTTTGAACATTGTTGGCCAGAAGTATCCTACTCGTAAAATCTTTTGCGTTGTAGCATAACCAAATTGATGCCCCCCACACGTGCCTGAATGGTAATCATTCAGGAATTTTTCGACCTCCTCGTGGGTGAGGCACCTCCTCAGAACTGTATCAACACCACGACGGTAAAGTGTATCACCGACGATCATGTAGTCTTTTTCTTGGTATCGAATGCATCTTTGTTCTAAGCGGGAGGTATTAGACCTATATGTTTGGGTTTGGAGATAGATTATTATGTCTCCATACGACAGATTGCTTGAAGATATCAGAAACAAACATTCGTCCACGATTGTTTCTTTTGATCTTACATCGTTGGACGACGATGGGAGATTGCATAGTAACTCTGCGAAAACCAGGGATTTCATTGATTTGGATTTTATAAATTCCAGATCAAACTCTTGTAGAATTGCTATCCATTTTGAATATTTTCCCCCCAGCAACTGTCGTAACAATATATAAGTCATGGGGTTGCAATCTGACAGAATGGTAGTTTTTCGAAAGAGGATATAGTGTCGAAATCTCGGTATCGCTTGAACAGCTGCGAGAGCTAGCTTTTCAACGTAGGAGTACTTGCTTTCTGTATCATTTAAGTTTCTATTTAAATAATATATAGGATGTTCTATTCCATTGTCTTCTTGAACTAAAACCATTGCGATGGTTGTATCCGCTGCAGCTAGATACAAGTTAAAGTCTTTTTGATAAACATGAGCGTACATTAATGATGCTTTTATTAGGGATTCTTTTAAAGCATCAAAGGAAGCTTGCACGACCTGATCCCACACGAAGGGTACTTCTTTTTTCAATAGACAAGTATAACCTTTAGCAAGTTCGGCATGATTTGGAATGAACCTCCTCAGAAAGTTTGCTTTCCCTTGGAGTTTCTGAGTCTGAAGCAAATTTGAAGGTGGAGGTAAATTAATGATTGCCTCAACCTTACATGGGTCGAGACGAATCCCGTCCTTTGAGACCAAAAAGCCAAGTAAACTACCAGAACTGACATAGAATACACATTTGTGTGGATTGAGTCATATCTTGTAGTGTCGGCAACGTAGAAATATCGCTCTCAAATGCTACGGATGATCGGTCCGCTTTCGCGAATGAGCTGGAAGATCGTCGAGATATGGTTGAACAATGTTTTTGATGTCGTGGAAGGCATAATTCATTGCCCTCTAAAATGTTGCCCTTGCATTCTTTAAACCAAAGGGTAGCTTGTGATATGCAAATGTGCCCCACAGACAAACAAACACAGTCTTTGACTGGTCCTGTGGGCAGATATTTATTTGATTATACCCAGAAAATCCATCCATAAATGAGAAGATTTCACATCCGGCGCATTCATTAATTATCTGTTCAATGAAGGGTGTAGGGTAGTTGTCTTTCGGACAAGCTTGATTTACATCCCTATAATCGACGCACACTCTAATTGTTCCTTGTTTTTTCATTACAGGAACAATATTCGATACCCAATCGGTTAGAGGAACCGAGTAAATAAAACCAGCATGGAGAATTTTTTCAACTTCTGCCTTCATGGCAGCGGCTTTCTTGGGGTGAACCTTCCATAGCCATTGTCATACTGGTTTGACATCTAGATACATCTTAATTTCGTGTTCAACCATGCTCGAGTCAATGCCTGGCATTTCATCATACGACCAAGCAAAGACATCTCTGAATTCGTGAAAAAGAGCGATATATATTTCCAGTTCTGAAGGATATGATCCGGATGAATCTAGCCATAGAATGAGTTATGGCTTAATATAAGGGGTCCTTATATTTACTTAATAGAACTGCAGAGAATATAACCCCAATTAGAAATATATCGTGGGGGTTACAAAACGATCCGGAACAAGCACTTTTGGTCGAGATATTTATGGCGATAGTCTCTTCAATATTGGACAAGTTTCACTCGGAATCCACCGTGTTTACAGTATTTGATAGAAAATCAAAAACTGATGGATGATGAAGGTCACTAGGAGTATCTTATTTGTAATCCAGAAGATGGGAACGATGGTGGTAATCTTCCCATGGTGCCCCATCAATCATCATTGACTGAACAATTCCTTCGTTTGTATAATGTACTTGCGACCAAGGATCTGAAGGTGTACCATATTCCTTAGACCTGTCTATCCAAACGCTTGATGAGCGTTGATTTGGGTTTGCCTCCCATGCTAGAAACATTGATTGCTACAAGATTTCTATTGGGCTTGGAGGCAATACCTGCAGATGATCCATGTTAATATCATTTTTAGAGATCTTTTGAATAGAAGATATCATATTGCAGGTTCCCACCATTGCCACTTCCGCCAGATTTATTGGAGGCGGTAGGGAAAAAGTCCCCATTAATATAGGGTCTTTTAGTAGGCCTACTTTAATATTTTGAAGCAACTGAGGGCTTCCGTGGATCATCGGAATGCTTCTCGTAACTTGTGAACTGTTGGGGAGAAATGTCTGTTGGTCGAAGATTGTAATTCCTCCTTGAAAGGGAAATGCAATCTTCCTGAAATAGGTCGACACAACGGCTGCCATAGCATATATCAGGGCCTTCCTAGTAGTATGTTGTAATCGAGGTTTCCATCAATTACTTCAACATCTATTTCTAATGTTTTTCCCCACAGTTTGACTTGCAAGTTACTTAAAATCCCATATGGGGTGTATGTTCGTCC
Organism: Pinus tabuliformis; assembly: GCA_031772625.1. Lineage (NCBI taxonomy): Eukaryota > Viridiplantae > Streptophyta > Pinopsida > Pinales > Pinaceae > Pinus > Pinus tabuliformis. The sequence continues at coordinate 279,865,342 of CM062817.1, forward strand.
ATCAAATGCTTTTAATGTTGTCGAAGATCACGACAAGGGTGGAGATCCTAAAGTTTTCCAGCAACTCATCGACATAATACATGTAGATTCCCCCTCATCGATAATTGTTCGATGAATAGTTTTGTTGAGGGCTTTCACTTGAATGAGGAAAGCTAGTTGAGCTGGTAACTGAGGGTCATATCCTTTGTGATTAAAGGACACAACATTGAAATCTGTTGGGTCAATCCCACCTATTGCTGATAATAAAGCCTACTTTTGGGAGGGGAAATTTTGCAGTACCTCAAGTTTTGACATAGCGGATGGCGATTAGGCCAAATCTTCCACTATATTATAATGTTGTGCTGCTCTAGCACGAGGATTAAATGTCGATTTGTGTACTACTACCTTCGGTGGCTTTATCATTAGTTCAGGAACGATGGGTGGCACAACTTCGATCGAAGTTGTTGTCGAACTACTGGGTTGATCATTGGCGTTGTTGTCCGACAGCTGTGGACTCCCGTAATCTTTATTCCTTGTCGATATCAAAGCATCATTTTGCTTCTTTGAAACTGAAAAAATTAGCACTTGGGATGAGGAAGCATTGTCACTAGCAACCAGATTCGTTCCTGGATTTGGAAACGGATCAGTCAATACTGCCGAGGTTTTTGAATTCTTGAAGAATTTTCTAAGCTCAACTTTATACAGACACTCTCTTGTCCAATGATCCTCATCACATATTAGGCATGGACTTTTTGGTTTCCTGTCTCCAGAAGGGTTTGCAGAAGATTTTTCAGGGGACGAATCCTCTTGTTTTTTTTTCTTCCCTTTCTTTTTCTTCTTGCCTCCTGGTTGCTTGGTTTCTTTGCCTGTCATTCGATACGGAATTTACTTTCGAGGCAAGAAGTTCTTCATTTGCATTTTGACCTGAAACCATACGAGCCTTTTTCGACTTTGCCTTTACGGTTTTCATGCTGGTCATTCCTATCATGCCGTCCCTGGCATGAGAGTCTTTGTTTGATTTAGGAGATGGAGGAACGGAAAATTCCAGTCTAGGAGCATCAGGGATTTTATCGTAAAGCGTGCCAGACTGAGTATAGATCAACTCTAGATATTTCACACAAGAAATTACTTGCTCTTCAGTGATGACTCCTCCCTTTGCCACATCTTCCGTAATAGAAGGTAACAATGACTTAATAAACCATTCAGCCAACAGCTGATCAGGAACATATGTTTTTACCATTCTATGATGATGTCGCCACTCATGAATATGATCGGATATGTGAGTGGCTGTCATTTTCTTGAAATTGGTAAGAAGCTCTATCCCGTTTCATACCTTATGGGTAACTAAAAATGGGTTGAAAAGGTTGTGGCTAGGGCGCTGAAGTTATCAAACAAAGCTCTAGGCAATTCGATATACCATTTTGCTGCCGGACCAGTTAACGTTCGCTGGAAAAGGCAAAGACTGATCGAATCATCATTTAGAGTGTTATATGAACACCACAAATGAAAGGTCATCACATGATTCGACAGGTCTTCACCCAGATTTCCATTAAATTTAGGAATATCTTACGGAAGTTTGTGAGGAATCGTTGGCCACCAAGGGGCGTAATGCGATTGGATCGTTCGTTAGCCGGTTTATATCTGGTAACTCTAAAGTTGCCATGAAGGGCAACTTTTGATTCAGGTTTGGCGAAGCGTACCCAGGATAAGATGGGATTGCCTGAGCAGCGGGTCTTTGCATACCAGCATAGTGCATTTGATACTGATAACTTTGATAAGGTTAATGGGCATAACCATTATGAAATGGTTGATGTTTCCCGTTTTGAATATAGGGCTGCCCATTACTTGCAAAGACTTGGTGCTCAAATACTTGGTAAACTTGTTGGAATTGTTGTTGTTGATATTGCACCAGCCATGGTTGTGAGACCATGTGTTGTTACCCAATACTAGCCATTTGATCGAGATGAGGGGTAATGGTACCCATTTGAGCCTGGGTCACTCCAGTTAAGGAGCCACTAATCGATGATTGTGGTGGCGTTGCAGGGACAAGGGGTTGTTGGATTGCGACCTAAGAGACTTGAGGTTGGCATACAGCAGGTAATGCTTATACTTTTGATACCGTCACAATAGCTGGTGTAGTGGGAATATTTGACATAGGCATACTTTGTTGCATTGAGTATACAACTCTTGGTTGTTGAGGCAGTATAGGCATCCAACCACTGGATGTAATTCCAGCATAACTTGAATTCTATTGTGAACTCTCGTATGTTTGACCTCCTGGAGGAGACAATGAAAGGGTATATTTCCCCCCATACAGTGGTAATCCGGTGCTTAAGGGAATTATTTTCCTTTGAGGACCAGACTGCCCAAATTGACATTGCGAAGGATCAATTTGCTGAGACTCAACATAAGAGATTCCAGATATTATTCTAGATGAACAAATAGGAACAGACCATATTGTCGAAACAACCCCTGGATGGATCCCATCCAGTGATTGAGAGCTAGTTGCGACAGATGGTATGCAGGCAAACATTGTTGGAGTAGCAGCAGGAAATTATGTCACTGCTATGTCAGATGACACAGTCCTAGATGTCGACGGTTGTTCAGACATATCTAGTCTATCCAAAAGGTTTCCTAGCGATTCTACAGGAACTTCCAATAACAGTAGACAAATTCCTGATGAAGAAAGATATAGAGTGACCCCTACTCCAAATTGTGATGGAGTACTAAATGGTGGATCCTCTACAATCTCTTCTATAGCAATTAAACAGGGTGGAAGAGGTAGACCGTCAGGTCCGTAAAATATTTCTGGTGCCAAAGAAGGTATAGATTCTGCAGAAACTAATGTTTGGGGAACAACACCTTTCGAATCAGTTATGGATTTATCCAGTTCAGGTATAGAAGTTTTTACCTTCACACTAGGATCAGTTCTACTATCCTCTTGTGGCTGCGGAACTTCTTCTGTAAAGGCAGGGGTACCAGAAATGTTTGGAGTAACCGAAGTCTCCAAGGGTGTTGGAACACTTGTTCCAACCTTACCAGTGGACCTTGAGCCGGTTAAATGAGTTCCCTTTATCTAGAATAGTTTTGATTCTGGGGACAAAGACGATTGACTCGTAAGTCTCCGCGAATGATGGGGTTTCAATTGACTTTCTTCCATGATTGTGGATTACTCGATCAACTAAAAATAAAGGGGAAAATGTTTCCGAATTAAATGAATTTTAGACGCTTTGACACAACTTGTTTTTTCAATTTTTAAGAGTCGAGAAAAAACAAAAGATGACTCTAGTCGCCTTCAGTTTTTAGTGAGCCTGAAGTGACAAGTGCTCAGATGGACCTTTTCTTTTAAGGAGTCTGAAAAGGAACAAAAGAGACTACTCTAGAAATCTAGACAGAGGGATTACCAAACCAATCTCAAAACTGTAGAATACTTTTTACAGTACGGCAGTCAATCTTCCTGAATGTTGTTTTTAGTGCATTGTGATCGATAGGGCGGCAAACACAGCTTCCTATGGATAAAGGATATAGCCTATTGTGGTATCCCAATATATACTCGACGGTACATGGGAGCATAAGTTCGTACTGGCACTTGCCGTCTCAAAGAGGAGGAATCACCCAACCAACAGTGAAAGTGACAGTTACCAGGCTTTACGACGCCGGACTATGTCTCTAGCCTAGATTTCTAGATGTTGTGCGTTAGGTTCCAAAGCGTTTTTAGGTTCATTAAATTTATTTTTCAGTTGATCTTTCTTAAGAAATTTTCTTTTCAGGTTCACCGCGTGATGTAGATGTACAATTCCTAAAATTCAATCTAAGATGATAAACAATCGTTTAATCTTCTTTTTGCAATAAAAATCCTAGCTACTAAAGAAAGAGAGACGGTATTCTTTCAACATAAAGCAGAGAGCACACACTGGATGCATTGTCCTAAATCAAACCAACAAGCAGTCTAAATGCAAATGCACATGCATGTATTTGTTTTCAGCTTTCTTAATGTGTGAATGACAAGAAGAATGCTAAGTACAAATTTGAATTATCTTTTCAAAGCGATAGTACTAACAGATTTCTCTTCAAAAAACGAAAGGAAGATAGTGACGACACTTTACTATTTTGAATTGAAAACTACTTTCGACACTTGAAAAACTACTAATTCAATTCAAATACAAGAGTAACTATATAATCAACCATCAAGAACAATAGAATTCCTTTCTTTGGCTGAAAATGACACTTGCGACACTTTCAAATCAAAAGACGACAGTTCGACTATGCTACTACTTTGTAAAAGAGAACTGAAAATGGCGGAAAATACATTAAAAAAAATTCACAGTTATTTGCACAATCGAGGTGGAATGATGGAAAGGAAGGGGGTTTCCACAGTGGTATACTGATCACAGACAGCAAAACTCCATAATAGCGCTGAAAAGAGTGAAGAAAAAACCAAAACCTGGAGGCAAAATTAGCCCTTTCTAATGATTGCACCTGTAACATAGGGAAACAGGGATGCATCCCACCTACTGCACACAGGAAGTGCGATGCATCCAGATTTCCTTGAAGAGAGGGTGCAATGGTACCAAGACGAGACTTTACTTGGCTCTTGGTCACAGTTGGCAGCTCAGTTCAGGGATTTAGGCCGAGCAAATGACGTACAGTAAATAGCAATCACAGGCGTTGATCTAATAAGGTTACTAGAGCCACCACTAGGGCAATTAGAAAGTTTGCAAAACAATTGTTCAGTTTATAAACAAAACATGGAGATAGATTGAAGCAACATTGATCTACTTTGCACTTGCATAGCAAATGCAGTTCGAAGGCTAGCTGGCTTGACTTCAGGCTCCGTCTGTAAGTTTATAAAACAATCAAATATAGACAAACAAACAATCTATTCGCTCCCCAGTGGAGTCACCATTTTGTTATCAGGAAATCTAGTGTCCACTTGGATCCGCTAGTCCCACTAAGATTGGTAGCTATCTTAGAAACAAACAAACTAAAATCACTTTCGTTTTCCTTTATGAGAAGTAGATAAGAGTGGAATGAAGGACACCAACCTCAGTCTTACACTTGGTTCCTTGCTTGATTCCTCTCCTTTCTGGCAGATCTTTGTCGCTTCTCCTTCGTCCACCCGGCTTCAAAGAGCACCTGTGGGATCAAAGCAACATAATACTATCAAAGAATAGAGATCTACAATCATAAACAATATAGGACCAGATATATATTGACCACATAAATGCATATATCATCAAACATACAAGAATGTGGAGGAAAACTTGAATAGCTTTATTAATAATCAAGAATAGGAAAGAGGATTACAACCAATTGTTCTGACCCAGCGTCATCCTCCAGCATGAAATACCTTATTTCACCTCATGAAAAGCTTAGATCACCCAACACTATGATTTTCCAACAAGAAACCAACAACACTTCCTTACAAGATACAAAATTCCAGCCTCTAGATCTCTGGGATGAGGGATCCATATATAGATGATTGCAGGGGGGTGAGTCAGCTTCTGGGATTCTGATTAGTGTCCTCTCTCTGATAGTTCTTGATTCCACTTGGAGATTGATGATCTCTTACTCATCCCTGGGCAAATTCAGAGAGGCAAGTGTCACAGGAGAAGTTTCTGGAAGATTCCATGATCATCCACCTCGCAAAATGCCTCTGCCATTTGTCCATTCTCGCCCATCGCACCCCATAGAAGGGCTTTTCAGTATGCATCACACCTCCCATGTGCATTAGGTGGGATGTATCGCACTTTGACCATGGAGCAGGTGAGATGGTCCAATTTTGGCCAGTTATGAGTAGTTTTTCAAGGAGAACTTTTGGGAGATGATGTAATCAGCTGACCTTGTTCTTTTAGGGTATGGAAAAAAACTTTTAGTGACTTAGGAGCCCTTGGTTTATGGACATGTTTGATTGGGGTTGCAGTGCCCAGAAATGTCTATAACACTACTGAAGGCTGAGATTCTGCTTTCTTAAGGATTTCGACTATAAAGGTTGATCAGCCAAGGGTCACCGGCCCCTTAGCTTTATCAGGCTTGGGTAGAGGTTTGGGATTATTTTTAGGCTTTTTCTTCTTAGTCATGCATACAAATCAACTGCTAAGTTCTACCCAAACAAAACAACAACAAATCTGCAGGAAAGCAGGCAGGGCAGCAGGGCTATTACATACTCCACATGCAGGTTCTTACCTTCCATTTTTAAAACCCAATTCTTTCCTAATAGGTTCTTACACTACTCTAGAAAAGAAGCAAATGGCTTCACTCTTCCCCGGCAAGACGCCAAAATGTCGAGCAGTCAAAATGGTGTTTTTCACCTCTATCTACCACACATTAACTTATCAATACAGGAACGATTTGTTATCTCAAAGATTGTACTCAGTTTGAGGCGGTCATTTCTCAGAGTAATGCTAGTAGTATAGTGCTCAGAATAAAAGAGTAAACGGATGCTTAAAACAAGATCTACTTACAGCAAAGAACTTTAAGACTTAAATCATGCATTCAGAAAACTAAGAAAATTATCAGTCAAGGGTACAGAAACAGTAACTCATCCCTCTGTAAACTGATGTAACTAAAGATAATCAAGGAACAGATCATCAACCTGGGAACTAGACAACAAATTTCAACGCTCACTACAGTTTCAGATCGTTCTGCACACAAAAGCAATGGTAACGCAAATAACAGGAAATGGAACAGCAACTAGTTCTTATAAACAGCAAAACCTTAATCTACAGAAATAGGTACGGCAATTGTATCCTGCAGAAATTAGACAGCAATCTTTACTCTAAGAATAAATCGGATAGCAAAAGGAAATAGAACAGCAACTGATTAGCAATTAAATATCGAACAGCACTTAGAGCCAAATGTAAATGTACAATGAACCAAAATAAATAACACACACGGCACACTTTAATATTGAGAGAAACAGTAATCTGACTTTGATACCACAAATATCAATCTCAGTTACAAAGAATAACAATTGTAATTCGTAATGGAATAACAATGTTAGTTGAACAACAATCGCGATTAAGTGTAAACCATAGATGAATACAGTAATACCAACTTATGAATGTTACAACACGGTTACTATGCAATTAGACAACAATAGCATTCTGTACGAACCAGCAATGTTATATCAATGATTAAGGGAACAGCCATGTGTTACAAAGTCAGAATGATCAATACGACATTCGTGTCATAGAGAATGATGTTACTTAGTCGAACATAAATCAAGTATAACAGAACCGTGATGTAAAATAACAAAACACATCATATTACCGAACAAAGCTGATAATGAAAACCACACACAAATTAAAGATAATGGTACAAGAGCAAGTGTTCCACCAGGGTTGGGCCCTTAGCCTCTAGGGACACATCGCTTGAGATTATTCCAGGATCAAAGATGGAACAACAACCAAATTTATATTAAAGCATCAAAGCAGAGTTATACTGGATCACTTCTCAACGAGAGTCGATGATCAAATTTTCAAATACAAAAGAAAGTTACATAGAAAATAACAATAGATCGTCCCCCCAGGCTAGCAGTGCTACCCCTTTTTATAACAGTTGAGCGGAGATATCAATGATGCAAAAATAGTTAAGATAGCGATCCCTCAAGATCAAAGGATCCTGAGCGATTTTCCAAACTGTTAATTCCTGGTTATCCATTTGTTTCCTTGCGCCGATTTGGAATCTCTTTTTCCCTTCATTGGCTGATACGCTTCAATTTGGATCGCCTTGTTTGCATGTGGTTCCCTGCCAAAGGGATAGCAGCTAACTTTGCCCTGTCTTTTTCTTTGGGATGACAAGATTTCATTTTTCCTTTTTGCTGCATAAGAAATGGAAATTATTAGTAATTTTGTGTTGCATATAAATCCCTTAGATTTTGTCATCATTTCTTATTATCTACCTAGTTCATGATGCAAAAAGGTTATGAGTTTTAAAGCAAAGATGACAAACTAAACGATAAAACCATACCTTTTTTTGTACTCCACACAAGGTGCTTTCATCCTCAAATGAGCACGATAAAGAATCTTCTACTACATTGTCATTCCCTTTCTTGTAAATTATCTCATAGTCATATCCCAAAATTTTGGCCAACCATTTATTTTTTTGTGGCGAGGATAGACATTGCTCCAAAAAATATTTGAGGCTTTGATGGTCTTTTCGGATTTGGAAACTTTGCCCCAATAAGTGTGGTCACTAGGTATCTACCGCATGTACGATGGCCATCATCTCTTTCTCATAGGTAGATTGTCCCAGATGTTTCCCACTTAGTTGTTGGCTGGTGAAAGCCAAGGGTCAACCTTCCTACATTAATACAACACCAATACCAGTACCTGAAGCATCACATTCAATCACAAAATATTTGGTTAAGTCAGGTAGTGAAAATAATGGAGTGGAACACATGGCCTGTTTGAGAGGCACAAATGCTTACTTTGTTGCATCAGTCTAGAGGAATTAATTTTTCTTGAGAAGGTTAGTGAGGGGTCTAGCAATGCGACCATAATTGTGGACAAATTTGCGATAGTAGCTAGTGAGAGCCAAGGACCTCTTAAAGGTTTTTGGTTGGTGCCAATCTTGCATTTCTTGTATATTTTTGGGATCAACCCTAACACCTTCAAGATGCACAATGTGTCCCAAATACTCGACTTCTTCCATGCCAAAAGATCACTTGGACAATTTGACAAATAATTTGTTATTCTGGAGCAGTTGCAAGATTAGGTCTACATGATGAAGATGTTTTGCCTAGGTTAGGCTATAGATAAGAATGTCATCAAAGAAAATGAGGACAAATTTTCAGAGATATGGTTTCAGCAGGTGATTTGTGAGGCTTTGAAAAGTAGATGGGGCATTATAGAGACTAAATGGCATGACCAAGAATTCATAATGGCCTTTGTAAGTGCGAAAAACAGTCTTGGTAATGTCTACTTCTTTCATGCATATATGGTGATAGCCAGAGTGAAGATATAGCTTGGTAAAGAATTGAGCACCATGTAATTCATCAAGTAGATCATAAACAACTAGAATAGGGAATTTTTCTTTGATGGTGAGCTTGTTGAGGGCCCGAAAGTCCGAACACATGTGTCATTCCCCATCTTTCTTTAGCACCATGACCAATGGTGATGAATAAGGACTGATGCTAGGATAAATAACACCTACTTCAAGGAGTTCCTTGATTATTTTTTTAATTTCATTCTTCTAGGCGAAAGGATATCAATATGGGCACACATTAGGTGGTTGGGCCCCTAGGACCAACGTGCTGCTATGATCATGTTCCCCTCTAGAGGGTGGAAGCTCTTTAGGTTTGTCAAATACCCGCTGATGGCAGTTTAAGACCTGTTGCGTCTCAGGATGAATATGAAGAGTAGTGGATTCTATGGCCTGGATGGCATTAAACTGGGCAATGACTCCATGATGGCCCTTTTTCAACAACTTTTCCATTCGATGCGAGTTGATGATAGAAGGAGTACCTGCCTGGAGTCCACGAAGTGTATGAATGTGGTCATTCTACTTAAAGCTCATATATAACTCCTAGAAATCCATTATGATTGGGCCTAGTGTGCAAATCCATTCAGCACCCAAGACAATGTCACAAACACCCATGTTAATCACAAACATGTGGGTCTTTAGGTGGTAGTCTCCCGTTTGAAGTTTAATATTTTTGCATCAACCTTCACATTTAATTGTTCCCCCATTAGCAATAAGGACCTAGAAATTAGAGACTACCCTTATAAAACAATGAACAACTTCGGCGACTCATTTGGATAAAGTTATGAGTGCTTCCACTATCAATCAACACTACTACAGGGCGATGTTTAAGAAAGCCTCTAATTTTGAGAGTTTGGGGCACAAAAATTCCTGCCAAAGCATGTAGATGGATAAATGCTTCATCTGTCATAGCTATGAGATCATTTTCCTGCAGGGTTTCCTCAACTTCGTCTCTGGCCCTCCAAGGGGTGGGGCTTCCTCAAATGAGTTGTGATCAGTAACATCAATTTGAAAGAATTTTGGCTCCTTACATTTATGCCTCGAGGAGTATTTGTCATCACAATAATAGCACAATCCTTGTTTTCTTCTTTTAGCCATTTTGGTTGGAGACACCTTCTGAACCTTAAGTGCTTGGGTAGGGCCCTAAGCCTGGGTGGAACACCCCTTGGCTACGAAATTTAGATGAGTAGACTGGGTAGTTAAGGCAAGTTCTACCTCGACAGCCTTTTTTCAAACATCTATACATGTAGGTGGGTGGTGCATCCAAACTGTTGGGCCTCTATTTTGTCCTATTCTTACTCGAAATATCTCATGTTGATGTTTGGCTAAATGATTATTTTCAAGAATATTTGTTACTTCCCTTGTTTTATCAGGATTAAAACATTATTAATAGAGGTTTGTATGTTGCAGGTTTAAAACTAGTTCGATCATGCCTTTATACAAGCTTTGGTCCTGCATTTACCTTCTTGGACAGTATAGCAGATTCTTGTACCATGCGATAGATTCCTGCACCAATTGGGATTCATGCACTAGTTACAGTGGGCTTCTTTCACTCTAAAGAATTTATGGACTACACTCATTTTCAGTTCTCATCAGCATCATATTGGTTTTTTTGTTACATGTGGTTAGATTTTATTGGTGGTATAGAATAGATGATCTATTCTCTCCACTTGTTATGCTTCCTCCAGAAACAATATCAGTCTTTTCTTTCAGTTGTTTTAATTTATACAAAAGTTACAATGAATTGATAAGGGGTAATACACAATTCGTTGCTATAAAGCGCATGGAAAATACAAACTAATTAAATTAGAGAATGGTAATCATGAGTATGTAGCTGTGAGGAACATGTTTCTGGCTGGTCTTAGTACACTTGTAAAATTTAGCAGCATTGTTCGTATTTATCAATGTGTGCCATCAAGTTCTTTAGACAGGCTCGATTGCAAGCATTTCAAAATCACGTTGAGATTACTAGAAAATTATGTGGCAAAGCTAATATCAGATATGCCTGGCATGGTACTTCTCAGAAGGGTGTAGTTGGCATCGTATTACATGGTTTTGGCCAAATTGATACACCCAACAATGGGGCAGCATATGGCACTGGTGTTTATCTTTCTCTAGAAGATTGTTCACATGTCAGTGTTGGCTATTCAGATGTTGAAGAAAAAGGCTTACAGCACAGGTAATAATGGGAAATATTGAGCATATTCAACCTAGCTCTCAACAATTTCATCCCAGCAATGAACATTGCGACAATGGTGTTGATGATAAACATTTTATTATTTCGAGCACACAGTCTGAAGAGAACATTTTTAAGAAATGCTTTAGTGGCTTTATTGTTCTCTCATGTCAAGAGTTCAAGTCACAGTACACTGATTCGGAGTTTCCATCTTGCATTGACATTGAGGAGAATTTCCCTTGATCAAGATTGTTATACATGACAATGTCACCCCAGGGAATCAGTTCTAGAGAAGGTTGAACCGGTTTTGTCTACAGTTAGCTTCCATAGTGTGATTTGCAGGGTAGGCGAGAAAAATGAAAGCATCAGTGCCTTTCATAGATGTCGTTATAACAATGCCATATTTTAGCATCCCGTTGACTACTATTGAGTGGAGAAGATTGATTAGTCAAATCACACTTTCTAGCAACAACATCATTCCAGGAAAAGAGGAATGACTTACCACAAACAACTCCCATTTCGACATTTAGTTATAAATCCAATTTTATTCCTAGTAAATTGTTAAGATTGATAATCTTCCCTCTTGTATTTTAATTGGTTGTTAAAAGCCTCAATTTTTAAATCGATGCCTATATAAGTTTAAGAGACTACCTAGAGTAGGGGATTAATAGATCATTGGATAGATATACACACATAAAGACAGGGACACGCAGAGGCACAGAAGGAATCCATGGAAGTGAGTTGGTCCCAATGTAGCATCACGAGGTTATAACCCATGGATCGCTCCTCTTATTCGTTGGAGTTAAGTGTTGCCTCATGATGTAAAGACTATGTTTTCAAGAATTGATTTAAGTATCAATAGCCATGCTCTGTTTATTTATTTATTGCATCTAATGGTTCTAAATTCTTTGTGAACTAGGTCACTAATAGAGGGTGTGAGATGGCTTGGTTGGCTGCCAAACCAGCTTGACACCACTCTTCATATTTTTAGATTAAATTATATTTAAATTATTTGTTGTGTGAAATTCTTATACTAGGATTTAATTACCTTCAGTCTCTTTCCTCCTCCAAACTGATGTTATTTAATTTTCTCTAATGTTTTCCTTTCAATAGCAAGATTGATTTGGTTTCTGCATTAGAAAGCATTCTTGCACCTAAAATCTTTCTTTATATCAAATAAGGATTGCGTCCCTTTAGAACATCTGAATTCACAAGATCGGCTTATGCATTGACACTCTGCCTTTATGAACTATAATGTGCAACTTGAAACCATTGAATTGATTTAGATTCATTTAGTTTATATTCCAAAATCTTAGATCGACTTGAGTGTTCACGGTTTCAAGATATTAATAAATTCATTCGATCTATGTTTACAATAAATCATATGTTACTCAGAAGCAGATATCACATATATATTTCTGTCATGATTCTTGCAGAGCCAACATTTATGAAAATGAAATTGCCTCATGTTTAAAAACAATAATGTTTATTTTCCATTGTAGTTCTGGACAAGTTTACAAGATTTATTTCTAGGGACAAGGAAGGTGAGAGAATCTATATTGAATCCATTTCTTTCATAAGTTTTACACAGTGAATATTGGCAATGCTTTCAGATTAATTTTACACAGAGGTAGATGTAGTAGAATTAGTGTAGGCAGAATGGTTTTTGAATTGCTCTTGAATTTATTCTAGCATTTACAGTCTTTTTGATATTGTGCCGACATGCTTGGTTTCCAGTTCTGATTTCCCTTCTATTTTCTCGTACTTAGAATTTCCTTTCACATTGTTAAATAGTACAGGATTTCCTTTTATTTCCCGCATGCTTTTGATTGCCTGGATTGATGTTTTCTCAAGTTCCCTTTTAAGTGCAGGATTTCATTTATTGCGCAAGTTGGACTAGAATTTGTTTTGTAGGTTACCAGAGACTCTCTCTAGCATTTCCAGTGCTGCGTCTCGAAGTTCACGAACTTTCTGGATTGATAAATTAAATGTTGGTACATTTATAAGCCCTATATTGCACCCAACATTTTGGTGTTGCTGCCAGGAAGGTGCTTAGGGGATTGATGTTGGTGACCTAATGCATTTGTTTTTTTCCTTCACCGAGTTTCTCTTGCAATTTTATGTTCTTTGAATTTATTTCTTTCCTGCACTGTTGCTTTAAGGTTTCTCATTTTCTATGATGTTGTAAGAACTCCCCACCCTACATCTATATATATACAACATTCCTAAGCTAATGAATGTACCAGTTGGCTTGTTAAAAAGAGGAAAATGGTATTTTTAAGAATCATCTAATGAGGAATTTTTATGTTGCTACAGAGACATACAATTCATCCAATGAAGAATTAACAATTGAAATTTTAATATTTTGATTGAACATAAGAATGATATTACTAAATATTTGATTTCAAAATTGGATGATTAGCAGGAAGAGCAGAAGAAGAAAGACAAACCATTGCTTATCTTTTGTGCCAACTGTAGAAAGAGACACTTCCTTGGAAAGTGTCCACTCAGTAACCTGAAATTTTGTAAAATTTGTGAAGAGGATCATCTAATGGAACATTTCCCAGCACTACCAGGATTACTGAAGGGTCTCAGCAAATCAAGTAAGGAATCGAATCGACTACCAGGTATAGCTCAAAACCCATCACCATTTGATACTTGGAATAATGTTTATTATTGTGAGCAAGCTCCTTAGCATGTTTACAATCTTACAATTTCATGGAAAACTTTTAATCATCCTCCTATTGAACACCCTACTTCATGGCCGTAGTGTCCCTCTCCTTGGCCTTCATCCTCGAGCCATATATCTCCATGGCCTCAAGAATCGATGGATCCTTCTCTCTATGGAAATCTCTCATGAAAATTCAATCATATGAGCACCAATAACAACCACAATGTCTTTCCAATTCACCGCCAAGTCATCCTCCTACATGGTCCCAGCTGCATGTGCAACCTTACCCTAATCCTTTCCCTAACCCTAGTCCATACCCTTATCCTAGCCCTAACCATACCCTAGTCCATACCCTAGGCCTAACCCTACTCTTAATCCAAAACCTAGATCCAACCCTAGTTCAAAGCTTAATCCCAATCCAAATCCAAAGCCTAGCCCAAGCCTTAACCAAAACCCTAGCCCAAACCATAACATAAACCCCAATCCAAACCATCAGGTTGCACAACAGTTTGAAACACCTATTCTTCCCGCTATTAAACAAAATGTCACATATTCCATGTTGGGAAAGAGAATGAATTTGGAAACTTCCCCCATTACTGCAGAACATTTACCCGAGGAAGATATAATTCAAAGACCACTAGAGGAGAAATCTTTCATTGGAACTTGTTCTCAAAATGTTGTTGAAGCTCAAAACCCTAGAATCTCTCGCAACCATTCTTGTCAATTTGAAAATCAAATATTTGAGCCTGAACTTGAGGGATTTATCTTTTGTCTTTCACAGATTATTTGTGCCTCTAGGAGAGTGACTATCAAACTGTGGAAGACTTGCATCAGTTGGAGAATCATAAATATGTGGATTCCATTGAATCCTAGTTTCGAGCAGTCATCAAGCTACCTTATTTCCTCATCATACAGAAATTCTTGATACCATGTCATTTGAAGCAATTAGTTTCTCACACTTTGGTATGTCTTGAAGTCTATTCTTTAAAACTAAGTGTGAGTGTAATCAGCATTTTGTTACGCACATGGCTTCATTGGAAGTACGCTTACACTTAAAGGTGATATTTATTTATTTAAAAATAAGGTAGGGTAATATGAGAATAATGAATGAAGATGTATAACAACACTCTTGAACTTGTGATTCCCTAAAAGCACAGCTTTTGAAATTTTTATTATACACTCTCATGGTAAGACTTGTCAAAAGAACTTCACACTTAATGCCTCATATTTTAAAGTGACTTTGATTGTTGATCAATATTTTGGTGAAGGGTATTGTTATAAGTTACATATAATACTTCTCTCCTATTCTAACAAACTATCATCCAAAAAACCTTTTCAAGCCCCTCTTCAAAAGGACTGGTAAGAAACCTCCTATGGTGGACCATGCCTACAAAACTCTAATAAGCCTTCATAAAGAACCCTGTCATGACCAACTCAAGGAATATTTTTAGTCATTATCTCAGATATTTTTTAAATAAGTCTTTAGGGTAGCACAACCAACTAGTAAAGAGTAGTAATTAAAAGCTTTTCACGCCATCCTGCACTCTTAAGGAGTATATTTTCTTCCCCACCTAATAAGTAACCTATCTTAGGTTAATCATGATCAATTTTTTTTCTTTTAGTTGAGGGATAGAAGGTCTCATTATGAGTCGACCTACTATGATCATGGGTCCTAAGGAGAATGACATTACCACACTAGTCACCAAGCTAGGGTAATGGATTTTAGTTGAAGAAGCTAGAAGACAAGAGGTCTCATTGCAAGCTAGCTTGTTAATTCTTGTTAGTTCTTGTGAATGGCACTATCATTAACTGGTTACCAAGCCAGGACAATGGCCTTTAATTAACTTCTAAAAAGAGAAAAAGTAAATTCTCTTCAACTCTGAGTCTATATCTAATAGGTGGGACACAATCATTTCATGAGGTTAAAAGGTATCCCTGTCGAGGCTATAGACGCCTGCTGGCAGCAGGGCCATGCCTATGGTATTAAAGTTAATTCTACACTATAATTTACATGGTTGTTTTTTCTTTCCTTGATATCATTATCAATCTCTTTTAGAATGGCTTTAAAATCCTTTTGTTGTTATACCTTGGAGTTCTATCTTTTTGAATGGTTTTTTTATGGATGTGGGACCCTTAGTGTAGGTAATTGACTACACCCAGACAAGAGGAGCTTCAACTATACATGGATAATGGTAAAATGGTCACTATGGGAAGGTATTACTATGTTTACTTTTAACACCAAGATTTTTAAATCATGTCTCTCACGTTTATAATAAGGTTGTTTAAGAGAAACTTCTGACTAGAGATGCCTTCGAGATATTTTTTTGGAAATTTTAAAAGTTGGCTATTTTTTATTCAAGTAATAAGACCATCGTTGCAATTTAGTTTTTCCATGGCAATTTTTGTTTTAGATTTTCTTGAAATCAGTCTAAGCAAATAAAGAATCCAACAGACACTTTGTTTTTAGAACAAGTCTTATTTGGCGTAGAAAATGTGATCACACAGAATTGCAGGAACATTGTTTTGAATGCTTACAATTTTTTCTAATTTTGTTTTCTTCAAGGGAGTGGCAATACCAGATTTCCTTGCATGAGGACATGCAATATGGTCAGCATGGGGGGATGTTGGGCCTATGTTTTGTCCTTTTCTTACTTGGAATCTCTCATGTTGTTGTTTGGCTAAATGATTATTTTCGAGAATATTTGTTACTTCCCTTATTTTATCAAGATTAAAACATTATTAATAGAGGTTTGTATGCTATAGGTTTAAAACTGGTTCGATCGTGCCTTTGTACAGGCTTTGGTCCTGCATTTACCTTCTTGGACAATATAGCAGATTCTTACACCATGCAACAGATTCCTACACCAATTTGGATTCATGCACTAGTTACAATGGGCTTCCTGCACTCTAAAGAATTTCTGGACTACAATCATTTTCAGTTCTCATCGGCATCATATTGGTTTTTGTGTTACATGTAGTTGGAGTTTAGTGGTGGTATAAAAAAGATGATCTATTGTATCCACTTGTTATGCTTCCTCTTGAAAAATTACCAGTCTTTTCTTTCAGTTGTTTTGATTTCTACAAAAGTTACAAGGAATTACTAAGGGGTACTGCACAATTTATTACTATAAAGCGCATGGAATATACAAACTAATTAAATTAGAGAATCGTAATCATGAGTATGTATTTATGAGGAACATGTTTCTGGTTGGTCTTAGTACACTTGTAAGATTTAGCCACGGTGTTGGTATTTATCGATGTGTGATATCAAGTTCTTCGAACAAGCTCGATTGCAGGCATTTCAAAATCACATTGAGATTACTAGATAGTTTTGTGGCAAAGCTAATATCATATATGTCTAGCATGGTTATTCTCGGAAGGGTGTACCTGGCATCATATTACATGGTTTTGGCCAAATCGGTACACCCAACAATGGGCAACTTATGGCATTGGTGTTTTTCTTTCTCCATAAGATTGTTCACATGTCAATGTTGGCTATTCAGATGTTGAAGAAAATGGCTTACGGCATAGGTAATAATGGGAAACATGGAGCAGGTTCAACCTGGCTCTCAACAATTTCATCCTAGAAATGAACAGTGCAACAGTGGTGTTGATGATAAACATTTTATTATTTGGAGCACATGACCTGAAGAGAACATTTTCAAGAAATGCTTTAGTGGCTTTACTGTTCTCTCATGTCAAGAGTTGAAGTCACAGTACACTAATTCAAAGTTTCCAGTTTGCATTGACATTGAGGAGAATTGCCCTTGATCAAGATTTTTATTTACAACGATGTCATCGTAGGGAATCAATTCTAGATAAGGTTGAACCAGTTTTGTCTACAGTTAGATTCCATAGTGTGATTTGCAGGGTAGGAGAGAAAAATGAAAGCAACAATGCCTTTCGTAGATGTCGTTACAACAATGCCAGATTCTAGCATCCCACTGACTACTGCTGAGTGGAGAAAATTGATCAGTCAAATCTCACTTTCTAGCAACAACATCATTCCAGGAAAAAAGGAATGACTTGCCAGAAACAATTCCCATTTCGACATTTAGTTAGAAACCCAATTTTATTCCTCGCAAATTGTTAAGATCAATAACCTTCCCTCCTATATTTTAAATGGTTGTTAAAAGCCCCAGTTTGTAAATCGATGCCTATATAAGTTTAAGAGACTACCTGGAGAAAGGGATTAATCGATCATTGGATAGATATACACACATATAGATAGGGACATGCAGAGGCACATAAGGAATGCATGGAAGGGAGGAGTCAGTCCCAATATAGCATCACGCAATTATAACATGTGGATCGCTCCTCTTATTTGCTTGAGTTAAGTATTGCCTCATGATGTAAAGACTATGTTTTCAAGAATTAGTTTAAGCATCAATATCCATGCTCTATTTATTTATTTATTACATCTAATGGTTTTAAATTTAGTGTGAACCAGGTCACTAATAGATGGTGTGAGCTGGCTAGGTTGGCTTCCAAACCAACTCAACACCACTCTTCATATTTTTAGATTAAATTACATTTAAACTATTTTCTATGTGAAATTGTTATAGTAGGATTTAATTACCTTCAATCTCTTTCCTCCTCCAAACTAATGTTATTTAATTTGTTGTAATCTTTTCCTTTTGACTGCAAGATTGATTTGGTTTCTGCATTAGAAATTGTTCTTGCACCTGAAATATTTATTTATATCAAATAAGGATTGTGTCCCTTCAAAACATATGAATTCACAGGATTGGCTTATGCATTAACACTCTACCTTTATGAGTTGTAATGTGCAACTTGAAACCATTGAATTGATTTAGATCCATTTAGTTTATATTCCAGAACATGAGATCAACTTGAGTGTCCACGGTTTCAAGATATTAATGCATTCATTCAATCTATGCTTACAAGAAATCATATGTTACTCAGAAGCAAAGATCACATATATATTTCTGTCATGATTCTTGCAGAGCCAACATTTATGAAAATGAAATTGCCTCATGTTTAAAAATGATAATGTTTATTTTCCATTGTAGTTTTGGGCAAGTTTACAAGAGTTATTTCTAGGGACAAGGAAGGTGAGAGAATCTATATTGAATCCATTTATTTCATAAGTTTTACATAGTAAATATTACCAATGCATTCAGGTTAATTTTACAAAGAGGTAGATGCAGTAGAATTAGTGCAGGCATAATGGTTTTTGAATTTCTCTTGAATTTATTCCAGCATTTACAGTATTTTTTATATTGTGCCAACATGCTTGGTTTCTAGTTCTGATTTCCCTTCTATTTTCTCTTACTTAGAATTTCCTTTCCCATTGTTAAATAGTACAGTATTTCCTTTTATTTCCCGCATGCTTTTCATTGCATGGATTGATGTTTTCTCAATTTCCCTTTTAAGTGCAGGATTTCATTTATTGCGCAAGTTGGATTAGAATTTGTTTTGCAGGTTACCATGGAATCTCTCTGGCATTTCCAGTGCTGCATCTCCAAGTTCTCGAACTTTCTGGATTGACAAATTAAATTTTGGTACATTTATAAGCCTTATACTGCTCGCAACACAGACATGTGCTTGGATAGCTTCTTTGAGACCACTGATGAAACACTCCAAGTAGAATTCATCTCATAGACCTTCTATTCTGAAGGCCAATGTGTCAAAGGCTACAATGTAGTCATTATTGTGCCTTTCTATCAGAGCTTAGTGAGACGAACCAAAAAATTAGATTCTCTGTCAAAGCAGTCACAAAGGGCTTTTGAGAACATGTGCCATGTTATGTTCCCAGGATAACATTTCTAATTCCACTAACACCATTGCCATCTTTCTTGGTCCAAGTAAAGGGCTCCCACATGTAGTCTAGTTTGATCATCATGGATATCATTCAGGGTGAAATATTTTTCCATTTGTGCTACCCATACTGCTGGGTTAGAGCCATCAACTTTATACATGTCCAGCTTGGGTGGCCGAGGGTGGGCATGTTGGTGATTTTCATGGAAGTGAATATGATGGCTAGATTCTCCTTCGAGGCATTCATCAATGCTATGCACCTCCTAATGATACCCTGTCATGTTGTTGATGACTTGTTCAAGCATTTCTTAAATGTCGTCCAATTGTTCCTTGAACAAATCCAACCTCGTTTCAAGGTGCTCGATCTTCTCATTGGCCATGACTTGAGCTCTAGTTTCTACCATGCACAGATCCCAGTCCCTTGAAGTCACTTCGAAAAAAATTTGGGACCGCCCGAAAATTGAGGCTAACCAGTAAATCGTACCACTACGATCAGCTCGTCGTACAGAATATTATGGGAGTTTTACTCCCTACAGATCAATACTGCAGTGGCAAAATTCCAAAAAATGTGATCCTACCCAATGTCCTACGAAAATTGGGCCCAGACTATAGCAGCAACAAGCCTCACTATGGAGAGATTTAGATTTTCCTGTGAAACCCCAAGTGCTGAATCTAAGTTGTACTACGGCGGAAGAACCCCAACTTGTGGATCTGATTTGTGCAGCAGCGATAGAACCCCAACTACTAGATCTGAATTGTACTATGGCAGTAGAACCCCAACTAGTGGATCTGATTGGTGCGGTGGTGACAGAACTCCAACTACTAGATCTGAATTGTACTGTGGCGATAGAACCCCAACTGGTGGATTTGATCTGGCTAATAAGATAATGGGCGATATTTAGAGATCTGAGGGAACTATGGTCACAAAGGAGTGTAAGGTGCTACATATCTCAATATACATAAGGGTCCAACAATAATACTTGACCCAATCTTTTAGGGCACTAACTAAGGAGGATGCCTTGTACCCTTAGTCGTACTACCCGACTAACCTGTCGTACGCACGACTAATCTCCCCAAGTGTTGTTCCCAATGTATTGTAGTATCAAGACGGCCGATGACTTATCTAAGGCGAGGTTTCAAGTGAGCCTAGGGGGCTTCCGATATACCAAGAGGGTACATGGAAGTGAAGTTTGTGCACCGTTTTGTCTAATGTGCTGCTACTTCAGGGGTTACAAGGGAGTCCAACAAGTGTGACCACCTCTTGTATTTCTTGCGTGCATGCCTCCCCAAATCTACAAGTTTATGCACTCAACGACAAATCCTATGGTTTAAAGACGTCGGAACACGTCTCTAGCCCAAAAAAATTCTGCAAAAATGGAGGTACCATCGGCCCTAGAAAGTGCCCTGATACCACTTGTTATGCCTTTAACCTATGAGAAATTCCAGAATACCAAATATGTGAAGAAATACAACCCAGAACACAGAATAAAATGAGAAAAACAACAAGTATTTTATTATTCAGAGATAAAAGTAATGTTCACTTGCCTCTTCGAGGGGGCAACCTCCAACACAGCAGAGCTCGTTTACAAAATAAGACTCGATGATGTTCTCCTTATAACTACGACTAGTTATAGCAAAATTACCTTCAACAACCTAATGACTAGTGGTCCTTTTCATAACATGGGTTAACCACTTTATTTATTAATTATGGCCCATTTGCAACTACTGTGGTCCCTTTCTTAAATGCGAGTCAACCACTTACAATTATTAATATGGGCTTTATTGAATCTTTAACTAACTATGACTATGACATGACCCTATTCAATTTATTACATATATAAAGGGGTTAGGGTTGGACCTTAACACATAGCGAAGGTTCCAGTATCTCTCGAAGCAATATTGGGGGATGACATAACCAGGTTTCTGCATCCAAAGGCATGTGTGATAGGTTTCTACAGTCCTTATGGCTAAGATCTACCTTCACGCACCTTTAATCCTTCCGAACAGATAATTACTATAAATGCACTTAACCAAATTCTAGATCTTTACGAAGGTTTATATTCATTCCTAACATGCATAAATAATACATATCTATTTTTTTTTGCGGAGAAAAGTGCGTAGGGGTTTTCCCTACGCACTCTGCTGCAGGGGCCCGTGCACTCATCCTATGGACTTACCAAGGTCTCTCTGCACTCATCTGCAAGAGCCTTCCCCTTTCACCTAAGTACAGGAAACAAACCTTTTCTGCCTTAGCTTACTTGCCCTTACGATGATTCTTCTTCATTAGATACCCCTTAGACTTGCTATGACTCGTTTGTATATATCATTTTTCTTACAATACCATTGTCCACGAACCATGGGTGGGTCTCAAAACTCTTTATCACTTACCCACCTAAGGTACTAAATACCCTTTTACTCGTACTAGCTTTGTGCTCTGCTTCCACATTGTGCAAATGATTTACATGCTTACAAAATAAGATTACAAAATTTAACCGAAATTTGATTCAATTTGACCCAAGGGACCCTATCCCAACAGGCCCCAACATAAATTGGTTGACTCGCCCTTAAGTCACTCAACTGGCTCAACAATATTGTCTTGGAGTTTGTCGAACTCCATCTTCAGCACTTAGAAATCAGCAGTACCTTGCACCGTGACCTGGTGTACTTATTTGACTAGCTTCTCTGTAGTAGGGCCTTCCACTACGAGGCCCATCGTCCTTTGTGTCTCCTAGATGTTCTTCAATTTTTCTTGAATTGATAGAGTGAGTCATCATGCTTCCTCTGTCCATGGTTGTGTTCCGACCCCAAATATGGCCTATTTTTATTGCAGTTCTTCAATCGATGTATGTAGCTATTATCCTTCTTGTAACTAAGTGAAGCGTTGGACTGGTGCCAAAGTACATGTGGTCGACTTGATTTTGTCGAACTGCTGCTGTACCTGACGAAGAAGGAGACAAAGAAGAAGAAACAACTGAGGTTGAATTTAAAAATGAATTAATCAGGGTTATTAAAGAGCTCAAGGCTGAGAAGAAGCACATCAACACTCTTGAAGATGAATTAAAGACAAAAAGGGAACATATCCTAAATCTTAAAATCAAGGTTGAAGAATACAAATGAATTGAAGAACCACTCAAGAAATAATTAAAGGAAAGCAACAAGGAAAGAGAAGCATTGGAATTTGAAATCATTTCTTTATGAAAGGAAGTAAAAACTAGAAAAAAAATCTTCAAAATTATACCAACAGCTCAAAGACTTTGGATGAAGTCTTTAGCAACCAATGATCATGCAGTGACAATATTGGTCTTGGTTACAAAGAAAAATCTAAAAGGAGTCAAGTCCTTCTATGACAACTAAAGAATCTGGATATGCAAAATCTACCAAGCAGGTAGATCTTCGAGCTACATCAAGAGATCAAGAGTCACAGGAAGAAGCTTGGAAGACAATTCCTTGAAGAATATTTTATCCTAAGTATCAACCTATCCTTTATGGTCAGTGTTATTCATGTGGAAAGTTTGGAAATAGAGATGCAGAGTGTCACATGTATGTTTGGAATGAATATAATTCCAGGAGATCTCTCAGAAATGAATATTCTAGAACTGATCAGAATATCAACAGACATGATCATTTGAGAGATGATGTTGAATGTTACAAATTTAACAATTTTAGACACCTGGCAAAAGATTGCAAACTTGGAATCTCTTCAAAGGAATTCTCGCAAAATCAGAATGAACAAGTATGGAAAAGGAATATTGAAAGGTGTGCTCTTGCTCTCAAGGCTCAAAGCAACATAAACATATGGTATGTTGACAGTGGTTGCTCAATGCATGTGACTGGAGATAGAAATAAGTTCATATCCTTGAAAGAAAATAAGGATGGAACAATGTCTTTTGGAAATGATGTGTCTTCAAACGTCATAGGAGCAGGTATGGTTACTCTTGGAAGAAAGGATGCATTAGCAAAGGATGTGTTGCTGGTTGAAAATATGAATCATGATTTTCTCATTGTTGGACAAATGTTAAATCAAGGACACACAATGTTATTCAACTCAAAGAAATGTGAAATCAGAAAAGGAAATTTTGGTAAAATTTTCGCTACAATAAGCAAAGCTCCAAACAACATATGTATTTTGGATGAAACACCTAAAGGGTGTTTCTTGGCAAAAGAATACGAGAGCTGGTTATGGCACAAACAAATGGGACATTCAACAATTTGGTCAACATCAACGAAAAGGAAGCAGTTAGAAAAATTCCAAAAGTATCAAAACCTACCAATACGATATGTGAATCTTGTCGGCATGGTAAACAGACAAAAGTCGAGTTCAAGAGAAAGGAACATTTTGTGTCACGTCCATTGGAATTAATACATAGATGATTACACCAAAATGACAGTCGTTAATTTCCTGAAGAAAAATTTTGTGGCATTTGAATGTTTCAAAATATATAAGGAATTGGTCAAAAATGAAAGCGATTTGAAGATCAAATGTATAATATCAAGTAATGACAGAGAATTCATATCCAAAGAATTTCAACAATACCATTACGGACATGGAATAAAAAGACAATTCTCAATAGTGAGAACACCACAACAGAATGGAGTAGTTGAAAGAAAAAACATAACCGTACAGGAAATGGCTAGAACCATGTTAAAAGACTTAAATTTAGATGATAAATTCTGGGTCAAGAAATTGATACTATCATATTCATTATAAATAGATGCCTACTCAGGAACAATTGTAACATGACTTTGTATGAACTATGGAAAGGAAGACCAGCTAACATTAGATACTTCAAAATATTTTGAAGTAAATTCCATATCAAAAGAGAAGACCAGAAATTGGGCAAGTTTGATTCCCGTGTTCATGAAGGTATTTTCATTGGTTATTTTCACAAAAGAAAGGCTTATAGATGCTATAATCTAAGGCAAAAACAAATAGTTGAAAGTATAAACGTTACTTTTGATGAAGACTGTGAGATCATCTCTTCAAGAAAATCTAAGGGGCTTGAGGTAGAATCTATGAAGGATGGAGAAGAAGCTCCAGAACAAGACCAATCAAATAAGGAAACACCAATCAACCAAGAAAAAATAAAAAATGATCAACAAGATGTACAATAATTTTATCTAAAAGTATCAAAAGAATCATCTGTCAAATCAGATCATCATCAACATAAATGAAGGAATTGGAAACAGAAGAAGTTGACAACTTCGTTCATCACAGCAAGCACATCTTCCCCTTTTAGCGACTTTTGAGCCAAGAAATTTTGAGGGAGCTAGTCAAAATGAACACTAGGTAACAGCTATGAATGAAGAACTAGATCAAATTGAGAAGTACAACACTTGGGAATTGGTTCCATGAACAAAGGGTAAAAATGTTATTGGAACTAAATGGGTCTTCAGAAACAAATTGAATGAGGATGGACAGGTTACCAAGAATAAATCAAAATTAGTCTGCAAAGGATATGCACAAGTTGAAGGAATCGATTTTGAAGAAACATTTTCTCTCGTTGCCAGAATGGAAGCTATCAGGATGTTTATGCATGCTCGAGAAAAATAAAGGTCTACCAAATGAATGTTAATTCAGCCTTTCTAAATGGCGAATTTGAAGAAGAAGTTTACATCTAACAACCCGAAGGTTTTCTTCTCACTGACAAAGAAAACTACATTTGCATATTAAAGGAGGCATTATATGGTCTTAAGCAAGTTCCTAGGGCTTCGTATGCTTGGCTTGATAGGCATCTACATCAGCAAGGATTCAAGAAAGGAAGCTCTCACAACAATCTCTATGTGAAAGTGGATCAAGATAACCTAACGATTATCGAGGTATATGTGAATGATATAATCTTTGGAAGAAATGATGACAAATTAAGTAAAGACTGTGCCATAAAAATCAAAGTGATTTTGAAATTTCTATGCTTGGTGATCTGACATAATTTTTGGGGCTTCAAATTTTTCAGTAGGATAAATGAATATTCATATATCAAACCAAGTACATCAAGGAGATTCTCAAAAATTTCCAGATGGAAGATTGCAAGCTAGTCCTTACCCCCATGATAACAAGTTGCAAGTTAGTCTTAGAATATTCATCAAAGGATGTGGACCAAAGGTTGTATAGATCCATGATTGGTAGTATCCTATATGTGAAAACCTGTTGGCCTGATGTGATGCAGGTGGTTAGACAAATAGCAAGATTCCAAGCAACACCAAAAGAATCTCATATTATTGTCATCAAAATAATTCTTCGATATCTTAAGGGAACAATGGAAAATGGTGTATGGTATCCCAAAGGAAATGATCTAGTTATCCAAGCGCATACATATGAAAATTGGGCAGGAAGTGTTGGTGATCGTAAGAGTATGAGTGGAGCAACATTCTATCTAGGTGGTTATCTTGTTTCTTGGTTAAGTAAAAAGTAGTCTTAAATCTCGTTATCCACAATAGAAGTAGAATATATCACGGCAACAACTTGTTGTACACAAGTTCTCTGGATGAAGAAAACTTTGCAAGATCTTCAAGTCAAGTTTGATGAGCCTATTCCCATGTTTTACGATAACACTAGCGCCTTCAATATCTCTAAGAATCCTGTGATGCATTCCAAAATGAAACAAATTTTGATTTGATATCATTTCGTTAGAGAGTAGGCCGTCGAAAAGAATATCAAGCTTGAATATGTTGGCACAAAGGAACAAATTTTTGATATCTTTACCAAACCATTACCTCGTGAAGCATTTGAGTATCTTCACCAAAAGCTTGGGATTCTCCCAAGTTTTAATTAGACTCTTTCTCTTATCTACTTGAGTAGAAAGAGGGAGTTGAGATGTGTACAAGTCCGCAAGATTTCTTTTTTTCAGGGGGAGTTGCCCTTTGCCATTGATCACAAAGGGGAAGAGAAGGTAGTAGGAAGAGGTGTCATTATTGCAGGGGGAGTACTTTTGTTTCCATCAATGCTAAAGTGGGAGATTTTTTATGAGTGGTTTTCATTGATGCGAACCCAAGGAGCACCAGGGGCTACCCATATCTTGCATGGACATTTTCACTTGAAAATTTACTCTATTCTAAGTCAAAGATCTTCTAGATGGATTCCACTCGTCAATATGTTTCCGTTGATAAATAGTACGCCACATAATTCTTCACGATTTGAGAGATATTCGTGTTTGAAGTTAGTAACCCTAGTTAGTGGGATAAAACCCTATGGGGTTATGGCATGGCACTCATAATTGGTTGGGTCATTGAATAGTAAATAATTAATAAATTAAAAAAAATTCCTAAAATCCCTCCAATGTTCACTTGTTGAGGACCCTCTCAACTCAATAGTTTCATATAAATAGTGACCCTTATATCCTCCTCTAGTAGGGATTTTGTGGCTGCAAAGAGGTTGTCATGGAATTTTCGCTATAACTTTTTTTTGTGAAGCTTCTAGAGCTTAAATTAAAACTCAATTGAGTTGGAATATTGTTGAACCTCATGACCGAATTTCAGATCTTGTTTCACTATATTTGTGGAGATATGATCTGAGCAAGTTAGGGTTTTTGCATGCTCCTAAATTCCATGTCAAACAGGTGACGTTGGGAAAATCATCATAACTTTCTCTCTAAGCATTAGATTCCACTTTTGCAACTAGTGAAAGAAAGAGGACAGAATTTAGTTTGATGGATATCATTTTCAGGGCTAAAGGTCACAAAAATGGCATGTGGCACTTTTTACAAGTTCACTCTACTAAACTAGGCTATAATGAGGTCATCGTGGGAGATTTGACATAACTCTGTCTTGAAGAATCCAATATTGATCAAAACTATGGGGTTGGAAAGAGAACTCATAGGGATATCGTAGGCCGAAATTTTAGACTTTGGAGATCTGAAATTACATAGATACAATAGATTCAATATCGAGCTCCTAAAAGGCAAGAAAAAGCATGCATTCAAGGATCATTGCAGTAAGGACCACACATCAACAATCAAGGGTAGGTCTCCTACATCAAGGTATGTATGATTAATGTTTACATTTTAGTTTTGAGTATCATCTCTGACATATATTTTTGCAGGACAAAGTAAGTATATATAATGTCTTGATTACATCTATATGTCTCCATATGTCACAATTAGTTTTTCGGATGTCCTATTGTTGATACTACACATTTTATGCTACATATTCTTGATGCTACCTGAGTTTGCTAAATCTATATGATGTTGTAAGTTCATGTTACTTGTCATATATGGTAGAATGGTCTCTGTTGTTGTACTTAGAACTTGGTCCATCACAAGTCTAGGGTCTGTCATCAGTTTTATTGTATATATCTTTAGGTCATCTTTGGATATAGTCTTGCATAGAGACAATACCTATATCAAGAGTGGGAGTCTTTGTCTACTGCTACAGCAAGTAAACAAAAAAAGTGACAAGCACACTTTAGGTACACATTGTAATTTTAATTTGTATTTATTCATTATTATGTAGTTACATGTGTTTTGCAGGAAGAAGTAAGTTGAAGGTTTTTTTGTTTTGTTTTGGGTTTGGTTTCACCAGGAATTTTTTTCATAGACTCAAGCACATAATCAAGAAAGCATTCAAGAGTTGAAGTATCAAATCAAAGGAATCATTATAGTGATACATCCTTTGAAGACATGAAAATCATCTGCATATTGTGAAGAAGTATGAAGGCCAAGAGTCAACGGTACATCCTTTGAAGACATGACAACCATCTACCTATTATGAAGAAGTATCAAGGCCAAGAGTCATTTGTAAAAGAGCCATCATTGTAAAGTTTTAAAAGATTCATTTATAAAAGAGTCATCATTGTAAAGATTGTAAAAGAGTCATTTTGCCTAGAGTAGAAGAGGCAGTGTTGGGAGGTATAGGAGTCACTATTGGGATGATGTCATCGTTGGGTTGTAGGTCATAGAGTGATTGGGTATTTGGTCAAGTCAATGAAAACCATTGTACATCTTATTGTATCGTGGGTTTTTGTCCCTGGTTTTGGAATCCACAGTATTGTCTTATTTCAGTCATTATAGGGTGGCAAGGAGGTGCTAGGTAGGTGTATGAAGTCGCCTACATGTTGAGGCCTATTAACACTTCAGGGTGGTAGGATGGTGCTAGGGCGAGTTATGGCTCGCTAGGGTGTTGGGGCGTCCATTCAGTTGATTACTGAAGAAACCAGGGCGTTGGGGCGTCCTTCCAATGGGAGTTGGAGAAGAAAACTTTTCTAGAATTCTAAGAATTTGTTTCTTTCATTTCAGTTGGGGCTAAAGATTAAAGAATTTATTATAGAAATGTTCGGTGGTTTTTGACCCAGAGGGGGTTTTCCACCTAAAATTCTTGTGCCTACTGTGTTCTTTTATTTACTGTTATTGCTGCAAAAACATTAATAATAATTAAATATTAACTAATGCTCTGAAAATATTTAAAAGTGATAATTGCTAAGGAATATTGATTTACCCCCCCCTCAGTATTTCTAACAACATGGACCTTTGACGTAGCCCTTTTGGCAACAAATTTATGGAGGTTATTTTGTGAGCAAGGGCTCTCATAGAGCATAATGAAAGAAAAATACTCTCTTCATTGGAGACTCAAGGAATGGATTGTTGAGGGGGCACCTTTAGCTGGACGGCATTCCATGATTTGGGGTAGTATTAGAGTTTCCATTTTGTGGCTAGGTAGTAGCCTTCGATGGGTTATCGAAAATGGATAAATGATCCACATTGGTTTTGATGCCATCAAGGTTTTTGAGTGGATTCCACTCCCTTCCAATACAAATAATCAACTATCTCTCCTATATGGGGATGAACACCCTTATTAGCTTGTGGGAGAGGTATAAACCTGTGTGTGTTGCTCGGAACTGGCCACATGTATGGAAAATTGGTTTATAGGAGGATATTATAGCTGAGTAGGAACATTACTGCAGTAGTCTATGCATGGTCAGTATCAAGTTATCATTGAGTTTGGATAATCTAGTGTAGGGGGGCAAATAGTCAATGGAAGAATTCGTGTCAAGGAAGCTTACGACCAGATCACTTCGACCTCTCTTCCATTCCCATTCACGAAATCCACCTTGCTCATTTGGAAATGGGATGCTCCCTTGAATCTCAAATGATTCTCTTGGCTCGCCATCCATAATATAGTCTTGAACTAGAAAAATCTTCTCAAGAGAGTATTTTCTTTCCCTAGATGGTGCCCTCTTTGCATGTTGGATTCAGAGAATGCCCCACTCCTACTATTGTGTCATCCCTTTCCCTCTGAAATATGGGTGGAGTTATCAATTCGCTTGGGAATCTGTGTTGTTAGTAATGTACCCTTAGTTCATGATTGCATGCTCCTTTGGAACTTCATAATGAAGGCCTACACGATTGTCCCTCTCTATGTTCTATGGGGCATCTCAAGGGCCCGTAATGCCTTTATTTTCAAAGGAAAAGCTCTGGAAATCAAATGAGGTGTTATAGGGATAGTGGCATTCTTCCAAGATATTGTCCCTTGGAAACCAAAAATACCTCGTTGATCTATCTCTTATTCTTATGTGGAGGGAATTTATATTCTCATAGAACGAGTTCAAAAAGAAACTATTTTATATACTGATTATTTAACTTAAGTAATATAAAGAATAAAATAGTTTCTTTTTGAACTCGTTCTATGAGAATATATATTTATTGGTTTATTATAATTCAACTTTTTAACAATTAAATAAATAATTTTCTTAATAAAATAAACAATTAATATAATTAAAATTTAGATGTTTAAAGATTTTTCTTAGATTTATTTATTTTAATATTGATATTTATACAAACATTTATAATAAAAAGTAAAAGAAATATGGAATTTTTAATACCTTTTATATAAATTCATAGTTCCCATTTACTTTTAAATAGTGTAACTAACCAATAATTTAATAATTATTGAAATCCTTAACTTTATTTAAAATATTTTACCCCTCTTCCCTAAGTTTGGTCAAACTAGCCGTTTGGTCAAACTAGCCGTTTCTTAGTCTAATATAGCAGTTTGTTAAGTCAATATAGCCGTTGCCTAGTCAAAAATTATAGCCGTTGGATGTTCTGCTCTGTCTATTTAACATGCAATCTAGATCTAATTCTTCAACTTGTCCTGACGATGAACCACAGTGATTGGTTCAAAATGCGTTGAAAAATGAAATATCATGTGATTTACCTCGAAAAAAAATATCTCTTAAACATAGAAACTTTTAAACCATAATTACTTTGTTTGCAGGGAGACATATAACATTTCAAAAACGTGTCAATTCAACTAAACCATAATTAATTTTAGATATTAATAAATATATTTTTATTATAATAATATATTTTAAAAATTAATTTTAGATATTAATAAATATATTTTTATTATAATAATATATTTTAAAAATTATATATTTTAAATTAATGTAGATAATATTTTTATATAATAATTTTTAAATTTATTTATAATAAAAATTAAAAACAATTATGTATAACTATATTTTTAAAATAAAATTATTTTATTCTAATATATTTTTAATATAAAAAAAATTGTTTATCAATTCAACTAAACCATAATTAATTTTAGATATTAATAAATATATTTTTATTATAATAATATATTTAAAAAATTATATATTTTAAATTAATGTAGATAATATTTTTATATAATAATTTTCAAATTTATTTAATAAAAATTAAAATCAATTATGTATAACTATATTTTTAAAATAAATTCATTTTATTCTAATATATTTTTAATATGAAAACAAATTGTTTATTACTTTTTTATATAAAAAACAAATGAATAAAATGAAATTGAAAAAAATAATGAATAAAATGAAATTGAAAAAAATAGTAAATATTATAATTATAATGAAAGTACAAAATAAAATTAAAAAAATAATAATAATAATAGAAATTTATAAACATTATAGCTATTTACTATAGATATTCTTTAAAATTTAAGTCAACCTACATTTTTATAAAAAGAAATTAACTACTGAAGTTTCCACATTTTTGTTTTTAGATGAAAAAATTCTATGGTGTTTCCATATTCTCTTAATATAAAAAAATTCTCACATTAAAAATAATTTCTCACTTTTCTCAGTTAGAGAAGCATTTTTCACTTCTCATCTCTGCAATGTAGAAAAACATGGTGGAGAAAGATACATGTCACACCCCTGGGTAAAAGTTGTAACTCTTTGTAAATGGTTTTTTTGTATGTTTTAACCCTGTACAGAAATTACCTGCATGCGAATTCTAAAACACATAAAATAAACAATAGGAGAGCATAACACATATACATAGTGATTCTCCCATGGATCCCAAAACTAGGACTACCAGCTTGATAAAACACATATACACAGAGATTTTCCCCTAGATCCCAAAACCGGGACTACCAGCTTGATTTTTCATTATGTTCCTTTCAATGTTATAATACATATTTATACATGTCGAAGCATCCAATACCATGGACTGAAAACCATCGCATCCAAAACCCTTGACCGAAAACCATCGCATCCAAAAACATGTGCAAAAATCATGCACAAAACCATAGGTGGGTCCGCTAAACCTAACATAGGTTCCAAAACCAAAATTTTAGAGTGGGGTTACCTGCACCCCTCAAACCCCCTGTGACCCCCCTGCTACGTTATCGGTGCAATGAAGGGGTGATTCCATCCCCCCTCTAACCCCCTGGTTAACTACGTGGGCTAGTCGTGGAAAGAATATAACACAATCCAACATTCTCTCACTTTTTGTTTTCTTTCCATAGGGGGCCACAAGAGAGCTTAGTCATTTATCCATCCCTGCAACTCCCATTGTTTCTCTACAACAAGAGAACTTCTTAGAGCTCACAGATTTTGTCAATGCATCTGCAGTATTCTTCAAAGTGTCCACCTTTACCAGCAACACCTTTTTCTCTTCTATCATATTCCTCACAAAGTGATACTAAACATCAATGTGCTTTGTCTTTGAATGATATGCAGGGTTATTTGCCAAGAAAATTATACTTTGGTTGTCACAATCTATCCTTATAACTTCCTGTACTAACCCCATACTTGAACACAATCTCTGCAACCAAACTGCTTCCTTGCTTGCATGAGTGGCTGCCATGTATTTTGCCTCTGTAGTTGATGGTGCCACTATAGATTGTTTCTTACTCATCCAACTGACTGCACCTAAAATAAGTTAAACACATACCCACTTGTAGATATTCCTTGATCCAGATCTCCAGCCCAGTCTACATCAATAAATCCACGAATATCCAACACTATCCAATCCTGGTTTTCCTTGGTAGCACAAACCATAATCACTAGTGCCATGCAAGCACTTGAAAACCCGCATCACTGTTATCCAATGCTCCTTTCCTGGTTTTGACATAAACATGCTTAATACTCCCATTGCATGTGCAATGTCTGGTCTAGTACAAACCATTTCATACATCAGGCTACTAACTGCACTTGCATATGGAACATGGGACATGTCCTCTTCCTCTTCTTGTGTCTTGGGACACTGTTCAGCAAATAACTTTACACCTACAGGAATAGGAACCTTCAATGGTTTACTATCCTGCATATTAAATCTCTGCAATATTGTCTTGACATACTTCCTCTGGTTTAACGAGAGCTTGCTCTTTGCCCAGGCTCTTTTAATTTCCATGCCCAAAATATAGTTTGCATCACCAAGATCTTTCATGTCGAATTTGGAGGACAATTGGCTCTTCAAATCCGGGATAATTTCTTTTTCATTTCCAACCAGCAACATATCACTCACATACAAGACCAAATAAATAACACGGTCACCAATTAATTTAAAATACACAGAGTGATCTTCTTTGCTTCTGGTGAAGCCAATTCCCCATATAAATGTATCAAATTTCTGATACCACATCCTTGGTGACTGTTTTAACCCATACAGAGACTTCTTTAACTTGCATACCAATTCTTTCTTACCCTTCGCGGCAAAGCCTTCAAGTTGCTTCATGTAGATTTCCTCTTCCAAATCCCCGTGAATAAATGATCTCTTCACATCCATCTGTTCTACCTCAAAATCAAAAGTAGCAGCAACAGATAAAAGTAATCTAATAGAAGTTACCTTGGCAACAGGAGAAAAAATATCACCAAAATCAATTCCCGACACCTGGGAATAACCTTTTTGCTACCAACCGAGCTATGTATTTCTCCACCTTTCCTTTTTCATTTGTCTTCTTCTTGAACACCCATTTGCTGCCAATGGGTTTCCTTCCAGCTAGCAACTCTACCAGATCCCAAGCCTCTTTGTGCAAAGATGCCATTTCATCAACCATGGCCTCTTTCCAGAGTTTTCCATCCTCTGAATCTACTCCTTCCTTCACATTTATGGGATCATCATCAGTAATAGATAAAGAAAAATTTAAACAGAAAGCAGATGGACTATACCTTTCTGGATGCCTTCTTTCTCGAACTCATATTTTCACACCTAGAGTTTGTGGCTTTTCATCTTATGATTCCTCCTTTGCTGTAGAGTCTGATTCTTCCTCCTTTAGCTCAAACTCTATCTTCTCAGGTTCCTCTGGTTGGACTTCATGTTTAATAACATCTTTCACCTCTCTGAACACCACATCTTGTCTGTACACAACCTTCTTTGTTAATGGGTTCCAAAGCTTATAACCCTTTAAGCCATCCCTATACCTAATAAAGATGCACTTGTCAGATTTACTATCCAACTTGGTTCAGTTTCTACTTTGGAACATGTACATATGCATCACATCCAAATACCCTCAGATGTGAAAGAAAGGGTTTCTTACCAGTCCATACCTCTTATGGAGTTTTATCCTCCAATGCTGATGAAGGTGATCTGTTTACCAAGTAACATGTTTTCTCCACCGCCTCTGCCTAGAATTCCTTTCCTAACCCAGCACCACTGAGCATGCTTCTTGCCCTTTCCATCAACGTCTTGTTCATTCTTTCTGCAACTCCATTTTGTTGAGGTGTTTATGGAGTAGTCTTCTATCGTGCTATACCACACTTCTTACAGAATTCTTCAAATTCCTTACTGCAAAACTCTCCACCATTATCTATCCTCAACACCTTTATCTTCTTCTTTATCTCGTTTTCCACCAAAGCCTTGAATTCTTTAAACCTGTCAAAGACTTTAGATTTCTTCTTAATGAAATATATCCATGTATTCCTTGAGAAATCATCTATAAATGATACATAGTACACAGACTTACCCAGTGATGGAACCTTCACAGGTCCAAATGCATCACTATGCAAAGCTCTAATATATGTTTCACCCTCTTACCACCAGAGGGGAAACTCACTCGATTCTGCTTCCCATATACACAATTTTCACATAAATCAAAATCCAAAGAGCTATTACTCATACCTTCTACCATACCTTTACCATGAAGTATTCAAAGGCCCTTCCCTCCAATATGTCCAAGCCTTTGATGCCATAGCATGGTCTTCTCTCCAAATACCAATAGATTTTCTCCTCCACTTTCAGGAACCACAGAACTGTTGCACCCATCAAAAACCATGCTACCTTGCAGCTTGTATAGAGTTCCAATCTGAACTCCTCACATCAATACCATTGCTCCCTAAACCATCTTGCAGGTATCCTTCTCGAACACTATTTTTACGCCTGCATCATCCAACTTGCTTACAAAAATCAAATTTCTGGCCAATACAGGAATATGCAGAACACCCAGAAGTGTTCTAACCCTTCCACCTTGCAACTTCAACTTTACTTTTCCATGACCAACGATTCTAGCCTTCCTATCATCCCCTAAGAAGACATCACCACCATTGTATTTCTCATACTCACAGAACCACTCTCTATGGGAGTGAAGTGAAAGGATGCACCTAATTCAATCAACCATGCCTCATGATCTACATGTGTACTTGAAGAAGCCAAGTACACATCCCCACCTTCATCTGAGGTGGTTTTTGCCTTTGCAAAAGGAGCATCATCAGATCCCTTTCCTTTATCAGGAGCTTTATATTTACAGTCCCTTTTGTAGTGCCCTTCCTTTCCGCATTTCCAGCACACCACCTTTACAAGTTTTCCTAGAGATTTAGATCTCCCTCTAGATTTAGATCTCCCACTCAATGACTTATTTTTGTTTTTGTTCTGGGACCGTCCTCATACAAACAAGGAATCACCATTTTGGCTCTCCATATTTTTTCGTCTCATATCCTCTGTCGGCAAGGATGAGACTATTTCATCAAACTGCAAGGCAATTACATTGCTACCTATTGCAATAACTAGACTATCCCACAAATCTGGTGGAGAACACAACAAACCGATGCACTTCTCTTCATCTGAAATTTTAATATCAACAGATACTAACTAACTTACCACGGTATTAAATGCATTCAGATGCTCTGTCATTGAGTCTCCATCTTTCATCCTCAGGTTATACAGCTTTTTCCACAGGAACAGTTTATTCACCAAAGACTTAGATTGGTACAAAGTTCCTAACTTGTCCCACAAAGCCTTCACCATAGCTTCCCCTGATACATTCAACAATACTAAATCTGAGACACATAATCATATTGTGCTCTTTGCCTTCCAATCCAACTTCTTCCATTCTTCATCGGACACTCCCGTTGGTTTAGTACTCGGATCTACCACGATCCACTGATCTTTATCCACCAATAGATCCTCCATCTTGATTTTCCACAACTCACTCTGACCATTAAATTTCTCGATCTCTATCTTTCCACTGGTTGCCATCTTCTTTCACCACCAGAATCGATCTCGCAGATCTTCCACTGAACAAGGTCTATGACAAGCCTGAGTGAAACCCCTCAGCAATAAAAGCGTCCCATTGAAGCCAAAACAACTCTGATACCAAATGTAGGTTTTAACCCTGTATAGAAATTACCTACATACGAATTCTAAAACACATAAAATAAACAATGTGAGAGCATAATACATAAAACACATATACACATATATTTTCCCCTGGATCCCAAAATTGGGACTAACAGCTTGATTTTTCATTATGTTCCTTTCAATGCTATAATACATATTTATACATGCCAAAGCAGTCAATACCATGGACCAAAAACCATTGCGTCCAAAACCATGGACCGAAAACCATCGTGTCCAAAAAGATGGGTGAAAATCATGCACAAAACCATAGGTGGGTCCGCCCAACCTAACATAGGTTCCAAAACCAAAATTTCCGAGGCCCTGCCCTGAACCCCATAGAATGGGGTTAACTGCACCCCTCAAAGCCCCTGTCACCCCCGGGCTACTCAATTGGCACAACGAAAGGGGGCTTCATCCCCCCTCTAACCCCCCGGTTAACTATGTGGGCTAGTCGTGGAAAGAATATAACACAACCCAACATTTTTTCTTACTGAAATGAAATGACTCGATAAAGCTTTGGGGGTGGTTAAATATAAATATTATTTTATGTAATTGAAATTATTTATTTTTAATAATATAAGATATGGACAACCATAAAATTTCGAGAAAAGTGCTAAAAGAGAGTTTCATTACCTAGAATGGCTAGCACATTTATTCCTCTCCCTAGATATAAATAATTTCAGTTGGGACAAGGGAGCGTGAGAGGGAAGAAAACCTGAGGTGATCTTGGAGACTTGGTACCTGGTGGGAGGAGGTCCAAGAGAGGAGTTAAAGCTTCAATCTTTGTAACCTAAGTAGGAGGTTTTTGCATGTTTACATGATATTGCCAATTGAGGTATCCTTGAGTCGGTGAGTGGCTAGTGAGATCCTTGAGGTGCACTGATGAGCCTGAGTTCTTGGGATAGACTAAAAAGGTCTTGATGCCTTGGAACAAACCTAAATGGGTCACTGTCATTTAACAATTTTGTGAGAAACTGGCTCGGGGGAGTCTTCTTTAGCATACACAAAACTCGTTGGTTGGGTGGAGTACTCTCTTTCTGAGAGATTTGTGGTTGGTGAGATAACTAAACAAAGATAAGTGCTCAACCTTTACTTGTGGTAATTATCTGTTTTGAAAGGTAGCAAACTTGGCTATATTGAAATTTGTTTCCTCTTGTATATGATTTTGTGTATATGGATGTGGTTGAGCTCTATTCTCTTAAAAATAATTCAAGACTAGTAAAGTGTGTTATATTAGACTAGGTTGGTTTAAAATTATCTCAAAAAATGTTGGTTATTTGCTAAGCAATATTATCCCAAATTGTATTAAGAATGAAAAAAGTGGTACAAACCATAGAAAAGGTTACGGTTAACTTGAGAATTTTTTGAGCATGAACTTGATGAAATAAGGTTAGTTATGGTTGACAAGTATAATTCGTCCTATGAAATAGTTTTTGTCTTATATAATTAGCGAATTATGTTCCCTATTGTGTATCACCGGTCTCGGAAGAATCGAGTCCTCCATAACATCAAAACTATCATAATACTGGGAAATTATATCCCTAAAGTAGTGAGCAAGGAACTGAGGATAAAACTATGAAATTTCAACAACTGAACTTAAATTATGAATAAACTCAAATATTAAAATAAATTCTCAATATAGTATAATATATAAGACTAGTTGGGAGTGCTTAAGTAACGGTGCAATCCTGCCTAACTGCCCATTTAGTCTGGGTCGATTCTAAATATTTCTACTTAGATTCAATTAAAAAAGCATTGAGTAACCTTGAGGAAAGTAGGGAACATAAAACTTAGTGATTAATTAATTACTGGCTAAGTTATGTGCATAACCCAAAAAACCAAAACCATAGCAACCAACAAGCATCTAATTCCATAGTGTTGGAATATAAATCAATTCACAGTCATAACTGAATCGAGAAAATTAAATATAATAACTGAATATCATAGGCTACATGCAATAAAGAGGGAAAACAATATTTTTGGGAAACATTGCAAAACAATGAATGCACAAATAAGTAAAATTAATAAGAACAAATTCCTTTTTAAATCGTTTTACTATTAAACAGAAACCATAAAATATTAGACATTGTATATCCAAGCAAAGCCAAAGCTATCGAAACCCTCAAGAGGGGTCAACCTGTCAATGAAGAATTAAGTAAAAAGGAACTTAAATAAAGAGACTGTCTTCATATAACTAAATTGAAGGTAGATTAAACATTGGAAACCAATGCCAAAGGGATTCTTGGATTGAGTACTTCATTGAAAACAAGTATGAAAACCACATTAAATAGGAAAAACGATTTATTATGTACCATAAGTGTTGTTGAAAAAAAAAGGAAATGATTGTAAGTACTTCCATACAATTATGAGGAAATTAAAAAAAATTACAAAATTATATCAAATATGTTCTATAAAAATAGGAAGTTGAAATATGAGGGAAGCCCTCTCGCGTAACCACCTATGAACAATCAACAGTAAGATCATGTGACGCAGTATGCACACCATATGACTATACCCACAAACATGACTCGATTGGAAGAAGGTCGTCGCTTATTCCTCCAAGGGATTAAATAACAAGGTACCAAAATCTTAACATGCAAAAAAAATTCTATTTTAGATCAAACTCTTCTTATCTGGCCGTAGGATCATCGCCAAGTGGTTCAAGGAGAGTGTGCACCTAGAGGGGTCTCTATGCATTTGAGATCCATCCAACCCATGTTAATACATATTATAAATTTTAATTCATAATGACAGTTTAGAATACCCAACGCAGTTGATAAACCTTAATTGAATAAAAATATATTAAGAAAGGTTTAATTATGTGAAGGTGTAGTTTTAATTCATAAATTAGTTAGTAAATGACATTTATTAACCTGGAGTCAAGTGGTTATATGTACAATATGGCCAATGATTCATAAATGGGATGTGCTCCAACAAATATCTACTTATAGATAGTACATAAATATAATGATATTTAAAGAATTATTAGCATTCGTGTTACCAATATTCTCGTGGCTAGTTATTTTACAATATAATCAAGGAATTATTTTTTGTCTAATATTAGTAAATTCTAGTTTTGATGTTATTATGTGTTACAAGTGGTATCAGAGCTAAAAGGTTCATCACTGCCACCTGATTAGGGGAAAGAGAAGCTTTCTGTGAAGGATGCATTGAAGTGATTTCATTAATGGAGTTAAAATATTCAAGTATCAATTATCAAAGTATTATTTAACTCACTAATGAGGCCACCCTTGTTTATAAATATTTACTTATTAAGTTCCTTGAAGAACAACCAAATGCTAGAAAAAATTGCAAATCTGAGCAATGAGGAAACATGTGCATCAATAAAATAAAAGATGAATGCAGATAGACTAAGTATAGTATAGACACGTAACACGTTTGAGAATAAATATGGGTGAGTACCTAGTAAACCCTGTTGCAACAGCTTAACTGAACAAAAGAACTATTGATTAGTGGATCTCAATAATAAAGGATCCTACCTTGTGAAAACATTTCACAGGGATCATGTAGTGCTTGACATATCTTAAAGGAATGTAGTTTAAAGGAAGTATTTTCAACCACATTGATAATAATAGAGGGCTTAGAATGCATGATTGAAGGGAAAAATAATTAAAGTAGATAATACTTTCTCACAAAAGCTAATGCCAACTTGTATGATTATAAAACTAATAGAAAAGGAAAGGTTCTTCGAGTACCATTAAGGAATTTATAGTACCAAGTACAATTGTGAATGACATATCCTAATTTCATGCCATATTTTTTTGTTGATAATATAGTATTAATAGAATAAGTTGTTGATAAGGCAATTAATACAATAATATCGCCTAAAGATGAGATCCTTTCCTACAATTACCCCCTTCCTTACTATTAGACAAATAATATCTACCGCATGGAAAAATTAAATACAAAGGGGTTATAGGCTCCCCACTTTTGTATTTCATCCTTATCCTTTCACCATCATTTCCCCAACTTGTATCTTGGCATTTGTGAATGCCAAAGATAGTTAATTCTAAATTTTTCAACCCTTTTTCTTCATGAAAA
This sequence comes from Pinus tabuliformis, assembly GCA_031772625.1. NCBI lineage: Eukaryota > Viridiplantae > Streptophyta > Pinopsida > Pinales > Pinaceae > Pinus > Pinus tabuliformis. The sequence goes on from CM062817.1 coordinate 279,905,810, forward strand.
GCAATTTCTAACATTTCCATCTTGTCCATGTTACTTACCCCTGCCCTATTTAATCTTGATCCTTACATTAACATTAATGGAATCTCTAGAGGAGGGTCAAACTATTTTCATTTTTAGTTAATGTTAATGGGTGAACAATTTCTATGATTTCCCCAGAGACATTGTCAATAAAATATCTCCATTTAAAACAAACAAAAATTGAACGTAACTTTGTATTTGTTAGTTCTACATTCTTGCAATAATTTGGGAACTCAGTAGCTAAAGCTATTAACCCACAGTAATTGAATGATCCATAATTTTTTCTCTGCAACCCACATACAAAGCTCGGAATCCATAATAGTTTAAGTACTAATCTTCGCCAGTATATAAATGCACTTATTATTGATCTGTCCAAAGTGAATTAAGAATTATGGTAGTTAATGATTGTCCATGAGATGACAATCTTACTGGTTGTTATGAATCAAGAATTCACTTCTCACAGAAGTCACTCTATTGGTTGTTTCAAACTAAGAGGCTTGGTTTCCAAGTAGCTATATAACATGTTAGTCTTGCTTCCACACAGAACACTACCCTGAAACCAGAACATAACATCAATAAGGTTGATGGGAGGCTTTAGATAGGAAAAAAATTTAGCCTTTCTTTTACAAATTACATGCAACTTGAAGTTTTATCCCTCTCCCTAAAATATTATACTCCATAAGGAAAAAAACACATGAAAAAAAAATATATTCTCAAAATTTTCTACCAATGTCTATAAATACAATTACAATTTAATGAACATTCATATTGTGTTTTGTTCAGTTTATTGTTCCTTTAAATACTTTTCTGGTATGAAGGTGAATTAATTAGGAAGGATCTAAAAGATAGACGCATTGAATACCTTGTTCAATCATTCTGTCACAAGGAAATTACAGTTAGAGGGAAATGACTCTGAATCTATGATTTTACTGTAGCTTCAACTACTTCAAGGTAGTGAGCTATTAATTTTGCATTTATGCATGTTTCTGTATAATATAGTTATTTGTTAAGAAAAAAAAAAGCATTTACATATTTTATCCTTGCTTGGTCCTTATAAAAAAAATTGCCTATGTCCAACCCTATAAGAAAATTACCACGTCGAAATGATAAGTTGGGTGACTGTTGCATCCACTAACAGACAAAATATTTCATGCCCTCCCATAACAAGCTATTTTGTAGCATGACATCCTTAAATTCATCGATGGTTTTTGATATCAGATGACGAGTGATTTGAAAAGAAAGACAAAAATAACTTTAAAAGGATGTATACGGGATGGAGGATAAAAAAAGGGTGGCAGGTGCCATCTTACTTTAGTAGTAGAATATTTTCAAAACTCCTATGAAAACTAAAATAATATTACTGAATACATTAAGTATTGACACCTTCAAATTTTATACATCGCTAAGAACATGAAAAATCATCTCAGTGTTAATATATTGTGATGGGATTTTCTAACAATGGACAACATCATCAATTTTAGTCCCTGTTATGGTCTCACAAAATGAAATTCTACTTATAAATGATATTATGGGAAATATGTGAAATAGCCCTTAATTATAAATGCAATCAAATTATAAAATCGTTATTTTGTTGGCTAAGTAAAAATAATTGAGGCCATTGTTGAAGAACGATGATAATGTTGCTAACTTTTATTGAGTGGAGGTTGCTAATTTTGTCAAGTGGTGAAGTATGTTGAGGACCTTGTGGAATATCTAATTAGCAATTGGTGATGTTTGTGATAACATTAAAATTACTACATATGTATACATATTTTCTAAGTAATAATTGATGGAAAGATGATGGTGAATGCAAGTTGAACATGTTGAAGTGCAATTTGAGCAGGTTGAATCAGATGAAATGTCCTTGATCAAAGAGCGATTAACCAGGTTAAGTGTAGTAGAAAAACTTATGCTGGAATGACTAACTGGGAAATGAAGATCATATGTAGGAAAGCATAATTTATCCCATTGGAGGCTAAGAAACACCTAGGAGAAGTGTTTCACTTGAGAGGGGGAAGATATGACACCCCTAGGTAAAAGTTGTAACTATTTTGCAAATGCTTTGTTTTACCAAAAATGACTCGCTAAAGTTGTGGGCCAGGTAAAGGCTTAGTGGGTGGTTAAACATAAATGTTATTTATGTAATTGAATTTATTTATTTTTAATAATATAAGATATGGACAACCATATAATTTTGGGAAAAGTGTTAAAAAAGAGTTCCATTTACCTAATAGATAAGAAAGTTATTCCTCTCCCTAGAGATAAATAATCTCAGTTGGGACAAGGGAGACAAGAGGGTGAGAGGGAAGAAAACCTAAGGAAAAATTGGAGATTTGGTACCTGGTGGGAGGAGGTCTAAGAGAGGAGTTAAAGCTTCAAGCTTTGGAACCTAAATAGGACATTGTTGCAGGTTAGCAGGATGTTGCCAGTTAAGGTATCCTTGATCTAGTCGGTGGCAGTGGGATCCTTGAGGCAAACTGATGAGTCTGAGTTCCTAGGTTAGACTAAAAAGTTCTTGATGCCTTGGAACAGACTTGACTGGGTCACTGTCATATAAGTTTTCTCACATAAACTAGCTTAGGGGGAGACCTGTTGTATAGACACAAAACTCATTGGTTGGGTGGAGCACTCTATTTCTGGAGATTTGTGGCTGGTTAAATAACTAAACAAAGATAAGTATTGAACTTTTACTTATGGTAATTATCTATTTTGAAAGGTAGAAAACTTGGCTGTATTGAAATATGTTTCTTCCTGTATATGATTTCTTGTATATGGATGTGCCTGAGCTCTATTCTCTTAAAAATAATTAAAGACTAGTAAAGTGGGTTCGATTAGACCAGGTTGACTTAACAGTAGCTCAAAAACTATTGGTTGTTTTCCAATCGATATTATCCCAAATTGTATTAATAATGATAAAATTGGTACAAACCATAGAAAATGTTACTTTTAACTTGAAAATGTTTTAAGCATGAACTTTATGAACTATGGCTAGTTTCGGTTGACAAGTAGAATTTGTCTTCTTAAACATTCCTTGTCTTATATAATTAATGCCTTGTGTTCCCTATTGCGTATCATTGGTCTCAGAAGAATCGATTCCTGCCTAACATCAAAACTGTCATAATAGTGGGTAATAATATCCCTAATGTAGTGAGCAAGGAACTGGGGATAGAACTTTGAAAGTTCAACAACTGAACTTAAATTCTGAATAACCTCAAATACTAAAATAAAATTCTCAATATAGTATAATACATAAGAAAAGCTGGGAGTGCTTCTGTACCGGTGCAATTCTGCCTAACTGCCCATTTAATCTCGGTCGATTCTAAATCTTTCTACATAGATTCAATTAATAAAGAATTGAGTAACCTTGAGGAAGGCAGGTGATGCCAACCTAAGTTGACAATGCCCACATTATGCAAATAAAATTGCATGTCACTGTCCCAAGCCTTAGTCACCTTATCCATGATGAAAACCTTCTTAAACCAATGTTTAATGTTCTTAATTAAGTTTTATGCGGAAATGTTATATTTGACTATTCAATAGTCTAAACCTTCATTAATCTTTCCAGTGGAACTTTATTCACCCTCATAAACTTTGGCTAATTCTATACCCTACGCATATTAACCAAACCCCACTCTTAACTTTGGTTATATTCAAACTTAACCCATAAAACCTTTATCCGCTTTATTTCTATTATAATTCTTATATAATAGAAATACACATAAAACACACATAAGCCTTACCTTTCTGCCAATCCACGGCCTTTGCACATTTTCTGACACTCTACCTTTATCAGGTTAAATCCTCCAAGGTTGATTTCACTCCATCAGATCAGTGGTTGTCGCGTCGTATCACAACTTAAACTGATTCACCCACTAGAACTCAAATTACTTAAATTGCGTTGATAAACTTCTCGGGTCTGCTCAGGCCCAAGCCTTATCGGCTTCAATATCCATCATCGATCTCACCATTCAATCCAATGGTTTTTGGTCCACCTGATAAATAAACCTAATCAGTAATCCTCCACCATTGAACAAAACCCATTTGATCCAACGGTTAACAACGATATCAGATGAGCCACTTGCACGAGGATTACCCGCCCGATAAAGTGGTTTCCTCTCTCCTTCGACGTGCTCTGTGTCGACTACTAAATGGAATCGAGTGACCACCCTGAATTACCACATACCACTTTTTCTCCACCCAATAAACAATGCCCGCTTATAAACACATCTTCTTCCTTGACTATTGTACGAGCTGATTGGTGCGCGATGACCGTTAGATATGAGAGGCCATCAAATCTAAGGTTTGTAGGACTTCAACTAGCACATGGTTTAAAAGCAGCTTAAGTCCCGCAATCGACTGTGACCTAAGAGTTTGAATATGAGATCGACAGCTAGGAGTGTGTGCAGGGCTTCAGCCACGATCAAGAAATCTATACACTCCTACCCCCCGCAGTTGTTGATCACAGTCGATCTAACAGATCCGTCGATCTGACGATCCAGATCTATTCCTCTGCCATTAATATATGTCAATCTAAATGATCTGATAATTCTTGTTCTTTTCTTCCTACTTCGCTTTTATGCCATTTCTTAGTGTTTATGTGGTTTCAAGTTTCTTCAGGATTTCAATATTTAGTTGTCCTGCAACACAACAGTTACTCCCTCTTGATTTAATTCTACATACTTTAATCATTGTCACTCCTAAATCTCAACTATGATCCTTTGATTGGTTTCAATGATCAAACCACAACCCTTCATCCTCACTTCTTCTTTGTGTTCTACTCGAACTCCACCTGCAACCTTTGTTATGTTGGCATTATGATGCATGTGTTGTACTTGATGGCAACCCTCTCATAGAGGAATATCTCACTTATGTATAACTGGATGAATCTTCAGAAGAGATGTCAGATGTGACTGATGGAGGACAGCTCAAAGGAATCAGATGATAGTTCTAAGTGTAACAAGTCAGCTTTGCCATCAAGTCCAAAGGGGGAGATTGTTGGCATTATGAGACAAGTGTTGTCCTTGATGGCAAATCACACTGATAACAAATCATAGTGCAGAAGGATAGCAGGAAGGAATTGATGATCAGTCTACAAGTATGAAGAAAAATATATACACGCTGGTTCGCTATATACCAAGTCGCGTGTACACGCAGGTTGCCTTCAGTAAAAGCGCGTGTATGTGGAAAACTTATCTTTGGTCCACGGCGGTTATTCCTTGGAAGTTGTGCCTATGGTTTTGGACCTTGGTGTCTCGACGGACGTGTTGATCCCTAGTTTTGAAGCTGATGGTATTGGATTTCTATGGTTTTGGCTCGTGGTATTGAGGAGGGCCTAATGCTATATAAGGAGAAGAAGATCATTAGGCTAGTGTATCTGAAAAGGCTTGAATATCTGATGAAGTATTAGATCCAGTATGCAAGTTATTGGTTGATGATGTATTGCTTGATCTGAGCTAAGGAGAGATCTCATCGGTTGATGGAGAACAAGATCTAAGGAGAGATCGGGATCAAATGGTTTGAAATGAACTATATTTATATGGTTGATTATGCGTATTTCTAGATCTGCATACTGACGCAATGTTATGTTCTGGGTATAACTGATATCTGGTACAGCTGCAAGTTATGAAAAATTATTTTTAGATCTGTACGCAGGTTGTCTTCGGTAAAACCGCGTGTATACACGGGTTGCCTTCATTGAAGTAGCGTATACCTTTTGGAGCTTGATTTTTGGGTTGCAGCTGGGTCTGACTGTTATTGCAGAGTTCTGTAATCTGCTCTGTGTTCTGGTGACTGGGTTTGACAGGGTTTCAGTAATTCAAAGATTGTTGATGCGAGTATTGGTTGTTTTGTAATCTGCTATGAAAGTTGAATGAATTGTGGTCTTCAGATTGTAATGTTGTGCTTCAGGAATATCCAGTCTGAAAATGTATGAAAAGTGGTACCTGAAGGAAAGAAGATTGTAGGCCTGCACCTACGTACTAGTATCTTAGCTAGTACAAGAGCAAAGGGGGTTGGAGCTCCCTTCCAAGGAAGTTTGGAGAACGAGAGAAGGTTGAAGCCTTCTGCAGGTTGTAGCCTGCGTACTGGTATAAGACTGCACCAGTACAAAAGACTGTAAACTGAAGTTCTTATTAAAGAAAGATAGAGACGACTTGCAGCAGGTGGTTTTCACCCACATTGGGTTTCCACCTTATATCATGGTGTTCATGTGTGTGGCTTCTGTGTGATGATCTGTTCTGTTATACTGCATCTGTTTACTCTTAATATGGTGAATAATGTCCTAATGCATTTAACTGAAGATAAACTAACTGAATTATAAGATTTATGGTTATACGCTGGTTCCTTTAGACACAGTAGCGTGTACACGTTGATTCACTTAACTGAAGTAGCGTATATGTTTCTGAGCATTGAAAAAGTTTTATTGATCTGATAATACTGATTCACCCCCCCCCCCTCTCAGTATTATTTCCAACAATTGGTATCAGAGCAGGTCCTTTGGTAGAAGCTTGATCGCTTGAAGGAGATTCGTGGAACAATGGGAAAGAAGCTTAAGAAGAAAGCTCATAAGAAGAAGAAGACATCTCAGAAGATCTATGACAGTGGGAGAGTCGATTGGGGATTAGGTATAAGAAGTTCTTCAGATTCAGAATCAGATTCATCATTATCAGGTATGAATGTGTTATCCTCTGATGTTCCTGCTATATTTCCTTGTGAAAGTGATGGAAGTGATAGTGAAACTACTGAACATGCTTTTATGGGTGAGCAAGAAAAGTATCAAATAGAGGCAGTATTTAGAAGGCTTACAGACAAAGTTAAAGATCAACAAGATCTATTGAACAAAAGGGAATGTGCTTTCAAAGAAGAAGTTACCAAACTAAAGGCCCAACTAGAAGAAGGAAACAAGGTAAGAAAGCTACTCAAGGACAAGGAAGACCAATGTCAAAAATTGCAGCATGAAGTGACATCATTAAGAAAAGAAGTCAACGAAAGAAGCACAACCATCAAGAAACTCAAAGATAGATCCAGCTACTATGAAAATCTTGAAGCTACAATCCTCTCACTAAAGGGAGATCTTGAAGAATCAAGGAAGCAAAATGAAGATCTACATCAAGCAATTGAAAAACAAGAAAATGAAGTCATCAGCTTAAAATCCCAGCTGGAATGTGCTTTCCGAGTTCGTCAAATGCAGCAGGATCTGAATGAAGAACAAGAAAAGGAGATTCTCAAACTAAGGGAGAAAATGGAAGAAGGAAGAAAAGCTGAAGAAAATTGGAAAAAGCAATCTCTTGAAAAGGAAGAACAGCTACAGGTTGAGGTAAATATCTTGAAAGGTAAAATAGAAGAAAAGGATAAGTTGTTACGATTTCAAGATAGCTCTAAATTCTTGGATGATATTCTTAGTAGTCAAAGGTCTCCTGCTATCAAGACTGGTCTTGGTTTTCATGAATCTGTTGAAGGTGAATCTAGTTCACAAGGTGAGGCAAGGAACTCTAAAGAGAAATCTAAAATGATCAACAAGGAGATGAAAGGTCAACCCCATCAACAATCAAGGAAAGAGACTCCTCAAAGAAAATCTTTTACTCCTCCTATGAATAATGTTGAATGTTATGTATGTCATAATCTTGGACATGTTGCAGCTAGATGTAGAAGAAGAAGGGTTCAAGACCATCATGCAGAAAGATCATCACACTCAAGGTACTTTAATGGATATTGCTTTGCTTGCAATATGTTTGGTCACAAAGCTGCTGATTGCTACAGGAGGAATATGAAACATGTAAGATGTTATGCATGTAACAAGCTTGGACATATAGCAAAGGAATGCAGGAACAAAGGATGGACATCACACCAAAAGGAGAAAACCTCATCACACTTGAAGATATGGAGGAAGAAGGAAGTACAGTCAGCACAATGTACTGAGACACAGCACAACACAGACATATCAGACTCAGGGGGAGCTGAAAGTGTAAAACTCCAGCGTTCTGAATCTCATACGCAAGTTCCTTAAAGGGAAGCCGCGTACATATGCGAGTTAGACACTGCAAAGTTGCGTATATGTCAGTCTGAGGAAAAGCAGTGGGGACAGGATCAGAAAAAGGATCTGATATGATTCAGTCTATTATTTGCTCTATTGGTTACAGTCTGCTGAGGATGTGTGGAAATGTTTTGTTACTTGTATGATGTCTAGAAGTGTTTTGATCCTAACTTGAGGATGATGATGTTTTGATGCTTATTGCTGATATATGCATGATCATATCTAACAGATGGCACTGGTTGAGGGGGAGCATATGCCTTTAGTAATTCATTGTTGGCATTATGGTTAATAATCCTTGGTGATGATTCTTATATGGCTAAATGATATATCTTGCTATGATGTGGTTGTGAGTTGTCTATGATAAACTCTCATATGATTCTTGAAGTTACATAGAAGATGTTCAGATCAGATTTATGGTTGATTCTTTGATGATGCACATATGGTGCTTACATGGTGATCTTCATAAGGACAAGGAGAAGTACAAAGCTTGAATACACATCTTCCTCACTTGATGATGAGTCACTTATATACTGTTGTTGTCATATGCATAAAGATCATACAGTTATGATGCAGGCACTCATGTGGATAAGGATTGTTGCTGATGATGATATCAAGAAGCTTTGTCAAAAGAGTTTGAGATCAAGATACATAGTGCTGATACATGGATGACTCCTCAAAGTCACTTTGTTGGAGACATGGTGATGAGTTCGTGTCTATATGATGATAGGTTTATACTTACATATGTTGGTTGATGTAGATGTTCCCAAGTAATGATACTTGGATCATGTAGATCTTGACGTTGATGAAATGGCTATGGTGGTTTCACATGTAATGTGAATGATTTCATGATGATATTTAAAAGGAGGAGTTGACATCTATGTTCAGACATACCTTGCTGCAGGACATTTACAGGTTGCTGATATGAAAATAGCTGTACGCGAGTTTCATAAGGCCTATCCGCGTATATACGCTTGTTTATGTGGATGCAGAAGCGTATATGGAGTTTTGAAGGAAATCAGCAGGGATAGATGTTGGTTGCAGAAAGTCTGATATGGGTCTGACAGAGATCATCTGGCACAGGTTCAGGGGGAGCAGATAATCTTCCAATGATGCATTGTTGGCATTATCTTAAATCTTTTGGTTCTAGTTCACATTTGGTGTTGATTTCAGGAGGAACAAAGGCAAAAGGAGAACAGAAGGATCTCTTGGTTGCTGATCTGAATGGTGATTATCAGATGCTGTTGGTGACTTTCATAAGTCTTGGTCTAGTTCTTTCATCTCTATGTCATATATCTCTTTTGTGGTATCTCTTTCATGGTGTCAAGGTCATGTAACGGCCTATTTTGGTTTCCCCACTATGCCTGGGATGATTGATGCAATGTGATTGGTTGTCATATGTAAACTTTTGATGTATCCCCACTTGGTTGGGTGGATGAGTCAATTTTTGTATATCCTCACTTAGTTAAGAGATGGATGAATGTATGAGTCTTTGGTGATAGGAAGGTCTTTTATGATGTATAGAGTCATGTTCTTCTTGAAGAACATCTTTTGCAGATCTTGCCTACAGTCAGGAAGAGCATGAACAACACACTTCAGCAGTACAGAGACTCAGCATGTACTCAGGGGGAGCATTGACAGATTGGTACACTTTGGCATAAACAAAGGGGGAGATCATTCAGAGATTTTAACAGATACTCAGGGGGAGTATGGACGGCGAAATGTTCAGCAAAGGAAGAGAACATCTTGGTCCACCCTTTGCCCTTGATGTCAAAGGGGGAGAGTGATTTGGTGTTGTTGCCATCAAGTCCAAAGGGGGAGATTGTTGGCATTATGATGCATGTGTTGTACTTGATGGCAACCCTCTCATAGAAGAATATCTCACTTATGTATAACCGGATGAATATTCAGAAGAGATGTCAGATGTGACTGATGGAGGACAGCTCAAAGGAATCAGATGATAGTTCTAAGTGTAACAAGTTAGCTTTGCCATCAAGTCCAAAGGGGGAGATTGTTGGCATTATGAGACAAGTGTTGTCCTTGATGGCAAATCACACTGATAACAAATCATAGTGCAGAAGGATAGCAGCAAGGAATTGATGATCAGTCTACAAGTATGAAGAAAAATATATACACGCTGGTTCGCTATATACCAAGTCGCGTGTACACGCAGGTTGGCTTCAGTAAAAGCGCGTGTATGTGGAAAACTTATCTTTGGTCCACGGCGGTTATTCCTTGGAAGTTGTGCCTATGGTTTTGGACCTTGGTGTCTCGACGGACGTGTTGATCCCTAGTTTTGAAGCTGATGGTATTGGATTTCTATGGTTTTGGCTCGTGGTATTGAGGAGGGCCTAATGCTATATAAGGAGAAGAAGATCATTAGGCTAGTGTATCTGAAAAGGCTTGAATATCTGATGAAGTATTAGATCCAGTATGCAAGTTATTGGTTGATGATGTATTGCTTGATCTGAGCTAAGGAGAGATCTCATCGGTTGATGGAGAACAAGATCTAAGGAGAGATCGGGATCAAATGGTTTGAAATGAACTATATTTATATGGTTGATTATGCGTATTTCTAGATCTGCATACTGACGCAATGTTATGTTCTGGGTATAACTGATATCTGGTACAGCTGCAAGTTATGAAAAATTATTTTTAGATCTGTACGCAGGTTGTCTTCGGTAAAACCGCGTGTATACGCGGGTTGCCTTCATTGAAGTAGCGTATACCTTTTGGAGCTTGATTTTTGGGTTGCAGCTGGGTCTGACTGTAATTGCAGAGTTCTGTAATCTGCTCTGTGTTCTGGTGACTGGGTTTGATAGGGTTTCAGTAATTCAAAGATTGTTGATGCGAGTATTGGTTGTTTTGTAATCTGCTATGAAAGTTGAATGAATTGTGGTCTTCAGATTGTAATGTTGTGCTTCAGGAATATCCAGTCTGAAAATGTATGAAAAGTGGTACCTGAAGGAAAGAAGATTGTAGGCCTGCACCTACGTACTAGTATCTTAGCTAGTACAAGAGCAAAGGGGGTTGGAGCTCCCTTCCAAGGAAGTTTGGAGAATGAGAGAAGGTTGAAGCCTTCTGCAGGTTGTAGTCTGCGTACTGGTATAAGACTGCACCAGTACAAAAGACTGTAAACTGAAGTTCTTATTAAAGAAAGATAGAGACGACTTACAGCAGGTGGTTTTCACCCACATTGGGTTTCCACCTTATATCATGGTGTTCATGTGTGTGGCTTCTGTGTGATGATCTGTTCTGTTATACTGCATCTGTTTACTCTTAATATGGTGAATAATGTCCTAATGCATTTAACTGAAGATAAACTAACTGAATTATAAGATTTATGGTTATACGTTGGTTCCTTTAAACACAGTAGCGTGTACATGCTGATTCACTTAACTGAAGTAGCGTATATGTTTCTGAGCATTGAAAAAGTTTTATTGATCTGATAATATTGATTCACCCCCCCCCCCTCTCAGTATTATTTCCAACATGTTACACAAAACTTGCTCTAGTTCACACATAGATTATAATTGAATTACTCCATACACACACATAAACTCATAATCAAGTTTTCTATATCAATAAACAGGTATTTACATAGGAACTCTCTCCTTGGCCTGATCTTTTGTATCAGTGTCCTCTGTTTTCCTAACTTCCTGTAGGCTTACAGTCAAACCTCTAACTCACAACCTCTAACTAGCTAACCAGCTAACTATCTAACTTGACTAACTTTTCCTCTGCCCTTTTGGCTTACATTTATACAAAAGGATTCTATAACCAATTCCTAGTTTAGATCCATAAACTTCTCAACAAAATCCTAAAATCTCATATTTATCCCTAAGGGTCCTCTTTAATCCACAAATCATGAAACCAACTCTAAATCTAAGATTTACAACTAATTCTCAAATCTTTCAACTATCCTAAATCTCTCATGTTCTCCAACATTCAAGAACATTTACAAATATGCCTCACAATACTTAATTAATTCCTATTCTCATTAAAATCACTCAAAAGCCTAAGTAACTACATTATTTTTAACACGTCGGAAACCAACTTCCTTAAAACACAAGACCCCCCTATGTCTACTAAAATACAATGATTCTTTTGAGTTGAATGCTCCTGCATCAACAGGGAACAGAAAACTCAATGATTAATTACTGACTAAGTTCTGTGCATTACCCAGAAAACCAAAACCTTAGCAACCAATGAGCATCTAATTCCACAGTGTTGGAATACAAAGGAATTCATAGTCATAATTGAATCGACAAAATTAAATATAATAGCTCGAATGTCATAGGCTACATGCAAGAAAGAGGGAAAACGTTATTTCTAGGAAACATGACAGAACAATGAATGTAAAAATAAGTAAAATGAACAAGAACAACTTCTTTTTTAAACAGTTTTGATATTAAACAAAAACCAACAAAGATTAGACATTGTATATCGGAGCCAAGACAAAGATGTCGAAATTCTCTGGAGGGGTTAGTCCATCAATGGTGAATTAAGTAACAAGGAACTTAAATAAAGTGACTATCTTGGTATAACTAAATTACAGGAGGATTAAACACTGGAAACCAAAGCCAAAGGGATTCTTGGATTGAGCACTTCATAAAAACAAGTATGAAAACCATTTAATAGGAAAAACGATTTATTATGTAGCATAAGTGATGTCGAAACAAAATGAAATGATTGTAAGTACTTTCATACAATTTCGAGCAAATTAAACAACGTTACAAAATCATATCAAATGTGTTCTATAAAAATAGGAAGTTGAAATTTGAGGGAAACCCACTCTTGTAACCACCTCTGAACAATCAACAATAACATCGTGTGATTCATTGTGCACACCATATGACTATACTCACAAAGATGACTCAGTTAGAGGAAGGTCGTGGATCATTCTTTCAAGGGCTTAAATACTGAGGTACCAAAATATTAACATGCAAAAAAATAACGAGGACGAAACCCTCCTTGAGGGCTGGTAAATCTCCAAATATGCTGGAGAGGGAAAAATGTACCAAAAACAAAACATAGACTACAGATAGTTGTTGATGGGATGTTCATATGAGATAGTTCATTCATTCCACCAAAAAGGGAAACTACTATGCAATCGCTCGACCTCCACAAGGAGAACCACCATCTATTTGGGTCCCAAACAAAACATAAGATAACCTTTATGAAAATTGAATGGGTAGGAGAATACCCTTTACCTGATTTGTTGAAAACAGGAAGGCTGAGTAAATTATGAATGTACTTCAACTAAGATAGGCGAGAAGAATGTTATCCAACTCTGACAATATGAAGAACCACCAATTACCCAAGAGGAGTTAGTAAAATAACTGAATATTTGCACACTGCAAGGAATGAGCTGAGAGTAGTGAGGGCTTAAGTTTGGGGAAAGAATGGCCTTGGGAAATTTCATAAAACACAATAAATGGGTAGGAATTAAGTTCTTTCAAGTGTAATGTTGGAAACCTGCATGAAGGCCATTCTATTGCAAAGAAACCTCCATCCCCTGGCAAAAGAAACTGACCATTGTTGGCAGTTGTCCCAGTAAAATTGTTACCATAAACCTTGGTGGAAATATTATAGTCATCATATCAACCTCTTGTGATCTAGCCATAGGATCATTTCCAAGTGGTTGAGGGAGAGTGTGCACCTCGAAGGGTCTCTAGGGATTTGAGAGCCATCCAACCCATGTTAATACATATCACAAGTTGTAATTCATAATGACATTTTAGAATACCCAGTGCAGTTGATAAACCTTGAGTGAATAACAATATATTAAGCAAGGTTTAATTATGTGAAGGTGTAGTTGTATTTCATAAATAAGTTACTAAATGACACTTATTAACCTCGAGTCAAGTGGTTATTTATACAACCTAGACAGTGATTCATAAATGGTATGCGCTCCAATAAATATCTACTTACAGACAATACATAAATATAATGATATGTGAATAATTATTAACATCCCTGTTACCAATAGTCTCGTGATTTGTTATTCTTTTTTGTGTAAAATTGGTAAATGCTAGTTGTGATGGTATTATGTGTTACAATAAAACATAGCTAAATCTTATCCATTAGTTTGAGCATGTTGGTTTCTAAATGCCCTTTGATAGAAAATAAAAAAACATATCTCTTTTGGTCCTCATTTGATCATTTCCAAGTTCGTTAGGTGTCATTAGCTAATTATAACTAGCTTCACACTTACAGAACAAAATCTAGTTAGTGTTTCCTAGGTGTGCTATACTAAATCCACTACCAATATTCTACAGGTACATGGATATATTTATGCCATATATATATAGATAAATCTATTGCATATATTTAAGTCATATATTTGTGCCATATACATAGATAAATCTATTGCATATATTTTGGACTTAAGAAAGCACTGTCAAATGCCATCATTTAGCAAGATTAATAATAACGTCTTCTAATTTGGGTAAGTACAAACTCTTTCACTTGTAACATAACATGATGTGGGATTTAAAACTAAACTATGAAGAAGTTAGAAAATAAGAAGGGTTAATAGAAGGAGTTGGAAAATAGGAAGTGCTAATATAGATAAAAATAAAGATGGAATGTATAGAAACATGAATCAAACTTTTAATAGATTTTAACTATTTATTTTTAAAAACTGATTATTATAAAAAGTGTGAACATTGAAAATAGTTTTGGGCTTTAGTAATATAATTTTGAGCGAAATTGTGATTTATTGTTGTTTAAAATATATTTTGAAGTATAAATGACTTGAACATCCTAAAAAACGTAAAGAAATTCAATTTTTCCAAATTAAACAATTTAAATTTTTAAAACTATTTCCCACTTCTTTGAACAAAGTCAACTAAAAAGATATTATTATTTCTTCTATTATTGAAATTAAACATTTATAATCTATAAAAAATTATCCTTTAATGAAGATTTAAAATTATAACAAATGTTTAAAAAAAAAGAGAAATAGAATCAACCCATTTAACCTATGAGTAGTTTTAAGTCTGATTTTTGAAAAGTTTTTCGGTTTATTTTCTAATCTCATTTGTCTAGAATCCGGCAAATATTCATTGAAATCAAAAATTTGATACATGAAATCTTCACAATCAAAGTGCCTCATGGGTTTTTGAAGGTGTTGAATCTATATTTGCACTAAAAAAATCAGTTTAAATAACAAAAATCAAGATTTAACGAGAAATGTTTTGATGAATTCCAAGCCTACACTTTGTGGGAAACTCCAAAAAATCGCATTTCAAAACTATTCAATTTATCAATACTATTTATGTTATATAATAATATAAATATTAAAAGGGGTTTAATATGTTCAACAAATTATTATTAATTTTTAAAGTTATTTTTAAATGGAAAAAAAAAAAAATAAATAAATAAATAAAAATTATTATATATAATTTTAAAGTTTTTTTTAATATTTGTTTACTATTATTATCAAATTTAAATAAATATATTAAATATGTGAATTTAGGCTTATGTGATCCATATGGCTACAAGTATAAAAAAATTCAGTAAAAATCACATCATCAAAGGTTTGTCAAAATTTAGGTAAAAATCAAATAATAGAGGTTTGTTTTTGAACCATCTAATGTGTTTCATGGTCAAGACAAATTGAAGAACCAACATAGTCCAGACAAATTGAAGAAATACAATGGATCGTTCCAAATGCATGGACAAAACTTTGATGTTGTGATGTTGAGAAAGTATTTTTACTTTTAAAATTAAATATATTTTCAAATTTGTTGTTTTAAATTTTTTTTATCATAAACTTATATTAATTAAATTAAAAAATGTATTTTTGTGAATATTAATATAAGCCAAGAGTTAGAGAGGTATTATACAAAAATAAATATAATTTCAATTTTTTTGTTTTAAAAAATTATTATCATAAATTTATATTAATCAATTTTTAAGAAAAAAAATTATTTTTGTTTAGAATATTAATATTAGCCTAGAGTTAGAGAGGTATTATACAATCTAATATAGGAGAAATAAGTAGGGTATTGTACTGTAAGAATGATACTATGTCAACATTTTAAAAGTCAGTTGAATATGTTGAATTTACAAGAGGTAAAGCACATTGTAAAATATTACCTACTATTGGTTACCTAATACAGTGAATCTATAAACTATAAATTGTACTATATTAAAGTTATAGAAATATTGTGATAGTATTTTCACATAAGAAAAAATATAATATATTTAACTAATATAAAATATTACATGAACTTAAAAAGTTAGTATTTAATATTATGGGTAAATACCATGGGTTACTTAATACCATGGACCCATAAATAGTGAACAATAATCCAACATAGTATGATAGAGATGTTGTAATCTAATGTCATATTTAACATTTTGACTCGGTGTTACCGGGAAAAGTGTCTATTTAGAACTGCTCTATCCCACTAAGGTGTTACAGCTGCCTTAGAAACAAACAAAGAAAAACTACTTTTGTATTTCCTTTATGAATTATAGATAGAGAGGAATAGAAAGACCAACCTGTGTCTTGCGCTAATCCTTTGATCTAATCCCTCTCTTCTTTGATAGTCTCCAGCTACCTGCTCCCTTACTTGCCCAGCGTCACAAAGTACCTGTAAGATCACAGAAGAAGAGCACTATACAAAGACATAGATCTATATTCATAAACAACTTAGGATCAAATTTAACTTAACCATACAAAATGTAACAAGCATCAATGATACAAAAGCATGGAGGAAAACTCAAATAGTTTTTATTGATAAACAAGAAAAGATTCAGGAGGAGTTACAACCAGTGGTTCCGACCCAGTATCAACCTCCCAGCAAAGAAGCCCCTCTTCACCTCAAACAAAGCATAAATCACCCAACAATCTGATGTTTGTCTCCAGAAACCAACAGCAATTCCTTACAATATGAAAAATTCCAGCCTCTGGATCTCTGGGATGAGGGATCCATATATAGATATCTGTAAGGAGGATGAGTCAGCTTGTGATTTGATTAGTGTCTTCTCTCTGTCAGTTCTTGCTTCCACTTGGAGACTGAAGGCCTCTTACTCATCCTTGGTCGAATTCAGTGAGGCAAGTGTCACAGGAGAAGATTCTGGAAGCTTCCATTGTCTCTCCACCTCGCAGAATGACACTACCATTTGTCATTTCTCGCCCATCGCACCCCACAGAAGGGACTTTTGAAATGCAACGCACCCTCACAGTGTATTTAGGTGCAATGCAACGCACCTAGCCAATGGAGCAGCTGAAATGATCCTGTTTTGACCCATTCTGAGCAGTTTCTGGTGGAGAACTTCTGGGAGAAGCTGTAATCTGTTGACCTTGTTCCTTTAGGGGTTAGAACAACACTTTTAGGGACTTAGGAACCCTTGGTTTATGGACATTTCATGCTTGGAGTTGTAGGGCACAAAAATGTCTATAACAGTTGCCCCCTAAAGTATGAGGCCATTAACCTTTTGGTGTCGGGTGAAATGCTTTATTATGAGGATCCGAAGTTCTTTCAATGCTGGGAGGAGACCTGTAATAAGATACAATACAATAAATTATCTTCATACTGTTTTCATGATCTAGCTGAGGCGGGCATTCCCATGCTCATCTTTATAAATTCATTTCCATGTACATAGGGCAGACAATCGTCTGAGTGTAGACTGATGATTCTGGTAGAGCCATCATCCTTTTGAGTGGATGATTATCTGTGCAGCAATGATGTACATTTAATGTCTTTATTTCCCTGAATATATATCGCAGCCCGGATGGATGAAACTAGATCCGGGGTCTTCAATCTCTTCTGATCTTCACTCGAAGTACAAGTTGATCCATGTGAGAAATGTTCTGAAGTCGAACATGGAAAGACATCGCTTGATTACCAGTCAATGATGTAAACTGTTAACAAGCGCGAGAGGAATCACTGATAATGATAATGATCCTCAAGGTACTGCAGTACAATTCACGTGGTGTGAATAAAGGACTTGGCGTCGAACACCACGCAGAATCTTTCGGTCGAAGGCCATTGATGTAAACCTGTCGCGGGAAGTGAGAAACTTGCCATTGATGCATGCAAGCTTCAAAGTACTTAATGGGGTGTTCCTAGATCAACTTCTTGGATAATGAGCTGATGTCGACAAGAAGTGATCTGTCACAGGAGGGCCTTATTGAATCCCACATCAATGACACGAAACAGAGCAAATGATCTTAATGGACGTGAAAACGATCTGGTGATATAAGGTTCAGGGCGGTGGTCATGAAAGAATGGAGTATAATGTATGGTAGTGGGTGAGACACAGGTGACTTCTCTGGATGACTTCTCTTGAACATATCAGCGACACTGATGTGATGGATTGGTAGCATTAACCCCAAATGTGGATGGTATGGCGTGACCATGGTGATGTGACCGGTGAATGAAACAACCCAACCCGACTCGGACACGGAGTGGAAGTGTCATGTTCAAGAGCGACTTGCTACCAACAAAGTTTCTTTGAGTTTTCTTCCCAATTTTTCCCCAGTCATTGCTGACCAGTACCTCTTTATTTTTGTCAAGCTTGAGGAGGATAACATATGCTTGTTCTATAATTTTCCCTTCGGGCAAACCCATCGCTATGTTTTAACGAGCCTAGCGATAGTGAAACTCGTTCTCGTCTATAGACAAGTTTGCCACTATTGATCTTTTTAACGATTTTAACGACAAAGATAACTCGGTCCTTTTCAATTTTAGAGAGTCTGAAAAGGAACGTAAAGGTAACTCCAAAATTCCTTTTTCGTCATCTAATCCCTTAAGTCCGAAAAAGTATAAAACAATACAGAAGGGATGAATTTTCGATACTTTTAACGAGCCGAATAAAACAAGCGCTCGATCTTTTTGTTAATAATCCCTCAGGTCCAAAAAGATTAAAATCTAGAGGAGGGATAGCACTTCCTGTCCCCTTAACGAGCTGGAAAGGCCAAGGACTCGGCAATCTTTTCATATTTTACGAGTCAGTTGAAAAGATCTTAAAGGAGACTCGTCTTTTGAGGAACGAGTGATAAAACGGGTAGCAGCTGATTCCAGGTAAGGTTTGGAATTTTCCAATCATGGCAGTGTCACAAGGATGGCTAGTGAAATCACTCTTCATAGCTGTTCCTCAAAATGGATAAACAATCAAATGGAGGTGAATGATCGGCCAATGAAAAAGTGGAGGTGACGGTGCAAACACGACCAAGGCTTTAACGGCTGAAGTACTACATTCACGATGGTTATTTACCGGGGAATAGTTCATTTTTTAATGAGCTTAAACGTGGGTGGAAACATTTGCTCATGTCTTATGTTTATTTTTTAA
This sequence comes from Pinus tabuliformis, assembly GCA_031772625.1. Taxonomy (NCBI): domain Eukaryota; kingdom Viridiplantae; phylum Streptophyta; class Pinopsida; order Pinales; family Pinaceae; genus Pinus; species Pinus tabuliformis. Next base: position 279,925,167 of record CM062817.1, read on the forward strand.
CGAGCTTGAACTATGTGCTAAAACTGCTCGATTAAATGGCCTTGTTTTGATTTTACCATAAATAGCTTTGTCCTTTCAAAGATCGTACTGTATTTTCATCTGCTTCATCAAACTAGTCAGAAATGAACAATATATGCTTGAAAATGAGTTAGAACACTAATATTTTACTTTGAACTACGTAAAAGTAATGAAAAAGTGTTTTTACCTCTCATTTTACCATTTCATTCGAACTTGGTTTGTTGGAGCTTTGGAGGTGCTTTTCCCCCTTGATTTTCATCAGCTGATTTCGGGAGATTCTGTGGACGATTCTCGACGCCGTCTGGACCAGGTAGGAGCTAAACCTGAGCTCTTTCATTTCATGGTTTCCATTTTGCATTTTGAGCTTGATTCCCAGCTTTTCTGAGTCCCTGGGGTTTAAAGAACTCGTTCTGCCATCAGCGCACCCTTAGTGTATCGAAAACTGCGCTGAATGTTGGCCTATCTAAAGGCTATCTGACATTCAACGCACCTAGAACACTGTTGCAGGTGCGTTGGGCGCAAAAGGGGAATTTGATGCACAATTTTTGATGGAATTTTTGCCTGTTTCTCACCAAAATCAGGACCTAACTCCTCTCTTGTTTGTTTTTCAGAGATCTTTGGAGTAAGATCACCATTACATGGCGAGAACGTGAGCATGAAGAAGAGGACATGCTTGCCCTACATGATCCAGTTACAGTGAACGCGCTGCGGAACTGTGGCTTGCTGAAGTTCTTCCGCATTTCTAACATGAGACAGCAGATCAACTTACTGCAGTATTTGCTCGATGCTTGGGATCCTACCAATCAAGTCTTCCAGATTAGGGGAAAATCTATCCCCTTGACTGTAGTAGACATCTATTTCTTGACTGGCTTGTCGAGGCGGGGTGCCCCCATCTCTTTGTCAGGTTCGGCCCGAGGAGGCGATTCTGTGAGAGATTATGTCCGTCGGTACTGCAGAGAAGGATCTCAGCCGAGTAAAGATGGCAAGATCATTATCCGTGATGTCACTGACAGGTCCCTCAGGACTATTCTGTTTACTTTTGGTAGGATGGCCGGTGGTGCGGCTCTTCATGTAGCCAATCGATCTTACATGCAACATGCCTTGGAATGCCTCCAACCGAAGGTGTTCAACTGGTGCGACGCAGTACTTCTTGTGATGAAAGAACAGTTGACCAAGATAAAGAGCGGGAGGTTGAATAACTTTGGGTATGGTTCTATTTTGACTGCCTTTGCCTTGGAGAAGATACCACTGATGCAGCCACAGTACATTGCACTCGATTTACCTTCTCCTACTGAACCACGTATGCAGAGATGGGTTGACCACATGTCTAGGCATTCTGGCTAGTCTCAGATTTCATTTTCTGATACCTTCTTCAGGTGGTTTGATCGTCATGAGATGGTTTATTCCGAGTATCCATACGCTTGCATGGACTTCCGGGGTGATCCGGATTTAGTACTGTCGGATGGCGAGTAGTGGGGCGCCATTGGTAAAATCTTTGACCATATTCCTGTTTATCGTTTTCTTTTTGTTTATAATGTCCTTGTGCTTTATTCTATCAAGACTTTAATCAAACTCATGTGTACATGCAGATGTTGGTCCTGTTCGTCCAGTAGTTCATCTGAGAGTACCAGCTGCTGCCCCAGCAGGAGAGGCCGTCGAAAGGGCTATCCTTCGTGACCTCGATGTGGCCGAGACTCTCACAGCATTACAGGAGCAAGTTGAGGGCCTCACTCTCAGTATTCCAGATGTGAGGACTGACGAGCTACCTTTGAGGTTACAACGACATACTACTGGTGTGCCTAGACGATGGACTCGTCTCTTACGCATGATTGCATAGGTTGTGACTTGCTATCACGAGCATCATTAGACTAGGGTTCCCCCTAGCATTTTGCGTTTTTGGGTCATTTGACCGATTTTGTCTTGGTTACAGAACATTATGTGTAAACCATAAACAGTTATATATATTTTTTATTTTCGGAGTTTTATTTTGGTTGAGCTACATGATCCACATGCAAAACATTGATGATGTGTTTCTTTTTATAAATGTTGCAAATGTCTATCTAACACATAGTTTGCTAATGAGTCAGTTAATATGTTTAAGTTTTTGGAAATATGTTGATATTGAATAAGATCAAATTGTCTTTCCAAAATCTTAACCCTTAGGAACATGCGATAAATAGCTGGGTTTCGGACGGAATATATACCATTGAGTTGTAGTATTATGAGTTGTGACTCTAGCCTGACAATTAGTCGACATATACCATGTGTGATGGCATCAGAGAGAAGTTCTATCAACGTGCTATATTCAGCGATGTTATTCGTTGATCGACCAATACATACACCTCTGAAACTTACTAACTCGCCGCTTGGATCAAAAATGGCCCAGGCTGCGGAGGATAGGTTCCGCGAACTATGACTTGCTCCGTCGGCATATCCAACACATGACTCCAATAGGTTTGACATCTGCGACAAATGTAAAAAGTGGATTACTTGACCAAAATAAACACTTTAGTGAAAACAAAAATATAACAAAAGCATACAGGTTACCATTACGCATAGTAATGCTTGAGGTACAACCCGTTACGAGGTTGCGCCAGCGGAATTCCGTCATAATCCATTAACTCGTAGGCTCCTTTTGCTAACACTCATTTAACAATATAGGGGCCCATCCATAGAGACTTAAATTTACCTGCTCCCAATTTATCGGATTCTTGGTCGTAAAGCAAGACTAAGTCACCTTCTGAGAAGATACGGGGTTTGACATTTTTGTCGAACTGCGCCTTGACTCGTTTCTTATGGGCTTCGTTAGCCAAAGCGGCATCACGATGAGTTTCATCCAATTGGATTAATTCCAAGAAACGAGCTTCTTCTTCTGAAGTTCCGGGGAGGAGATCAATTGCGAGTTTGAGAGACGAGATTTCACACTGGATTGGTAAGACTGCTTCCAGGCCATATACCAGTTGGAAAGGTGTGAACCCGGTTGCATTCCTTACCGATGTTCGGTAAGCCCACAAAGCTGAGTATAGGATTAGGTGCCATCTTCTTTTGTGAACTCCAATCATCCTTTGCAGCATGCGTTTGAGGACCTTGTTGATTGCTTCAACTTGTCCGTTGGCTTGCGGATAATATGGAGTAGAGCTGTCGTGAGACAACCCTAGTTTGGCAACTAATTCGACCATCATATGATTGCGAAAATGCGATCCATGATCTGTGACTATAGCCTGCGGCACGCCGAATCTGGCGACTACATGATTAAAAAAGAAGAGGGCAGTTGTTTCACCAGTATTATCTAATGCAGGCATCGTCTCGGCCCATTTGGTAAAATAGTCCACTGCGACTATGATGTACCCATGCCCCTCGGTCGAGGTGGGGTTACATGTCATGAAATCGATGCCCCATTTGGCGAATGGCCCAACAGAAACTATTGGTTGCAGAGGTGCGGATGGTCTTCTGGTTTTGCTATCAAAAATTTGACAAGCATGGCAACTTCTGACTGCGGTTATGCAATCTTTGAACATTGTTGGCCAGAAGTATCCTGCTCGTAAGATTTTTTGTGCCGTAGCATATCCAGATTGATGTCCCCCACACGTGCCTGAATGACAATCATTCAGGACTTTTTCGGCCTCCTCATGGGTGAGGCACCTTCTCAGAACTGTATCGATACCACGACGGTAAAGTGTATCACCGATGATCATGTAGTCTTTTGCTTGGTATCGAATACGTTTTTGTTCAGAGTGGGAGGTGTTGGGCCTATATTTTTGGGTTTGGAGATAAATGATTATATCTCCATACCACTCATTGCTTGCAGATATCAGAAACAAACTTTCATCCATGATTGTTTCTTCTGATGTGTCATCGTTGGACGACGATGGGAGATCGCACAATAATTCTACGAAAACTAGAGCTTTCTTTGACTTGGATTTTACAAATTCCAGATCAAACGCTTGTAGGATTGCCATCCATTTTGAGTATTTGCCCCTCAGCAACTGTCGCGACAATATATAAGTCATGGGGTTGCAATCTGACAGAATGGTAGTTTTCCGAAAGACGACATAGTGTCGAAATCTCTGTATCGCTTGAACAGCTGCGAGTGCTAGCTTTTCAACGTAAGAATATTTTCTTTCGGTATCATTTAAGTTTTTACTTAAATAATATATAGGATGTTCAATTCCATCGACTTCTTGAACTAAAACCATTGCGATGGTCGTATCCGCTGTAGCCAGATACAGGTTAAAATCTTTTTGATAATCAGGGGCGTACATTAATGATGCTTTCATTAGGGAATATTTTAAAGCATCAAAGGAAGCTTGTGCAACTTGATCCTAGACAAAGGGTACCTCCTTTTTCAAAAGACGTGTATAACCTTTAGCAAGTTTGGCATAATTTGGAATGAACCTCCTCAGAAAGTTCGCTTTCCCTTGGAGTTTCTGAATCTGGAGCAAATTCGAAGGTGGAGGCAAATTTATGATTGCTTGGACCTTACATGGGTCGAGACGAATCCCATCCTTCGAGACTACAAAGCCAAGTAAACGACCAGAACTGACGCAAAATACACATTTGTGTGGATTGAGTCGTATCTTGTAGTGTCGGCAACGTAGAAATATCGCTCTTAAATGTTGCGGGTGATCAGTCCACTTTCGCGAATGAGCTGGAAGGTCGTCGAGGTATGGTTGAACGATGTTTTTGATGTCATGGAAGGCATAATTCATTGCCCTCTGAAATGTCGCCCCTGCGTTCTTTAAACCAAAGGGTAATTTTCGATATGTGAATGTGCCCCACGGACAAATAAATGCAGTCTTTGACTGGTCCTGTGGGCGGATATTTATTTGATTATACCCGGAGAATCCATCCATGAATGAAAATATTTCGCATCTAGCGCATTCATCAATTATCTGGTCAATAAAGTGTGTAGGGTAGTTGTCCTTTAGACAAGCTTGATTTACGTCCCTATAATCGACGCACACTCTAATTGTTCCTTGTTTTTTTCATAACAGGGACAATATTCGATACCCAATCGGTTAGAGGAACCAGGTAGATGAAACCAGCATGGAGGAGTTTTTCAACTTCTGCCTTAATGGCAGCGGCTTTCTTGGGGTGCACCTGCCGGAGCCGTTGTCGTACTGGTTTGACATCTAGATACATCTTAATTTTGTGTTCAACGATACTCGAGTCAATGCCTGGAATTTCATCATATGACCAAGCAAAGACATCTCTGAATTCACGAAAAAGAGCGTTATATATTTCCAGTTCTGAAGGAGAACAACATTTGCCAACATAAATATTCTCTACAACATCTGTTTTGGTCGAGATATTTATGGCTATAGTCTCTTCAATGTTGGACAAGTTTCGCTCGGAATCCACCGTGTTTACAGTATTGTATAGGAAATCAAAGACTGAAGGATGATAAAGGTCATCTTGAGTATCTTCTCCACAATCCGGAAGAAGGGAACGATGGTGGGAATCATTCCATGGTGCTCCTTCAATTACCATTGATTGGACAATTCCTTCGTCGGTGACATGCACTTGCAACCAAGGATCTGAAGGGGTACCATATTCTCTAGACCTATCTATCCAAACGCTTGATGAGCGTTGATTCGGGTTTGCCTCCCATGCTAGGAACATTGATTGCTACAATATTTCCGTTGGGCTTGGGGGTAAAACCATTGCATGATCCATGTCGATATTGTTTTCTGAGATCTTTTTAGAAGATATCATGTTGCAGGTTCCTATCGACGCTACTTCCACCAGATTGATTGGAGGTGGAAGAGCAAAAGTTCCCATTAGTATAGGATCTTTTAGTAGGCCTACTCTGATATTCTGAAGCGAATGGGGGCTTCCATGGATCATGGGAATGCTTCCTGTAACTTGAGAACCATTGGGGAGGAAGTTTTGTTGATCGACGATTGTAATCCCTCCTTGAAAGGGAAATGCAATCTTTCTAAAATAGGTCGACACAATAGCTGCCATGGCATATATCCATGGTCTTCCTAGTAGGATGTTGTAATCAAGATTCCCATCGATGACTTCAACATCTATTTCTACCGTTTTCCCTCCTAGTTCAACTTTCAAGTTACTTAGGATACCATATGGGGTATATGTCCTTCCGTCGAATGCTTTTAATGTCGTCGAAGATCGCGACAAGGTTGGAGATCCTAAAGTTTTCCAGCAACTCATCAACATAATGCATGTAGATGCCCCCTCATAAATAATCGTTCGATGAACAGTTTTGTTGAGGGCTTTCACTTGAACAAGGAAATCTAGTTGAGCTGGTAATTGAGGATCGTATCCTTTATGATCGAAGGATACAAGATTGGAATCCTTTGGGTCAATCCCACCAATGGCCGATAATAAAGCCTGCCTTTGGGATGGGCAATTTTGTAGTACTTCAAGAGTCGACATAGCGGATGGCGATTGGGCCAAATCTTCCACTATGTTATAATGCTGTGCCGCTCTAGTGCGGGGATTAAATGTCGACTTGTGTACTACTCCCTTTGGTGGTTTTATCGTCAATTCAGGAATGGTAGGTGGCACAACTTCTGTCGAAGTTGTTGTCGAACTACTTGGTTGATCTTTATCCTTGTTATTCGACAGCTGTGGATTCCCATAATCCTTGTTCCTTGTCGATATCAAAGCATCATTTTGCTGTTTTGAAGCCAACAACATTAGCACTTGAGACGGGGAAGCATTTCCACTTTCAACCAGATTTGTTCCTGGATTTGGAAACGAATCAGTTAACACTGCGGAGGTTTTCGAATTCTTGAAGAATTTCTTAAGCTCAGCTATGTGTGGACAATTCGCGGTCCAATGATCCTCATCGCATATAAAGCATGGATTTTTTGGTTTCCTATCTCCAGGAGGGTTTGAAGAATATTTTTCAGGTGATGATTCCTCCTGTTTCTTCTTCTTCCCTTTGCCTTTTTTCTTGCTCCCTGGTTGTTTGGTTTCTTTGCCTTTAGCTGTCGATACGGCATTTACTTCCGAAGCAAGAATTTCATCTTTTGCATTTTGACCTGAAATCTTACGGGCCTTTTTGGATGTAGCCTTTGTTGATTTCGTCTGTGTTGTGCCAATCACGCCATCGCCGGCATGAGAGTCATTGTTCGATTTAGGAGGAGGAGGAATTGAGAATTCTGGTCTAGGGGCATCAGTTATTTTGTCGTAGAGCATGTCGGACTGAGTGTAAATCAAGTCCAGATATTGCGCACGAGCGATAACTTGCTCTTCTGTTACGACTCCCCCCTTTGCCACATCTTCCGTGATGGAAGGCAGTAATGACTTGATAAACCATTCAGCTAAGAGCTGATCGAGGACATACGTTTTTACCATTCTACGACGATGTCGCCATTCATGTATATGATCAGATATGTGAGTGGCCGTCATCTATTTGAAATTGGTAAGAAGTTCCGTTCCCATTTCGTACCTTATTGGTAACTAAAAATGGGTTTAAAAGTTTGTGGCTAAGGTACTGAAGTTATTGAACGAAGCTCTAGGCAATTCGATATACCATTTTTCCGCCGGACCCATTAACGTCCTCTGAAAGAGGCGAAGTCTTATCGAATCATCATTTAGGGTGTTTGATGAACACCATAGATGAAAGGTCATCACGTGATTCGATGGATCTTCACCCGAATTTCCATTAAATTTAGGAATATCTGATGGAAGTTTATGCGGAATCGCTGGCCACCAAGGGGCGTAAGCAATTGGATCATTGGTTAACCGGTTTAAATCAGGTAACTCCAAAGTTGCCACAAATGGTAACTGCTGATTCAGGTTAGGTGAAGCATACCCAGGATAAGATGGGATCGCCTGAGTAGTTGGTCTTTGCATACCAGCATAATGCATTTGATGCTGGTAACTTTGGTAAGGTTGGTGGGCATGACCATTGTAAAATGGTTGATTTTGACTGTTTTGAATGTACGTCTACCCACTATTAGCAAAGATTTGTTGCTTAGAACCTTGGTATACTTGTTGGAACTGCGGTTGTTGGTATTGTACTGGCCATGGTTGTGAAGCCATGTGCTGTTGACCGATACTTACAGTTTAACCAAGATGAGGGGTAATTGTACCCGTCTGAACCTGTGTCATTCCACCAGTCGGCAATTATGGTTGAGTCGCAAGGTCAAGGGGCTGTTGCATTACAACCTGAGAAACCTGAGGTTGGCATACAACAGGTAGCGCTTGAACTTGCGACACCGTCACAATAGCTGGCGTAGTCGGTATGTTTGACATAGGTAAGCATTGTTGCAACGAGTATACAACTCTTGGTTGTTGAGGTAGTATTGGTACCCAACCGCTTGAGGTAATTCCAGTATAACCTGAATGTTGTTGTGAACTCCCGTATGGATATCCTCCCGGAGGGGATAATGAAAGGGTATACTTCCCCCCACACGATGGTAATCCAAAACTCAAGGGAATTGTTTGCCCTTGGGGCCCGGACTGCCCAAATTGACTTCCAAATGGATCAATCTGTTGAGACTGAACATAAGAGTTTCCGGATATTATTCTGGATGAATGAACAGGAACAGACCATGTTGTCGAAATAGCCCCTGAGTGGGTTCCTTCTAGCGGTTGAGAGCTAGTCGGGACAGATGGTATACCGGCGAACATTGTCGGAGTGATAGCAGGGAGTTCTGTCGTCGCTGTGTTAGATGACACAGTCCTCGATGTTGACGGTTGTTCAGACATTTGTAGTCTATCCAAAAGATTACCTAGCGATTCTACAGGAGCTTCCGCTGGTGGTAGACTAACTTCTGACGAAGAAGGATATAGAGTGATCCCGACTCCAAAGTGCGTTGGAGTACTTGTTTGAGGATCTTCTACAATTTCTTCTATGGCAATCAGACCAGGTGGAAGGGGAAGACCGTCAGGTCTGTAAAATATTTCTGGTGCCGAAGAAGGGGTGAAATCGGCAGCGACAGATGTTTGAAGAGCAAGACTCTCCGAACCGGTTGTAGAGGGAACTGGTTCGGTAACACAAGTGTTTACTCTCAGACTAGGATCAGTATCATTGTCCTTCTGTGGCTGCTGAACTTCTTCTGTAGAGGCAGGGATTCCAGAAATGTTTGGAGTAACCGGAGTCTCTGATGTCGTTGGAACACTTGTTCTAACTTTAATAGGAGATTTGGAACCGGTTAAACGAGTTCGCTTTGTCCGTACTGGCTTCGATTCCGGAGACAAAGACGGTTGACTCGTAAGCCTCCGCGAACGATGGGGTTTCAATTGACTTTCTTCCACGATTGCGGATTACTCGATCAACTAAAATAAAGGGGAAGTATGTTTCCGAATTAAATGAATTTTAGACGCTTTGACACAACTTGTTTTTTCAGTTTTTAGGAGTCGAGAAAAAATAAAAGATGACTCTAGTCTCCTTCGATTTTTAATGAGCCTGAAGTGACAAGTGCTCAGATGGACCTTTTCCGTTAAGGAGTCTGAAAAGGAACGAAAGGGACTACTCTGGAAGTCTAGGTAGAGGGAGTGCCAAACCAATCGCAAAACTACAGAATACTTTTTACGGTACAGCAGTCAATCTTCCCAAATGCTGTGTTCAGTGCATTGCGATCGATAGGGCGGCAGACACGGCTTCCTATGGATAAAGGATTTAAGCCTATAGGGGTCTCCCAAAATATACTCGACGGTACGTGGGAGCACAAGTCCGTACTGGCACTTATCGTCTCAAAGTGGAGGAATCACCCAACCATCAGTGAGGACAACAGTTATCAGGTTTTGCGACGCCGGAATACGTCTCTAGCCTAGACCTCTAAATGTTGTGCATTAAGTTCCAAAGCATTGTTAGATTCATTGAATTTATTTTAAGTTGATCTTGCTTATGAAGTTTTCCTTTTGGGTTCACCACGAGATGTAGATGTAATTCCTAAAATGCAATCTAAAGATGATAAACAAACTTTTATCTCTTTTGTGCAATGAAAATCCTAGCTACAAGGGGAAAAGGAAGACACAATCTTTTCACAAAGAGTAAAGAGCACACTGTAAATTCACTTTCCTAAATCAAGCCAAACAGACTGTCTATATGCAAATGCAAATGCATGTATTTGTTTTCGACTTTCTTAGTATTGATGCTAAAAATAAAGTTGATGTACAAATCTGAATTTCTTTTCAAGCGACAAATATAAACAAGCTCTTTTTCGAAATCAAAAACAGAGATGAATACGACACCTTACGATTTTGAAATGAACACTCATTCTTGACACTAGAAAATTGAAAATTCAGACCAAAGGCAATAGTAACAGTATAATCGACCATCAACAGCAATCAAACTTTCTCCTATGATCGAAATCGACACTTGCGACAGATTCAAATCAAAGGACGACAGTACGACTATTCTACTTTTTCAATGGAAAACTGTAAACGACTCAACAAACACACAAAAACATCTACAGTTCTTTTGTACAAAGGAGGTGGAATAACAGCAAGGAAAAGAGGTTTCAAACAAACATATACTGATCACAGGCAGCAAAATCTAGGGATAGAACTGGAAAGAATGAAGCACAAGAACCACAACTGCACAGAGTCAGTTTGATCAGCGCACCTGTAACACAGAGAATCTGAAATGCAACGCAGGTTGTCCACTCGAGAAGTGCACTGAATTTCAGAATCTCTTAACAGTACCTGCGCTGGGCCAGAAACGAGACTCTGTCCGGGTTCCGGGTCACAGTTTGCAGTTCAGTCTTTGGTTTTTGGCCGAGTAAAAAGCAATCAGTAATGCAACAATCAGGGGTAGATCTAAGGAGGATCTAAGAGCTATCACAAGGGAAATCAGATAGTTTGTGAATCAGTTGTTTAAATCATAAACAGATCCAGTGAATGGATTGAAGCAGCAGTTATCTACTTTGCATTTGTTATGGCAAATGCAGTTCGAAAGCTACTTATAGGTTTATGAAACAAACAACAAAGAGATACACAAACAAACTAATTAGACATTCCCCAGCGGAGTCACCATTTTGTTACCAGGAAAAGTGTCTATTTAGAACTGCTCTATCCCACTAAGGTGTTACAGCTGCCTTAGAAACAAACAGAGAAAAACTACTTTTTTATTTCCTTTATGAATTATAGATAGAGAGGAATAGAAAGAACCAACCTGTGCCTTGCGCTAATCCTTTGATCCAATCCCTCTCTTCTTTGATAGTCTCCAACTACCTGCTCCCTTACTTGCCCAACTTCACAAAGTACCTGTAAGATCACAGAAGAAGAGCACTATACAAAGACATAGATCTATATTCATAAAAAACTTAGGATCAGATTTAAGTTAACCATACAAAATGTAACAAGCATCAATGATACAAAAGCATGGAGGAAAACTCAAATAGTTTTTATTGATAAACAAGAAAAGATTCAGGAGGAGTTACAACTAGTGGTTCCGACCCAGCATCAACCTCCCAGCAAAGAAGCCCCTCTTCACCTCAAACAAAGCATAAATCACCCAACAATCTGATGTTTGTCTCTAGAAACCAATAGCAATTCCTTACAATATGCAAAATTCCAGCCTCTGGATCTCTGGGATGGGGGATCCATATATAGATATCTGTAAGGAGGATGAGTCAGCTTCTAATTTGATTAGTGTCTTCTCTCTGTCAGTTCTTGCTTCCACTTGGAGACTGAAGGCCTCTTACTCATCCTTGGTCAAATTCAGTGAGGCAAGTGTCACAGGAGAAGATTCTGGAAGCTTCCATTGTCTCTCCACCTCACGGAATGACACTGCCATTTTTCATTTCTCGCCCATCGCACCCCACAGAAGGGACTTTTGAAATGCAACGCACCCTCAGAGTGTATTTAGGTGCAATGCAACGCACCTAGCCAGTGGAGCAGCTGAAATGATCCTGTTTTGACCCATTCTGAGCAGTTTCTGGTGGAGAACTTCTGGGAGAAGCTATAATCTGTTGACCTTGTTCTTTTAGGGGTTAGAACAACACTTTTAGGGACTTAGGAGCCCTTGGTTTATGGACATTTCATGCTTGGAGTTGTAGGGCACAAAAATGTCTATAACACTCAGTCAAGTTAAATAAAATTAAATAATTAATAACTATATTTATCAAATAAAACATTTAGACTTGTTCAAATTACATAAAAGTGATTAAACTAGCCTGGATCCATCTTAACTCTCAATCAGGGATCAAATCCCTTAAGATGCAAACTTATTTTAGAGTGAAAATAGATTTAATCTCTCTAAGCACTTCGTAAATCCAAAAAATAAGATGGATCTATGCCAATTGTAATTTCATTTAACTAAAATAATTAAATGTTAAAAGAAAGAATATTTTAATTATATTAATTGATTTTGTTACATTATAATTTATTTAACTCCATTTCAAGTTATATATTAAAAATTTTAGTCTAACTTATAGACGAAATGGTCTTTTTCACGACATTTTTTTAATTCTAATAAAAAAATGAGAGATATTGTTAAAAACTTGAGCTTAAGTTGTTTAATATGTAGAATTTGAGTGCCCCAGGGATTTTTTCCAGGTGTTGAATCCATTTATGCATTCAAAAATGCATTTTAAGAAACAAAAATTTACATTCTTTATTGAAATTGTTTTGTAGGATCTGCTCAAAAAATCTATTTCATAAGTTAGACTACACCAATTAAAAATACAAATATCTAAAAGTATAAGTTTGATTAAATATGATACATAATATTTCTATATTTTTCCTCTATAAAATATTATATATATTTACCATATATAATTGTATTAGTATTTGACTTTTTTTTTTTGTTAAGCTTGGTAGGCTTCTCCTATTTTTATGTTTATATGTCCATTCTTCACCCTGCTACGGGGAGAGGGTAGCACAAGATTGGAACCCAAGATCTCTGGTTTCGGTGAGACTTCATTTCCATGGACATTGCCACCAAGATTGGAACCCAAGATCTCTGGTTCAGTGAGACTTCATTTCCATGGCCATCGCCACTTGAGCTACCCGAGGCGGACAATATTTGACTTTTTATTATTATGAGTGTAATAGTTTATTTTGGACATATATATATGGTGATATAATCATTACTAAAATAAAAATATCTCTAGCCTATTGAGTTTTAAAGGCACTTTTAGATGCAATCACACTTTTATTTTTTGAAAGCAAGTACCATAAGTGGATTTTTTTTTTTTTTTAAATGAGGAAACATTCTATTTATTTAATAGTAATTTTAAATTCTAAATAGTAAGTAATTACCCCAAAACATATTTAATTTGAATAAATCTTCCAAGAATTTAATTTAATTATCAATAACTATTAAGTGAGTGGTAGGAAATTAACCTCTATAAAATATTATACAATATTTCTAGTAGTAATCATCGTTCAAAGGTTGAAATTAATCTCCAAAGTGTTGATCTGCACTTTTAATTATACTAGCTAATTAAAAAACAATATCATATGAACAAGTGTCATATGAAATGAGTTATGGTTTCCTATGGTTGAGGTATTGGTAAGCCATAGGATTATTGGTCAATGGTATTGTAAAAAATTCTATTTGAAGGCTAAGAATCTCCATGGTAAAGTGGTGGTGAATATCCATGACTAAAAATCGTGTTACATGCTTTTCTGTATATATATATATATATATATATATATATATATATATATATATATATATATATATCTAAGCCATAGGATTATTGGTCAATAGTATTGTAAAAAATTATATTTGAAGGCTAAGAATCTCCATGGTAAAGTGGTGGTGAATATCCATGACTAAAAATCGTGTTACATGCTTTTATATATATATATATATATATGTCTAACTCATATATTTATTCTTTTTATAAATAATATTATTATTAATTTAAAATAAAGTTGTAATTTGGTTAATTTTTATGATATTTTTAATCTTAGAATTGTGAGATTTATCATGAAATAAGTGTTTTGATTCTTATTATTAAATCCCAATCACATATCTCATTGCCTTTCACTATCTTACATATTTATAAGCTCGACAAGTTTTGTTACCTTGCAATAATTTGAATAGTTAAAGCTTTCATTGTTAGAAACATTTAAAGGATTGAGTACACATATCTACTTATTGCATGTGATAAATCTATTAATACAAATGATTTGAAGAGTGGATTTAAATTTTATTACAATCAAATATGAGCTGTGAATGACTCAAATGAAAATTAATATATGGCAACCTAACTTGAGGATATACCTTCCAAACGTGTCTCACCTTGACTCTAGATACCAAGAACCATATGCACTAGAAATTTGTATGCCTTAAATCCTCTATAAATGTTTTAGAATTTAGATCAACGATGCTTAATCACAATAATTATGAAAGACAATTTGGAAGCTTAATCAAGTGAAATATTTTTGATTCCTAGTATTTAAAATTAATTTACTTTCTACTTATTTATTATTATACGAGAAATACAACTCATACACCAAATGCTATAAAGGGGAGACATAGAAAACTAACCATAAACACTTTAGGTTAATATAAAGAATGAGCATAGAAAGTAAGATAAGAAATAGAGATTAAAATCATTATAAAAATGAACTTAAAAAAGGGGAGTGAAAATTCAGAAGGGTTACTCATAATAATAGATAATAAATATGGATTCTTGGAAAACAATATTTATAAATAATTGATGTAACATTCCCTTCCACCTTTTTGTCCTATCTCAGGTTGTGGGAAGTGTTACTTATTTTCTTTTACCCCATCTCCAATATTTATTATAAAGGTAGCGCTATAACATATTATTGTCCTCAAAGTCTTCAAATCTCAAAACCAACATCATTATTGCATTCATCTCATCAAGAGGTTTCTAGAGATATAAATTTCACATCAGTCCAACTCATGAACTAAAAATTATCCCCATGAGAAGTGTAGCAAATTAATTTAGGCCACCTCATTATTATTATTCCACGTGGAATCTGTGTGGTCCCTAGTTAAACCCTATGAAACTAGCACATCAACAAAATATAGACATCACTGACCCTATACTACTCTTTAAATGTATTTGACCTTAACAGGATTCGAGCCTACACTTTTTTGTAATGACCTCTCAACCCCCAAATCCTTGGATCCTCAGACATATAGTGAGTATGAGGTTAATTTGATCCAAATCCCACCATTTTACATTCTACCTATGAAATATTTGAGCATCCGCCTTGGTTTGAACCCTCGCCACACTTGGATCCCTCAATTCAATTGTGCTTGAGGGAAACCCAACTATATGATATCCATCCCAAGTCATATATGGGCCTTTACATAGGTGTGTGCCATCACCACACTTAAATCATCAAATCCCTAGATACAAATAATACTAGAAATGGTAGCTCAATGGTTGGTTAAATATAGCCTCCACATAAGTGTTGGTCTTAGACCAACCTCAAATCCTCAGATTCTAGATATGAATATATTTTGAAAATGGAAATTTTCCTCTAGATTTAAATCCAAACTTCTACAAAGGGAATAATTTGTGCTAGTCTCAAACCCCATATATTTGGATTCCTATAAATGTGTTGAGGCAAGCGGAAAAAGGGAAATATGGGGAATTTTTTAAGGTAATGAGAAACTACTTAGATGCCAAATTTCTTGAAGACAAACGCAAAGGCCTAATCATTAACTATAATCAATTCTATCCATGTCCAGAATAAGATAAATGGGGCACGAGTAAGGGCCCAAGCTCTGCCAAATCTAGAATAAGAGAAAGGGCATAGCTCCCAAGGCCAACTCACATAGATTCAACATTGTACAAGCTAAAATATGTAAGGAAATCTATCTCTAATGCTTATTGCAGACTAGTTAAACTTCTTCAATGCCAGAGAATTTCTTCATTCATCTTAATGAGACATATAAGTTTGTATGACTACTCAAGAGGGCTACATACCATGCTTTAAACAATATACTCTAACCATTATAAAGTCCTTAAAGAAATACTAATCTCCAACTTTAGCGTCTGGACTAAGTCAAATAATTTTATTTATCTTATGAAAAAGTATGGAAGTATATTCTTCAAACATAAGAGAAAAGAAATTTGGCATGAAATTATTCACATAATATGAGAATTCTAAATTCTAAGGTTTGTTTTTTTTTCCCTAGCAATATGAGTCTAGTAGATAACAACATTTCAATTTCCTCCCTCATATTGAAGATTTTAATGCATACTAGAGAATTTATCAACTTTAAAATATAGGAACAAATAAACTAAAAAGGAATGATACCTAAAATACTTGGTCAAACTATTTTGAGACAACGAGATATAAATGGCATCTAAAAGATATTGGTTGAAATGAAGTCTAATAAAATATTTATTTACATGGGGGATATATGCTAGGTGTAATAATATAATTTCATTAATAGACATATGATGATCATACCCTAATAAAAAACACACATAGATATGACCTTCCTAGAAAATTTAGGGAAAATTTTCAAAAGGATAAGATGGTGAAGTTTAAGGTAAATGAGCATTCAGTGGTAATTATGAATCAAGTAGAGTTGTTTTATGTTTTGAGGATAATTCATATTATATGAGTCTAAATATGTCTTCATTTTACAATTGGCTTTGATTATACATATCTACCCTAAGAATTTCTTAAATAGATTAAGGGTTTATATCGAAATGGATGAAACCATGGCTTCTTTACTTAAGATGTAATTATTTTTGCATAATGTCACAAATTCGGTGATAGGTTAAGTCTGAACAACGGTGAGTTAGTCTAGATATGATTCCCATAGCAAAGAAATATCTTCTTGGTATGTGAATCAATGTTATCCCATTACCTTAGTTCATATGGGTAGAACTCGCAATGCATGTCATGAACATCACCTTCCAAGTCAGTTAGGGGAAATTCATCTATACTAGTTGGTTGAGAACCCTCTATTCATTTTGGGTTAGGCTTATTAGTATTAATTTTAAACAAAGAGCAAGAAAATATTAAGAGTCACCAAGGAAAAGTGTTGTCAAAGGGTACTAGTAAGCTTTGCAATGACCATTGTTATGAGGTGATTGATAATTTTGTCATTTTTTTCTTTCAATAGCTACAAATGAGACAAACTACCACTTTTCTCTTTTTACAACTAAACAAACCTCTCCTAAACATGACAAATTTCCATTTGGGAAGACCACATAAGAAATACATTGATACTCCTTTTCAAATTTTTGTTAACATCATGCTTACATGGGTTACACAGCAACATGATAGTTGGATGGAACCTAGAGCTCTATCAACTAGAGACAAATCCACTATTGTGTCTAGCCCTATTGGTCCTACATCACCCTCCATCAGTTTCCATATCTCCTTAACCAGTTTCAAGGAGTTCAACGACAATTTTGGTAAAATAAGTGAGGTAATGTATTTATCATATCACATGCGCCCTAAGTGTTTTTTCCAAACTGACATCCTTGTGGACCCCCCCCCCCCCAAATTAATTTTATATCATGTTGGGGGTCCCAAAAGGAACATGATTCTCCAATCTTTGATGGTCTACAATGCATTGATCCAAGTTGTTCGTTATTTACCCCAATTTCAAAATGGGTAGAATATGTCACGTTTTGAATCAAATTTGATAATAAAAAAAATGAAAATTTCACGTGTATTAGCTAAAAATTAGATTTACAATAAATGATAAGTTTGCAATAGTTATGTGCTAGAAAAGGCAGGAATGTATGTGTACTTGGATTCTTCAAGAAAACATGTGGATCATGATATATGGTTAATAAAATCAAGTTCGTATTTTCATGTAACTTCCTAAAGGGAAGAGTTTTTTGAAGATTAAATGTCAAAGGTGATGTTTTCAATAAGAGATGTGTTGACAACAATAATTAGAAGACAAGGAAAATTTGAGTTGTTAGTCAAGGATGCAATGATTATAACACACTTAAAGGTTTTTAGAATTCCATAAATAGATATAAAATTAATATCCACAACTAAGATGAGTCATGAATGTGTACATACTATTGTAGATGCAGAAGCATTCAAAGTGGTTCAAGGAACAATGGTGATACTAATGGGATTTCAAAATAAAACTCTATACAAGTTATTAGGAATCATTCTCACTAATGGGTGCAATGGTTCTACTATTGCTACTAATGAAATTAAGGAAGATAAATCCCCTACTATATTTGGAGAAAAAATAATTATATGTCACCAAAGTCTATGACATATCATATAGAATGTCATTTGAGCATTACACAATAAGATTATGGTTAGAGGTGCATCTGATTGCACACTAGATTTTGTTAGGGTCCAACCCTAACCCCCTTATTTATGTAATAGGATCAAGTCATAGTTATAGTTAAGTAAAGAGTCAATAAAGCCCATATTAATAATTGTAAGTGGTCAACCCGCATTTAATGAAGGGACCACAGTTAGTTGCAAATGGGCCATGGTATTGGATAGATGGTATTAATAAGAACCATGGTATTGCCCCATGGTATTGCATGTATGAATCCTATATAAAGGATAGAGACTCCCCTCGAGGAGCATTGTGTCTTATTTTGTAATTGAGCTCAGCTCTATTAGAGGTTGCCCCCTCGAAGAGGCAAGTGAACATTGCTTTCTGAATAATAAAATACTCGTTGTTATTTCTCATTATTCTATGTTTTGGGCATATTTCTTCACATATTTGTTATTCTGGTATCATTTTGCAGGTTAAGAGCATAACAAGTGGTATCAGAGCACTTTCTAGGGTCGGTGGGATCTCCAATTTTTAGCAAAAAAAAAATTTAGCTAGAGATGTGTTCTGGCATCTTTAAACCATGGGATCTGTCGTTGAGCGCATAAACCTGTGGATTTGGGGAGGCATGCATGTAGGAAATACAAGAGGTGGTCACGCTTGTTGGACTCCCTTGTAACCACTGTGGGTACCCCTTCGAGTACTAGTGCATTAGACAGAACCACGCACGAACTGTCTTCCAAGTACCCTCTGGGTATATTAGAAGCCCCCTAGCTCCCTTGAAACCTCACCATAGCTAAACTGTCGGTCATCTTGCTGCTACAGTACACTGAGAATAGCACTCAGAGAGATTACTCGCGCATACGATAGGGTAGTCAGGTTGTATGGCTAAGGGTACAATTGATCCTCCTTGGTTAGTGCCCTAAAAAATTCGGCCGACTACTACTGTCAGACCCTTATCTATATTGCGATCTGTAGCACCTGACACTCCTGGAGACCATAGTTCCCTTCTCTATCTCTAGATCACGCATAATCTTTTCCAGATCAAATCTCGTAGGTGGGGTTTTGTCACAGCAGCAACAATCAATTCCGCCATTCAGATCTATCAGATCAGACATTCAGATCTATCAGATCCATTAGATCCGCAACAACAATAAATTCCGTCGTTTAGATCTATCATATCAGCCATTCAGATCTCTCAGATCCATCATATCCTCCATCCAGATCTAGCAGTTTGGGCTCTGTAGCTGTCGTAGCAGCAGCAATTAGTTCCGCCATTCAGATCTATGAGATCAGCCATTCAGATCTCTCAGATCCATCAAATCTTCCATTCAGATCTGACTAATTGTGTGGGTTCCTATACCTGGGCATGATTTTTGCAGGACTTTGGGTAGCATTGACATTTCTAGGATTCGGCTACTGCAGTATTCCTAAGCAAGAAGTAAAACTTCGTGAGACCCCCCGGGGCACTTATTGGTGACCGAGCCCATAAGAATCAGGTTGAAAAGTTAAGCAAGGTGGTACCATTCAATTGTTAGTGCCAAAAATTTCGGGTGGTCCCAAATTTCAAGTACCTCGGATCAGTGCATTGTACAAACTAGAGCTCAAGCTATGGCCAATGAGAGGATTGACAGCATTGAATCACAATTGAAAGATGTCATATTGCAGCTGCAAAACCTAAATGAAACACTCTCTAAGGGCAAGGTGGCAGAACGCGTGGAGGCATTTATTGGCAATGAAAACACTGAGGGCGAGTCTAGCTAGTCTCTTCACCTCTTTGGCACCCACCAACAATCCCATCCGTGACCACCCAAGCTAGACATGTATAAATTTGATGTCTCTCACTCGGCAGCATGGATAGCACAAATGGAGCAGTATTTCACACTAAATTACATCCTAGATGATGCAACTCAGCTTAGTGTGGGTATCATGTACTTGGACAATGAAAGATGGCAATGGTGGCAATGGAATCAACGTTTCTATGGAAGGCCTTGACTTGGCATACATTCAAAAAAGCTCTTATGGATCTCTTTGAACATGAATTTGATTTTTTGGTTCGTCTCACTAAGCTCCGACAGATAGGAACATTGAACAAATATATTACAACCTTTGAAGCCTTAGCTTTCCGCACTATAGGTCTACACGATGAGTTCTACATGGAGTGTTTTGTCAGTGGTCTCAAAGAAGCCATACAAGCCCACGTCCAACTGCACCACCCTAGCTCATCGCTGCATGCTTCCAGGATAGCTCTTGAAGTAGAACGTGCATTAGTAGCCCAGTCCAATCGCCCAAATTTCATCACCAAGGGTCACCCCACACAGGCTCAAAGCACTACCCAAACACTCAAGGTTCAAAAGGTGTCACCAGCAAAAATGGCAGAAAGAAGAAAGCAAAGATTGTGTTACTACTATGATGAGAAATACTCCCCCAGGCATAAATGCAAGGAGCCCAAATTCTTTCAAATTGATGCTACTGATAATAGTTAATCGGAGGAAGCCCCGCCACTTGAGGAACTAGAGGAGGAAGAAGAGGACCACCAGCAGGACAATGTACCTGAAGAACTAGTTATCTTGTTGCATGCTTTGGCAGGGATTTCTTCTCCCCAAACTCTAAAAATTAGAGGTTTTATTAAGCATCGCCCAGTAGTAGTCTTGATTGATAGTGGCAGTACACATAATTTTATCCATCAAAGAGTCACGAAAGCAATGCATTATTTTGTCCGAGCAGTTTCTAACTTCCAGGTCCAAATTGTTGATGGGGGGACAATGAAATGTGAAGGCCATTGTGAAAATGTCAAACTTCAAATGGGGGATTATCAGTTAAAGACCCACATGTTTTCCATACACATGGGAGGGTGTGACATTGTCCTAGGTGCTAAATGGCTTCACACACTTGGCCCAATCACAATGGATTTCCAGGAGTTATATATGAGCTTTAAGCAGAACAACCACACGCATACCCTCCGCAGACTCCAAGCGGGAGCTCCCTCTATCATCAGCTCACATCGGATGGAAAAATTGTTAAAAAAAGGGCCGCCATGGAGTTATAGCCCAATTTAATGCCATCCAGGCCTTCGAACCCAATTCTCTTCATATTCATCCTGAGATGCAACAAATCTTAAACAACCATCTGTCAGTCTTTGACAAGCCTCATGAGCTTCCACCCTCGAGAGGGGAACATGATCATAGCATTACTTTAGTTCCAGGGGACCAAACACCAAATGTGTGCCCATATAGATATCCGTTCGCCCAAAAGAATGAAATTGAAAAAATAATCAAGGAATTCTTGGAAGCAGGCGTTATTCGTCCCAGCATTAGTCCTTATTCATCGCGAGTGGTCATGGTGCTCAAGAAAGATGGGGAATGGCGTATGTGTCTAGACTTCAGGGCCCTCAATAAGTTGACGGTCAAAGATAAATTTCCCATCCCGGTTTTCGATGATTTGCTGGATGAACTAAATGGGGCTCAATTCTTTACTAAGCTCGACCTTCGCTCAGGCTACCACCAAATTGGCATGAAAGAAGTAGACATTCCAAAGACTACTTTCCAAACTCATGAAGTCCATTATGAGTTCCTGGTCATGTCGTTTGGTCTTTGTAATGCCATATCCACTTTTCAGAACCTTACGAACCACCTGCTCAAACCATATCTCAGAAAATTTGTCCTTGTTTTCTTTGATGACATCCTCATCTACAGTCGCACCTGGGGCACACATCTTCAGCATGTAGATCTGCTCTTACAACTGCTCCGCAAGCATAAATTATTTGTCAAGATGTCCAAGTGCTCTTTTTGCATGGAATAAGTTGAGTATTTGGGCCACATTGTGGGGCATGAAGGTGTCAGGGTGGACCCCAAAAAGATCCAGGCAGTGTAGGATTGGCCTCAACCAAAGACCTTGAAGAGCTTGAGAGGATTTTTGGGTCTCACAGGCTACTATCGCAAATTTGTCCACAATTATGGTTGCATTGCTAGGTCCCTCACTCAACTCCTCAAGAAAAATTCATTCCTCTGGAATGATGAAGCACAACAGGCCTTTACAACTCTCAAACATGCCATGTGTTCCACTCCAGTATTAGCACCACCCAACTTCACCAAATCTTTTGTGATTGAATGTGATGCTTCTAGTACGAGTATTGGGGCGGTCTTAATCCAGGAAGGTCGACCCTTGGCCATCACGAGCCAACAACTAAGTGGGAAGAATTTGGGAAAATCTACCTATGGCGGGCCACTTGTGGCAGGATGAGATTCTTCGCTACAAGGAGAAAGTCGTAATATCACCAACATCCAACCTCAAAAGCCACATTTTGGTGGTGTTTCACTCATCTCCCACTGTAGGACATTCAGGCTTTCAGAAGACGTATGCTCGCACTCAAAGATCATTTTTTTGGACAGGCATGAAAAAGGACATTATTACTTTTGTAGTTGAATGCGACATCTATCAGAGCCACAAAGGTGAAACAGTCAAATCCCTAGGCACATTACAGCCATTTCCCATCCCGTCCTCAATCTAGACAGAGGTTTCTATGGATTTCATTACAGGTCTTCCAAAGTCTGGAAACAAGTCAGTCATCATGGTGGTTGTGGACAGACTTTCTAAGTATGCTCATTTTTGCGCCCTACCCCACCCTTTTACACCGACTTTGGTCGCTCAATATTTCATGGATCAGATATTCAAATTGCATGGCATGCCCACTTCCATTGTGTCTAATCGCGACTCGATCTTCACCAGTAACTTTTGGCAAGAACTCTTCCGACTACAAGGTACCCAACTACAACTCAGTACTTCGTATCATACGCAAACTGATGGTCAAACTAAAGCTGTCAACAAATGTCTGGAGACCTACCTTAGGTGTTTCAATTCAGAAAAGCAACGTCTCTGGGTACAGTGGTTACCTCTAGCCGAATGGTGGTATAACACCAACTATCATGCCACCACCAAAATGACTCCATATGAAGCAGTTTATGGTCAACTCCCTCCTTCCCCTACTTCTTATATCAAGGGATGCTCGAAGGTACAAGCAGTGGATCAACTCCTATAGAACCGCACAACCATGCTAGCCCACCTTAGAGAGAATCTTCATCAAGCCCAAAACTGCATGAAGCAATAGGCAAATCAACATTACTCAAAACACCAATTTCAAGAAGGGGATCAGGTATTTTTGTGAAACCATATAAGCAAACATCACTCAAAGACAAGGGTTGTCAAAAATTATCTCCAAAATTCTATGGACCTTATCAAGTACTTCAATGCATTGGAGAAGTCGCCTACAAGCTAGCTTTGCCACCCACTGCAAAAATCCATCCATTCTTCCATGTTCCATGCCTCAAGAAAGTGATTGGGAACAATTTCAGAATTCAAACCCATCTACCTAAAATGGATGAAGAAGGGTCAATCTAGCTGCAACCTGAATAGGTTCTTGACACACGAGAACGGCACCTGCGTGGCCGCACGATCAAGGAAGTCCTCGTCAAGTCGAAAGACACCTCTTCGAAATATGCAACCTGGGAACCCACCACTATCCGTCAACAGTTTCTACAGCTTCAGCCTTGAGGACAAGGCCATTCTTATGGGGGAGGACATGTTAGGTTCCAACCCTAACCCCCTTATTTATGTAATAGGATCAAGTCATAGTTATAGTTAAGTAAAGAGTCAAAAAAGCCCATATTAATAATTGTAAGTGGTTAACCCGCATTTAATAAAGGGACCACAGTTAGTTGCAAATGGGCCATGGTATTAGATAGATGGTATTAATAAGAGCCATGGTATTGCCCCATGGTATTGCATGTATGAATCCTATATAAAGGATAGAGACTCCCCTCGAGGAGCATCGTGTCTTATTTTGTAATTGAGCTCAGCTCTATTGGAGGTTGCCCCCTCGAAGAGGCAAGTGAACATTGCTTTCTGAATAATAAAATACTTGTTTTTATTTCTCATTGTTCTATGTTCTAGGTATATTTCTTCGCATATTTGGTATTTTGGTATAGTCTTGCAGGTTAAGAGCATAACAGATTTTTATTTATATGAAGATTACATATACAGCAAAACTAACTATCTAAGATTCTCATTTGGTATTTAGTGCTACAAGAGAAAATATAATATTAGCGGTGGCATAAAATGATGTTTTTGGACATCCCTTTATGCAATCATTAGGTAAATGTGTGTGCCATGTCTCATTCATATATGATGTCTTAAATAACCTATGTATTTATTTCCTCCAAAATAAATTCAAGTTGTTTAGTAAATTGAAAGAGTTTAAGAGTCATATAGAGAAGAAAATAAATGTGTTCAGGATGGATAAAGATGGAGTGTTTTGTGGGAATGAATTCAAGCAATTTTATAAGAAGTGTAGAATATAAAGGAATAAGACTACTCCATACACACCTCAATATAATGGTATTACAAAAATGATGAATAATACATTGACAAAAAACCTATGAGCATGATTTATAGTGGTGATAGGTTAGAACATGAATTATAGGTAAAGTTAGTGGATATTACAAGCTACATGGTAAATCAATCACTATCATGATTTTTGGTTGATAATACTCTATATTAGGCATGGAATAGTAAAATCATTCTCTTAAATCCCTTAGACTTTTAGGTTTTGATGAAAATGTGCACGTTCAAAATAAAATTAGGAGTTAGGTAGACAATAAAGCCGAAAAGTATATATTTGTATTGATTATAGAGATTGTATAAAATTTATAAACTTTAGAACCTGGTAACTAAGAAGGTATTTTACATTTGGGATTGTTTGACAAAAAACTATCTTCTACAAACATAAGTGAATCCTCTAGTGTTGGCCTTATGGGGCCTGACCCAGGTTCAATGTCATTTGTGCCAACCAACAAAACCCCAACTGTTGGCCCTTTCGATAACAACATGAATAGAACAGGTTGCAGTCTCACCCAAAGTAGTATTGGGGGATGACAGAACCATGTTTCTACATCGAGAAGCCTGTGTGATATGTTTTTGCAGTCTTTATGGCTCAATCTACCTTCGCGCACCTTCAATTCTTCCGAACAGATAATTACTGTAAATGCACTTAAACAACTTCTAGATCTTCGTGAAGGTTTATATTCATTCCTAGCATGCATAAATAATAGATATCTACAATTATGCACAAAAAATAAGCATTAATTCATGTAAATCATAACATAGAGCAAACATACATAAACTTGTGGAAGTAAGAATGAATACTCAGATGCATCAAAATTGGCTCAAAATTGTCTTTATTAAGTATAATCGTTCAAGTACAGAATTCTTTTCCCTGCACACTCATGCTTTAGGGGCTTTCATACTCAGCCTGTGGACTTACCAAGGTATCTCCGCAGTCATCTGTAGGAGCCTTCTCCTTTCACCTAAGTATAGGAAACAAACCTTTCTTGTCTTAGCTTACTTTCCCTTACAACAATTCTTCTTCATTAGTCACCCCTTAGACTTGCTATGAATCATCTATATATATAATTTTTCTTACAATACCATGGTTTTCGGACCATAGGTGGGTCTCAAAACTCTCTATCACTTACCCAGCTAAGGGAATAAAGCCCCTCTGACTCATACTAGTTTCAAACTATGCTTCCATATTTTGTGGATAATTTACATGCTTACAAAAGAATATTACAAAATTTAACCAAAATTTGATTCAATATGACTTGAGGGACCCTATCCCAACAGGCCCCCAACACAAATTGGGTGACTCGCCCTTGAGTCACTCAACTGGTGCAACAATCTTGTCTTGGAGTTTGTGGAACTCCATCTTTAGCACCTGCAAATCATCGGTACCCAGTACTGCAGCCTGGTGTACTTCTTTGACTAACTTCTTTGTAGTAAGGCCTTCCAGCGCGAGGCCCATCGTCCTTTGTGCCTGTTGGATTGTCTTCAATTTTTATTGAACTCATAGAGTTAGTCAACATGCTTTCTCTGTCGATGGTTGTGTCCTGGTCCTCAAGATGACCTGTTGATCTGAAAATGAGATCTTAGATTACTTTTAAGGTATTACATACTCATGTGCATGGATTAGCCTATATTACTTAGTGAAATGGATCGATAAGATTTCGAATAATATAGACAATTGAGTAGTTAGAGAAGCATAATAGACAAACACGCATAAACACAGCAAGTTTAATATGGAGTTCACCCAAAACTCTTGGGCTACGTCTCCTGGTCTAGCCTTCAGTGATGACCTTTCTATTATGCCTTCAAGAGCAAAGTTTTACAAAATGTGAGCTCAAATTGAGTCTCAACACACAGATACAAACAACAGGAGTTTGGTTGAATCCCTCAAGCCTCTCTAAGTACACAGACTCTTTCTTTCACTCTCTGTCTCTTTTTTCTCTCTGTCTCAGTACTACTTCCCTCTATCTCTATCAGTCTATGGCTTTAAAGCCAATCGGCGATGTCTATTTGTTTCCCTTCTCTGGAACTCTGGCTCCCAGCCTTTGTCTGCTCGAATCCCCTTCTAAGGCATTAGCAATCATGGCATAATGTCTTCAGGGAAGGTGGCCACCTCTTCTGCAATGGAAGTGACCATCAGGCCTTTGAAATCCCCAAAAATAGTGTTTTCTCTTTACACAAAGAAACACGATAAAACACGGGAAAAATCCACCAATTCATTGTTCATCGAACTTCAAATATTATGAATTCCGCCCTATATTCCATCAGGTCTACCTTTAAATCGCTATTACATATCCACCGTTGATTTGCGTATTCCTGATCCAATGGCTGAGATTCATTTCGGGGGGCGAAGGCATATGGAGATTACCCACCCGAACACGCCACATGTCAGCCAATGGATGGGATTGGGCGGAGCCTGTCCAATACCACTTACTGCCTAAGGTCCGCCTGAAATCTTGCCCATTTCGGAGCTCAAAACATATATATGCATGTATATCCCATTCGGATCTGGATTCATTGATTTATTCGCATTTCCTTTGCATTTTGTTTATTTAAAGAAAATGCGAAATACAAAGTAAAATGTCATTTTCCGGATTTCAAATTATATAAATATCATCTATAACTCCATCGGGTCCGGCTATCGCAAGCCATATGCATATCGGCCCTGCTCCTTTGTGTTACTCCAATGCGATATTGCAATATCGCAATCACACATCGCTCAGTCCTCGAGCCTTTGCATAAGTTCTCCACCATATATTGTCGATGTGATATCGTGGGTTAGCCTGGGCCATTGATCTACGCGCTTGATCGACGATCCCCATTGACTCGCTCTCATCGCGATCACAACTCCCATATGGTAGCCTCTGATAGCCATTGCCTATTGCGATATGCTGATCGGATCTAGACCATTGATCGGGATCCAACAGCTCCTGTGCAAAGTTGCTTAAACCACCGATACTCTATTTTCCACTATTTCTTCATGTTTTTTCACTCCCGATAGTGTAATCCACCATTTCTAAGAGTTATTATTTTGCGATAGTTTTGATCTTTAGAAGACTTTGAAGACTTAGAGGGTTTTCTAGGATCCATTTTGGATCACGCCTTCCCACTGAAAAAGCTTTTGGACCAACAAAATTTGGTTTTTAAGAATCAATCAAGTGAGGATACAGCTTCCTCAGTTGTCCAATCTCTATCCATCTTGCATTTCTTGGTTTTGAACCTTTGAGTCCAATTCTCAAGTACTCAACATCCCCTCTACACGTAGTTCTCACCTTCCTATCTAGAACTGTGTCTTCCTGCAACTCATTGATATATTCAGGCAACAGATCATCAATAGAAGGAAACTAACCTTGCTCTTCATGATCTTCAATCAGTGAAGGTTCATATAGTCTCAAGTTCTCTACCTTAATGACTGAATAGATATGCATATAAGCTGGAAAATCAAGTCAAAAAGCATTTTCACCAATTTTCTCAAGTATCTTGAAAGGCCCATACCTTATTGGCTTTAGCTTCTTTCCTTCACCTTGCATTTTTTCTTTACTAATGTACAGCCATACTTGATCACCAACTTGGAAGCTATGTTCAATTTGATGCTTATCATGCCTTGCCCTATACTTGGCCTGGCTCTTTTCCAGCTATTCCTGCACTACCTGTTACACAAAAATATCATCACCATGATTATTTGCAGTCAGTATGGGTCTATCATCACTTGTACTATCCTCCTAAGCAAGTCTAAGACCTCAACTCTTTAAATCAAGCTTTAGAAGTGGGAGAAAGACATTAAATATCAATGTAACTCTGGTTTCGCACTTTCTCTCATGGTCACCTGCGGTCCCACACCTTCTGTGTACAAAAGCTGCGTACCTACCCGCTCTGTTCCTAAAGGTGTAGGTGCGGACCCCTATGAAAGTCAAAAGGCACAAGTTTTATCTTAAAAAACTCACTTTGGGTTAATTCTAGAGTTTTCTAGAAGGAATTTTGACATGGATTGTTCGCTCTGAGGTGGTTCATGAATCCCAAAAGAGAAGGAGCTAATCCCTTGACTAAAGGAGCTATCCCTTTGAAGGAGGGCTTTATCCCTTTGAAGGAGGACCTAGTAACTTCCCTCCATTGCACTATAAATACAGGCATTGGGGTGAGGACTAGAGAGGTTAGAAGCTGAACATTTTGAGGGTAAATGCTGGTGAAATTGAGACTCTTTGGTTGAGCTTGAGAGGAAAGATCACATACCTCTTGGTTCCATTGGAGAGTGAGTGAAGCTTGTCAAAGTAGAGGAGACATCTTGTTGGACCCTGGGAGGAGCTTGTACAGCGTCAAGGCAAAGGTTGTAAAGTTCTTCTTCTTTTGAATTAATACAATCAAACTCATTTTTCTCAACAAGTATCTTATGTTATTTTTTTCATGGACTCCTTGACTTTCATGTTAAATATGTTTCATGCAATTAGTTTTTCAATTGGTTTTTCAGGTGCTATTTAATTTGTTTGCCTTGTTTGTGTTTGCAGATTCGCGAAGAGGAGCTCATTTGGATCGAAAGAGCGAGGGCATCCACAAGCTTGCGTTGGACCAAAGGTAGGCCCTAGAAACCTTTGTTTGCTATTGTTTATTGAAGCATATTTAGAGAAAGATAGTGGTTGGTTCGCTTGTCGTTAGGTCTTCTTTAGATTCTAGGAAGGTCTATCTTGTCCGCAAGATCGACTCATTCTGCGCGACAAAATGGCGACCATACTGGGGACCCAAAGTGATTTTTTTAAGATAAAACTTGCACCTTTCTCGCCAAACCATTTAATTAAGTAGACCCATGGCGCCTTTCTCGCAAACACATTAAATAGCACCTGAAAAACCAATTGCATAAAACATATTTAACATGAAAGTCAAGGAGTCCATGAAACAAATAACATTAGATACTTGTTGAGAAAAATGAGTTTGATTGTATTAATTCAAAAGAAGAAGAATCTTACAACCTTTGCCTTGACGCTGTACAAGCTCCTCCCAGGGTCCAACAAGATGTCTCCTCTACTTTGACAAGTTTCACTCACTCTCCAATAGAACCAAGAGGTATGTGATCTTTCCTCTCAAGCTCAACCAAAGAGTCTCAATTTCACCAGCATTTACCCTCAAAATGTTCAGCTTCTAACCTCTCTAGTCCTCACCCCAATGCCTGTATTTATAGTGCAATGGAGGGAATTTACTAGGTCCTCCTTCAAAGGGATAAATCCCTCCTTCAAAGGGATAGCTCCTTTAGTCAAGGGATTAGCTCCTTCTCTTTTGGGATGCATGAACCACCTCAGAGCGAACAATCCACAACAAAATTCCTTCTAGAAAACTCTAGAATTAACCCAAAGTGAGTTTTTTAAGATAAAACTTGCGCCTTTTGACTTTCACAGGGGTCCGCACCTACACCGTTAGGAACAGAGCGGGTAGGTACGCAGCTTTTATACACAGAAGGTGCGGGACCGCAGGTGACCATGAGAGAAAGTGCGGAACCAGAGTTACATTGATATTTAATGTCTTTCTCCCACTTCTAAAGCTTGATTTGAAGAGCTGAGGTCTTAGACTTGCTTAGGAGGACAGTACAAGTGATGATATACCCATACTGACTGCAAATAATCATGGTGACGATATTTTTGTGTAACGGATTGCCCCCTAAAGTGCGAAGTCTGTAGTAGATGAGGATTTCATTTATCATATAGGAAGAGTGAAGTACTTTATCATTTCGAGGATCATCTTGTGGAGAGCCTGGTCGGAACCTGTAAAAACATTCAATGCAAGATATAAATATGAGATCATATCATCGCTAAGGTAGGCATTCCCATACTCAGATCAAAACTAAGTAGAAAACTATCTACTGCTCTGATATAGGAATGATCTTGTAAAACATCATAAGTATAGACTCGTGTGAACACAGTATGGATGCAACCATCTGTTTATGAATAGTCCACAACATAATGAATACAAAATTCCTCGCAGCCTGGATGGTGGAAACTAGATCCAGGGTCTTCATTTCTACTTCCCAAAATAGTACGATTCTATCCATGCGAATAAATGTGTTGATGTTGAAAATGGTAGAAACCACTTAATTACCAGTCAATGATGTAAACTGTTAACAAGTGTGAGAGAAACCACCAGTGATGTCAATGGCTCTCAAAGTACCCAGTACAATCCATGAGATGTGAGTAAATGTGTTGATGTCGAACATATCACGGAATCCTTCGATCGAACGTCAATGATGTAAACTGTTGTCAAAGGCGAGAAACCTGCCATTGAGGCATGTAGATCTCAAGGTACTGACGATTTCTAGATCATCTTTCTAGATAATGAGCTGATGTCGATAGAAAGCGATCCGTCGTAGGCAAACCCACAACACGAAATCATAGATCAAGTTGAAGAAATTTAATTGCAAGGATTGACTCAGGGATGGTCAAGATGGATGACAGATATTTTGCAGATGAATGGCTTATTGGCAGTGACCTCTTGAACACATAACGACACGACAGATGGCTTGGTGACAATTGACCCAAAGTTAATACCCAGAAACTGGCTGAAGACTTTCAATGTGGTTTGATCAACTGTTAGGCAAAGGATTTCCCAACCCAGGTGAATAAAAGTGTCGTGTTCAAGAGTGGTTACAAAGTATGACAAACAGACTCATTTTCCTCTCTTTTCCCCCACCATTTCTGGCAAGTACCTCTTTATTTTTGACAAGCTTGAGGAGGATAACATTTGCTTGATTATAAGCTCATCCTTCGGATGAGTCCAACTTAATTTAGATTCGAACCCTAAGAAGGAGTGGTTCGTTCCTGTTTGTAATTGAACAGGTCCTTTACTGTGAAATTTTAACGAGTCCAGTATAGGAGAAACTCGGCGTTTTTCAATTTTAGAGAGTCTGAAAAAACTTAAGAAGACTCCAGGGTTGACCTTTTTCGTAAATTTGTGTCTCCCAAGCCCGAAAAAGTATAAAATAATACTTGAGAGAACCGCTTGATCTTTTACGACCAAGGAGTACTTTTCGTTATTAGTGTCACTGATCCAAAAACGTAAAAAAGCGATCAACGACACGTCGTTTTATAACCAATATCGAATTTGAAACGACAAAAATCCGGCAATCTTTTCGTATTTTTACGGTCGGAAAAGAGCTGTAAGTGGACCGTCTTTTAATTTCATTTTAACAAGTTGGAAAGAAAAACTCGGCGATCTTTTCATGTTTTAGGAGTCAGAAAGAGCTTAAAGGTGACTCTAAGGTTTCACTTTTTCGTAATTTTTAACGAGTTCGAAAAAATGACAAAAATGTACTCATGGTCGACTTTCAATTTAATTTACGAGCAAGAAAAGACGGAAAGAACTCGGCATTTTCATTTGTTTTACGAGAATGAAAGATAGCAAAATAATCTCGGGATTTTCATGAGTTTAACGAGTCTTGAAAATAACTGAAATTGACTCGAGATAGGTTTCATTTTTACAAAAGCTTGAAACAAAGAAAAACTATGCTTCAAAGTAGTTTCATTTTTACACAAGCTTGAAACAAAGAGAAAACTGTGCTTGATGTCCCGTAAGCATAACTGCTAGAGCACATGCCCCCCAGCTTCATTTCATTCAACTAAGTACATTAATTAATAGCTGGATGGAATGAAGGTTCAGTTACGAGTTCATTTGAAAGACTCAACCTACAACTGTAAGAAAATTATGCAAAAAACTGAAATAACTAACCTAAATATACAACTTAACATTTATGAGATCTAGTCAAACTCTCGACTCAAGTAGAGGAGGATTTGTTTCATTTTTTAACGAGCTTGACACAGGAAAAGAACTATGCTCGGATTTAGTTTCATGTTTATGCAAGCTTGAAACAAAAAACTATGCTTGTTATAAGTTCACATGCCCCCAGCATAATGACGCAAATCAAGGTACATGCCCCCCAAGCTTCATTGCATTCAACCAGGTGGATGAAATGAAGGTTTACTTTCGAAATCTTGGAAAGACTCGAGGGAGTTGTTTCATTTTTTAGTGAGGTTGACACAGGAAAAGAACTATCCTCAAAACCCTTGTTTCATTTTTTAAACGAGCTTGACACAAGATAAGGAACTATGCTCATAACAACTCTCTACAATCTACCTAACAAGGAACTATACTCTAAAAAACCTTGATTCATTTTTTAACGAGCTTGACACAAGACAAGGAACTATGCTCTAAAATCCTTGATTCATTTTTTAACGAGCTTGGCACAAGACAAGGAACTATGCTCATAAAATCCTTGATTCATTTTTTAACGAGCTTGACACAAGACAAGGAACTATGCTCATAACTACTCTCTACAATCTACCTACTTAACCTACCCTTGTTTCATTTTTTAACGAGCTTGACACAAGACAAGGAACTATGCTCAAGACTCCTTGTTTCGTTTTTTAACAAGCTTGACACAAGACAAGGAACTATCCTCAGACCTGATTCATTTTTTAACGAGGTTGACTCAGTAACAGGAACTATCCTCGAACTAACTGATTCATTTTTTAATGAGGTTGACACAGGAAAAGAACTATCCTCAAAACCCTAATTCATTTTTTAACGAGGTTGACTCAGTAAAAGGAACTTTCCTCAAACTCCTTGTTTCATTTTTTAACGAGGTTGATACAAGAAAAAACTATCCTCGCACTCACTGATCATGGCTTCCAACTGGAAGAAAGACATGTCAATGGACACACCTTGATCATGGCTTCCAAGAGGTCTTCATCAGAAGGAAGAATAGTTCTCTGGAAGGAACACATGTCAAGGGACTCAAAAGGGATAAGAACATCGTGTTCAAGTAATCCCATAGAGTTTTCCATGTCAATTACTGGATCTAAATCAAAGGAAGATGAGCAAACAGTGAGAGGCTCACTTGCATCGGTAACTGAAAACATGGGACCAGTTGCCACATAATTAACCTGTGGTAGGGTAGATACCACTTTAGAATCAGGAACATTTAGGGGTGTCATATTATTGGTAGTTGAAACAAGACTAGGGAACGAAAGCTGGTCTACAGTCACAATACTGCCATTGTGAGGGAAAGACATCACGCGAAAGAGTGTCGATATGACAACTTTCATTGCATAAACATAGTCTCTCCCAAGGAGTAAATTGAAATCCAAGGGACCTCGAACTACCATAAGATCAATACAGATAGTTTTACCTTCCAAGGTAATAGAAAACTTAGGAAGGATCCCTAAAGGTTCACTAATGGTTCTGTTAAAAGCTTTCAGATTCTGCGTAATAGGCGCAAGCTGAGGGGAACCCAAAGCTTTCCAAACAGTTGAGGATAAAATACTAATAGAAGCACCTTCATCTACCTGAGTACGATGTATGTCCCTACCACCAGCCTTGACAATGATTTGGAAAGGGATGGAGGAAGGAAGACGAGGTTCTGTCAGTTTATTCCAATCAAAGGAAAAGACCTCAGTACTTGGAGGGGGTTCTGTAGAAACAGGTG
This sequence comes from Pinus tabuliformis, assembly GCA_031772625.1. NCBI lineage: Eukaryota > Viridiplantae > Streptophyta > Pinopsida > Pinales > Pinaceae > Pinus > Pinus tabuliformis. The sequence continues at coordinate 279,959,174 of CM062817.1, forward strand.
AAATGCCCCCCGCGGTAGAAGAATCTGATGTAACAAAAAGAACCTGAGCGGTATGAAGTTCACTCTCTAAAGAGAAAGTGGGATCGACCGAATGTGAAATTGAATCGACCACTTGATCAACTAATGGATCATCAACCTGAGTGACATGAGTTTCACTCTCCAATGGAAGAGTGTGATCGACTGTACTTGAAATTAGATCAATCACTCCGTTAGTTGACGGTAGGCTGGGAGAAAGTTTACGGTAACCAGTTGGAAATTCTTGTTGTGGAACAGTAATGTTTTCCAACAATTTTGAGGCTTCATCCATGTGAGGGCAAATGTGAGTTTGATGACTCCCTTTGCATAACTTACAAGGAAACCTAACTTTACCCTTTTTCCCAGGAACCTGACTATCACTGGTTGATGGTTCAATGGAAAGTTGATGAGATTTTTCTGACCATACTTCCAAGACCTTTGGAATACCAGGACAATTGATAAGGAAGTGGTCACCCTTACAAAGCCTGCAAGGGTATTTGGGTTTACGATGCATGTCGGAGTTTTCCTCAACACAACAAACACTTACAGTCGTGGTTGGTTGGTTGACCTCTTTCTTATCTTGCTTCTTCTTCTTCTTCTTCTTCTTCCCTTTCTTCTTCTTCTTAGCCACCTGGTTACTAGCATCAAGGCTTTTACCAAGCGAAGAGGAAGAAATGGAGGAAGAAAAATTAGGCGAAGAAGGTAAAGGGTCAACAGAAGGTTGGTGATGTTGAGATGGTGAACTCTGTTGAGGTGAAGCATTCGGTTGAGGTGGAACAATTGGAGTATTTGGGGTCAACGAAGTTGAAAATAACCATATCGGTAATCCTATTGTAAATCCAGGTAATGACAAAGTAGCCATATAAGGAGGACCAACATTTCCAAAGAAAGGAAAAGTACTAGGATCCTCGTTAAGAGGGGTTCCTTGGTCGGTAAATTCCGGAACAGTTGCCATTATATTCAACTTCAGTGAATTTAAAACTAAAATTAACAATTCACAATTCACACCTAACAATTAAAATTCACAATTCACACCTATGGTCCCTAAAAGTAAAAACAAACAAATTAACACTCGCTATCAAATCTAGGAGTCAAACCACACACAAACAGTAACTTTCCGTACCGAAAACACTAGTTGGTGATGAAATCCAACGTCGCAGAGTTCAATACAGAAATGGTGGTTGGAACAGTTACCCCGGCAACCTGCTTAATGAATAGACTGGCACAAGTTCCTCCACTAAACCGTCTCGAGTGAAGAGAACCCCCCAGAAAATCCAAGTGAGTCTAGCCGACGTCTGCTCTAGGTACAGTGGGATCTTCCCACCACTTTCACCTTAGGAAGAATCCTAAAGAATATGGTCACTAAGGTTACCAACCGAAACAAATATACCTGGGGGAACAGTCTACGATCCGATACGCACGCAAGGGCAGAGTAGCAAGCTCAAACCCCTTGAAGACTCCTTGACATAATCCAAGGTTTACCAACAAGTGACCCCAGGCTCCTCGACAATGGTTAATCTGAGGTTTACCGTTTTTAATACGTGAATATCTGGCGTCGTTCCCAATGAGGAAGGATTGATTCCCACACTAGTTTGGACACGATCTCGTGCTTCTCCTTTAAGAGGAGCTTTCCCAGAGCATAAATGCAACAATTGGATTTCTTCCCTACCACAAGATACAGCTACTTGTTTTTTTTACTGTCTTGGAGAGTTAATTACTCTCCTACTCCAAGACACTAGCCTAAGCTAGATTGGTGGAAAGAGCCCTAAAAATGTAAAAATTACTAGATGAATTTTAATTAAGCGCTGTGTTATTTAGGTTGTTATTACTCAAAAGGGTAAATGGATATGAAACCAATGGTGTTATGACCCGACTCAAAACTGAATGCAATCGAATATGATAATGTAATCTTTTCAATTTGATGAATCCTAACTAAAGTAAGGAGAGAGTTTCCATTCACTTCCAACAATGCAAAAAATTGATCACTAAGAGAAAATATAACAAATTCTCTAATGCACTAATTTCATCAAGAAAAACTAATGCAAATCAATTCCAAAATAGTTTTTTTTATTTTTATTTTTGTGTAAATTCAAATCAAAGAAAACTGATCTAAATCTACGATTGATTTTTCAGAATGTAAACTATGCAATTGTAATCTATGCACAATTCACTTGAAAAGTATGCAAATGTAATCTATGCACATTTTTCATTAATATTCTGAAAATGAGAATTCTAATTATGCAAATGTGATCTATGCAAGAGGATTCTCAAACACAAGATGATTCTAATGTAATCTAAGAACCAATCAAGTGCAAGTCGAGAAAATTGGGTGAGAGTTCCAAAGATCAAAAAATAAAAACACTCAAAGGCGATTAACACTCATACACAATTTAGCCCCCCCCCCCCAGCGAATGAGGGGGAAATTTTTTTGCAAAAACAAAAGCAAAAAGATGCAAAATTGTGAAAAGACTGAGACAAACCTCCAAGTAATGAGCAAAGGAAATCAAATTAAGAATTTCTCAAAAAAGAGACTCAAAACACCCAATTGATAAAAGCTTAAAACAGGAATGCCAATGGAATTAACCAAGGAAAGTTTTTGACAGGGAACAAGCAGGTCTGGGCAATGGCTAAAACCTATAAACAAATTCTAAACTAATAAAAAAGAGAAAAATTTAAAATCTTTCAAATTTTTGACAGGGTACGCAGGCAACCTGTTTACACAGGTGCGTCCACGCTCTGTGCACAAAGCAAAAGCGCGTACTAGTACGCACTGTGCTTAACTCAGAGGGTGCGTACCTCTCCCAAAATTATGAAAAATGAAAACTAACTCAAAATTAATTAAATTCACCCAATCCCACAATCATCAAGTCAAAAACAGAAACAGAAAATACAATTTCTCAGGTCAAAGTATAGACAAAGAAAACAATCAAGTCCCCAGTATGGTCGCCATTTTGTCGCGCGGAATGAGTCGATCTTGCGGACAAGATAGACCTTCCTAGAATCTAAAGAAGACCTAACGACAAGCAAACCAACCAGACACTATCTTTCTCTAAATATGCTTCAATAAACAATAGCAAACAAAGGTTTCTAGGGCCTACCTTTGGTCCAACGCAAGCTTGTGGATGCCCTCGCTCTTTCGATCCAAATGAGCTCCTCTTCGTGAATCTGCAAACACAAATAAGGCAAACACATTAAATAGCACCTGAAAAACCAATTGCATAAAACATATTTAACATGAAATTCAAGGAGTCCATGAAACAAATAACATAAGATACTTGTTGAGAAAAATGAGTTTGATTGTATCAATTCAAAAGAAGAAGAACCTTACAACCTTTGCCTTGACGCTATACAAGCTCCTCCCAGGGTCCAACAAGATGTCTCCTCTACTTTGACAAGTTTCACTCACTCTCCAATAGAACCAAGAGGTATGTGATCTTTCCTCTCAAGCTCAACCAAAGAGTCTCAATTTCACCAGCATTTACCCTCAAAATGTTCAGCTTCTAACCTCTCTAGTCCTCACCCCAATGCCTGTATTTATAGTGCAATGGAGGGAAGTTACTAGGTCCTCCTTCAAAGGGATAAATCCCTCCTTCAAAGGGATAGCTCCTTTAGTCAAGGGATTAGCTCCTTCTCTTTTGGGATGCATGAACCACCTCAGAGCTAACAATCCACGTCAAAATTCCTTCTAGAAAACTCTAGAATTAACCCAAAGTGAGTTTTTTAAGATAAAACTTGCGCCTTTTGACTTTCACAGGGGTCCGCACCTACACCGTTAGGAACAGAGCGGGTAGGTACACAGCTTTTGTACACAGAAGGTGCGGGACCGCAGGTGACCATGAGAGAAAGTGCGGAACCAGAGTTACATTGATATTTAATGTCTTTCTCCCACTTCTAAAGCTTGATTTGAAGAGCTGAGGTCTTAGACTTTCTTAGGAGGACAGTACAAGTGATGATAGACCCATACTGACTGCAAATAATCATGGTGACGATATTTTTGTGTAACACTACCTGGTGAATTTCTTGGATATGTTCAATTAACTTGGTTTCTTTGTCCACATCACTATGTCCATCAACTGCTATGTCTTTTCCAAAGACAAAATCCAAGGGAGACCTTGGTGTAAAGCCAAAACAAGTCTCAAAAGGAGATCTTTGTGTAGAAGAGTGCTTGGCATGGTTGTAAGCATGTTGCACATAACACAAATGTTCATCCCAAAGATTGGAATGCTTGCTGCAATAGCCCCTGAGCAATTGGATCACTGTCCTGTTGACCACCTCTGTTTGGCCATCTATTTGTGGATGAAAGGATGTGCTCTTCTTCAGTCTGATGTCCATCAATTCCCACAAACTTGACCAAAACCTCCCAACAAATCAAGAATCTCGATGAGATACAATGGAAGTGGGTAACCCAAAATGAATCCATACATGCTGAAAGAAAAACTTCGTTGTTTGTTCAGTTGTAATCTTATTGCTACAACATATTAGAATACACATTTTTCTAAACATGTCCACAATAACATATAAATAGTCATGACCTTTTCTAGATTTTGAAAATCCCCCAACAAAGTCCATGGAAACACTTTCCCAAGGACGAGAAGGAACTGGAAGCGGAGTGTACAAGCCTAATTTTCTATTGTTGGTCTTGCTTTTAGCACACATGGTAAGCCCTTTAATATATCTAGAAATTGTTTCATGCATTCTTGGCCAATAACAGAACCTTTGCAGTTGTGCAACTATTTTACTTACAACAAAATGACCTGATATAAGAGAAGTATGTGCTTCTCAAATTATGTTAACTCTTTCATATTGTGGAATGCATAACTTTCCCAAATGATACAAGAGTTGGTCCTTAACATAATAATCCAATTCTTCTACTTTTTTTCCATTACTTAAAGTTGCATATACATCTTTAAAATCTACATCTTGATCATATTGTTCAATGTAGCTTTCATGCACTACTGGGTTATGCTTAAGTATAGTAGATGCATTTATGATTGGTCTGGATAACATATCTGCAACCTTATTGTGTATTCCCTTCTTATATCTGATGACAAGATGAAACTGTTGTAGGAAACCCATCCACCTATAGTGTCTTGATTGCTGCAATTTAGTTTGTGAGTACAAATACTGAAGTGGTTGATGATCTGTATGGATGATTGTTTCTTTGCCCATTAAATAATGTTTCCACTTTTTCACACTCTGTACTAATTCATACAATTCTTTATCATATGTGGGATAATTAACTACTACAGAATTAAATGTCTCAGAATGATAGCATATGGGTTTATCGTGTTGCATCAACACTACTCCCATGGCATAGTCACTGGCATCTATTTCAATCTCAAATGGTCGTTGAAGATCTGGCAGTGCTAGTATTCGTGCTATACTAATTTTTTCTTTTAAGGTGTCGAAGGCTTTCTGATGTTTTCCTCCCCAATGAAACACCTTATTCAATCCTGTTAAAGCATCTAAGGGAGCTGTGATCAAGGAAAAGCTAGCAATAAAATTTCTCCAATATTGTGCTGCTCCTAGGAAGCTCCTAACTTCTGTAGCAGATTTGGGTTTAGGCCAATTCACAATGGCTTCAACCTTCGAGGGATCTATCTTCAATTCGCCACCCCCTACAATATCACCCAAATAATTTAAAGAGGTTTTGCCAAATTCACATTTTGATAACTTAACATAGAAATTTTCTCTTTTCAAAACATCTAGAGTCTGCTTAATATGTTTCAAATGTTCTTCCCATCTTTTACTGAAAACAAGAATGTCATCTAAATATACGATTACAAAATCATCAATAAAAGGTCTGAGTACATCATCCATAACTCTCATGAAAGTGGCAGGAGCATTAGTTAAGCCAAAAGGCATAACTAGCCATTCATACAGTCCTTGCTTTGTTTTGAAAGCAATCTTCCATGTATCTTGTTCTGCTACTCTAACCTGATGATAGCCACTACGCAAGTCCAACTTGGAAAAGTAAACTGCCTCTTTCAACTGATCTAATAGATCATCAATGTGAGGAAGAGGATAACGATTCTTGATCGCTATTTTACTCAGCACTCTATAATCAATGCACATCCTCCACAAACCATCTTTCTTTCTCACCAACATGATTGGAGATCCGCATGGTGATGTGCTTGGTCTTATGAACCCTTTATCTAGTAGCTCTTATGCCTGCTTCTTGATCTCTGCATTCTCTAAAGCGGATAACCTGTACATTCCGATGGTAGCCAATGGAGCATCTTGCTGCAAATGAATATCATGTTCTATTTCCCTTTTGGGTGGCAGACCTTTAGGTTCTTGAAATAGGATATCATATTCTGAAACAACTTTTTATAAATCAGCTTTTTGTTTAGCATCACAGCCCTCAAATACATTGGTTTTATCAGGGTTCTTTTCCTTTACAACCATTAGTAAAAATTGCTTGCATGAATTTACAATTCTTTTCATCTGCCTTGAGTTTATGAGAGTGTAATTATTTTTGAGTTTATGAGCTCTTACAATATATTCTATTCTATCTTTGGTGAGTTGATACTTATTTTCAGCTCTATAGAAAATGGCTTTTCTATCATACAAGTAAGGACTTCCTAAAACAATACCACATATATCCAAGGGAACTATATCTAACTCAACCTCATCTACAAATGTTGACCCAAATGCAAACCTAAGTTTACATTGTCTAGTCACTTGTAGCTTTGCTTTATCACATACCCAACCTAATGGATATGGCTTCTTGTGAGGTGTGGTTAGTAATCCCAACTTCTTTACAATTGCTTCAGAAATCAAGTTTACTTGTGATCCACTATCAAATAAAGTATCAATCTTTTGATGCTTGGAAATAACTCTAATATGAAAAAGCTCATGCCTTTTCCTCTCATTTTCTTCATTATCAGTAGATTGGTGTAGAATTACTAGTAGATGCTTTAGAATTTTTACCTTTTATACCTGTGGCTGCAACTGTTGTTTCATCACCTGAGTCTAAGCCCAAATACTTCTAAATAGTAGCAGCAGTTTGTTATAGACATTTTTGTGCCTTACAGCATTGAGCATGAAATGTCCATAAACTAAGGGATCCAAAGTCCCTAAACATGTTGTTCCTACCCCTAGAGGAACAAGGCCAACTAACCACAGCAATTCACAGAAGTTCTCCACCTGAAAACACTCAAAAACAAGCCAATTCTGGATCATGTCAACTGCTCCACTGAGCATCTGCGCTGAATGTCAACTGCTACACTGGCTACCTGCGTTGAATGTCAACTCCAACACTAGCTACCTGCGCTGAGCGAGTTTGGACATGTGGCAGAGTCATTCCTCAATGTGTCAATGCCCAGGAAGCTTCCAAAATGACACTTGCATCAAGGAATCCGACTGGTGATGAGTAAGAGGTTCCAAATCTCCAAGTGGAAGCAAGAACCTCCAAGTGGACTCAATAACTGAGAGAGGGAGAGGACACTAGTCAGATCTCAAGCTGACTCATCCTCTCTCCAAAATAACTCTATATAGATCTCTCCTCCATGAGATCTAGGGGCTGGAATATTGTGATTGCAAAGAATTGTTGTTGGTTTGTGGCTGGAAACATTGGGTGCTTAATGCTTTGAAGGGAGCTAAAGAAGGAATTCTATTCTGCTGGGAAGGAGATGCTGGATTGGAGCCCTATGGGTTGTATCTCTTCCTGAACCCTGTTACTTATCAATAAAGCTATCTTAATTCTTTCCTATATGCTGGTGTATTTTGTATGATTGCATTAGTGCATTTGATTTACTTCTAATCCCGAATTTATGAATATGTATATTTGCCTTTGTATTGTGTTCTTCTCTTGTCGCAAGTAGCTGTTCTCTTGTCACAGGTAGTTGTTCTCTTGTGATCTCGTGGGATTCAAGTAGTTGTTCTCTTGAGCAAGCAAGGAGACAAGTAGTTGTGGACACACAAAGAGAAGAGGATCTAGATCGAGGGACAACCGGAAGACAACGGTAAGTCTGCCGATCTCCCCTCTTTCACATTTCATAAAGGAAGAAATCATAATAGCTGTATTCGTTTGTTGCTAAGGCGCTGTCACACCTTAGGTGGATAGGATCGTCCTGCATAGGCATTTTTCCCCACAACAAATTGGCAACTCCACTGGGGAAGAATTTTTTTATTCATTTCATTTGTGTTTCAGTCATTTGTTTACTTCACAGACTTGACAGCAACTATTGAACTGCATCTTTCCCGGATGCAAAGTAAAAAGTTGCTGCTTTGATCCAGTTGTTGGACTTGTCTGTGATCTAAACTAGATCCACAAATGATTTGATGATCCTTGTGATAGTCTTTAGTACCCTATCAAAGCATCCCTCTGTTTATACCTTGCTTGTGTTTCTGATTTGGCCTGAAACAGTTGATTTTTGAGCATTTTATGACCCAGAACCCAAGGGAAACGAGAGTTTCTCTTTCAACGCAACTGCTGTGAAGGCAGTCTGCATTTCAACGCAGGTCCCGAAGGGGCTACCTGCGCTGAATTTCAAGTCCTCAGTGTTGAGGTTGCGCTGAACCAGTTTAGCCTTGTGCAGCTGGGGTTCTTTGTCCTCTGTTGCCCTGTTTTGATCTCTGTTTTTGCAACCTTTAACCAGCATAGGTACCAGTCTGATAAGCCTTTTCTTTGCTTAGATTCCGTCTCTTTTTTGTACAAAAAGACTGTGAATGTTTTTATGTGTTTGTAGCGTCATTTACAGTCTTCCTTTGCATGAGTAAAGTAGTCATCCTGTAGCCTCTGATTCAGATCTGATTGACAGTGATCTTAGAAGAGAGTTCATTGGTTGTTTTCAGATTGATTATAGATTTACTTTTGCTTATTGGTTTGAATTTGTCTCTTTCAAAGTGTCAAAACAAGTCTTTATTTCGAAAATCGCAAAGTGATTGTAATCTCTTCTACCCTTGATTGATTTCGAAGAAAGTGAACTTATTTGTATTGATCATTTTAAAAGAAAATTCAAAGTTGTGCAAAAAGCTTTCTTTGTAGGCATTTATACTAAGAAAGTGGAAAACAAACACCTGCATTGTGCATTTTGCATTTGATAGTTTGCATGTTGAATTTAGGGAAAGTGCATTAGAGTGTGCTGATTGCTCTTTGAGAAAAGATAGTGTTATTCTTTTCCCTTAGTAGCTAAGATTTTCAAAGTTGAAAAGATAATAAAGCTTGCTTATCATCTTACACTGCATTTAGGAATTTGTATCATACATCTCGTGGTGAACCTTGAAAGGCAAACTTTAAAAAGATCAACCTAAAATAAACTGAATGAACCTAACAACGCTTTGTAACATAACGCACAACATAGAGGTCTAGGCTAGAGACGTGTTCTGACGTCGTTAAGCCTAGTGACTGTCGATCTCGAAGAAGGTGGGTGATTCCTCCTGAGAGACGGTGGCGCTAGTACGGATTTGTGTTCCCACGTACCGTCACGTATATATTGGGAGACCCCTATAGGCATATATCTTTTATCCTTAGGAAGCCGTGTCGGCCGCCCTACTGATCGCAATGCAGTGAACACAGCATTCACGAAGATCGACCACCCGTACCGTAAAAAGTATTCTGTGGTTTTGCGAAAAGTTTGGCACACCCTCTGCCTAGAACTCCAGAGCAGTTTCTTTTGGCCTTTTTCAGACTCTATAACAGAAAAAGTCCATCCGAGCATTTGTCACTTCGGGCTCGTTAAAACATCGAAGGAGACTAGAGTCATCTTTAGCTTTTTCTCGACTCTTTAAAACTGAAAAAGCAAGTTGTGTCTAAAGCGTCTAATAAAATTCATTCAATTCGGAAACACCAATTTCCCCTTTTTGTATTTTGGTTGATCGAGTAATCCGCAATCGTGGAAGAAAGTCAATTGAAACCCCGTCGTTCATGGAGGCTTACGAGTCAACCGTCTTTGTCTCCGGAATCGAAAACAGTACGGACAAAACGAACTCGTTTAACCGGTTCAAAATCTCCTATCAAAGTTAGAACAAGTGTTCCAACTACGTCTGAGATTCCGGTTACTCCAAACATTTCTGGAAACCCTGCCTCTATAGAAGAAGTTCAACAGCCACAGAGGGACATTAGTACTGATCCTAGTCTGGGGGCAAATACTTGTGTAACTGAACCAGTTCCATCTGTAACCGGTCCAGAGAGTTTTGTTCCTCAAACAATTGTCGCTGTCGAAACAACCCCTTCTTCGGCACCAGAAATATTTTACGGACCTGACGGTCTTCCTCTTCCACCTGGTTTGATTGCGATAGAGGAAATTGCAGAGGATCCGCAAGCAAGTACTCCAACCCATTTTGGAGTCGGGGTCACTCTATTTCCTTCATCAGAAGTTAATCCACCACAAGTGGAGGTTCCTGTAGAATCGCTAGGAAATCTATTGGATAGACTTAAAATGTCTGAGCAACCGTCAACATCTAGGACTGTGTCAAATGACACGGCGACAGCAGAAGTCCCTGCTGTCACTCCAACAATGTTTGCCGGCATACCATTTGTCCCGACTAGCTCACAACCGCTAGAAGGAGTCCACCAAGGGACTATTTCGACAGTGTGGTCTGTTCCAGTTTGTTCATCCGGAATAATATCCGGCAACGCTTATGTTGAGACTCGCCAGATTGACACATTTGGAGGTCAGTTTGGGCAATCCAGTCCCCAAGGACAATCAATACCCTTGAGTTCCGGATTGCTACCGTATGGGGGGCAGTATGCCCTTTCATTACCCCCTCCGGGAGGGTATCCATACGGGAGTTCACAACAGTATTCAGGTTCTACTGGAATTACATCAAGTGGTTGGGTACCTATGCTACCTCAACAACCAAGGGTTGTATATTCTATGCAACAGTGTGTACCTATGACGAACATGCCAACCACACCGGCTATTGTAACAATGTCACAAGTTCAAGCGATGCCTGTTGCATGTCAACCTCAGATTTCTCAGGTTGTAATGCAACAGCCCCTTGACCATGGGTCACAACCACAATCGCCAACTGGTGGGGCGACGCAGGTCCAAACGGGTACAATTACCCCACACCTTGGTCCAACGGTTAGCATAGTGCAACAGAACATGGCTTCACAATCGTGGCTAGTGCAATACCAACAACCACAATTCCAGCAAGTGTACCAAGGTTCTGAGCAGCAGATCTTTGCGAACAGTGGACAACCGTATATTCAAAACGGTCAAAACCAACTGATTTACAGTGGTCAAGTCCACCAACCGTATCAGTCATACCAACATCAATTACATTATGCTGGTATGCAAAGGCCCACTGCTCAAGCGATTCCATCATACCCTGGTTATGCTTCACCTAACCTGAATCAACAGTTACCATTCGTGGCAACTTTAGAGTTACCCGATTTACACCGGTTAACCAACGATCCGATTGCTTATGCCCCTTGGTGGCCATCGATTCCTCACAAACTTCCATCTGACATTCCTAAATTCAATGGAAATCCAGGTGAAGACCCATCAAATCATGTGATGACTTTTCATCTGTGGTGTTCATCGAACACCCTAAATGATGATTCGATAAGACTTCTCCTTTTCCAGAGGACGTTAACGGGTCCAGCGGCAAAATGGTATATTGAATTACCTAGAGCCTCGTTCGACAATTTTAGCTCCCTAGCCATGACTTTCTTAACCCATTTTCAACTACCAATAAGGTATGAAACGGGAACAGAAATATTAACCAACTTCAAGCAGACAACTGCCACTCATATATCCGATCATATACATGAGTGGCGTCGTCGTCGTAGGATGGTGAAAACATACGTTCCCGATCAGTTGTTAGCTGAATGGTTTATAAAGTCGTTACTTCCCGCTATAACAGAAGATGTGGCAAAGGGAGGAGTCGTAGCAGAGGAGCAAGTTATTGCTCGTGCACAATATCTAGACTTAGTTTATACTCAGTCTGGCACGCTCTACGACAAAATACCCGACGCCCCTAGACCGGAATTTTCAATTCCTCCTCCTCCTAAATCCAATAGTGACTTTCATGCCGGTGATGGCGTGATTGGCACGGCAAACACGAAATCGATAAAGGCTTCGTCTAAGAAAGCCCGTAAGAATTCGGATCAAAATGCAAAAGAAGAAATTCTTGCTTCGGAAGTAAATGTCGTATCAGCAGATAAAGTCAAAGAAACCAATCAACCAGGAAGCAAGAAGAAGCAAAACAAAGGGAAGAAGAAGAAACAGGGTGAGTCATCTCCTGGAAAAACTTCTTCAAACCCTCCTGGGAAAGGGAAACAAATTTATCCATGTCAAATATGTGATGAGGAGGATCATTATACAAAGAATTGTCCTTTCAAAGTTGAGTTAAAGAAGTTCTTTAAAAGTTCGCAAACCTCAGCTGTGTTAACTGATCCATTTCCCAACCCAGGTCAAAATCTGGTTGATAGTGGAAATGCTTCCCCGTCGCAAGTGCTTATGTTGTCGGTTTCAAAACAACAGAATGATGCTTTGATTTCGACAAGGAACAAAGATTATGGGAATCCGCAGCTGTCGAACGACAAAGGTAAAGATCAACCAAGTAGTTCGACAACCAATCAACCAGGAAGCAAGAAGAAGCAAAACAAAGGGAAGAAGAAGAAACAGGGTGAGTCATCTCCTGGAAAAACTTCTTCAAACCCTCCTGGGAAAGGGAAACAAATTTATCCATGTCAAATATGTGATGAGGAGGATCATTATACAAAGAATTGTCCTTTCAAAGCTGAGTTAAAGAAGTTCTTTAAAAGTTCGCAAACCTCAGCTGTGTTAACTGATCCATTTCCCAACCCAGGTCAAAATCTGGTTTATAGTGGAAATGCTTCCCCGTCGCAAGTGCTTATGTTGTCGGTTTCAAAATAGCAGAATGATGCTTTGACTTCGACAAGGAACAAAGATTATGGGAATCCGCAACTGTCGAACGACAAAGGTAAAGATCAACCAAGTAGTTCGACAACAACTTCGACAGAAGTTGTACCGCCCATCATTCCTGAATTAACAATAAAACCGCCAAAGGGAGTAGTACACAAGTCGACATTTAATCCTCGCGCCAGAGCGGCGCAGCATTATAACATAGTGGAAGATTTGGCCCAATCGCCATCCGTTATGTCGACTCTTGAAGTATTACAAAATTGCCCATCGCAAAGGCAGGCTTTGTTATCGGCTATTGGTGGGGTTGATCCTAAGGATTCCAATCTTGTATCCTTTGATCACAAAGGATATGATCCTCAGTTACCAGCTCAACTAGCTTTCCTTATTCAAGTGAAAGCCCTCAACAAAACTGTTCACAGAACAATTATCGATGAGGGAGCATCTACATGTATTATGTCGATGAGTTGCTGGAAAACTTTAGGATCTCCAACCTTGTCACGATCTTCGACGACATTAAAAGCTTTCGACGGAAGGACTTATACCCCGTACGGTATCCTTAATAACTTGAAGGTTGAACTGGGAGGAAAAACAGTGGAAATTGATGTTGAGGTCATCGATGGGAATCTTGACTACAACATCCTACTGGGTAGACCATGGATATATGCCATGGCAGCTGTTGTGTCGACTTATTTTAGGAAGATCGCATTCCCATTTGAAGGAGGGATTACGGTCGTCGACCAACAGAACTTCCTCCCTAATGGTTCACAAGTTAGATATCATTTTTGGGATTCAACTGCGTTAAGTAAGTCATTCAAACGTATGACCATTTCCATGAGAGGTAGTCGTAACTGACTAATTTCTCATGATTTTTGAATAGTTCACTTAGCACTCATTGCATCGGGTATGCTCACAGGGGTGAATAGTTCACCCTGTGAGCATCACCCGATGCAATGAGTGCTAAGTGAACTATTCAAAAATCATGAGAAATTAGTCAGTTACGACTACCTCTCATGGAAATGGTCATACGTTTGAATGACTTACTTAACGCAGTTGAATCCCAAAAATGATATCTAATATAATGCACTGCGTAAATCCCCCATACTTAGGTTCACAAGTTACAGGAAGCATTCCCATGATCCATGAGAGCAACCATTCGCTCCAAGATATCGAAGTAGGCCTACTGAAAGACCCCACAATGATGGGAACTTTCGCGCTTCCACCTCCTATTTACATAGGAAATATAGCATTGGTAGCAACCTGCAACATGATATCTTCCACGAAGGTCGCAAAAGATGATATCAACATGGATCATGCTATGGTTTTGCCCCCAAGCCCTATAGAAATATTGTAGCAATCAATGTTTAGGGCATGGGAGGCAAACCCAAATCAACGCTCGTCAAGCGTTTGGGTAGATAGGTCTAGAGAATATGGTACCCCATTAGATCCTTGGTCGAAAGTGCATGGGACTGACGAAGGAATCTTACAATCAATGTTGATTGAGGGGGCATCATGGAATGATCACCACCATCGTTCCCTTCTTCCAGAATATGAAGAAGATACTCAACATGACCTTTATCACCCTTCAGTTTTTGAATTCCTATCAAATACTGTAAATACGGTGGATTCCGAGCGAAACTTATCCAATATTGAAGAGACTATAGCCATAAATATCTCGACTAAAACAAATGTTGTAGAGAATATTTATGTCGACAAAGGTTGTTCCCCTTCAAAACTGGAAATATATAATGCTCTTTTTCGCGAATTTAGAGATGTCTTTGCTTGGTCATACGATGAAATGCCAGGCATAGACTCGAGTATCGTTGAACATGAAATTAAAATGTATCCTGATGTCAAACTAGTAAGACAACGGCTTCGGCAGGTGCACCCCAAGAAAGCCGCTGCCATTAAAGCAGAAGTTGAAAAGCTCCTCCATGCTGGTTTCATCTACTCGGTTCCTCTAACCGATTGGGTATCAAATATTGTCCCTGTTATGAAGAAACAAGGGACAATCAGAGTGTGTGTCGATTATAGGGATGTAAACCAAGCTTGTCCAAAGGACAACTACCCTACACCCTTCATCGACCAGATAATTGATGAATGCGCCGGATGTGAAATCTTTTCATTTATGGATGGATTTTCCGGGTATAATCAAATAAATATCTGCCCACAGGACCAGTCAAAGACTGCATTTATTTGTCCGTGGGGCACATTCGCTTATCGAAAATTACCCTTTGGTTTAAAGAACGCAGGGGCGATGTTTCAGAGGGCAATGAATTATGCCTTCCATGACATCAAGAACATCGTTCAACCTTATCTCGACGACCTTCCGGCTCATTCGCGAAAGCGGACTGATCATCCGCAGCATTTAAGAGCGATATTTCTACGTTTCCGACACTACAAGATAAGACTCAATCCGCACAAATGTGTGTTTTGCGTCGGTTCTGGTCGTTTACTTGGCTTTGTAGTCTCTAAGGATGGGATTCGTCTCGACCCTTGTAAGGTTCAGGCAATCATTAATTTGCCTCCACCTTCAAATTTGCTTCAGATTCAGAAACTCCAAGGAAAAGCAAACTTTCTGAGGAGGTTCATTCCAAATTACGCAGAACTTGCTAAAGGTTATACTCGTCTTTTTAAAAAGGATGTACCTTTCGTCTGGGGATGTACCTTTCGTCTGGGACCAGGTGGCGCAAGCTTCCTTTGATGCTCTGAAAGATTGTCTAGTAAAAGCATCATTAATGTACGCCCCGGACTATCAAAGAGATTTTAACCTGTATCTGGCTGCAGCGGATACGACCATTGCGATGGTTTTAGTTCAAGAAGTCAATGGAATTGAACATCCTATATATTATTTAAGTAAAAACTTAAATGATACGGAAAGTAAATATTCTTATGTTGAAAAACTAGCGCTTGCAGCTGTTCAAGCGATTCAAAGATTTCGACATTATGTCCTCTTTCGGAAAACTACCATTTTGTCAGATTGCAACCCCATGACTTATATACTATCGCGACAGTTGCTGGGGGGAAAATATTCAAAATGGATAGCGATCCTTCAAGAGTTTGATCTGGAATTTGTAAAATCCAAATCAAAGAAAGCTCTAGTTTTCGCAGAATTATTATGCGACCTCCCATCGTCGTCCAACGATGAAACATCAGAAGAGTCAATCATGGACGAAAGTTTGTTTCTGATATCTACGAGCAATGAGTGGTATGGAGATATCATAATTTATCTCCAAACCAAAAATTCAGGCCTAACACCTCTCACTCTGAACAGAAACGTATACGATACCAAGCCAAAGACTACATGATCGTCGGTGATACGCTTTACCGTCGAAGTATCGATACAGTTCTGAGGAGGTTCCTTACCCATGAGGAGGCCGAAAAAGCCTTGAATGAGTGTCATTCAGGCGCGTGTGGGGGGCATAAATCTGGATATGCAACAGCACAAAAAATCTTACAAGCAGGATACTTCTGGCCAACCATGTTCAAAGATTGCATAATCGCAGTCAGAAGTTGCCATGCTTGTCAAATTTTTTATAGCAAAACCAGAAGACCGCCCACACCTTTACAGCCAATAGTTGTTGTTGGGCCTTTCGCCAAATGGGGCATCGATTTCATGCAATGTAACCCCACCTCGATCGGGGGGCATGGGTATATTATAGTCGTTGTTGACTATTTTACCAAATGGGCCGAGGCGATGCCTACATTGGATAACACTGGTGAAACAGCTGCCCTTTTCTTTTTCAATCATGTAGTCGCCAGGTTCGGCGTACCACAGGCTATAGTTACAGATCATGGATCGCATTTTCGCAATCACATGATGGTCGAATTAGCTACCAAGCTAGGGCTATCTCACGACAGCTCTACCCCGTATTATCCGCAAGCCAACGGACAAGTTGAAGCAATCAACAAGGTCCTGAAGCGTATGTTGCAAAGGATGATCGGGGTTCATAAAAGAAGGTGGCACCTAATCCTGTACTCAGCCTTGTGGGCTTACCGAACGTCGGTAAAGAACGCGACCGGGTTCACACCTTTCCAACTGGTGTATGGCCTGGAAGCAGTCTTGCCAATCCAGTGCGAAATTCCGTCACTTAAACTCGAAATTGATCTCCTCCCCGAAACTTCGGAAGAAGAGGCTGGTTTCTTGGAATTAATCCAATTGGATGAAACCCGTCGTGACGCCGCTTTGGCTAACGAAGCCCATAAGAAACAAGTCAAGGCGCAGTTCGACAAAAATGTCAAACCCCGTGTCTTCTCAGAAGGTGACTTGGTCTTGCTTTATGACCAAGAATCCGATAAATTGGGAGCAGGTAAATTTAATTCCTTATGGATGGGCCCCTATATTTTAAATGAGTATTAGCAAAAGGAGCCTATGAGTTAATGGATTATGACGGAATTCCACTGGCGCAACCCCGCAATGGGTTGTACCTCAAGCGTTACTATGCTTAAATAGTGACCTGCATGCTTTTGTTGTATTTTGTTTTCGCTAAAGTATTTGTTCTGGTCGTGTGATCCACCTTTTTCATTTGTTGCAGATGTTAAACCTTCTGGAGACATGTGTTGGATATGCTGACGGAGCGAGTCGTAGTTCGTGGAACCTATCCTCCGCAGCCTGGGCCATTTTTGATCCAAGCGGCGAGTTAGTAAGTTTCAGAGGTGTGTGTATTGGGCAATCGACGAATAACATCGCTGAGTATAGCGCGTTGATAGAACTACTCTCTGATGCCATCACCCATGGTATAAGCCGACTAATTGTCAGGCTAGACTCACAGCTCGTAATACTACAACTCACTGGTATATATTCCGTTCGCAATCCAGCTATTTATCGCATGTTCCTAAGGGTTAAGATTTTGGAAAGACAGTTTGATTCAATTCAATACCAGCATATTTCCAGAAACTTAAACACATTAACCGACTCATTAGCAAACTATGTGTTAGATAGACATTTGCGACATTTATAAAAAGGGACACATCATCAATGATTGTACATATGGATCATATAACTCAACCAGAATAAAACTTGAAAATCAAAATATATATAAGTTGTTTATCGTTCATACATAATGTTCTGTAACCAAGACAAAATCGGTCATATGACCCAAAAACTCAAAAATGCTAGGGGGCACCCTAGCCTAGTGGTGCTCATGATAGCACGTCACGGCCTGTGCAATCATGCGCAAGAGACGAGTCCATCGTCTAGGCACACCAGTAGTATGTCGCTGCAACTGTAAAGGTAGCTCATCAATCCTCACATCGGGAATGCCGAGAGTAAGACTCTCAACCTGCTCCTGCACAGCTGTAAGAGTCTCTGCCACATCAAGGTCGCGGAGAATAACCCTCCCAACAGTCTCCCCTGCTGGGGCAGCAACTGGCGCTTTCGGGCGAGCTGCTGGACGAACAGGACCAACATCTGCATGCACACATGAGTTTGATTAAAGTCTTGATAGAATAAAGCACAAGGACATTATAAATAAGAACAGTAAACAGTAATATGGTCAAAGATTTTACCAATAACGGCCCACTGTTCGCCATCCGGTAGCACCAAATCCGGATCACCTCGGAAATCCATGCCAACATATGGGTACTCGGAATAGACCATCTCCTGGCGCTCGAACCACCTGAAGAAGGTATCAGTGAAAGTAATCTGAGATTGACCGGCATGCCTAGACATGTGATCAACCCATCTCTGCATGCATGGCTCGGTAGGAGAAGGCAAGTCGAGTGCGATATACTGAGGCTGCATCAGTGGTATTTTCTCCAAGGCAAAGGCAGTCAGAATAGAACCATACCCAAAATTCTTCAACTTCCCGTCCTTTACCTTGGTCAATTGACTTTTCATCTGAACAAGTACTGCATCACACCAGTTGAATACTTTCGGTTGGAGACACTCCAAGGCGTGCTGCACATAAGATCTGTTGGCAACATGTAGAGATACGCTACCATCCATCCTACCAATAGTATACAGAATGGACCTGAGAGACCTGTCAGTGATCTCACGGATAACAACCTTGTCGTCTCTGCTTGGCTGGGAACCTTCCCTGCAATACTGGCGGACATAATCTCTCACGGAGTCATTCCCCCGGGCCGAACCTGACAAAGAAATGGGGGCACCCCGCCTTGACAACCCAGTCAAGAAGTAAATGTCCTCTATGGTCAAGGGGATGGATTTTCCCCTAATCTGGAATACTTGGTTGATGGGATCCCAAGCATCAAGCATATACTGCAGTAAAGAGATCTGTGCTCTCATGCTAGAGATACGGAAAAACTTCAGCAGGCCACAGTTCCGCAGTGCGTTCACCGTGACAGGGTCATGGAGGGCAATCATGTCCTCCTCTTCATGTTCTCGTTCTCGCCATGTAAGGGACATTTTTCTCAAAGATCCCTGCAAAACAAACAAGAGAAAGAGTAAGTTCCTGAATTTGATGAGAAACTGGCAAAATTTCATCAAAAAACTGTGCATAGGACTGCTTTTCTGAGATCAACGCAAGTGGCAAGTGTCCTACCTGCGTTGAAGGTCAAACTGCCTTAAGGCAGCTTGACATTCAGCGCAGGTTTTGAATGGACTTCCTGCGCTGATGGCAGAGCGCCCTAGTAAAACCCCAGGGGCTCATGGGGACAGGAAAACATGCACAAAATTGAAAAAGGAAACCATGAAAAGAAAGAGCTAGGGTTTAGCTCCTACCTGGTCCAGACAGCGCTGAAAATCGTCCGCAGAATCTCCCGGAATCAGCTGGTGAAAATCAAGGGGGAAGAGGCACCTCCAGAGCTCCAACAAACCAAGTTCAAATGAAATGGTAAAATGAGAGGTAAAAACACCTTTTAATGGCTTTTTACGAAGTTCAAAGCAAAATATTAGGGTTATAATCTCATTTTCATGCAAATTTTATTCATTTCTAACTAAGTTTGATGCAGCAATTAAGAATGCAGTACTATCCTTGAAAAGAGAAAAGCTAGTTATGGTAAAAATCAAAATTTGACTATATAATCGAGCAGTTTTAGCATAAAGTTCATGCTCGCTAAAAAATAAACGCAAGATCCGAGCAGTTTTAACGCGGTCTTCATGCTCGTTAAAAAATAAATATAAGCAGTGAGCAGAGTTTCCTCCAGTGTTTAAGCTCATTTTTAACTAAAAAATGAACCTATCCCGGTAAATAACCACTGTGAATGTAATTTATCAGCCGTTAAAGCCTTGGTCGTGTTTGTACCTGCCACCTCCACTTTTCATTTGGCCGATCGTTCACCTCCATATGATTGTTTACCCATTTTGAGGAACAGCTGCGAAGAGTGATTTCACCTAGCCATCCTTGTGACACTGCCGTGATTGGAAAATTCCAACCTGTACCTGGAATCAGTTGCTATCCCTGTTTATCACTCGTCCCTCAAAAGACGAGTCTTCTTTAAGCTCTTTTCAATTGATTCGTAGAATATGAAAAGATTGTCGAGTTTTGGCCTTCCAGCTCGTTAAAGGACAGGAAGAGCTATCCCTCCTCTAGATTTTAATCTTTTGGACCTGAGGGATTATTGCACAAAAAGGTCGAGCGCTTGCTTTATTCGGCTCGTTAAAATTATCGAAAACTCATCCCTTCTGTATTGTTTTATACTTTTTCGGACTTAAGGGATTAGATGACGAAAAAGGAATTTTGGAGTTAAATTTATGTACCTTTTCAAACTCTCTAAAAATTAAAAGGACCGAGTTATCCTTGTCGTTAGACTCGTTAAAATTATTAAATAGCGACAAACTTGTCTTTAGACGAGAACGAGTTTCACTATCGCTAGGCTCGTTAAAACATAGCAATGGGCTTGCCCGAAGGGCAGGTTATAGAACAAGCATATGTTATCCTCCTCAAGCTTGACAAAAATAAAGAGGTACTGGTCAGCAATGACTGGGGAAAAATTGGGAAAGAATCGAGAAAACTTTGATGGTAGCAGGTCGCTCTTGAACATGACACTTTTCCTTCGTACCACATTCGGGTTGGGTTGTTTCATTCACCGGTCACATCACCATGGTCTCGCCATACCATCCATATTTGGGGTAATGCTACCAATCCATCGCATCAGTGTCGCCATATGTTCAAGAGAAGTCGTTCAGAAAGAGTCAACCGGGTCCCATCCACTGCCATACATTATCCTTCATCCATTCATGACCGCCACCCTAAATCATATGTCACAGATCGTTTTCACCTCCATTAAAATCATTAGCTCCGTTCCGTGTCACTGATGTGGGATTCATTAAGGCCCTCCTGTGACGAATCGCTTCTTGTCGACATCAGCTCATTATCCAAGAAGTTGATCTAGGAACACCCCCTTCAGTACTTTGAAGCTTGCATGCCTCAATGGCAAGTTTCTCACTTTCGGCGACAGGTATACATTAATGACCTTCGACCAGAAGATTTTGCGTGGTGTTCGACACCAAGTCCTTTATTCACGCCACGTGAATTGTACTGCAGTACCTTGAGGGTCATTATCATTATCGGTGATTCCTCTCGCGCTTGTTAACGGTTTACATCATTGACCAGTAATCAAGCGATGTCTTTCCATGTTCGACTTCAGCGCAATTCTCACATGGATCGACTTGTACTTAGAGTGAAGATCGAACGAGTTTGAAGACCCCGGATCTAGTTTCATCCATCCGGGCTGCGATATATATTCAGGAAAGATAAAGACATTTGACATGTACATCATTGCAGCAGATGATCATCCTACTCAAAGGATGATAATTTCGCCAAAATTATCAGTCTACCATCAGACGATCGTCTGTTCTATGTACAAAAATGAATTTATAAAGCTGAGCATGGGAATGCCCGCCTCAGCTAGATCATGAAAGCAGTATGAATCATAATGTGTTGTATTGTATTTTATTACAGGTCTCCTCCCAGCAGATGGATGAACTTCGGACCCTCCTGGATAAAGCATTTCACCCGATAAACGGCCTCATACTTTAGGGGGCAACTGTTATAGACATTTTTGTGCCTTACAGCATTGAGCATGAAATATCCATAAACTAAGGGATCCAAAGTCC
This sequence comes from Pinus tabuliformis, assembly GCA_031772625.1. NCBI lineage: Eukaryota > Viridiplantae > Streptophyta > Pinopsida > Pinales > Pinaceae > Pinus > Pinus tabuliformis. The sequence continues at coordinate 279,981,047 of CM062817.1, forward strand.
CTAAACATGTTGTTCCTACCCCTAGAGGAACAAGGCCAACTAACCACAGCAATTCACAGAAGTTCTCCACCTGAAAACACTCAAAAACAAGCCAATTCTGGATAATGTCAACTGCTCCACTGAGCATCTGCGCTAAATGTCAACTGCTACACTGGCTACCTGCGTTGAATGTCAACTCCAACACTAGCTACCTGCGCTGAGTGAGTTTGGACATGTGGCAGAGTCATTCCTCAATGTGTCAATGCCCAGGAAGCTTCCAAAATGACACTTGCATCAAGGAATTCGACTGGTGATGAGTAAGAGGTTCCAAATCTCCAAGTGGAAGCAAGAACCTCCAAGTGGACCCAAGAATTGAGAGAGGGAGAGGACACTAGTCAGATCTCAAGCTGACTCATCCTCTCTCCAAAATAACTATATATAGATCTCTCCTCCATGAGATCTAGGGGCTGGAATATTGTGATTGCAAAGAATTGCTGTTGGTTTGTGGCTGGAAACATTGGGTGCTTAATGCTTTGAAGGGAGCTGAAGAAGGAATTCTATTCTGCTGGGAAGGAGATGCTGGATTGGAGCCCTATGGGTTGTATCTCTTCCTGAACCCTGTTACTTATCAATAAAGCTATCTTGATTCTTTCCTATATGCTGGTGTATTAGTGTATTTGATTTACTTCTAATCCTGAATCATTTATGAATATGTATATTTGCCTTTGTATTGTGTTCTTCTCTTGTCGCAAGTAGTTGTTCTCTTGTGACAGGTAGTTGTTCTCTTGTGATCTAGTGGGATTCAAGTAGTTGTTCTCTTGAGCAAGCAAGGAGACAAGTAGCTGTGGACACACAAAGAGAAGAGGATCTAGATCGAGGGACAACCGGAAGACAACGGTAAGTCTGCCGATCTCCCCTCTTTCACATTTCATAAAGGAAGAAATCATAATAGTTGTATTCGTTTGTTGCTAAGGTGTTGTCACACCTTAGGTGGATAGGATCGTCCTGCATAGGCATTTTTCCCCACAACACAGTCTTCTTCTTCTTGCCATCAAACTTCTTGGGTTTCAACTCCAAATGCAAAGAACGGCAATGTGCATCATCATGTCCATCCCTCCTGCAGTGAGTGCATGAAGGTTTGTCTTTCTGTACAGCATTTGCCTTCCTCTCTTTCCATTTCTGCTTCTTCTTTTCCTTATTCTTGCTTGTAGTGGGTTTTGACGATCCCCCAATCTCTGGGTTCACATTCTTGCCTCTAGCCTCTAGATGTGTAGCCTGAACAGATACCTCAACTATGCTAATGGGGTTAAACATGAGAATGGTCTGCCTCAAATAGCTATGCAGACCACCTATATACTTTAACAAAGTTTCAAATGAGTCTAGAGAAATGCCTAGAATTAAAGATTTTTTTCTAAATTCCTGGGTATAGCTTTGTACACTTTTCCCCTTTAATTGGTGAAGAGTTTGCCAACTCATCATTGCTTGTTGCATATAATCTAGTGGATAGAATTGTTTTTTAATGGTAGAAACAAATTCACTCCAGGTAGAAAGAGTTTTACCATGCTTCTTAAAATTAGCTTGTGTCCTACCTTCCCACCATACTAGGGCAGTTCCTCCAAGGCGAAGGCTGGATAGATGAATCTTGATCCTTTCTGAATTGATGTTCTACACCCTGCAATATACATCAATCTGTCTAGTCCAATTATCTAGCTTTTCTGCATTTAATTCTCCATCATATATTGGCAAATCAAATTTTACATCTAATTTAATCAAAGACGTTTTCTTCTTTTTCTTTTCAGGGTTAGAAGGAGGAGTTGATGGAGGAGGCTCTTCCCCTTTCCCTTTGCCTTCTGAATGGGAAAATATAAGAGGTTCCTCTACTCCTTTGCCTTGTTCAGGTATTGAGGTGCTTGCACCTTGATCCTTCTTAAATTCCCGATACATTTCTTCCACCATGGCTCTCATGGTCATGAAATTGTCCATGAACTGAGATTCTGATTCCAATGGGACTTCTCCGGCCATTCTCCTTTGAGCGTAGACTCTTCCAATCTCTGGATTAATCTCAACAAGCTCTCATTCTCCTAGTTTGAGCTTTGACCTAGTTAACATTCAACAATCCACCACAAGCTTGTCTAACCTTAGCAAACCTAAAGCAATGATACCACTTGATCTGAAAATGAGATCTTAGATTACTTTTTAGGTATTATAGACTCATGTGCATGGATTATCCTATATTACTTAGTGGAACGGATCGATAAGATTGCGAATAATATAGATAATTGAGCAGTTAAAGAAGCATAATAGACAAACACACATAAACACAACAAGTTTAATATGGAGTTCATCCAAAACTCATGGGCTACGTCTCCTAGTCTAGCCTTCAGTGGTGACCTCCCTATTATGTCTTCAAGAGCAGAGTTTTACAAAATGTGAGCTCAAATTGAGTCTCAACACACAGATACGAACAACAGGAGTTTGCTTGAATCCCTCAAGCCTCTCTGAGTACACACTCTTTCTTTCACTCTTTATCTCGTTTTTCTCTTTGTCTCAGTACTTCTTCCCTCTGTCTCTGTCAGTGTGTGGCTTTAAAACCAATCGGCATTGTCTATCCGTTTCCCCTTCTCAGGCTCTCTGGCTCCTGGCCTCTATCCGCTCGAATCCCCTTCTAAGCGTTAGCAATCATGGCATAGCGTCTTTAGGGAAGGTGGCCACCTGTTCTACAACGAAAGGGACCATCAAGCCTTTAAAATCCCCAAAAATAGTGCTTTCTATTTACACAGAGAGACACTGTAAAACATGGGAAAAATCCATCAAATCGATGTTCATCGGACATCAAATATTATGAATTCTGCCCTATATTCCATCAGGGCTGCCTTTAAATCGCTATCACATATTCACTGTTGATCTGTGTGATCCTGATCCAATGGTTGAGATTCATTTCAGGCGGAGGAGGCATATGGAGATTACTTGCCAGAAAAGTCGATTTTCTCACACCATGTGTCGACCAGTGGATGGGATCGGGTGGAGCCCATCTAATACCACTTACTGCCTAAGGCCCACCCAAAATCCTGCCTGTTACGGAGCTCAAAACATATATATCTGAATGTATATCCCTTTCGGGTCTGGATTCATCGCTTTATTCGCATTTCCTTTGTATTTTGTTTATTTAACGAAAATGGGAAATACAAAGGAAAATGTCATTTTCCAGATCTAAAACTATATAAAATGGCATCTATAACTCCATCGGGTTTGGCTATCACAAGTCATATGTATATCAGCCCGGCTCCTTTGTGTTACTCTGATGCGATATTGTGATATCGCAATCGCACATCGCTTAGTCCCCGGGCCATTGTATAAGTGCTCCACTGTATATTGCCGATGCGATATTGCGGGTTAGCCTAGGCCGTCGATCTGTGTACTTGATCGTCGGTCCCTGTTGACTCACTCTGATTGCGATTGCAACTCCCATATGGTAGCCTTCGATAGCCATTGCCGATTGCAATATGCCGATTGGATCTAGACCATTGATCGACCAGATCCGACAGCTCCTATGCAAAGTTGCTTAAACCACTGATACTCTATTTTTCCACTATTTCTTCATGTTTTTTCACTCCCGATAGTGTAATCCACCATTTCTAAGAGTTCTTATTTTTCGATAGTTTTGACCTTTAGAAGACTTTGAAGACTTAGAGGGTTTTCTAGGATCCATTTTGGATCACCTGTTTTTGTTGCAGTTCTTGAATTGATGTCTGCAATTGTTGTCCTTCTTGTAGCTGAGTGAAGCACTAGACTGGTGCCAAAGTGCACGTAGTCGACCTGATTTCGTTAAACAACTACTGCACCTAATGAAGAAGGAGACGAAGAAGAAGAAATGACTGAGGTTGAATTTCAAAATGAAGTAATCATGGTTATCAAAGAGCTCAAGCCAGAGAAGTAGCTAGTCAACACTCTTGAAGATGAATTAAAGACAAAAAGGGAACAGGTCCTAAATCTTAAAATCAAGGTTGAAGAATACAAATGAATCAAAGAATCGTTGAGGAAAGAATTAAAGGAAAGCAACAAGAAAAGAGAAGCATTGGAAGCTGGAATCGTTTCTTTACAAAAGTAAAAAATGGAAAAACTCTTCAAAGCTATCCCAATAGCTCAAATACTTTGGATGAACTCATCAACAACCAGTGATCATGCAGAAACAAGACCCATCTTGGATACAAAGAAATATTTGAAAATGAGTCAATTCCTTCTATGACAACTAAATAATATGGATATGAAAAATCTACCAAGAAGGTAGATCTCCCAGCTAGATCAAGAGATCAAGATTCACAAGAAGAACCTTGGAAGACAATTCCTCGAAGAAGATTTCCTCCCAGGTCTCAACCTATCTTTTATGGTCATTTTTATTCATGTGGAAGGTTTGGACATGAGCTATAGAATGTCGCATATATGTTTGGAATGAATATAATTCTAGGAGGTCTCTCAAAAATGGATAATCCAGAACTCAACAAAATATCAACAAATATGATAATTTGAGAGATGATGTCGAATGTTACAAATGTAACAATTTTGGACACCTGGCCAAAGATTGTAGACTTGGAAGCTCTTTAGAGCAATTCTGGAAAAATCAGAATGAATAAGTATGGAAAAGGAAGGTTGAAAGGTGTGATCTCGCTCTCAAGGCTCAAAGCAACAGAAACGTATGGTATGTTGACAGTGGTTGTTCAACACATATGATTGGAGATAGAGATAAGTTCATATCCTTAAAAGAAAAGAAGGATGGAACAGTGTGTTTTGGAAATGACGGGTCCTCAAATGTCATAGGAGCATGTCTGGTCACTCTTGGAAGCAAGCATGCATTACAAAAGGATGTGTTGTTGGTTGAAAATATGAAACACAATTTTCTTAGTATTTGACAGATGTGCGATCAAGGACACCCGATGTTATTCAACTCGAAGAAATGTGAAATCAGGAAAGGCAAGTTTTGTAAAATTGTGGCTACAACAAGCAAATCTCCAAACAACATATATTTTTGGATGAGACACCTAAAGCGTGTTTATTGGCAAAAGAAGACAAGAGTTGGTTATGGCACAAATGAATGGGATATATAAATTTTGAAAATTTGGTTGCAGATTAGCAAAAAGGAAATAGTTAGAGAAATGCTGAAAATCTCAAAACCTACCAATACAATATGTGAATCTTGTCAGCACAGCAAACAGAAATAAGTCGAATTCAAGACAAAGGAACATTTTATGTCACATCCATTGGAATTAATACATACTGATCTATGTGGTCCTATGAGAACATAAGGTTTAGACATGAATTATACTTTATGTTAATGATAGATGATTACACCAGAATGACAGCCGTCAGTTTCCTGAAGAAAAAGTCTGAGGCATTCGAATGTTTCAAAATCTACAAGGAATTGATTGAAAGTGAAGTTGATTTGACGATAAAATTTCTAAGATTAGATAATGGCAGAGAATTCATTTCCAAAGAATTTCAACAATACTGTGACGAACATGGAATAAAAAGGTCATTCTCAATAGCCAGAACACCACAGCAGAATGGAGTAGTTGCAAGAAAAAACAAAAATGTACAGGAAACGGCTAGAACCATGTTAAAAGACTCAAACTTAGATTATAAATGATGGGTTCAAGAAATTGATACACTCGTATTCATTATAAATAAAGGCCTGCTCAGGAACAATTGTAACATGACTTCGTATGAACTATGGAAAGGAAGACCATCTAACATCAACTACTTCAAAATATTTAGTAGTAAATTCTACAACAAGAGAGAAGACCAAAAATTGGGCAAGTTCAATCCTGTGTTGAAAAAGGTATTTTTGTTGGTTATTCGCGCAAAAGAAAGGCTCATAGATGTTACAATCTGAGGCAAAAAAAATATTTGGAAGTATAAATGTTACTTTTGACGAAGACTGTGAGATTGCCTCTTAAAGAAAATCTGAGGGGCTTGAGGTAGAATCTGTGAAGGACAAAGAAGAAGCTCTATAACAAGACCAATCAAATAAGGAAACACTAATCAAACAAGAAGAAATAAGAAATGATCAGCAGGATGTACAAGAAGTTTCTCCAAAAGTTTCAAAAGAATGGTATCAAAAGAATCATCTGTCAAATCATATCATCAGCAACATAATGAAAGAATTGGAACGATAAGAAGTCGACAAATTCGTTCATCACAGCAAGCCCATCTTCCCCTTTTAGAAACTTTTGAGCCTAGAAATTTTAAGGAAGCTAGTCAAAATGAACACTGGGTAGTAGCTATGAATGAAGAACTGGATCAAATTGAGAAGAACAACACTTGGGAATTGGTTCCACGACAAAAGGACAAAAATGTTATTGGAACTAAATGGGTCTTCAGAAACAAATTGAATGAGGATGGACAGGTTACCAGGAATAAATCAAGATTAGTCTACAAAGGATATGCACAAGTTGAAGGAATCGATTTTGAAGAAACATTTTCTCCCGTTGCCGGAATGGAAGCTATCAGGATGTTTCTCTCATATGCATGCTGGAGAAAAATCAAGGTCTACCAAATGGATGTTAAGTCAACCTTTAAATGTTGAATTGGAAGAAGAAGTTTACATTGAACAACCCAAATGTTTTCTGCTCACTGACAAAGAAAACTACATTTGCAGATTAAATAAGGAACTATATGGTCTTAAGCAAGCTCCTAGGGCTTTGTATGATTGTCTTGACAAATATCTACATCAACAAGGATTCAAGAAAGGAAGCGTTGACAACAATCTCTATGTGAAAATGGATCAAGATAACCTAATGATTATCGAGGTATATGTGGATGACATAATCTTTGGAAGCAATGATGACATATTAAGTAAAGACTTTTCCACAAAAATGCAAAGTGACTTTGAAATTTCTATGCTTGGCGAGCTGACATACTTTTTGGGGATTCATATTTTTCATCGAGATAAAGGAATATTCATATATCAAATCAAGTACATAAAGGAATATTCATATATCAAATCAAGTACATAAAAGAAATGCTCAAAAAAATCCAGATGGAAGATTGCAAACTAGTCCTTACCCACATGATAATAGGTTGCAAGTTAAGCTTAGAATATTTGTCAAAGGATATGGACCAAAGGTTGTCTAGATCCATGATTGGTTGTCTCCTATATGTGACAACCTCCTAGCCTGATGAGATGCAAACAGTTGGACAAGTAGAAATATTCCAATTAGCACCAAAAGAATCTCATATTATTGTTGTCAAAATAATTCTTCGATATCTTAAGGGCACAGTGGAATATGGTCTATGGTATCCCAAAGGAAATGATCTGGTTATCCCAGCTTACACAGATGAAGATTGGGTAGGAAGTGTTGATGATCATAAGAGTACCAGTGGAGCACCATTCTATCTAGGCGGTTGTCTTGTTTCATCGTTAAGTAAAAAGTAGTCTTCAATTCTGTTATCCACAACAAAAGAAGAAAATATTACGGCAGCATGATCTTCAAGTCAAGTTTGATGAGCCTATTTCCGTCTTTTGCGATAACACTAGCACCTTCAATATCTCCAAGAATCCTGCGATGCATTCCAAAATGAACCACATTTCTCTTAAATATCATTTCATTAGAGAGCAAGTTACCGAAAAGAATATCAAGCTTGAATATATTGGCACAAAGGAAAAAATTGCTAACATCTTTACCAAACCACTACCTCATGAAGAATTGGTGTATCTTTGGCAAAATCTTGGGATTCTCCCAAGTTTTCATTAGACTCTTTCTCTTATCTACTCGAGTAGAAAGGGGGATTCGAGGTGTGTACAGGTCTGCAAGATGGCTATTTTTCACGGGGAGTTATCGTTTTCCATTGATGATGAAGAGGGAGAGAAGGCAGTAGGAAGAGGTCTCATGATCACATGGGGAGTACTTGTGTTTCCATCAATGCCAAAGGGGGAGATTGTTGATCAGTGGTTTTCATTGATGTCAACCCAAGCAGCACCAGGGGCTACCCAGATATTGCATGGGAATTTTGACTTGACAACTTACTCTATTATGAGTCAAGGATCTTCTAGATGGATTCTACTCGTCGATATGTTTCCGTTGATAAATGGCACACCACGTAATTCTTCATGGTTTGAGAGATATTCGTGTTTGAAGTTAGTAACATGAGTTAGTGGGCTAAAACCCTATGGGGTTGTGGCGTGACACTCATAATTGGTTGGGTCATTGCATAGTAAATAATTAATAATGATTTTTTTTCCTAAAATCCCTCCAACATGCACTTGTTGAGGACCCTCTCAACTCAAGACTTTCATATAAATAGTGACCCTCATACCCTCCTCTAGTAGGGATTTTGTCGCTTCAAAGAGGCCATCGTGGAATTTTTCGCTATAAATTTTTTCTGTGAAACTTCTGAAGCTGAAATTAAAACCCATGTGATCCAAAATATTTATGAAATGCGTGACCAAATTTCTGATCTTGGTTCGCTGTATTTGCAAAGATATGATCTGAAGAAGTTAGGGTTTTTGCATGCTCCCAAATTCCATGTCAAACATGTGACGTTGGGAAAATCATCATAACTTTCTATCTGAGCATTGGATTCCAATTTCATAAATAGTGACCGAAAGAGGACGAAATGTAGTTTGTTGGGTATTGTTTTCAGGGCCGAAGGTCACAATAGTGACACGTTGAACTTAGTGAAAATTTTCTCTACTGAACCAGGCTATAATCAGGTCATCGTAGAAGATTTGACATAAATATTTCTTGAAGAATCTAATCTTGATCAGAACTATGGGGTTGGGAAGAGAGATCATAGGGCTATCATAGGACAAAATTTCAAACCCTGGAGATCCGAAATTACATAGATACAACAGATTCAATATTGAGCTCCTAGAAGGAAAGAAAAAACATACATTCATGGATCACTGCAATAAGGACCACACATCAACAGTCAAGGGTAATTCTCCTATAGCAAGGTATGTGTGATTAGTGTTTACATTTTAATTTTGACTATCATCTCTAACATATATTTTTTCAAGATAACGTAATTATATACAATGTTTCGGTTATATCTCTATGTCTCTATATGTCACAATTAGTTTTTCGGATGTCCTATTCTTGATACTACACATTTTATGCTACATATTCTTGATGCTACACCAAGTTTGCTAAATCTATATCATGTTGTAAGTTCATGTTACTTGTCTTGTCATAGTTGCTAGAATGGTCTCTATTTTTGTACTTAGAACTTGGTCAATCACAAGTTTAGGGTTTGTCAACAGTTTTATTATATATATCTTTAGGTCAGTTTTGGATATAGTCTTGCAGAGAGTCGAGGCCTATATAAAGAGTGGGAGTCTTTGTCTACTATTGCAACAAGTCAACAAGAAAAGTGACAAGCACACTTCAAGTACGCATTGTAATTTTAATTTGTATTTATTCATTATTATGCACTTGCATGTGTTTTGTAGGAAGAGGTAAGTTGAAGAGTATTTTGTTTTGTTTTGGGTTTGGTTTCGCAGGGAAAATTTTGCATAGATTCAACCATAGCATCAAGAAATCATTGAAGCGCTGAAGTATCAAATCAAAGGAATCATTGCAACGGGGTATCCTTTGAAGACATGAAAACCATCTACATTTTGTGAAGAAGTATCAAGGCCAGGAGTCAATGGGACATCCTTTGATGACATGACAACCATTTGCATATTGTGAAGAAGTATCAAGGCCAAGATTCATTTGAAAAATTGTCATCACTGTAAATTTTTAAACGAGTCATCATTATAAAGATTGTAAAAGATTCATTTTACCTAAAGTCAAAGAGGCAGTGTTGGGAGGTATAGGAGTCACTCTTGGGAGGATGTCATGGTTGGGTTGTAGGTCATAGAGTGATTGCGTATTTGGTCAAGTACACTAAAATCATTGTACATCTTATTATATCGTGGATTGTTGTCCCTGGTTCGGGAATCAACAACCTTGTCTTATTTCAACCATTATAGGGCAGCAGGGAGGTGCTAGGTAGGTGTATGAAGTTTCCTACAGGTTGGCACCTGTGAACACTTCAAGGTGGTAGGGTGGTGCTAGGGTGAGTTGTGGCTCGCTAGGGTGTTGGGGCATCCATTCAATTGATTGTTGAAGAAACCAGGGCATTGGGGCATCCTTCCAATGGGAGCTGGAGAAGAATGCTTTTCTATAATTCTAGGAAGTTGTTGCTTTCATTTCAGTTAGGGTTGGAGATTAAAGAATTTATTAGAAAAGTGTTCAGTGGTTTTTGACCTGGAGGGGGTTTTCAACCTAAAATTATTGTGCCTACTATGTTCTTCTATTTACTGTTATTACTGAATAAACATTAATAATAATTGAATATTAACTAATGCTCTGAAAAGATTTAAAAGTGCTAATTGCTAAGGAATACTAATTCATCCCCCCTCTCAGTATTTCCAACAACATGGGCCTTTGACGTAGCCCTTTTGGCAACAAATTTATGGAGATTATTTTGTTAGCAAGGGCTCTCATAGAGCATATTGAAAGAAAAATAATCTCTTCAATGGAGACTAGAGGAATGGATTGTTGAGGGGGCACCTTCAACTAGACGACATTCCAAGATTTGGGGTAGCATTAAAGTTTCCATTCTATGGCTAAGCAGTAGCCTTCGATGGGTTGTCTTCAATGGATAAAGGATCCACATTGGTTGGATGCCATCAAGCATTTTGAGTGGATTCCACTCCCTTCCAATACAGATAATCAACTATCTCTCTTATATGGGGATGAACACCTTTATTGGCTTGTGGGAGAAATATAAACATGTGTATGTTGCTGAGAACTAGCCACATGCATGGAAACTTAGTTTATAGGAGGATATTATAGCTGAGTAGGAACATTATTTCAGTAGTCTAATGGTTACTATCCAGTTATCAATGATTTTGGATAAGCTAGTGTGGGGGGGCAAATGGTCAATGGAAGAATCTATGTCAAGGAATATTAAGACCACATAACTTTGACCTCTCTTCCATTCCCATTCACAGAATCCACCTTGCTCATTTGGAAATGGGATGCTCCCTTGAAGCTCAAATGCTTCTCTTGGCTCGCCATCCATAATATAGTATTGACCTCAGACAATCTTCTCAAGAGAGTCCTTTTTGTCCCTAAATGGTGCCCTCTTTGCAGTTTGGATTCAGAGAATGGCCCAAAACTATTCTTTTGTGGTCCCTTTGCCTCTGAAATATGGGTGGAATTCTCAATTCTTTTGGGAATCCGGCTTGTTAGTAATGTACCCTCTTCCGTCCATAATTGTATACTCCTTTTGAACTTCATAATGAAGGCCTACATGATTGTCCCTCTCTATGTTCTATGGGGCATCTCAAGGGCCTGTAATGCCCTTATTTTTGAAGGAAAATCTATGGAAATCAAACGAGATGCTAGAGGGATAGTGGCATTCTTCCAAGATATTATCCCTTGGAAACCTAAAATACCTCATTGATCTATCTGGTATTCTTATGTGGAGGGAATTTATCCAATATGTTTCTTTGATGTGGCTTCCTAGAGTGGTGAATGTGGATGTGGGGTTGTTCTTCATGTTGACCCATATGTTCACTTCCATTTCTCGTGGTATAGTCGTAGAGGAGAGAACTGTAGGGATCAACTATTAGCTCTTTTGGGTGCCATGCAATGTGCTTCCTTGCTTGGCATTGAAAAAATCTTAATCATTGGCAACTCCTTGTCTACCATTAATTGGGTGAAAGGCATCTAGTCTCTTGATGTCCCTAATCTCTGCAACTAGTTGTTGCAGATTAAGAATCTCCTCCTTCTCATCGAGAAAATCTACTTCAGGCATGTCTATAGGGAAAAAAATTCAAATGCAGATTCTCTTTCCACTCTCACCCTCTCCCTCTGTCTTGGGTTCATGTTCTTTGAACTCTTTTATGGTGGTTGGAGCAATGACAAGGTTTTTTTTAAGATCTAGTTCCATCCCTTGTCTTTGGTTTTTTTTGTTCCATTTTTTCATTGAACTAAATGGCTTTTTACTGGTTTCTCCTATTTATGATTTCCTTTTTTGCTATTGTTAGTGATGTATCTGTGCTTGCTTTAAATTGGTGATTTCACAACACAATAGATTCTGTACTTATGAGACATATGTTGGTGGAACATACTTACTCATGTCTACTATCTATCTTGTAAAGAATCGTGAATATATGAATTTATGTTACCATATTGTTCAAAACATGAGAAGTTCCCTAGAAAAATGGCAAAATTTTGAGTCTTAAAAAAAACGTTGAACCTTGGAGAAAGTTTTGAGTTGATTAACAAATTTATTTTCACTTTAATGAAAAAAGGTGAACAAAAAATGTTACCAATGGAATGGGCTTGACCTACTTTACAAGCTCCTTCCCAATGACCTACTTTACAAGCTCCTTCCCGAGAATATGTGAACTTTGTACATATCAGTCCTTTGACTTAATTTACAAATTTTTTGAAAAAGAAAATAAAAATAACTTTATAATAAAGGAATTTGCTGAAACGGCTTTCATGTTCACATAAACGGTCGTCAAAATAATTACATTGGAAGGAGTTTAAAGAAAATTTCATTAAGATTGTTTGACCTCTAACTATTTAAACAAATTCTCATTAAATTCTTATTTTTAAAAATTACAATTAAATATATAAATATAAATTTAATTTAATTTTTATATTTTATATAAGCAACATAGATTCACCCTAACAAAGTTAGGAATCAAATCATTTGAGAATTAAACCTTTTCTTAGAGTGAAAAGATATTTGATCCCTCTCAACCTTTGGTAGATGTGGAATTAAGATAAATCTATGCTTGTTTAAATTCCATGGGTGAATACCATGGGTTATCATAAATTTGGAGCTCAAAAAAAGCTAGTAACTTGTCCAAGTCAAGTTCAACTTATTTTTTTTAAGTTTAAAGTGAAGTGGAGTTAAGAAGGATCTATGATGGTCTAGTTTCCTCCTTCAAATAAAATGTATTCCTCAAAAAACACTTGACCAAGTAAAGTTTACCTTATTTTTTTAGTTTAAAGTTATTTGTATTTTAAGGTAGAGTTATTATTTATGACCAAGTAAAAATGTTTAAAATAATGTTTCTTTGTTTTTATTAATAAATATAATTATTAATTATATTTTATTTTATTTTATTTTATTTAATCAAATAAAGTGTTTATATAACATGAGAGAATAGAGATTTGCATGAGAGAATAGAGATTTGCATAAGATGTATTTTATTTTTATTTTTATTTTTATATAATTTGAAGTCAAAATGTTTATCTAACATAACATAACATTACAACATATTTTCCATTTGATAGTTTCTCTTAACACAATAATTTTAATTTAATTTAATTTTAATATTTATAAATATATTTTTATAGAAAATAAATTTTCAAAATTTAAGTAGAATTTAAATTTTAAAAAACAATTCAAAAATATATTCAAAACCATGCCTCCAAAATTACATAGTTAATAAAATTAAATAAAGCAAAACCCATTACAAACTTACAACTATGTCTTAAACATAGAAACTTCTAAATCATGATTACTTTGCTTGCCGAAAGACTTATAACCTTTCAAAAACATATCAAGTCAACTAAACCATAATTAATTTTAGATATTAATAAATATACTTTTATTATAATAATATATTTAAAAAGAAATATATATTAATAAATATGCTTTTATTATAATAATATATTTAAAAAATAATATAGTTTAAATTAATGTACATTATATTTTTATATAATAATTTTTAAATTTATTTATAATAAAAATTAAAAACAATTATATATAACTATGTTTTTAAAATAAATTTATTTTATATTAATATATTTTTAATATTAAAAAAATTATTTATTACATTTTTATGAAGAAAAAAAAACAAAGGATTAAAATAAAATTGAAAAAAACTTGTAAATATTATAATTATAATGAAAGTAAAAAAAAAAAAAAAAAAAAAATTACAAACATTATAGCTATTTAAGAGAGTTATCCCATAAAATTTAAGTCAACCTACATTTTTATAAAAGGAAATTAACTACTCAAGTTTCCACGTCTTTGTTTTTGATGAAAAAAATCTATGGTGTTTCCATATTATTTATTAAAAAAAAAAAAAATCTCACATAAATTATTATTTCTCACTTTTCATCTCTGCAATGTAGAAAAGCATGGTGGAGAAAGATACATGTGGCACCTTTAGGTAAAAGTTGTAACTGTTTTGTTAATGGTTTTTGGTTTTTTTTATTGATAAAAAAAACAAATGATTAAAATGAAATTGAAAAAAAATTGTAAATATTATAATTATAATGAAAGTAAAAAATTTAAAAAAATAAATAAAAAATTTACAAACATTATAGCTATTTAAGAGAGTTATCCTATAAAATTTAAGTCAACCTACATTTTTATTAAAAGGAATTAACTACTCAAGTTTCCACGTCTTTGTTTTTGATGAAAAAAATCTATGGTGTTTCCATATTATTTATTAAAAAAAAAATGAAAATCTCACAGAAATTATTATTTCTCACTTTTCAATCTCTGCGATGTAGAAAAGCATGGTGGAGAAAGATACATGTGGCACCTTTAGGTAAAAGTTGTAACTGTTTTGTTAATGGTTTTTTTTATCGAAATGACTCAATAAAGCATTGGGTCACATAAAGGCCCAGTGGGTGGTTAAACATAAATATTATTTTATTTAATTGAATTTATTTATTTTTTATAATATAAGATATGGATAACCATAAAATTTCAGTAAAAGTGTTAAAAGAGAGTTTCATTTAGCAAAATGATCAACACATTTATTCCTCTCCCTAGATATAAATAATTCAAGTTGGGAGAAGGGATCCAAGACGATGAGAGGGAAGAAAACCTAAGGTGGCAATGGAGACTTGGTACCTTGTGGGAGGAGGGCCAAGAGAGGAGTTAAAGCTTCAAGCTTTGGAACGTGAACATGACATTATTGCATGTTTGCACGATGTTGCCAGTTGAGGTATCCTTGAGGTAAAATGATGAGTCTGAGTTCTTGGGCTAGACTAAAAAGGTATCGATGCCTTGGAACACACCTCACTGGGTCACTATCATATAAATGTTCCTGGAGAAACTGGCTCGGGGGAGTCTTCTTGTGCAAACACAGGACTCATTGGTTGGGTGGAGCACTCTACTTCCGAGAGATTTTTGGCTGTTGAGATAACTAAACAAATATAAGTACTCAACTGTTACTTATGGTAATTATCTTTTTTTGAAAGTTAGCAAACTTGGCTATATTGAAATATGTTTCCTCTTGTATATGATTTCCTTTATATGGATGTGATTGAGTGAAGAGCACCAGTATTGTAGCAAGAATGTTGCAACTCCTGGGCTACCAGCTTACTTTATCAACCCGGGGTTCGTACAAACTTGGAGGTGATAGTGTTGTATACACAAGTAAAAGTGATGGTTCTACGTTTTGTCATTGTTCAGCTGGCGAGAGACCACTAGGGTTTTCAATCCAGACTTCTATGGATTCAGAAGAAGCTTGGTTTCTTAATGAAAGAAATAGAAATCTACTCTAAGAGAGAGATAATCTGCTGCAATAATGAAAATGAATGAAATTCAATGCTAAGAACATCATTTCCTAATTAACTGTTAAGAGCTATGCTTTGCAATAATGTTAAATTAACATGAAAAAAATTCTAATGTCCTAATCAAGGAAATTAAAAACATCAAACATCATTTTTATGCATGTAAAGGACTGTAATAAATTTGTTTTGTCTTTTTATGCTTTTCATGAAAAATCAAGTGTGCAAGCTAATCCCTTTTGGTGATGTGGTAGGTGGCTTAGGGATTTCGTGGATGGCTAGAATGTTCAGGAGATGGTTGGGAGGTTTGGGAGACCCTTGGGTGGCTTCCTAGAGGTTTTCCCTCAATTCGTCCTCAAAACAGGCCACTACAGGAAAACCTACAGGATGTACTAGAAACCTACAGGATTCCCTGTATTTCTACAGGATACAGCCGAGAGCAAAACGATGGGTGTTGGAGGTGATGGGAGGCTTAGGGAAGGTTCTTGATGGGTGTAATGGAGTGAGAAAGGCCTAGGATCACTCAGAACACAAAACCAAGTTTAGGAAATGGTTGGATTCGCTTAACATGCTTGGAGGAATTTCTATGTAAAATGATGAAATTGGTGAAGGTCTTGATGAAAACAAGGGATGCCTATAGGTGGATTAAGTTGGAAGGTGGTTTATTGCTACGAGATCTCTTTCTACTTCTGAAGCACCTACTTTGCATCAAACACGTGTAATTTCCAAAAATTCTTTTAAACAAGAAGAATTCTCATTAGCTAGAAAAGCATAATTTAATGAACTAACTGTCTACCTTATGCATGAGGAAATTACTGAATAAAATGGAATCATGGATGAGATATACTGCAAGAATGAAGATAGAAGAGATGGAAATGAAATCTTACACTTGAAACACTGATCAAATTCTATTTCAAATACAGTAAACTCTAAATATTATGAAAGAAATGGAAATCTGTCTTTTTGGGGCTGCTTAAGGGTCTTTTCCTAAAATCATGATCCCAGAAGGAAGAAGTGAGGCCAGGACACCTACAGACAGTTTTGTGGTGCTTCTGTTATCCCTTTTAACCTTCTACTGAAGTAAGGCACAAATGGAAGCAAACTAATAAACAATTAATCAAATCTACACTACTTGCAACGAAATACTTCTAAAGACAGTTTAACTATGAATCTATGAAACTAAGCTAAGAATACATATACAAGAAGAGGAGCCTTTGCTGCTAGGGCTGGGCCCTAATCCAGGAGCTTCAGCCCTCTAAGTTAACTCAGTTCTGGATCAAGAAAAATCTCATTCTTATTACTGAAATAGAAAATTACATCAAAGTCTTCCACAAGTCTGGAGCTCGAAAATAACTAGAGTTCTTACAACAAAAATTTGAGTCCTAATGAGGCTCTAGGCCTCTCTACTTATACAAATGAAGTCCCTAAAGACTTCCTTAAATTTAGAGAGGCTCGGCTCCCAAACTCGAGATGAACTAACTCTTTGTCTATCACTTGCTCGGTTGCCTTCTAATCTTCATGACTTAGCTACTTGCACTCCGAGCTGGTGGGATTAATGGAGGAATATTCGAATGAGGGAGGAGTAAATGAGGAGAATTTACCTCCTACAATCTCTCTCCCTTTTCCCATTCAAGTTTCAAACCTTAGTCTTGCCAAAATTCCTTGATTTTTTCTTCCAAACATGCATTCAATGCATATTAGTTCACTAGGTATAATATCTTACTTTAACTCATCTCATTAAACAAAATATAATCAAAACATGTAATAAGTTGTGAGAAGAGTTGGTTTCACTAAGCTAGGAGATGAATTAAGGCCTGTTCGGTTGTGTTATATTCTTTCCACGACTCGCCCACGTAGTTAATCAGGGGGTTAGAAGGGGGGCAGAGGCCCCCCTTCCTTGCGCCAATTGTGTAGTGGGGCGGGTCATAGGGGGTTTGAGGGGTGCAGGTAATCTCACTCTATGGGGTTTAGGGCAGCGCCCCAGAAAATTTTGTTTTTGGACCCTATACTAGGTTGGGTGGACCTACCTATGGTTTTGTGCATGATTTTTCGCACATGTTTTTGGACGCAATGGTTTTTGGTTCATGGTTTTGGACGTGATGGTTTTCGTTCCATGGTATTGGATTCTTCGACATGTATAAATATGTATTGTAACATTGAAAGGAACATAATGAAAAATCAAGCTGGTAGTCTCAGTTTTGGGATCCAGGGGAAATCTCTGTGTATATGTGTTTTATGTCTTATGCTCTCGCATTGTTTATTTTCTGTGTTTTAGAATTCGTATGCAGGTAATTTCTGTATGGGGTTAAAACCTACATTTGGTATCAAAGTTGTTTTGGCTTCAAGGGGACGCCTTTGTTGCTGAGGGGTTTCGCTCAAGCCTGTGGTATACCCTATTCAGTGGGAGATTTGCAAGATCGATTCTGGTAGTGAAGGAAGATGGTGAGCAGTGGAAAGATAGAGATTGAAAAATTTAATGGTTAGAGTTTTGAGTTATGGAAACTCAAGATAGAGGATCTGTTGGTGGATAAAGATCAGTGGGTCGCGGTAGATTCAAGTACTAAAACAACGGGAGGGTCCGATGAAGAATCGGAAGGCTAAGAGCACAATACAATTGTGTGTCTCAGATTCAATATTGCTAAATGTATCAGGGGAAGCTACAGTGAAGGCTTTGTGGGACAAGTTAGGGACTTTGTACCAATTTGAGTCTCTGGTGAATAAATTGTTCCTACGGAAAAATTTGTATAACCTGAGGATGAAATATGGAGACTCGATGATAGAACATATGAATGCATTTAATACTGTGGTAAGTCAGTTATTATATGTTGATATTAAAATTTTAGATGAAGATAAGTGCATTAGTTTTTTGTGTTCTCTACCAGATTCGTGGGATAGTCTCATTATTGCAATAGGTAGCAATGCAACTGCCTTGCAATTTGATGAAATAATCTCATCCTTGCTGATGGAGGAGATGAGATAGAAAAATATGGAGAGCCAGAATGGTGATGCCTTGTCTGTATGAGGACGGTTCTAGAATAAAAACAAAAATAAGTAATCGAGTGGGAGATCTAAATCTCTGGGAAAACCTATAAAGGTGGTATGCTGGAAATGCAGAAAGGAAGGGCACTACAAAAGGGATTGTAAATCTAAAGCTCCTGACAAAGAAAATGGATCTGATGATGCTCCTTCTGCAGAGGCTAAAACCACCTCAGATGAAGGTGGGGATGTGTACTTGGCTTCTTCAAGTACACATGTAGATCATGAGGCATGGTTGATTGACTCAGGTGCATCCTTTCACTTCACTCACCATAGAGAGTGGTTCTGCGAGTTTGAGAAATATGATGGTGGTGATGTCTTCTTGGAGGAAGGTTAGAATCGTTGGTCGTGGAAAAGTAAAGTTGCAAGGTGGAAGGGTTAGAACACTTCCAGGTGTTCTACATATTCCTGCATTGGCCAGAAATCTGATTTTCGTAAGCAAGTTGAATGATGCATGTGTAAAAATAGTGTTTGAGAAGGATACTAGCAAAATGGTTCAGGGAGCACTGGTATTGATGCGGGGAGTTTGGATTGGAACTCTGTACAAGCTGCAAGGTCGCACTGTTATTGATGGGTGCAAAAGTTTTGTGGTTCCTATAAGTGCAGTAGAAAATCTAGTGGTCTCTGCACAAAAGACCATGTTGTGGCATCAAACGCTTGTACATATTGGAGATAAGGGCCTTCGAATACTTCATGGTAAAGGTATGGTAGAAGGTATGAGTAATGGCTCTCTGGATTTTGATTTCTGTGAAAATTGTGTATATGGGAAGCAGAATCGGGTGAGTTTCCCCTTTAGTGGTAAGAGGGTGAATCATATATTAGAGCTTGTGCACAGTGATGTGTTTGGACCTATGAAGGTTCCATCACTGGGTAAGTCTATGTACTATGTATCATTATAGATGACTTCTCAAGGAATACATGGATATATTTCCTTAAGAAGAAATCTGAAGTCTTTGACATGTTTAAAGAATTTAAGGCTCTGGTGGAAAACCAGACAGAGAAGAAGATAAAGGTGCTGATGACAGATAACAATGGAGAGTTTTGTAGTAAGGAATTTGAAGAATTCTGTAAGAAGTGTGGTATAGCACAGCAGAAGAATACTCCATATACACCTCAGCAAAATGGAGTTGTAGACAGAAAGAACAATATGTTGATGGAAAGGTCAAGAAGCATGCTCAATGGTGCCGAGTTAGGACAAGAATTCTGCGCAAAGGCGATGGAGACTGCATGTTACCTGGTCAACAGATCACCTTCATCAACATTGGAAGATAAGACTCCATAAAAGGTATGGACTGGTAAGAAACCTTCTCTTTCACATCTAAGGGTATTTGGATGTGATGCATATGTCCATGTTCTAAAGGAGAAAAGAACCAAGTTGGGTAGTAAATCTGAAAATGCATCTTTATTGGGTATAAGTGGTGGGCTCCAGTATTGTAGCAATAATGCTACAACTCCTGGGACTCCCTTCTTTAATCTTATCAACCCGGTAGTTCGTAACAAACTTGGAAGCGACGGTGCTGTATGCACAAGTACTAGCTCTTGCCGCAGCTGTCACTTGGTCGGCTGGCACAAGTCCACTAGGAGCTTAAGCCAACTTCTATGAGCTCTAGAAGAAGTTTTTTTTTTAATTGATGGATGAACGCTATCTCAAAGGAAGCTGATCTAATTGCAAAAAAGGAAACTGAAAGTCAAAAGGAAACGCAAACCCTAGCAAACCCTAATTCTACCAGCTAGTCCTACTGACGCAAAGGAGAGCATGCAAACTACTGAAAGAGATGCCATTACTTCTATGAAGGTAAAATACATGTGTCTAGACTGCCTCTATCTGAAGAAAATGTCTTTTTGTATTTTTGATTAAGTTATTGGGATTATCATGCATGTGATTTTAACTATTTTGACTGTGCAGAGGTGGATCAAGGAGGAAAAAGGCTTGGAAAAGGTTGGGAAGGTTCAGAGGGGGTCTAAGGAGTCCCTAACACCCTTCCAGAGAGTTTCACAAAGTTTGGATATCAAGAAACCTCATTTGTGAGCTTCTACAGGAAGTCTGCAAGGGTTCTACAAGATGTTTTAGAATTTCTACAGGATGTTCAGCAATTCCTACAGGATGTTCTACGATTGGATTTTGGATGATGGGTGAGTGGAAGAGGCTGCATGGACGGATAGGGAGGTAGGAGAGGGGTTTGTAATGACTTAGTGA
Source organism: Pinus tabuliformis (assembly GCA_031772625.1). Lineage (NCBI taxonomy): Eukaryota > Viridiplantae > Streptophyta > Pinopsida > Pinales > Pinaceae > Pinus > Pinus tabuliformis. Next base: position 280,001,798 of record CM062817.1, read on the forward strand.
CAGAGAGATGAGGTGATGAGAGGGTGTGGAAAGCTAGCTTGTCTTAAAGAGGGCAGAGGGAATGGAAGGCCAAGAAGGTAGGGTGACGTGGGCAGAAGAGTAGTTGTGAGACGAGGGGTCTAATTTGGAGATGAGCAGTTGGCCTGGATGAAGCTTAGATGGACGAGAGAGTGATGGAGATGCACTGCACAGTGTAAACTGAACCAAATCATCCACGTCCTACACATAATCAAAATATTACTAATCTATCCTAACTGTTAATGAAACCAATGAAAAACAACGTTATTTCTAAAGAGAACCATGTATGGTACTGGAGCAAAGAAACATTCCAAGAGGTGTGAGCGCATGGATAACATTTACAAATGAAAACATTGCACCAAAGATTGCATGAGTACGCAAACTAGTGTTTTTGTTGGGTAGCACTGTCTGCAATTCCAGCCCCTAGAAAGAGGTGAAAATGAGAGTGCAGGCAACCCTTTATTGGAACTCTTATCAATTCTGATCTCTTTACTCTATTCTAGACATCTGAAGCAACTTTATCTTCTAACAATGACCTACTTAACCACACCACGAAATCTAACTCAACAAACTGCGTTTCAAATGCATGTAAAGAAAATCATAATGCTCAAAGAAAAGATATCAATACAAAAGAAGGAGGCCCTAGGCTCTCAGGTTGGGCCCAACCCCGAGAGCTATGGCTCCTCTAGAAACTCAGAACTGAGATCAAATCTGATTGCTTCTCATTAAAAAATAATAATCATAAGTCAAGAGGTTTTCCAATGATGGCTACAAAAGAGCAAAAACAGAGTTGGCAGCTCATAGTGCAGAATGTGCAACAGTTTTTCAAAAGTCCTTTTCGAAGGTTGAAGCCTTATCATTTATACATCACGAGGCCCCAAGCTGGCCTCCTAAATCTATGGGACTTGGCTGACCAAACTGGGAGTGAACAGCTGCTTCCACAAAATCTGTTTGGCTGCCTTCTAGATCCGGTTGTGGTGGCTTTTGGAGCTCGGAGTTGGGGTGATGATCCCGAGGAAGGCTATTTAATGCCGTGGACAACCCTCCTACGAATCCTCAACCCCATCTTGGCTGTCTCCTAGCCCTTATCTGCTTGGTTTTCCTCCAACATGTGTCAAAAAACCTGAAATGAACACGTGTTAGCCACCTAGGAATAGTGACTGCCCTTATTCGTACAAATGACATAAACATACTAAAAAATGATGCATAAGTTATGAAAAATGAAGGATTGAGCAAGGGTGGTTAGGCCAAATGAGCCCAAAATGTTACCAAATTTGGGGCTCATCATCACCCCCCAGCTAAAATGATTGCTCATCCCTGAGCAACTAATCCAGCTCCTCGTCCTTCATTGCTTTCACCGCCACTCTCACATCCCAGGCTTCTGAAGTAGTATTCTCCTCACTAGCATGGAACCCAGCCTTCCTTTCCACCTCTTCCCACTGCTTATGCTCTTCTTTTTCTGTGTTGCCTTCCATCAATCCTAAAAGCAAAGGTGGGCTTAGCTTGAGGCCAATCCAGCTAGCTTGGAGGTTCTGTATGGACTTCTTGTAGAGGGGGACCCGTACTAGAGCTTCCCTCATTCGAGTTGGAGTGTGATATTCCCTGATTTTGAGGTTGTGGGACAATGTGTTCCATCGGCGGGTGCAAGCATGAACACAATTGTCCCCTAATAGTCACTCCATATCCTCGAAATGTGCTATAGCCTGAGCTTGCTGATCCATGTATTTCAATAAAGCTTGAGGGTTGGTGGCTAAGTGTTGGTGGGCCGATATCAATGCAGTGGGATCCCCTGGCTCTGCTCTAATCAGCAGTGGCTCATGTAACTCTCAGTTCATGACCTCTTTGACCTCTGCTGCTCTCTTTTCTTCATGGTTCAACCATGAGTCAAATGCCATCAACTGCATATCTCCTACGACTGTGTTGGGATCCCATGAATTCACATTAGGAAGGGCCAAATTATGGAGATAGAACTCCGATAGCTTGGCCTTGTCCTCTGATGAACTGCTATTGCATAACTCTGTGAACTGCTGGGGGTCTTGGATTTGGGAGATACCCCTCTGTGCCAATGCATTAATTTGGAATTGCAGCCACTGGTCCCGTAGGTATAGGCCATAAGATTTGGCCGGTTGTCTACATTGTAGAGCATCCATGGCCCAACTGGCCATGCAGGCCAGTTGTGCCTCTTTTTGCTGCAACTACTATTTGAGAGCTTGTATCTCGATTTGTGCTTGTAGTTCCCTTTCCTGTAGATGCGAGGTTAGCTCCCCAAGACCAACTTGCAGTCCTTCTTTGCCTTGAGGTTCTGCTGTAGTGTCCCCTGATGATGTGCCCCTTTCTTTCCTCTGTTCCTGTAGCTGCAGTTTGAGTTTCTCATTCTCTTCCTGTAGGAATACCCGCTGGCAGTTTCCCACGTGTTTGGCCATAGCTAATTCTCTTCGTGCCTCCTTGAGTTGTTCCTCCAAGGGGCCTATATCTGCCACTCCTTTAGATTTAGCTATCTTCATCCACGTGTGGGTTCTCACTCTTTCTTCCTCCAACGCAAAGAAAAGCGACACTGTGAATTTCTGTGGAATAATTTTTCCAGCCTCCAAAAAGTTATAATACGAGCTCAAGCTTGGCTGGGGACTAGGTTCCGGAATATGCTCTACCTCTTCTTCCCTCGGTGGCTCTACTCCGTCTTCCCTAAGTGGTGATGTGGCTGCCTCTCCCTCCATTCTTTCGGTCTCCTTGAGCCTGGCCAATGTTTCCTGTAGAACGGCCTCAGCATCTTGTAGTGGGGTTTTTGAAGCCAACCTATCCATTCTCTCCTTCCAGGCAGTTGTCTTCGGGCTCCCCCGCTCATAAGTGACTGATATTTTTGAGGGGGACCTCTCCCTTGGTGAGGTAGGGGTGTCTTCTATGGTAATTGGGCTGCTGGATGGAGGTTGGGGCCTACCTGTTTTGATTCTCACACTTCTCCTGGCTTTGAAATACAGAGGGATCTCCCTCTTTCATTTTTCCTTTGGCTTGGGAGGGGTACTAAGGGTGGCCAACACGGCTGCTGCCTCCCTTGCAAGGATTTCGACTGTCATCTCCTTTTGTTTTCCTTTCTCAAGACTTCCTATAGAAAGCCCTGTAGCGGCTGATTTTTGGCTTCTTGTAGAAGCTGTTTTTTATTTTCCTGTAGAAACAGTTGGCACCGTTTTAGCCTGTTTGGCTTAGGGTGTTTTGTCTTTTGACTTTGTTGAGGCCGCCTTCGAGGTGCCTTCACTGACGTGGACTTGTTTAGTCCTTTCCACCCTACTCTATAACCTTTTCTCCCTGGGTGTCAATGTAGGTTTGTCATCCTCTGCTTCGGCAACCTGGTGTTTCTCTTGTTTCCCCTTTTGTTCTTTCTTTGGTGCTTTGGCCATGGTTTCTTGGCCTTTTCCTTTCTTCTCTGTTTGTATTGGTTCCTTCTCCTCGCTGCTGGAGGAGGTGAGCTCCTCGGCCAACATTTTGATTTCGCCATCCTTAGTCAAATTTCGAAAGGCTTCCCACGAGAGAGGGACGGTGTATGTGTGGAGTGCATCCTCCACGAGGAGCTTAATGAGCCCATGATGGGCTACCTGGTCTGGCGTGCCCTCTCATAATTTGGTGGCACATTCAGTCATGGACTGCAGGAGGAAGTAAGGAATACTTATCTTGTTTTCTGAAGGTAGGTCCATTTTGTGCCTAAGTTCTGTGAGCAGCCGGAAATGGTACCCATATACGATGCTGAATCGTCCTTCACACGTGATATATTTCATAATTTGGAGGCTGACCTCACTCCAAAGCGGCTGTAGGCTAGCTCTGCGAACCCGGTTCTTATCCTCTGAGAATTGCTCCTTCGGCAGAAAGAACTCCTTCTTAGCCTTCTGGCCTAGTTTTCTCTCCTCCTTATCCCACGGTACCCCCATCGGGAGATCAGTGACTCTGCTGATGAACTGTGGGGTGAGTTTGAGATTCAAACCTCTGAAATTGACAACGGCCAGCGTTTTTGATTTTGGCTTCAAAGCTCGCAGGAATTCCTCTGCCACCTCGTCATCGTAACCTTGAAGCTTGTCGCAGAACGACATCCATCGTGCACGAGAAAACAGGTCTACCACCTCAGGGTTTTCCCGTAGCTTCTTTGAGTCTGTCGGTTCCTTCCTAATGAACCCACCCGGCATGGTGAAAGCTTGCTATGTTAGCCGGAGGTGGCTAGCGCGTATCAAAAGATGGGCCTTTGGGATTTCCTTAGACATAGCGCAGAATTACGCCTTTGTCAAGCACACGGTTCGTGAATTCACAGCTATCTACAGGTGAGCCTTGACAGGGGTTCAATTACGAACCAAATCCTGTAGAAAACCCCGCATATACACTACGACGACAATTCTCATGCAGAAGGAAGACGACGCTTGAAAATTCATGCGTAGACTGTAGTTCTACTTTTTTAGGACGTCGACTTTGCCACCCTTCAAACCAATTGCATGGGAGGACCAGGTTCAGGCTTACCTCATTCCAATTTGCCACCTTTGACGTGAATAGATTAATTTCCTCCGTAGCGGTGAGCTTCCTGTAGCGCAGCTTCCTGTAGAAGTCGCGCACGGGTTCTGGAGAGCGCGTCAGTGGTTCTGGGCCTTCTGTGCAGCCACTAGACGTTTGAACAAGCCGAGGACTCGGAGTAACAGTCTTCAGGGAATTTCGGATGCTTACTCGACTGCAAAACGGTTGATGATAAAAGAGTGGAGTGCCATACACAATCTAGCCGGTGGATTTGAATCCTTGCAGAACTCGTGGCGCGGGGGTGAGCTGTCCCTGCCGGACCGTTGGACGACGTCACCTATTATCATTCCACTGTAAGTCTGCCTGACCGCCGCATCATTCCCTGCATATCTACCGTCGCCATTTCTGTTAGATCGCCGCTTCTCCCTGACTGGACGCTTCCCACGTGTCCATTTCCTGTCTTGCTTGACACAACCAACACTTTCTGAATCGTACGAGACCATCGGACTGGTCGTGGTGGCCAGTTGAATGGCTACCCGACTGGCTCAACCCATTCATTTTCATACTCGCACACATTTTAGAGCATTGTTCATGTAATTTGACGAAAAAGGGTGAGATACTTACCTGTGCGGCCGCGACGTTATTTTCAGGCTTCAGGACGAGGGTGACGGATCCGCTTGCTGCTGCTTCATGCACAGGCACGGGGGTTCCTTCTTGCCGACTGCTGCTGGTTACGAGACTTGTTACCTGGCTGCGGATGGTGCATGTGCCCGCTCTATTTGTTGCAGGTGCCTTCCTGGTGTATGCTCTAGCCGGATCAACTGCTACAGGATTCCTGTAGGATATCCTGTAGCTGTTTCTCCTCCTCGGGTGCATGCCGAAACGGTGGAACGGTGGCATCACGGTCACGGTCGCAGGGTCCTCGGATGGCTTTGATAAGTAGCGCATGGGGCCTCTGCATACTTCATTCCATTTGAGAATTGTTTCTTCTGAGAATCCAACGTTCTGATTTGACTGTGCAGGTATTTCCATTGCATGGCAACAGGGGTGGTAGGAGGAGGCGACAGCAGTGGGTGATGGAGAAAAACATTGGCTTGCATGCCTCCGTGTTGGACTTCGGGCTTCAAATTCCCCCACACAGTCGGTCCTGGGCCGTCCAAAGATTCTACAGGAAGTTTCCTGTAGAAATACAGAACTTCCTGTAGAAAGTCCTGTAGCTTCCTGTAGGAGGCTAAACTGTGATCAAATCATTCCCAGACCTTGGAAGAGATGAGTGTTTCTGGAGGGAGTGCTGGTGAGGTCACCTGGTAGCATAGTAGGGACCCTTGTCCTTGAGTTGAGGGACCTCTTTTTCTGCATGGAATACTTGCAACCTGCATGAATTGTCAAATCTTGAACCTGTTTTCCTGTTTCTTTGTTCGTTTTTTTCCTTTTTTCCCTTTTTTTTTTTTTTTTTTTTGTTTGAAAGACAGCAGGGGCGCCTCCGTGAGGTTTTCACCCTTACCATTTGCCTTGAGCGCCTCAGAGAGGTTTTCACCCAAGGGTCTTTTTTATTCAAAAATTTTCAGAAAGACAGCAGGGACGCCTCAATGAGGTTTTCACCCCTACCATCTGCCTTGGGAGCCTCAGAAAGGTTTTCACCCAAGGATCTTTATTATATACATTTTTTTTTTTTTTAATGTTCAGGGTATGCCCAAAACAGAGGCAGAACCCTTCTCTATGACCAGCACTGATTTTTCCACAGTTTTGATGAATTCTTGCCTTGAAAGAGGTTTTCTGTAGATCTTTAGTCGATGCCCATTGACGAGCATGGGGATGGCCTCCTCATCAATGGTCCGAATAAGAACAGACCCATTGTCATTACATTTTTCCACTGCATATGGTCCCAGCCATCTGGTTCTCAGCTTCCCCTTGAAATCCTTATGCCTGGAATCGTACAACAACACCCAATCTCCCGGCTGAAATTGCTTGTCATTGAGGTGTTGGTCATGCCATACCTTCCTCTGAAGTTGAACCACTTCTGAGTGGAGAAGGGCCTGCATTCGGTGCTCGTCCAATCCATTCAGCTTGAATAACCTTTCTTGTTGGGCATGGTTGAGATCCAAGTCCAACTGAGCTGCCATCCTCAAGGTGTTGTACTCGAAATCAATTGATAGAAAAGCTCTCTTCCCATAGACCAGCTCATAAGGTGTGGAGCCGGTTGTGGTCTTCCAAGTGGTGTTGTAAGCCCACGTGGCCTCAACCAGGCGATCTGCCCAATATTTTCTACTGCTTCTCACCACCTTAGTCAAGATCCCTTCCAATGCTCTATTGGTGACTTCCACCTACCCATTTACTTGAGGATGATAGGGGGTGGAAGTCCTATGCTTGATTTTGTGATGAGAGAGTAGGTCTTCAATTAAGTTGGAGGTGAACTGGCTTCCTTGATCGGTGACTAGCTCTCTTGGGTAGCCAAATTTGTAGAAGATGCTTTCTCTTAAGAACTCGGCCACCTTTTCTTCTGTCGCTGCTTTGATTGCCTTGGTTTCTTCCCACTTGGTCAGGTAGTTTGTGCACACAATGATGTAAGACCTTTTCCTCGAAGGAGGATTGATTGGACCCACAAAATCCATACCCCACTTCTCAAATGGCTCAAGAGTCACTTGCGGTTGGAGAGGCATTTCATCCCTTGGAGTCGGTTTCCCCATCCTTTGGCATCGGTCACATTGGCTGATATACCTTCTGACATCTTGATGAAGCGTGGGCCAATAGTAGCCTGCCTGTAGGATTTTGAAGGCAGTCCTTTTGGCTGCAAAATGTCCTCCACAAGGCCCATCATGACAGGTTAGGAGGATATCAAAGACTTCCTCCTCCCTTACACAACGCCTTAAGATCTGATCGGGGCCAAGCTTGAACAGGTTGCCCCCGATCCAAGTGAATGAGGCACTCTTCCTTACGATTCTGCTCTTCTCTCTTGAGGATAGGTGTGGAGGGAACTGTGCTAAGACAAGGTAGTTTGCTATATCAGCAAACCATGGAGAGAGTACTGAGATAGCAAACAGATGTTCATCTGGCATCTGGTCATCCACTGTTCCATCCTCACCTGCAAGTAAATCCAATCTAGACAAAAATTCAGCAACAACATTTTCTTTACCTGGTTTGTCAACGATAGTCAAATCAAACTGCTGCAACAAAAGTAACCATCTAATAATACGAGTATTCACATCTGGTTTATTCATTAAATATCTAATTGCAGCATGATCCGTATGTACAAATGTTTGATAGCCAGTGATATAATGTCGGAACTTGTTCAGTGCATGGACCACGGCCAAGAATTCTTTCTCAGTTACAGTATAATTCAGTTCTGCCTTGGATAAGTTTTTGCTGACAAAGTATATGGCGTATGGAAGTTTTTGTTCAACTTGTCCTAAGGCTGCCCCTATGGCTTTATTCGAGGCATCAGTGTGTATGTGGAAAGGTAGGGCCCAATTTGGACCTCTCAAGATTGGGGCAGACACCAACTTATCCTTTAATTCTTTCAGAGCCTTCTGACAATCGTCAGTCCATTTAAACTCAACATCTTTTGCCAAGAGGCTAAACAATGGCGAGGCTAGCTTACTGAAGTCTTTAATGAATCTCCTATAATACCCTGCTAAACCTAAGAAACTTCGAACATCTCTTACCTTCTGAGGAGGTGGAACCTTCTTGATGAGAGCAATTTTGTTAGGATCCACCTGTAACCCTTGGCGAGAAATGGTATGTCCTAGCATGGTCCCTTCAGTCATCAAGAATTCACACTTTTCAGGACTAAGGGACAGGTTCATCTCAATGCACTTGGTTAGGAATTTTCCCAGATTGGACAATGCTTCCTAGAAGTTGGACCCATAAGGAGTGAAGTCATCCATATAGATTTCCACCGAATCATGGACCAGCTCAGAAAAGATGCTCAAGACGGCTCTTTGGAAGGTGGCAGGAGCGTTGCATAGTCCAAAAGGAAGAACTCGGTAAGCAAAGGTACCCCAAGGACAAGTGAAGGTGGTCTTATCTTGGTATTCCGGGCTGATTTGGATCTGGTTATACCCGCTAAACCCATCTAGGAAAGAGAAAAACTTCTTTCCCGCCAATCCATCCAACACTTGATCTATGAAGGGTAGAGGAAAGTGGTCTTTCTTGGTGGCCTTGTTCAGTTCTCAGTAGTCCACACAGATTCTCCGCTTCCCGTTTTTCTTGGGAACCAACACCAGAGGGGACACCCATTCGTTATCCGAGATGGGGTAAATGAATCTGGCATCCAACAGTTTTTGCAATTCTTCCTTGACGATGTCCTTAAGGGCTGGATTCATTCTCCTTTGGGGTTGCCTAACCGGTTTACAATCTTCTATGATGTAGATGTGATGGGTACAGACCGAAGGATGGACTCCTTTCATCTCCTTATAGTTCCAAGCAAAAGCATCTAGATGACTGGCCAACAGACTACACAGCTCCTTTTCCTGGGAAGGAGATAGGGAGGAGCTGATCTTTAACGTTCTCTCGGGGCCGAACTCCACATTTTTTACTCTGGGAGTGACTCGGTTGGTCACACAAAGGTCCACTAAGGTGCTGGCTTGGGCATCCTCCACCAATTCCTCTAAGGACAATGCACTGGGAGGTGGATTCTGAATCAAGGTCTCAATCAAATCATCCTCGGTTGAGGGGCCTCCCCTAGTGGTGTCTAGGGTGCACAAGGGTGCTGAGTACACCTCATCCTCTTCTCCTTCCTCCAACCAAAGTGGTAAGTCATGCTCTAATAAGGGTTGGGCAGGAGGGTACAGGACTAGCTGGTTGGACATAGGACCATTTTTGATGGTCATGTTTCCTGCACGGCAGCTTATGTAAGCATCTGTAGTGGCTAACCAAGGCCTTCCCAAAATAAGGGGGTATCCAGTAAGCTTTGCCTTTGGTTGCAGAACCAAGAAGTCTACAGGGTACTCCAAAGAGTCAACAGAGACCAAGACATCCTCTACAATCCCTTCGGGAGTCACGGTGGAGCGATCTGCTAGTTGCAGGACTGTCAAGGTCTTTCTCAAGGAACCCTGAAGGTTGAGTTTGAGCATGGTATCTCTGGTCATCACATTAATGGCAGCCCCCAGATCAATCAATGTGTGTGGTATGATGGTGCCATTGATGTGGACATCAACTACAGGACTCCAAGGATCCAAATACTTTGGGCAGATTACTTGCCCCAACATAAGATCAAACAGTTGTCCTATGACATTGATGGTTGAAGCGTCTCTTTTTCGCCTGCCTGGGTGTCTGAAACACTTTTCCTTAACCAGTTTGTTGTATATCGGTACATCTTTGATGGCTTGGAGAAGTGGTATTCTCACACACAACTGTTTGAGTTCTCCCAGAAGCTCATCCTCCTCTGGGTTGGGTTGTGTGGTTGCTGTTAGTCTCTCAGGAAAGGGTGGAATGGCTTTTGGTTCACTTTCCTGTTTATCTTCCTCGTCCTCTGGGGGAGGAGGTTGGCGATCCGGAAGAGTCTTTCCAGATCGCAGGTTGATCTCCTGGATCTCCACAGCATAGGTAGGGCATGATGTTTCCCCAGTATATACCTGCTGGGCCTGTCGGTTGTTGGGGTTCGAGTTCGGTTGAGCAGGCATTTGGGGTTGCCTTGGAGGAGCAGGAGGTAATGGTTGTGGTTGAGCTGGTGGTGGAGGCAAAATGGCGGGAGGAGTATTGTACTGGGGCCTCCACCCCAGTTGAGGTGCATTCCACTGAGGTTGTGGCTGGGCATGTGAGTGAAACGAATGAGTAGTGGACTGAGTATGGTACTGAGGCGGGTAAGACCATGGAGGAGGCACAGACCAGGAAGGATGAGCAGGGGGACCCCAGGAAGGCATAGGAGCAGATTGGTTGGGGCTATAATAAGCTTGGGGTGTCCCTTGCATCCCCTGTTGGTAAGGTCTAGGTCCATGTGGCCTCCTTTGGTTGAGGAAATAGAGAGGTTCAGTGGGCGCTTCCGTCCCTTGGTACATGGCTTTAAGCCCAGGTAAGGTTGGACATTGGTTTGTGGGGTGGTCCTCCTCACAAACGAAACATACCTCAACCGAATGTAATGGGCACTCGTTCTTAGGGTGCTTCCTTGTACACCTAGGGCAGAAGATAGCCAAAGCCCTCTCAGCTTCCTCTTTCTTCTGCTGGATTCGGAATGTATCAAGTTGCATGGCAATGGTCTGTCTCACCTCACTCTTGAGGTCCTCTAATTGATTTGCAAACTCATGTTTGGAGAAAGGAATACTAGCTGAGAGGAGGTTTCCTCTACCTCTTTTCCGGGCTGCCCTAGAGTGGTTTCAAAACACAGTCTTTATATCCTCATAAGGTAGTTGGTAAATATCTCCTCCAGCTAGCATGTGAAGGGTATCTAAAAGGTCTTCAGGGACTCCTCGGAGTAGGACCAACTTGAGAGATTCAGGGTCAAGTGTGCACCTGGCCCGTTTATAGCTAAGTTGGAACCTTTCCTCGTAATCTTCTAAGGACTCATCATTCCCCATGGTCATCCGAAATATTTCTCCCTTGGCTTCCTTGGACCTACAGTAGTCCCGGTATTTGGTATTGAAAGCTTGCTGCATCTGGGCCCAAGTGGTGATATTGTTCCCAGGTAAGCCCATGAACCAGCGTAATGCTGCATCCTTAAGGGTAGAGGGGAAGAGTTTCAGTTTTTTCTCATCTTCGGTATAGTCATAGGTTCGACAAAGGATGGAAAACTCAAACAGGAAGGTATCAGGGTCTTCAGTAGTCAGTCCATGGAAGTGAGGTAAAGCGGAGGGGCTTATGTTCTTCATTTTCATGTCTCCATTTGTCTCTCAGATGGGGAAGGCACCTTCTATTCTCTCATCTTCTCCCCTATTGTCAGCCATGGCTTCGGATGGAGTGTTCTCTAACTCTTCTTCTGTTATAGGATCTTCGTATATCTCAGGAGGCTCGCCTATAGGTTCTTCTGGATCACTGTCACCAAAGAAGAGAGAAGGGTGACTCAGTGACGTGGTGGGGGTGTTGGGTAAGAATTTGCCTGTTTTATCTCGATTTCTACGAGGCATGAAATGGAAAGAATTTTGATTGCTTTTGTTCTTTTTTCTGCTACCTGCAAAACTAAAATAGATTGAACTGCAACTAACTATCTTGTTGAAATGGAAATGCAGAATTGAAATGAAAGCATGAAAGAACTAATCTATTTTTCTCAAATGAAATTGCAGGAATGAAATGCTAGGTTACGCTTGCGGAATTGAAATGCTAATCTACGCTTGCAGAAATGAAATTGTGGAATTGAAATGTTAATCTGTGAAAGCAGGAAATGTCTATGCTACTTTTGCGGAAAGGAAATTGCAAAATGGAAATGAAATAAACTACTTAGCAGAAGGCGAGAGTAGGAAAATAGAAGAAAAGCAACAATCACCAATACTCTGACGCTTCCCCGGCAACGGCGCCAAAAAGATGGTGGGCTCCAGTATTGTAGCAATAATGCTACAACTCCTGGGACTCCCTTCTTTAATCTTATCAACCCGGTAGTTCGTAACAAACTTGGAAGCGACAGTGCTGTATGCACAAGTACTAGCTCTTGCCGCAGCTGTCACTTGGTCGGCTGGCACAAGTCCACTAGGAGCTTAAGCCAACTTCTATGAGCTCTAGAATAAGTTTTTTTTTTAATTGATGGATGAACGCTATCTCGAAGGAAGCTGATCTAATTGCAAAAAAGGAAACTGAAAGTCAAAAGGAAACGCAAACCCTAGCAAACCCTAATTCTACCAGCTAGGTCCTACTGACGCAAAGGAGAGCATGCAAACTACTGAAAGAGATGCCATTACTTCTATGAAGGTAAAATACATGTGTCTAGACTGCCTCTATCTGAAGAAAATGTCTTTTTGTATTTTTGATTAAGTTGTTGGGATTATCATGCATGTGCTTTTAACTATTTTGATTGTGCAGAGGTGGATCAAGGAGGAAAAAGGCTTGGAAAAGGTTGGGAAGGTTCAGAGGGGGTCTAAGGAGTCCCTAACACCCTTCCAGAGAGTTTCACAAAGTTTGGATATCAAGAAACCTCATTTGTGAGCTTCTACAGGAAGTCTACAGGGGTTCTACAGGATGTTTCAGAATTTCTACAGGATGTTCAGCAATTCCTACAGGATGTTCTACGATTGGATTTTGGATGATGGGTGAGTGGAAGAGGCTACATGGATGGATAGGGAGGTAGGAGAGGGGTTTGTAATGACTTAGTGACAGAGAGATGAGGTGATGAGAGGGTGTGGAAAGCTAGCTTGTCTTAAAGAGGACCGAGGGAATGGAAGGCCAAGAAGGTAGGGTGACGTGGGCAGAAGAGTAGTTGTGAGACGAGGGGTCTAATTTGGAGATGAGTAGTTGGCCTGGACGAAGCTTAGATGGATGAGAGAGTGATGGAGATGCACTGCACAGTGTAAAGTGAACCAAATCATCCACGTCCTGCACATAATCAAAATATTACTAATCTATCCTAACTGTTAATGAAACCAATGAACAACAACGTTATTTCTAAAGAGAACCATGTATGGTACTGAAGCAAAGAAACATTCCAAGAGGTCTGAGCGCATGGATAACTTTTACAAATGAAAACATTGCACCAAAGATTGCATGAGTATGCAAACTAGTGTTTTTGTTGGGTAGCACTGTCTGCAATTCCAGCCCCTAGAAAGAGGTGAAAATGAGAGTGCAGGCAACCCTTTATTGGAACTCTTATCAATTCTGATCTCTTTACTCTATTCTAGACATCTGAAGCAACTCTATCTTCTAACAATGACCTACTTAACCACACCACGAAATCTAACTCAACAAACTGTGTTTCAAATGCATGTAAAGAAAATCATAATGCTCAAAGAAAAGATATCAATACAAAAGAAGGAGGCCCTAGGCTCTCAGGTTGGGCCCAACCCCGAGATCTATGGCTTCTCTAGAAACTCAGAACTAAGATCAAATCTGGCTGCTTCTCATTAAAAAATAATAATCATAAGTCAAGAGGTATGCCAATGATGGCTACAAAAGAGCAAAAACAGAGCTGGCAGCTCGTAGTGCAGAATGTGCAACAGTTTTTCAAAAATCCTTTTCGAAGGCTGAAGCCTTATCATTTATACATCACGAGGCCCCAAGCTGGCCTCCTAAATCTATGGGACTTGGCTGACCAAACTGGGAGTGAACAGCTGCTTCCACAAAATCTGTTTGGCTGCCTTCTAGATCCGGTTGTGGTGCCTTTTAGAGCTCGGAGTTGGGGGTGAAGATCCCGAGGAAGGCTATTTAATGCCGTGGAAAACCCTCCTACGAATCCTCAACCCCATCTTGGCTGTCTCCTAGCCCTTATCTGCTTGGTTTTTCTCCAACATGTGTCAAAAAACCTGAAATGAACACGTGTTAGCCACCTAGGAATAGTGACTGCCCTTATTCGTACAAATGACATAAACATACTAAAAAATGATGCATAAGTTATGAAAAATGAAGGATTGAGCAAGGGTGGTTAGGCCAAATGAGCCCAAAATGTTACCAAATTTGGGGCTCATCAATAAGGATGGTTTAAAGGGTTATAAGCTTTGGAACCTAGTAACAAGGAAGGTTGTGTACAGTCAAGATGTGGTGTTCAGAGAGGTGAAAGATGTTATTAAACATGAAGTCCAACCAAAGGAATGTGAGAAGATAGAATTTGAGCTAAAGGAGGAAGAATTAGACTCTACAACAGAGGAGGAATGAGAAGATGAAGAGCCACAAACTCCGGGTGTGAGAAGATCAGTTTGAGAAACAAGGCAGCCAGAAAGTTATAGTCCATCTACTTTCTGTTCAAATTTCTCTTTATCTAGTACTGATGATGATCGTAGAACTGAAGGAAGCAGTAGATTCAGAGGATGGAAAACTCTGGATAGAGGCCATGATTGATGAAATGGCATCTTTGCACAAAAATGAGGCTTGGGATCTAGTGGAGTTGCCGGCTAGAAGGAAACCCATTGGGAGCAAATGGGTGTTCAAGAAGAAGACAAATGCAGAAGGAAAGCTGGAGAAATATAAAACTCAGTTGGTAGCAAAAGGTTATTCCTAGGCACCGGGAATTGATTTTGGTGATATTTTTTCTCCTGTTGCCAAGGTAATTTCTATTAGAGTACTTTTATCTGTTGTTGTTGCTTTTGATTTTGAGGTAGAACAGATGGATGTGAAGACAACATTTCTTCACAGGGATCTGGAAGAGGAGATCTACATGAAGCAACCTAAATTTTTTGCGGTGAAGGGTACGAAATAACTGGTATTCAAGTTAAAGAAGACTTTATATGGGTTAAAACAGTTACCAAGGATGTGGTATCAGAATTTGATACATTTATACGGGGACTCGGCTATACCAGAAGCAAAGCAGATCACTGTGTGTATTTTAAGTTAATTGGTGATCGTGTTATTTATCTGGTCTTGTATATGATGATATGTTTTTGGTTGGAAATGACAAAGAAATTCTCCAAGATTTGAAGACCCATTTGTCCTCCAAATTCGACATGAAAGATCTTGGTGCTACAAACTATATTTTGGGAATGGAAATTAAAAGAGATCGAACAAAGAGGAAGCTCTAGTTAAACCAGAGGAAGTATGTCGAGACAATATTCAAGATTTTTAATATGCAGGATAGTAAACCGGTGAAGGGTCCTATTCCTATAGGTGTAAAGTTATCTGTTGAACAGTGTCCCAAGACACAAGAAGAGGAAGACATGTCTCGTGTTCCATATGCAAGTGCAGTAGGTAGCCTGATGTATGCGATGGTCTATACTAGACTAGACATTGCACATGCAGTGGGAGTATTGAGCAGGTTTATGTCAAAACGAGGGAAGGAGCACTAGATAGTAGTGAAGCGGGTTTTCAAGTACTTGCGTGGCACTAGTGATTATGGTTTGTGCTAACAAGGATTACCAGGATTAGACAGAGTGTTGGATATTCGTGGCTTTGTTGATGCAGACTAGGATGGAGATCTAGATCAAAGAAGATCTACAAGTGGGTATGTGTTTAACCTATTTGGAGGTGCAGTCAGTCGGATGAGTAAGAAACAATCTGTAGTGGCATTATCAACTACAAATGCAAAATACATGGCAGCCACTCATGCAAGAAAGGAAGTAGTTCGGTCGCAAAGATTGTGTTCAAGTATGGGGTTAGTACAGGGAGCTATAAGGATAGACTGTGACAGCCAGAGTGCAATTTTCTTGGCAAATAACCCTGCATATCATTCAAAGACAAAGCACATTAATTTTCAGTATCACTTTTTGAGGGATATGATAGAAGACAAAAAGGTGTTGCTAGTAAGGGTGGACACTTTGAAGAATACTACAGATGCATTGACAAAATCTGCGAGCTCTGAGAATTTCTCTTGGTGTAGAGAAACAATGGGCATTATAGGGCTGGATAAATGACTAAGCTCTCTTGTGGCCCCCTGTGGAAAGAAAACAACAAGTGGGAGAATGTTGGGTTGTGTTATATTCTTTCCACGACTAGCCCACATTGTTAATAGGGGGGTTAGAAGGGGGGCGGAGCCCCCCCTTCATTGTGCCAATTTTGTAGCATTGGGGGGGTCACAGGGGGTTTGAGGGGTGCAGGCGGACCTACCTATGGTTTTGTCCATGATTTTCGCACATGGTTTTGGACACGATGGTTTTTGTTCCATGGTTTTGGACGCGATGGTTTTCGGTCCATGGTATTGGATGCTTTGACATGTATAAATATGTATTGTAACATTGAAATGAACATAATCAAAAATCAAGCTGGTAGTCCCAGTTTTTTGATCCAGGGGAAAATCTCTATGTATATGTGTTTTATGTGTTATGCTCTCCCATTGTTTATTTTCTATGTTTTAGAATTTTTATGCAGGTAATTTCTATACGGGGTTAAAACCTACAAGGCCCATATAATTACCCAATGACAAGGCTCATCATCACCCCCCTAATGAAAGTGTTATTCATCCTCTGAGAAACTCAATCAATATCCATGTCTTTCATAGCTCTAGTGGCCTCCCTGACATCCCATGCCACTACTGTGGTTTCCTCTTCTTGTGCATAGAAACCTGCCTTCTTTTCTACCTCCTCCCACTGCCTCCTTTCTTCTTCTTCCTTCCTTCCTTCTAGCATCCCTAAGAGTAATGGTGGACTGAGTCTCAAGCCAATCCAATTGACTTTGAGCCTTTGAATATATTTTTTGTACATGGGTGTCTTGTTTGGTGCTTCTCTCATTATTTGAGGAGAGTGGTACTCTCTGATCTTTAAACTGTATGGAAATGTGTTCCATCTCCTCAGGAAAGCTTTCATGTTGTCATCCCCTAACAACCTGAACATGTACTCAAAATGTGTAATTGCTTGCTCTTGGGCAGAAAGATACCTAGGTGTGAGTTGAGGATAATTTGCAATTACAATATGTGTACTGATTAGGGCCTTTGGATTGGACTGCTCATCTCTGATCATAAGAGGCTCTGTTTGTTCTCTTGCTAATATCTTCTTCATTTCTATAGCCCTTGCTTCCTCATGGTTTATCCATGATGCCAAAGACATCAATTGTAAATCTCCTAGCTTGGCATTAGGGTCCCATACATTTATGTTTGTTAAGGCCATGTTATGAAAATAAACTCAAACATCTTGGCCCTATCTTCTAATGTATTTTGATCACAAAGATCAATGAATTGTCTATAATCCTAAAATGGCATAGTGCCTCTCTGTGCTAGGGTTTTTATTTGGACCTGCAGCCACTATTCCTTAAAGTATATGGCATAGGATTTATCTGGCATCCTGCACTGGATTTCTTCCAAAGAGAGATTGACCATGGATTCCAATTGATTCTCTCTTTCTTGCAGTTGTCCTTTCAACCATGCATTTTCTGTCTCTAACTCATTTCTCATTATGGCCTCTCCTTCTCTCAAGCTACTTAGTTCTCTGCCCATCTCCTTGAGCTTCTCCTCCATGTGACCAATGTCCTCCACCCACTTGGACTTGGAAATCTTCATCCATCTATGAGTTCTAGATCTCTCCTTCTCAAGCTCAAAGAATAATGGAATAGCAAAGTTTTGTGGAATGACCCTGCCCCCTTCAATAAATCTGTAGTAGGAGTCAAGGTTAGGTTGGGGGCTAGGTTCCCTTAGCTATGGGTCCTCTTCTTTAATTTCTTGTTGTAGGCTTCCCTCCTTATCCAATTTTTGAGTCACATGTAGGTTTAGCAGAGTCTCCTCTAGGAATGCTTCTGCTTCCTGTAGGTCCTGTTATGTATCCAATAGGATTTATTTTCCTTTGGATTAGGTGGATCTAGCTACAGGCCTTCTCACATAGGTGATAGGAGACTTAGGGGAGGTTTGTGCTGAGGATCCTCTTTCTTGATTTTTCATAGGAGGAGGCATTTTCTCTTGTTGCTTAGGTGAGTCCTCAATTACAATGGGAATTTTAGTTGGAGTTTGGGATTTCTCCTGCCTTATCCTTGTCCTTTTCCTTGTTCTGAAATATAAGGGGGTTTGCCTTTGTCCTTACTCCATTTTTTTCCTCAATGGGCTCTTCTGCCTCTAAAAAGAACTTCTTCTTGGTAATGTAGCTATCACCCTTGTCTTCTTTTCTCCAAGGCACTCCTAGGGGAATTTTGGTAATTCTGCTGATGAGTTCAGGGGTGAGCTCTATGGAGAAGCCTCTCACCACAACAGTTGCATGGACTTTGGTCAGTGGAATGAAGGAGAGAGAAAACTCTCAGGCCACTTCATCATCATACCCTCTTAATTTTTCAAAATACCCCATCCAATTTTTCCTTGTGAAGATTTCTAACACCTGAGGGTGTTGGTGGATTCTCACATTGTTAATGGGCTCCCTTCTATTAAACCCCCCTGTCATTTTGGTTGGTGAATTTTGAAGGGCTGAGATGGTTGATACAATTTTTGAATGCAGAAGTAAATAACTCAAAGAACTGTGGAGATAATTTCCTTAAAAAACTGCCAAATTCACTCAATACTAGGGTATTTTCTGTTCAATTCACTTTGAAAATTGGAAGTAATTATAGAGCCTACCTCCTCATAGAGTTTATTGTAGCCAAACCCCGTGTTTTCCCCTCTTAAACTCCTCTCAGCCAATCATGTAGACTATTTATTTGTATCCTGTAGGATTCATGTGTGATCCTGTAGGATTTCTTGTGTAATCCTGTAGGAAGTCCTGCATAGGAGAAATATGAAAGTTTCCTCTTTTGTAGGTTGCTTGGGTATGAGATCAACTTTACAAGAGTGCGCCTCAAGGAAATGAATGCATGAGTGCATGGGATCGATGATTATTTCCTCTTATGGTCCAGTTGGGTGAGGAGGTGTGCTGGCAGCAGAGGTACGTTTTCCATTTTTTGACCATTGGTTCCCACTACCACCTCATCATTCCCCTCTCCTTGTAATCAACTCCCACTTCATGCATCTATAGCCTTAACTACTTTTTTCCTTCTCCTTTCTTTTCTTGACTTGACTGCTACCACATGTGGGAGGACCAATTGTTTTGTCTTTGTTGACTTTAAGAAGGGGGCCAAGTAAACTGGCCTCACTTATAAACCAACTTTCTCGTAACCTTTACATCTTTTGACTACATTATGAAAATGAGAGAGTGAAGCGAGATACTTACCTATGGTGTTAATACCTTGCTGCAGTGGTTGAAGACCTGAGGTGCTTGCTATGTGTTGGCTGCATGTCATTTTCCCTTCCTTTTTTATTGCTCTCTAATGATTCATTTAATGTGTAGGTACCTGGTGTTGAAGATGATGGTGTTGTTGCTGCTCTGGAGCTCCTTCTGCCCTTGGATCTTTATGCTGGAAGCTTGCTGCTACACATGATTTTTATTCTGTAGGATAGGCTGCTACAAGATTTCCTATAGGATGTCATGAAGGTGCTTCTCCCTCAAAACTTTTAATCATACACTCTGCTGGGATTTTGAAGATGATGACATGGATAGAGAGGAGGTCTAAGAGTGTGAATAATGAGGAATACACTCAGGTGTTGTTCCATTTTTCCATCTTGTTTCATTTTTTTCTATGTGTTTTCTCTTGAGGACTATGAAATTTTTTTTTGGAAACTTATTTTTTTATGATGAATGCAGGGGTGATGAAAATGGCGAAAGGTATGGTAATGAATTTGTCATGTAGGGATGTTATTATTTTGACATGGCAGGTCAATTTCTTGTCCTAGGGTCACTTTCTGTAGGATTTCCCAGCCACTGTAATTCCTATAGAATCATCCTGTAGGTTTTTAGGGGATCTTGTAGAAAACACATACCCCTTGTAAACTAAAGCAAATGGTAGAAAAAAATGAAATAAATGGTGGAGTGATAGATGCCAATGAGTGGAAAAATAAACATGGGAGTGGAACAAGTCCTTTTTTTATTCTCTTATGTTCTCTGATCGTCCTCCTTGCTGACTTGCAAATAGAAATTCTCATGATTTTTTCTTCTTCTTTTTTTATTTTTTTTTTAAACAACTAGTCTGACTCTAAGAGGTTTTCATCCTAGTTGTTTTCCCTAGGTGCCCCAAGAGAGGTTTTCACCCAGATATATTTTCATTTTCTCTTCTTTTTTTGCTTTTTTTTCTTTTTTCGACACCATTGGGCTACCCCAAGAGGTTTTCAACCCAATAGTGGGACTCAAGCGCCTCATGGAGGTTTTCACCTGAGTCCTTATTTTTCTTTTCTCTTTTCTTAGTGATTTGATGAGGCAGGAGCTGAAACTTGCTCCACCACCATCATTGTTTTATTAATACCATTAATGAACTCTTGCTTTGATAACGGCCTCTTGTAAAGTTTCAGTCTGTGCCCATTAACAAGTAAAGGAATGGCCTCTGCATCTATGGTTCTGATCTACATTAAATCATTATCATGACATTTCTCTATAACATAAGGCCCTAACCATCTTGTCCTTCACTTGCCCTTAAATTATTTATATCTGGAATCATATAAAAAGGCCCAATCAACTTCTTCAAATTTCTCATCCTTGATGTTCTTATTGTGCCAAATCTTCCTCTGAAGTTGAGTTACCTCTGTGTGTAGGAGGGCCTGCATTCTGAACTCATCTAAACCATTCAACTGGAGCAATATCTCTTTTTGTGCACTGCTGAGATCTAGATCTAGTTGGGCTGCCATCCTTAATGTGTTATACTCAAACTCAATGGACAACAGGGCCTTTTTCCCATAGACCAGCTCATAGGGTGTGAATCTAGTGGTGGTCTTCCAAGTGGTATTATAGGCCCAGGTGGCCTCAACTAGTCTATCTGCCTAATCTTTCTTGTTGTTGCTAACCACTTTGGTCAAGATGCCCTCCAGCGCTCTGTTGGTCACCTCCACTTGCCCATTAGCTTGTGGGTGATAGGGAGTGGAGGTCCTATGCTTGATCTTGTGCTGGTTGAGCAAGTCTTCAATCATGTTGGAGGTAAACTAGCTGCCTTGATCAGTGACTAGTTCTCTAAGGTACCCAAATTTGTAAAATAAATTCTCCCTTAAGAACTCAACCACCTTCTCCTCTGTTGCTGCCTTAATTGCCTTGGTTTCAACCCACTTAGTCAGATAGTTAGTGCATACAATGATGTATTGTTTTTGCTTGGAAGGAGGATCAATAGGTCCAATGAAGTCCATGCCCCACTTGTCAAATGGCTCGAAAGTCACTTGAGGTTGTAGAGGCATTTCATCCCTTAGAGTAGGCTATCCCATCCTTTGGCACCAATAACACTGACTAGTATATATTTTCACATCCTGATGAAAATTGGGCCAATAATAGCCTGCTTGTAACACTTCGAATGTTGTCCTCTTTGCTACAAAGTGACCTCCACAAGACCCATCATGACAGGTCAGAAGGATGTCAAAGACTTCCTCGTCCCTGACACACCTTCTCAAGATTTGATCTAGGCCAAGTTTGAAGAGATTTCCCCCAATCCAAGTGAAGGGGGCACTCTTCCTTATAATCTTTCTTTTCTCTTTGGAGGACAAGTTCGGTGGGAACTGTGGAGATACCAAATATTTTGCTACATCAGCAAACCATGGAGAGAGAACTAAAATGGCGAACAAGTGCTCATCTGGTAACTGGTCATCAACCATTCCCTCCTCACCTGTAGGAAAATTTAATCTGCATGAAAAGTTTGCAACAACATTTTCCTTGCCTGGCTTATCAACAATGGTTAGATCAAACTACTGTAATAAAAGTAAACATCTTATAAAATGAGAATTCACATCGGGTTTATTCATTAAATATTTGATTGCAGCATGGTCAGTATGGACAACTGTTTGATAGCCTGTAATATAATGCCTAAATTTGTTCAATGAATGCACAACAGCTAGGAGCTCCTTTTTGGTCACTGTGTAGTTCAGTTCGGCCTTTGACAGATTCTTACTGATAAAGTAAATGGCATAAGGAAATTTTTCATATACCTGACCTAGGGCTGCTCCTATGGCTTTGTGTGAGGCATTAGCATGAATATGAAAGGGAAGGGCCCAATTTGGGCCTCAGAGAATTGGTGTACTGGTTAACTTGTTCTTCAGGATGTCCAAGGCCTCTTGACAACTTTTTGACCATATAAACTCAGATTCTTTGGCCAACAACCCAAACAAAGGAGAAGCCAACTTGTTGAATTCCTTTATGAACCTTCGGTAGTATCCAGCTAACCCTAGGAAAATTTTGACATCTCTCTACTTTTGAGGAGGTGGGACCCTTTGGATGATAGCTATTTTTTTTTGGGTCCACTTGTAGTCCTTGTTGAGATATTGAATTACCTAGCACGGTCCCTGCAGTCATCAAGAATTCACATTTCTTGGGACTGAGAGATAGGTTCATCTCAATGCATTTGTAGAACCTTACCTAAGTTGGACAAAGCCCCCTCGAAATCACTCCCATAAGGTGTGAAATCATCCATATATATTTCTACAGCACCATGTACTAACTCAGCAAAGATACTCAGGACTGCTCTCTGAAAAGTGGCAGGAACATTGCATAAGCCAGATGAAGGACCCTATAGGAAAAAGTTCCCCAAGGACAAGTGAAGGTGGTTTTATCTTGGTCCTCTGGGCTATTCTAGATTTGATTGTACCCATTGAATCCATCTAGGAAAGAGAAAAACTTTTTCCCTGCGAGGCCATCTAGCACTTGGTTGATGAAAGTTAGAGGGAAATGGTCCTTCTTTGTGGCTTTGTTCAATTCCCTGTAATTGACACAAATCCTTCACTTACCATTTTTCTTGGGAACTAACACCAAAGGGGAGACCCACTCACTGTCAGAGATAGCATAAATGAATCTTGCATCTAGCAATTTTTGCATTTATTCTTTGACTGTACCTTTAAGAGTTGGATTCATCCTCCTTCGGTGTTTCCAGACTGGCTTGCAACCTTCTTTCATGTAAATTTGGTGAGTACACACTAAGGGGTGTACTCCCTTAATTTCTTTGTAACTCCAAACGAAGGCATCTAGATGTTCCTTTAGCATGTTGCACAACTTCTCCTCTTGGAGAAAAAAAAGAGATGGATTGATTTTCAAAGTTATCTTGGGGCCGCGTTCTATGGTTTTGACATGAAGAGGGTTAGAATCGGCCAAGTACATAACAATTGGATTGTCATTATGGGTTTCCTTTACTACTTCTTCTAGGGAAAATGTACTAGAAGCTAGACTTTGGAGTAGGTGTTCAATCAAATCATCTTCATCCTCTTGTCCTCCTCCCATGGTTGTTTCTAAGGTATACAGTTGGGCAGAATAAACTTCATCTTCTTCCTCCTCTTTCAACCATAAAGGTAAATCATGTTCTAGAGATGGTTGAGCATGAGGGTATAGGACTAACTTCTTGAACATATTCCCAGCTCTGTAGTTGATGTAAGCATCAGCAGTGGGCAACTAGGGCCTCCCAAGGATGAGAGGGTAACCAGTAAGCTTAGCCTTAGGTTGGAGAACTAGGAAATATCAAGGCTACTCCGAAGAGTCAATGGAGATAGACACATCCTCCACAATCCCCTCAGGGGTCACTGTGGAGCAGTCTGCAAGTTGCAGGTCTATTGTGGTCTTTCTCAATGAACCTTGGAGGTTGAGTTTAAGCTTGGTGTCCTTAGTCATCACATTAATGGCAGCCCCAATATCGATCAAGGAATGTGGGACAATGGTGCCATTGATTTTCACATCTACTACAAGGCTTCCAAGGTCCAAATACTTTGGACAAATTACCTACCCCATCATTAAGTCGTGCAGTTGTCCAATGACAATAATGGTAGGGGCATCTCTTCTTCGCCTCCCTAGATGCTTGAAGCATGTTTCCTTAATCCGCTTGTTGTAAATAGGTACATCTTTAATGGCTTGGAGAAGTGGAATCTTGACACAGGTTTTTCAATTCTCCTAGAAGTTCAGTCTCTTCTGCGGTAGGCTAGAGTGGTTGAGTTAATCTCACAGGAAAGGGTGGATTTACTTTAATAAGGCTTTCCTTTCTTTCTTCTTCAACCTCCCTAGGTGGACGTGGAGTTTGGTTATCCAGGATAACTCTCCCAGATCTCATGTTAATTTCCTGGATCTCCAGAGCATAAGCTGGATATGATGTTTGTCCACTATATACTTTATGTGCCTATCTGTTGTTCGGGTTCAGATTTGGCTGGGAAAGCATCTAGGGTTGTTTAGGTGGAGTAGAGTGTAACAGTTTTGGTTGGGCAGGTGGTGAAGGCAATAAAGCAGGAACATTGTTGTACTGGGGCCTCCACCTTTGGGGCGGTGCATTCCACTGAGGTTGTGGCAAAGCATATTGTTGAAATGACTCCCTGGATGGCTGGGAATGATATTGAGATGAAAAAGGACTAAGGAGGAGGTGTAGACCAGGAAGGATGAGCAGGGGGTCCCTAAGAAGGTATGGATGTGGTCTGGTTGGGGTTATAATATGCATGGGATGACCCTTGCATGCACTGCTGGTATGGCCTAGGCCCATGAGGCCTCCTTTGGTTTATGTAGCAGAGCTGCTCAGTGACCCCTTCAGCTCCTTGATATACAGAGTTGAGTCCAGGCAAGGAAGGGCACTTTTTTGGGGAGTGGCTTTCTTCACAGACTGAGAAAATTTTAATACAATTCAATGAACATTCATTCCTAGGGTGCCTCCTAATGCATCTAGGACAAAAAATGGCCAAGGCTCTCTCTACTTCCTCCTTCTTTCTCCTAATGTGCATAGTGTCCATCTATAAGGCAATGGTTTGCAACATCTCAATCTTGAAATCTTTCAGCATGTTTCCAATTTCACTCTTGATGTGTGAATTGGAAGAGGATGGACTCACCATAGGTTGAGTACCCCTACCCTTTTTCCTGGCTACCCTAGAATCGTTTCTAAACATAGTCTTGATATCCTCATAGGGTAACTGGTATATTTCTCCTCCTGCTAACAAGTGTAGGGTATCCAAAAGGTCTTCCCTTACTCCTCTAAGTAGGACCAGCTTGAGTGGCTCAAGGTTAAGTGTGCACCTGGCCCTTTTGTAGCTAAGTTGGAATCATTCTTCATAATCCTCTAGGGATTCATCATTGCCTAATCTCATCCTAAAAATTTCCTCTTTAGTATCTTTAGACCTACAGTAGTCTTGATACTTGTCATTGAAGGCTTGCTGCATTTGAGCCCAAGTTTGGATGTTATCCCCAGGTAAACCCATGAACCAACGGAAAGCTGCATCCTTGAGGGTAGACGGAAATAGTTTCAACTTATTCTCCTCATTTGTGTATTCATAGTTTAGGCATATAACAACAAACTCAAATAGGAAAGTGACAGGATCTTCTGTGGTCAGGCCATGGAAATGAGGAAGGGCAGAGGGGCTTATATTTTTCATCTTAGTGTCCCCATTCATTTCCCTAATGGGGAAGGCACCCTCAACTCTCTCTCCATTCCCTATGTCATTTATGTTTTCAACCATTATTTTGGTAGGAATGGGTTCTTCTTCTTATTCTTCTTCTTCTTCCCCTGTAGGTTCTTCAAATATGTATGGTTGTTCACCTAAGGGTTCCTCCAGTTCACAGCCATCGAAGAAGAGGGAAGGTTGGTTGTTTGATGCAGTGGGGGTATTTGGAAAAAATTTCCCTAAGTTATCATTATTCCTACGAGGCATGAAAAGAAATGTTCTTGTTTAGTTTTGTGATTTTTTCGAACTTTGAAAGTGATTGCAGAATTGAAATTGCAAATTGAATGAAAAATACTGACTGAATAAAAAGATTAACTACTTGATTGAAATATAACTTGCAGAATGGAAATGAAACCAAAGAATGCATAATGAAAAGGAAGCAAACTAAATTACTTTTGCAAAAATGAAACTAATGGAAGAATATTAGAAACAAGAAATGGAAGAAAGAAAGAAGTAATCACATATTACTCAGAGACCTCCTCGGAAACGGCGCCAAAAAGTGATGAGCACCAGTATTGCAGTAAGAATGTTGCAACTCCTGGGCTACCATCTTTACTTTTTCAACCCGAGGTTCATACAAAATTGGAGGTGACAGTGATGTATACACAAGTAAAAGTGATAGTTTTGTCTTTTGTCCTTGTTCAGCTAGCGAGAGACCACTAGGGTTTTCAAGCCAGAATTCTATGGATTCAGAAGAAGCTTGGTTCCATGATGAAAGAAATATAAATCTACTGTAAGAGAGAGCTCATCTACTGTAATAATGAAAAATAATGAAATTCAATACTAAGGAACACCATTTCCTAATTAACTGCTAAGAGCTATGCTTTGCAATAATGTTAAATTAACATGAAAAAAATGCTAATGTCCTAAGCATGGAAATTAAAAACATCAGACATCACTGTTATGTATGTAAAGGACTGTAATAAATTTGTTTCGTCTTTTTATGCTTTTCATGAAAAATCAAGTGTGCAAGCTTATCTCCTTTGGTGATGTGGCAGGTGGCTTAGGGATGTTGCTGGATGGATGGAAGGTTCAAGAGATGGTTGGGAGGTTTGGGAGACCCTTGGATGGCTTCCTAGAGGTTTTCCCCCAATTCGGCCTCAAAACAAGCCACTACTGAGAAAACCTACAGGATTCTCTGTATTTCTATAGGATACATCCGAGAGAAAAACGATGGGTGTTGGAGGTGATGGGAGGCTTAGGGAATTTGGTTGATGGGTGTAATGGAGTGAGAAAAGGCCTAAGATCACTCAGAACACAAAACCAAGTTTAGGAGATGGTTGGATTCGCTCAACATGCTTGGAGGAATTTCTATGTAAAATGATGAAATCGGTGAAGGTCTTGATGAAAACAAGGGATGCCTATGGGTGGATGAAGTTGGAAGGTGGTTTCTTGCTATGAGATCTCTTTCTACTTTTGAAGCACATGCTCTACATCAAACATGTGTAATTTCCAAAAAGTCATGTAAACAAGAAGAATTCTCATGAGCTAGAAAAGCATAATTTAATGAACTAACTATCTACCTTATGCATGAGGAAATTGCTGAATAAAATGGAATCATGGATGAGATCTACTGCAAGAATGAAGATAGAAGAGATGGAAATGAAATCCTACACTTGAAAAACTGATCAAATGCTGGTTCAATTATAGTAAACTCTAAATCTTATGAAATAAATGGAAATCTGTATTTTTGGAGCTGCATAAGGGTCTTTTCCTCAAATCATGATCCCAGAAGGAAGAAGTGAGGCCAAGAAACCTAATGAAAGCTTTGTGGTGCTTCTTTTATCCCTTCTAACCTGCTACTAAAGTAAGGCACAAATGGAAGCAAACTAATAAACAATTAATCAAATCTACACTACTTGTGCAATGAAATACTTCTAAAGATAGTTTAACTATGAATCTATGAAACTAAGTTAAGCATACAGATGTTGCAAGGCTTGGGTCCTAAGCCAAGAGCTTCAGCCCTCTGAGTTAACTCAATGTTGGATCAAGAAAAATCTCATTCTTATTACTGAAACAGAAAATTACGATAAAGTCTTCCACAAATTTGGAGCTTGAAAATAACTAGAGTTTTTACAACAAAAATTTGAATCCTAATGAGGCTCTAGGCCTCTCTACTTATACAACTGAAGTCCCCAACGACTTCCTTAAATTTAGGGAGGCTCAGATCCCAAACTTGAGATGAACTAACTCTTTGTCTATCACTTGCTCGACCGCCTTCTGATCTTCATGACTTGGTTGCTTGCATTCTGAGCTAGTGGGATTAATGGAGGAATACTCAAATGGGGGGGAGTAAATGAGGAGGATTTACCTCCTACAATTTCTCTCCCTTGTCCCATTCGAGTTTCAAACCTTAGTCTAGCAAAAATTCCTTTATTTTCTTTGCCAAACCTGCATTCAATGCATATTAGTTCACTAGGTATTATATCACTTTAACTCATCTCATTAAACAAAATATAATCAAAACATGTAATAAGTTGTGAGAAGAGTTGGTTTGACTAAGCTAGGAGGTGAATTAAGGCCTATATAATTACCCAATGATGAGGCTCATCATTGAGCTCTATTCTCTTAAAAATAATTGAAGACTAGTAACGTGCGTTAGATTAGACCAAGTTGGTTTAAAACTAGCTCAAAAAATTTTGGTTATTCTCCAACCGATATTATCCCAAATTGTATTAAGAATGAGAAAATGGGTACAAACCATAGAAAAGGTTACTATTAACTTGAAAATGTTTTGAGCATGAACTTGATGAAATAGGGTTAGTTCTAGTTGACAAGAATAATTTTTCTTCTAAACATTATGTGTCTTATATAATTATATAATTATGTTCCCTATTGTGAATCACTCGTCTAGGAAGAATATAGTCCTGTCTAACATCAAAACTATCATAATACTGGGAAATAATATCCCTTAAGGTAGTGAAAAAGGAATTGACGATAGAATTGTGACAATTCAACAACTGAAATTAAATTATGAATAAACTCAAATAGTAAAATCAAATTCGCAATATATTATAATACATAAGACTAGTTGGGAGTGCTTATGTAATAGTGCAATCCTACCTAACTACCCATTTAGTTTGGGTCAATTCTAAATCTTTCTACTTAGATTCAGTTAATAAAGAACTGAATAACATTGAGGAAGACAGGGAAAATAAAACTCAATGATTAATTACTGGCTAATTTATGTGCATAACCCAGAAAACCAAAACCATAGCAACCAACAAGCATCTAATTCCACACTGTTGGAATAAAATTCAATTCACAGTCATAATTGAATTGAGAACATTAAATATAATAGCTGGAATATCATAGGCTACATGGAAGAAAGAGGGAAAACATTATTTCTGGGAAACATGGTAGAACAATGAATGTACAAATAAGTAAAATGAACAAGAACGACTTTCTTTTTAAACAGATTTACTATGAAACATAAACAAGAAAATATTAAACATTGTATATCTGAGCTAAGCCAAAGCTATCAAAACCCTCAAGAGGGGTCAACATGTCAATTGCGAATTAAGTAACAAGGAATTTAAATAAAGAAATTTTCTTCCTGTAACTAAATTGCAGACGGATTAAAAATTGGAAACGAGAGCCAAAGGGCTTCTTGGATTGAGTACTTCATTAAAAACAATTACAAAAACCGCATTAAATAGGAAAAACGATTTATTATGTAGAATAAGTGTTGTCGAAAAAAAAGGAAATCACTGTAAGTAATTCCATACAATTCTAAGGAAATTAAACAACATTAAAAAATTATATCAAATATGTATCTATAAAAATAGGAAAATAAAATATGAGGGAAGCCCTCTCATGTAACAACCTATGAACAATCAAGAGTAAGATCGTGTGATGCACTGTGAAAACCATATGACTATACCCACAAATATGACTAGGTTGGAGGAAGGTCATGGCTTATTCCTCCAAGGGCTTAAACACCAAGGTACCAAAATCTTAACATGCAAAAAAAAACTATTGAAAAACCAACAAGAGACCCTCCTTGAGGGCTAGTAAATCTCCAAACATACTCGAGAGGGAAAAACATACTAAAAACAATATATAGACTACAGATAACTACATATTCAATCCTAGAGTGAAAGGGTTGTTCATACGAGCAAGTTCCTTGATCATGTCGGAAATGGAAACTACTATGGAATCACTTGACTTGAATAAGGAGAACCACCATCAGTTAGGGTCCCAAATAAAACATAAGATAACCTTTCTGAAAATTGAATGGGTAAGAGAAGACCCTTTACCAAATTTGTTGAAAATGGGAAGGCTCAGGAGATTCCGAATGTAATTCAACCAAGCTAGGTGAGAATAATGTTATCTGCCTCCAACAATATGAAGAACCACCAATTACCCAAGAGGAGTTAGGAAAATAATTGAATATTTTGACAGTGTAAGGACTGAGGTGAGAGTAGTGAGGGCATAATGGTGGGGAAAGAATGGCCTTGGGAATTTTCAGAAAACGCAGGTGAGGGTAGGAATTAAGTTATTTCAAGTGTAAGGTTAGCAACCTGCTTGAAGGCCATTCTATTGCAAAGTAACCTCCATCCTTCAGTGAAAGAAAATGAACACCCTTGATATTCATCCCTGCAAAACCGTTACCCTAAACCTTGGTGGAAATATTAAAGCCATCAAATCAAACTCCTCTGATTTGGCCACGGGATCATCGTGAAGTGGTTGAGGGAGAGTGTGCACCTAGAGGGGTCTCTCGGGATTTGAGAGCCATACAACCCATGTTAATACATAACATAAGTTGTAATTCATAATGATAGTTAGGAATACCCAACGCTGTTGATAAACCTTAAGTGAATAAAAGGACATTAAGCAAGGTTTAATTAGTGAATTTTTAGTTGTAATTCATAAAGTATTTAGCAAATGACATTTATTAACTTGGAGTCAAGTGGGTATCTGTATAAGATGGCCAGTGATTCATAAATGGTATGTGCTCCAATAAATATCTACTTATAGATAGTACATAAATATAATGATATGTGAAGAATTATTAGCATTTTTGTTACCAATAGTCTCGTGGTTAGTTATTCTATAATATAATCAAGGAAATTCTTTTGTGTAATATTGGTAAATGCTAGTTCTGATGTTATTATGTGTTACAAGTGGTATCAGATCTGAAAGGTTTAGCACTGTGGCCTGATTAGGGGCAAGAGGAGATTTCTGTGAAGGGTGCATTGAAGTGATTCCATTAATGGAGATCAATTATTGAAGCATCAGTTATCAAATTATTAGTTAACTCACTAATGAGGCCACCCTTGTCTATAAATATTTACTTATTGAGTTCCTTGAAGAACAATTAAATGCTGGAAAAATTTGCAAATTTAAGCAGTGAGGAAACATGTGCATCAATAAAACAGAGGATGAATATGGATAAACTAAGTATAGTATAGTCACGTAACACATCTAAGAAGAAATATGGGTGAGTACCTAGTAAACCCTATCGCAACAACTTAACCGAACAAAAGAACCTGTGATTAATGGCTCTCAATAATAGAGGATCCTGCCTTGTGAAATTTGTTTACATGTATCATGTAGTGCTTGACATATCTTAATGTTCATGTAGTTTAAAGGAAGTATTTTCAACCACAGTAAAAATAACTAAGGACTTAGAATCCATGATTGAAGTGAAAAACAATTAAAGTAGATAATACTTTCTCACAAAAACAAATGCCAACTTGTGTGATTATAAAACTAACTGTTGGGCAGTGGAGGCCCCGCGTAATGGTTTTGGGGCTTGGAACCAGTAATTTAGGGTAATGATATTGTAAAAGTTCCGTGAAGTGCGTGAGATGCGAATTTTAATAGATCGAGTCAAAGGGCTGTCCGCCCGAAAATAATATAAAATAATAGGAAGTGAGTCGGCCTACCCATGGTCCGCAGACCATGGGAATGTATAAATAGAGTGAGGCTCTAAGGGTAGAAGTAGTTTTGGAAAGATGTTATGAAACTAGCTCACAAAAAGATAGAAAAGATAGATCAACGCCTTAGAATTCAGCCTCTTCGAGGGGGAAACATCCTTTACATTACACAAATGAATGATTCTTTGATGATTCAAATGAAAAAACCTCCTTTCTATATATAGGAGTCTAAGGAGTCACAATATAAACCAGCCGACCTAACAATAATAAAATAAAGGCACAAAAATAACAATAGAGGGATTCTATGGGGCATAGTAATAACAATATGGGGATAATAGGGGCACAACAATATTAATAAGGAATATAACTGCAATAGTTATGGGGTAATCATTAGTATTATAGGGACCTAACATGCCCCTCTCCTTCAAAAAAGTGTTGTCCACAATGCTTAAGTAGTTCTGGATGCTTCTGTATAAAATTCTCATCCTCCCATGTGGAATCTTCAGCGGATAAGTTCTTCCACTTGATGAGATACTCCGAAATTGATTGATTTCATAGTTGTCGATTTCTTGTTTCTGTGACTGGTTTCGGTTCCAATATAATTTTTCCTTCCTTTTCAAGTTCTAGCAATATTGTTTGAATTGGGAGCTTGTCGCCTATAACCTTCTTTAAACATGAAACATGGAAAACTGGGTGCACTCGAGAAGCTGCAGTAAGCTCCAATTTGTATGCCATAGTACCAATCTTTTGCAACAGCTTGTACGAACCATAATACTATGGTGATAATTTATTATCCTTCTTAGCTTGCTTGAGGGACATTTGTTTATATGGTCTTAGCCATAGGAATACCCAATCACCTACATCAAAACTTCTTTCACTGCAACGTTGATCTGCCTGTTGTTTCATTCTATTATGTGCCAACACAAGGTTATCCTTTAAGAGTTGGAGGACTTGTTGTTGATGCTCGATGTGATGTTCCACTGCTTGAACCTTAGAATTTTCTCTTAAATATGATGTGATGGATGGTGTCTGATATCCATAAAGTGCCATAAATGGGGTCATTTTTGTTGTTGTATGGAAGGAAGTGTTATACCACCATTCAGCCAGAGGCAACCATTTGACCCATTGTGTCTGTTTATTAGATACAAATCAACGAAGATATCCTTCCAAACATTTGTTTACTATCTCATCTTTCCCATCAGATTGAGGATGATAAGATGAGCTATGAGCTAACTGAGTACCGAGACAAGCAAATAATTATGTCCAAAAATTTCCAGTGAAAATGGGATCTCTGTCACTTACAATAATCTTTGGGTTTCCATGTAGCTTTTGAATTGTTTCCATAAATGCAGTAGAAACTGTACTGGCTTTAAATGGATGTGATAATGCACAAAAGTGTGCATACTTGGTAAGTCTGTCAACTACCACCACGATGACACTCTTTCCCTCAAACTTGGGTAAACCTGTGATAAAATCCATTGAAACCTCCTCCCAACGTTGGCTTGGAATGGATAAAGGTTGTAATAGACCTGGGGTCTTAATTGTTTCAACTTTATTTTGTTGGCAAACCAAACATTCTGCCACAAACTTTTGAATATCCGATTTAAGTCAATCCCAAAAAAATTCCTTTTTAACCCTGTGGTAAGTTTTTAAAAATCTTGAGTGCCCTCCTAAGGGAGAAGTGTGCAATTCCATAAGAATCTTTTGTTTGAGTTGGGAATTCTTACAGAGGTATAAGCGATCTTTGTACCATAACGAATCATTTTTCCAGCTAAATGTATCAGATGTACTGGAATCTTGTTGTAACTTTTGAATAAGTGCCCACACTTCTTCATCATTCTTCCATTCCTCCCTTGCTTCATTTATCCAATCTGGTTGGATAATAGAAATGGAGCACAACAATGCTTCCACATCCTCATCCTTTCATGAGAGTGCATCTGCCACCACATTTTGCTTCCCCTTTTTGTAGATGATTTCAAAGTCATAACCAACATCTTTGTGACCCACTTTTGTTGCTCTTGAGAGGATAATCTTTGTTCTAAAAAGTATTTAAGGCTATCATGATCCATTTTTACCTTGAAGTGTCTTCCCATTAGGTAGGGTCGCCATTTCTTAAGTGCACGTAGTATTGCCAACATTTCCTTCTCATAAATAGCTTTGTGTAAAAACTTTCCCTTAATTGGATGACTTTCAAAAGCAATGGGTCTTTCATCTTGCATTAAAACAGCACCAATTCCATTTCCTAAAGCATCACATTCCACAATAAAGGTTTTTGTGAAGTCCGGTGTTGGTAAGACCGGTGCCTGGCACATTGCCTCTTTAATATGTTCGAAGGCCTTTGTTGCTTCTGGAGTCCATGAAAATGCATCTTTCTATAATAATGTTGTTAGAGGTGCTGCTATTCTCCCATAATTCTTAACAAACTTGCGATAATACCCTGTCAACCCGAGAAATCCTCGCAGATGCTTTATGGATGTGGGGATTTTCCATTCCTTAATGGCTTTAATTTTGCTAGGGTCTACCTTAACTCCTTCATGAGATACAACATGACCCAGATATTCCACCTCTTGTACTCCAAAGAAACATTTGGATCTTTTTGCATATAATTGTTTCTCCTCCAATAGTTGTAGCACCCTGTCAACATGTTCAACATGATCCTTCCAAGACTTGTTGTAGATTAGTGTATCATCAAAAAATACTAACACAAATTTTCTAATGAAGGGTTTGAAAATGGAATTCATCAAACCTTGAAATGTAGAAGGTGCATTGGTAAGGCCAAAAGGCATGACCAAAAATTCATAATGACCCTCATGAGTTCTAAATGTTGTTTTCGGAATGTCTTCAGACTTCATTCTGATTTGATGATATCCTGAACGAAGATCCAACTTGGTGAAGTAAATTGATCCATGCAATTCATCCAGTAATTCATCAATGACAGGAATGGGAAACTTATCTTTAATAGTGAGCTTGTTGAGGTCCCTATAATCCAGACACTTGCGCCATGATCCATCCTTCTTGTGCACCAATACTGCTGGAGCAGAGAAAGAACTTTGACTAGGTTGAATTATACCAGCCTCTAGCAGTTCTGCAACCATACGTTCAATTTCACTCTTTTGGGCGTAGGGATATCTGTACGGCCTGATGTTTGGAGGAACACTTCCTAGAATCAAATGAATAGCATGATCATGATCACGAATAGGTGGGAGACCTTTGGGAGTCTCAAATACCTTGGAATGATTGTCCAATACTTTTTGGAGATCTAGAGAAATAGATGATTTCGATGTGGAAACATCTAGCGAACATAATTGTGCAATTACACCTCATTGTTCCTTTTTTAGAAGCTTTTTCATACCGTTAGAGCTTATTATCTTTCACGTTTTCCTTGCAATACCCCTTAATTCAACTTCCTTTCCTTCCACAGAAAATTTCATGAAAAGTTCTTGAAAATTAAAAGCTATTGTACCCAAGGATTGTAGCCATTGGACTCCTAGTACAACATCAGCACCTACCATTGGAATGGAAAGCATTGGGCTAGTCAATACATATCCTCCCATGGATAGCTTGATATTATAGAACTTTCCAAAGCAATTTATTGTTCCTCCATTTGCAACCATCACTTGACACTCTGGTGTTGGATATAGGAAGCAATTCAATTCTTTTGATACCTTACAATGAATAAAATTGTGGGTACTTCCTGAATCAATCAACACTATTACCTTTTTCTTCTTGATTTTTCCTTCTATCTTGATGGTTTGAGGAGTGGTAATTCCTGCCAATGCATTACAAGATATGGTGGGATTCATTTCTTCTTTATCTAGGCTTTGTTCCTGGAGTATATCCTCTTCTTTTGACCTTTCTTACTCCTTTTCTTCTTCCTCTTCACAATCTATGTAGAATAATTTCTTCTCAACACACTTATGACTTTTAGTGTATTTTCTATCACAACTGTAACAAAGCCCTTTTACTCTTTTTTCTTCCAATTGTTGTGGTCTCAACCTTATAGGTTGTGGAAGACTAAGGGCATCAACACTTCCATCTTTATAGTTGTGAGTGGTATGCTTCCTAGTTGCCATAATTTTGCTTTCCATTTTTCTTGCTAACCTGAATGCCTTCTCTAATGAATCAAGTTCCCAAAGGTGAACATCATGTTGGATATTATCCTTTAACGTTCCTATGAACACATCAATCCTATGCTCGTCTGGAATATTTTTTACCCTTATGTTCAATTTTTGGAACTCTTCAATGTGCTCCATTATTGAACCCTTTTGTTTGAGACTTATCAATTGGCTAAAAAAGTGTTGCTTTTTGTATCCTCATAATGTGCTGTCAATTCTTCCGTAAAAATTTCCCAAGTGATAATTTGTTTACGAGAGAAAAGCCATTGATACCATAAAAATTGATTTGGTTCCAAATATAAAGTTGAAATACGTACCTTTTGTGTGTTTTGCACATTATTGAGATCGAAAAATTGCTCCATCTGTAATATCCATGTTGCGGAATCCTTGCCATCAAACTTCCTCATATCGATTTTTGGAATATGGTGGGTCTTTTATCCAACATTAGAGTCTATGAAATCATAATTAACATTTCTTTTGTTCGCATCATGAGTTTCCTTTACTACCCTTTCACCATTTGTAAGTATTTCTTGTAGAAAATTTGTCAAATCTGTCTTCAAATCTTCCATGTCATCTGTCATGTCTCTCTTCAAATTTGTCTTCAAATCTGTCTTCAAATCATCCATCTTAGCTTCCACGCCCTTTATCTTAGATTCCATGCCATTGATCTTAGCTTCTGTTAGCTTTTGTGAGAGTGATATTTGTTGCACTTGGTCTTGTAATTTTGATATATCATGTAGCATTTCTTCCTATTCTTCATGAGTCATGCTAGAGCTTTCAGGTTGCTTACTAGGTGTTTTCATTTTCTTTCATCGGGGCATCAGTTACCGATAATAATTCTCTACTATGCCCTTTGAATTCCTTCAAAATAATTTTTCAAACCAAGCCTAAGCAAAAATTTAAAAAATTCTACACACCTTTTTTTACTTTGTAGGAGCTCGATATTGCCTCTGATGTATCTCTGTAATTTTGAATCATCCAATTCTAAAATTGCGAACTGCAGTAGACCTCTGTGTCCTCTTTCCAATGCCACCAATCTGATCCAATTTGGATTCTCCAAGGAAGAGTTATGCCAAATCTCCCACAATGACCTAATTATAGACTAGTTCAGAAGAGCGAACTTGTACGACATGCCACGTATCCTTGTTTTGACCTTGGGCTCTAGAAAATATATACAAGAAACTACAGTCCGTCCTCTTTCTGTACCTTCTTACGAAACTTCAATCTGATGCTCATAGAGAAAGTTATGATGATTTTCCCCAAGTCACCTGTTTGGAATGTAATTCAGGAGTCTGCAAAAAGACCAAATTCCTCAGATCATATCTCCGCAAATATAGCGTGAAAATCTCTAAAATTCAGATCGGTGGTTTAGTGCGCTTTCATCTCAAATGGGTTTTTTTTCTCTTCTGAAACTTTGCAAAAAAAAAAGTTATAGCGAAAATGCCACGATGACCTATTTTGAGCAGTGAAAACCTAGAATCCAAACCTCTGATACCAAATGTTATGAAACTAGCTCACAAAAAGATAGAAAAGATAGATCAACGCCTTAGAATTCAGCCTATTCAAGGGGGAAACCTCCTTTACATTACACAAATGAATGATTCTTTGATGATTCAAATGACAAAACCTCCTTTCTATATAGGAGTCTAAGGAGTCACAATATAACCCGGCCGACCTAACAATAATAAAATAAAGGCACAAAAATAACAATAGAGGGATTCTATGGGGCACAGTGATAACAATATGGAGACAATAGGGGCACAACAATATTAATAAGGGATATAACTACAATAGTAATGGGGTAATCACTAGTATTATATGGACCTAACAAAAGATCTAATGCGTTATGGGTTTGTAAAAGTAATAGTTGTTTTGCGTCTATAAGTTAGAGTCAAGGGTGTTAGTGGTTAGATAGAGGCTCCGTAGCTGTGTGCGCAAAGGCCTGATAGAGTCCGTAGCTATGTGCGTGGACCCTTGCAGCTGTGTGCGTAGGGTAGAAAGAAGATTGTACTAAAACGAAGATATTAATAAAGATAAGTTGGTTCTTAAACATTGAGTTGATTCTGAGTTATTGTGGATCTGGTTATATTATGGTTTATATGTCTGTTATATGAATTTAAGCATGTTTGTATGAATGATAATGATGTGAACTGGTAATATTGTTAAATGTTTGAAGATCGTAAGAGGTAGAGTAAATGTATAATAAACTCGTTAAAATCACATAGGTGTGGATCTACGCGGAAGCCTGATAACAGTACAGAGTAATGCGAAGTCACAAAATGGTTCGCGACCCCTCCAGACCACATCAAGACATCCCAAGGGTGTGGAAACATGGTTCCAGCACCCTCCCCTACTACCTTGGGTGAGACTTCAGTTCGCGCTCCGCGTGCTGTTGCCGAAGGGGCCGGTAGTGTGAGATTTGTTTGGCTAATAACTCCTCCTAACCTGGGTTAGGCCCCAACAAGCCAACAAATGTTTCCATTACCGGGACTAGGATCTACCTAAGGGATGTCTGATGCTGGAATTTTGGAACCCTACAAAGAAAGAGATTGAAGGGTGATTGGAACAAAAGTGGTACAAGTTCGTAATTGGCCTTAGCACACCCGCACGCAAACCAGAAGTTTAACATGGCGAATGCGATCAAGTTGCCTGTATTCAAAGGAGTAGGAAGCGAAGATCCATAACAGTTTTGGTTCGTAGTAAGGATAGTATGGGAATCGTATGGAGTTACAGATGGTATCATCAAAAAGGCTACCCTGGTAAGTGCACTACAGGATCGTGCGTTGACTTGGTATATTAAGCACTCCAGTGATCACACTAATGTTAGAATAGCGCAGATCCGGGATGCACTAAATAAGGAGTTTAGCCTGCCAAAATCAGAGATGTGGTCAATCATAGGGTTCAAGGAGATCGTGATGCTGCCAGGTGAAACCCCTTGGGACCTGGATTAGAGACTGAAGAGTACGATCCGAGAGGCTAACATGACGTTAACAGATTCGCAGCACCACGAGTGGTTTGTGGCGTCTTTAATGCCACACCTGAGGACAGCATTGTCACAGCAGAAGATATCGACCTAGGATGAAGCATTAGAAATAGCGATGAGGTTGCATGAGGCTCTAATACAGGATCCTAGGTTGGGAGTTCAGCAGATCCACGCACAAATACAAAATCTATGCTTGGAAATGCAGAGTTTGAAACCGGAGAAGGTGTCCAGGCCAAAAGTGCACGAGGAAGTGTGGTGCATAAAATGTAAAGGCCAGGGCCACGATAAGGATCATTGTTCGATATTCATGAACTATTTGGCAGTGGGGGGACCAATGCCATTGCGACCAAAGGCACAGGCAGGGCCAAGCGTGGCACCCTCACTCTGGTGTGCAATCTGTCAGGTGGGAGGAAAGCACAACACGAACAACTGTCACCTACTACAAAAGTTTACCCAGACCCCCCAATAACTATTTTGTAATTTTTGCAGATCGGTGGGCCACGATGAACGAGACTGTCATAGTTATGAATTATTGATGGATCGATCACCTGCCTACAGGATGTATACTAAGGCACGAGGTCAGGATCCAGCCGCGGTGATAGCACACAGTGGGTTCCAAGGACGAGGACGAGGACGGGGAGGAATGGGGCCAGGAAGGGGCTGTAGGCAGCTAATCTGTTACAACTGCGGAGGACCAGGGCACTACGCGCGTGATTGTACCAACTCGACCAAAATATCGCGCCCCTACTGTGAGCAGTTCGATCATGAAATGATAGATTTCCCCACTAATAGCACAGATACGTGAGAAAAGGGCAGCACAACCTACAATGACACAGAACGTCCAAATGATGAGGTCCGAACCGCGCGAGGAAGACCCTAACATAAACATGATGCTCAAGAGTGGCACGACCACAGGGGAGGATAACGGGAAATTAACTAAGGAAGACACAGGGGTTCGTAAGGAGACATGTCTGGAAGCTAGGAAGAGCTTCGCAGAGGTCTCTACCCTAGGTAGTAAGGATCAACTTGAGCCAGAAAGGGATCCCTCGATGCTAACTACCTTTTTAGAGACATGCATGAAATTTCTTCACGACAATAAGGTGGTTAAAGGATTACAAGAGCTGATAACTAGGTGTGCAGGGTCAGGTGAACCTCGTGTGTTCTAAAATTGGGGAAACATGCTTCGCGTACTGGACGGGAAATGCGATTAACGGTGCATATTGGCGACTATGAGATGGATCAGATCATTCTGGACTTAGGCTTGGATGCAAACATGTTACCTAAATAGACTTGGGAGCACATGTGCAAGCCCACACTGCAATGGTCTCTTATTCAATTGTGGATGGTGAACCAACAGAAGATCTTGCCCATGGGGAGACTACAAGGAATCACAGTAGATATAGAAGGCGTGAGCACACAAATAGACTTTGAGGTAATAGAAATTGTGGATGACAGTAGCCCTTACCCTGCATTGTTAGGGATAGACTGGGCCACAGATATGAATGGGGTCATTAATTTAAAGAAGCGGAAAATGATATTTGAGAAGAAGTCACTCTGTGTAGTCATTCCACTAGACCTGGCTGACAGAGCACGCTACACTGAACCCGTGCGCGACGAAGGAAGTGATTTTGAACTAGATTGTATCTACAGGATAACTGCACGAAATCAAGATTGGGTCAATCTGACTATAGAAGGAATAATATCATGGGAGCGGGCCAAGTCCTACACTGCAAATTCAGATGAGGAAGACAAGCGGTGGCATAATCGGTTGAACGGAGTAACAACGTTAAACTGCAACATGATGACTAGGTCGTTGTATTGTGTAAAAGCTCAGGATCGAGAACTGTCGATGTATGATGGGCTGACAGCAGTAGATGAATTCCTAACCAAGTTTGAAAGCGCGGTACCAGAGCACCAACAGTTCGATGCATTAAAATGGGTGGTGCACGCGACACCTGCTCGTTGGTGGGGAACATATGAAGGAATCTTTGAAGATTAGCACGGCTGTAAGCAAGATGCAGATAAGGTTTGGGAAGCCAAAACTACGAATAACTGAGAAATATGATGGATGTGATGACCCGCGCATGCACCTCACCAGATGGACCCAGGCCTATGGAGAAGAGCCCCAACCAGAGTGGGTACACTTATTTTATCATACCCTGGATGTCATCCCAAGGAACTGGTATACTGAAATAGAACTCCGACATGGTACAAGTGAATGGGATATCTTGCGCGAAGGGTTTTTATTGACATTCCTATTTGAGGACCAATGGATGGATATTGTCGACGATGCATTGCAAGTTGTGAAGGCCGCCATTTTCAAAGTACCACTGGAACCAGAAGAAATAGTGCAGCCAGATTGGTCACGTCCGCTGAGCCAGGCCCTAGAATGTTACAACGTGCAGATAGAAGATGATGAGGACGACCCCAAAAACATCAATATTCCAGAAACAGAGGGGAGTCGCGAGGTTCGCGGACCAGCGATCGAGGACCCCGACATCACCGCACCGCTAAAAACGAAACAAGTGAACATTGGTACGGAGGAGGAGCTGAAGTATGCAATGCTTAGGGACTATTGGGATGATGCCATGGTGGAGAAGGTCGTCGAGTTACTTTGAGAATATCAAGATTTATTCCTGACCAAAATCACAGAGTTAAAAGGGATCCTCGACAACTTAGGAATGATGAAGATAACTCTGAAGCCAGATGTGAAGCCAGTCAAGCAACGGCCTTATCAGTTGAATCCAAAATATAAATCAAAGGTCCGCGAAGAGTTGGACAAAATGTTGGCAGCAGGAATAATTGAACCAGTGGAGGAATCCAACTGGTAAGTCCCATGGTTGTACAGGAGAAAAAACAGAAGGGTGAAATTCGCATATGTGTGGATCTCAGGAAGCTCAATGATGCATGTGTTAACGATCCATTCCCAACACCATTTACAGACGAAGTAATGGAAAATGTTGGTGGACAAGAAGCCTACTCCTTCACGGACGGTTTCTTAGGGTACCACCAGATCAAGATTTCACCGGAGGATAGGAGTAAAACAACTTTTGCAACCGAATGGGGCTGTTTTCAGTACATGGTGATGCCCTTTGGACTAAAGAACGCGTCGGCGATATTCTCACACATTGTGGTAGTTGCATTCAAGGAATTTATACATAATTTTTTGTAGGTATATCTTAATGATTAGACTGTATTTGGGTTAGTCAAGAAACACACTACGAGCTTACAATTAATGCCGGATACTTGCCAACGGCATCGGGTTGCGCTAAATCTAAAGAAGTGCACTTTCCTCATCCCCTTCGGGAACTTGCTCAACCATGTGATCTGTAAGAAAGGCTTGATGGTAGACCCGACGAAGATTGTCGTCATACTCATTCTGCAAGCGCCACAAAGTGTCAAACAACCGCACGCTATGCTGGGACACACTGGTTACCATCGAAAGTTCATCAAGAGCTACGCACAAATCACGGAACCAATGGAACAGTTGTTGAAAAAGGACGCTACTTATTGCGGGAATGAGGAATGTACCAAAAGTCTGGAAACTCTCAAGGAAAAGATGGCATCAGCTCCCATTTTAGTCTTTCCAAAATGGGACATCAAATTTCACATGCATGTTGACGCGTCGTGTATCACACTGGGCGCGGTACTCACACAGGAAGGAGTAGAAGGAATCGATCATCTGATCGCATTCGCAAGTCGATGATTGTCCAATGCTAAAAAGAATTACTCCACTACTAAGCATGAGGGGTTGGTGATGGTATACACACTTCAAAAATACTGTCACTATCTACAGGGGGGACACTTTAAGATGTGTACTGATCATTCCGCGTTAAAATACTTAGTGAACAAACCTGTGTTGGGGGGGCACATTTGTAGATGGTTCTTATTGTTTCAGGAAAATTATTTTTAAGTCTTCGTAAATCCGGGACGTCTAAACGCAGGCCCAGATAACCTATTCCAAATTGAGAACGGTGAAGAGCCCACAAACTTAGAGGAGCGACTACCTAATGCACAGCTCTATGTAGTACGCATTGCAGATGACCACTTTGAGGATATAATCCACTTCTTAACCACAAGAACTGCGCCGCAGGGATATTTTGTTCAGCAGAAGAAAGAACTGGTGATACATGCAGCAGACTTTACTGTTATTGTAGGGCACCTCTACAAAATGGGCAATGATGAAATATTACGCAGGTATGTACTTGAATTTGAGCGAGGACAGATCCTTGCCGAAGCACATGGGGGGGTTGTAGGAGGACATTATGCGGGACGTGCCACAGCATAGAATATTCTTCGCGCTGGATGATGGTGGCCAACTCTACATCAAGACTCAAAAGCACATTGTCGGGCCTGCGACGTATGTGAACTAACTGGGAAACCATCGCGGAGGGATGAAATGCCACTCAAGCCACAAATGACGCTGCAACCGTTCGAAAAATGGGCGATCGACTTTGTGGGGCCTGTCACACCTCAAGGAAAGATGGGTGTGCGCTATATCATCACCGTGACAGAATACTTGACCCGATGGGCGGAAGCACAGTCGGTTAAGGATTGCACGGTCGCTATAGCTGCAAAATTTTTGTTCGAGAATTTGTTAACGCAGTTTGGATGTCCAAAAATTCTAATGAGCAACCGCAGAACACACTTCCTGAATGAGACTATCAGCGCGCTCACTGAGGAGTTCCAGATATATCATCAACAAAGTAT
This sequence comes from Pinus tabuliformis, assembly GCA_031772625.1. Taxonomy (NCBI): domain Eukaryota; kingdom Viridiplantae; phylum Streptophyta; class Pinopsida; order Pinales; family Pinaceae; genus Pinus; species Pinus tabuliformis. The sequence continues at coordinate 280,044,860 of CM062817.1, forward strand.
GTCGTACCATCGACAAGCAAATGGAACTGTTGAAGATTTTAATGAGATTATGGAGATGGCGTTGACAAAGGTCTATAATACGCAGCGCAACGATTGGGATTTGCGCATACCTGCTATGCTATGGGCATACCGAACAACATGCAAGAAGTTGACAGGCCAGACACCTTTCCAGGTAGTCTATGGCAAGGAAGTCTTCATGCCAATGGAATACATTGTACCTAATTTGCGAATAGCAGCGACGACAGGCATGGCCGACTGCGGGGCTTTGGAAGAAAGGATCGCGCAACTGGAAGAACTTGAGGAGGAACGGCTTTTGGCAGGATTCCATCAGTAGGTACAAAGTGGGAAAAATCTTGGCATGATCACCATATCAAGATGCGCACGTTCAAAGAAAATGATCTAGTCTTACTATACGATAGCAAGTTCGAGAAATTCCATGGCAAGCTTCAAATGCATTGGTTGGGACCCTATGTAGTCAAAGAAGTCACAGATGGAGGCATGGTCCAGCTTGCCAAGTTGAATGGAGATACTTTCCTAAGCAGAGTGAATGGCAGTCACCTGAAGCTCTACACGGGTCGGCCAACCACCTGACTAACCGACCGAAGGACAGTCTCACCACTCCAACCAGTTGAAAGAAAGCACGGGATGATAAAGCAGTCTAGGGAGGAGTTGTGCGACAACAAGGGTGCGCATAGAATTGATATGTCACAAGGATCATGGTTGCACAGAAGGAGCTGTGCCGCTGCATGGACAAGCCGAAACATGACCGTTGTTTTCATTGTTCATCACAAGATGTCTAAGTTATGGCGAAAAGGAGCGGGCGGCGGGAAATTAAGAGACAAGGTATGAGCCAGATCTGGAACAATCTGTCGTAGGCTTAACGTTATGACACCAGAAAAGGAGGGAATCACTGAATTTGAATTTCAAAATTCTTATAAATCACAGGGGGCATCAACCGCACAATCTATGTTTTCGAGAGATGTAAACTATTGTGCCTTTCCATCGCTATGGAACTGTTCATCATTGACACTAAAGGAGTAAGCTCGGAGTTGTAATATGGCCAATAGAGCTGCAGGACTTTTTGGATAGTGTTGTATCGATGGCTGCAGGCACCGTGCAGAGTTCAGCACCGACAGTAGGGGATGTACCAAAAATTCTTACACATGAAGTAGAACTGGTCCGGATGTCGCTGCCTAACCTATGGGCTGGCCAGTGACCCATAAAAGATAAAGGAAAGACTGTGAGTATGGAGACAAATGATGGAATTACAGTTAACAGTTCATCTCTGATGCACCTTGAAGATTGGGATCTCGTGGACAGCAACAATTTTCTTGCAAAATTGCAACACAAGCTGCAGCAGACAATGCGTATAGTAGACCAGAAATTGGAAATTTGTTGCGTTGGCGTGAAGAGTTCCCGAGTAGAATGAGCATCATCGGTTGCGCAAATTAGTAGAGGCAATGGAGCAGGATCTTGAAGAAGCATTGCAGGAGCCAAAGAGGGAGCCACAGAACGAAATGTGTCACTCATAGGGATGGTGGACTACGAAGCCTCAACAGCGCGTATCACCGTACAGTCGAGTGACTAGGGACGAGTCGCGATGATTGTGTTGGGGGCTTGTTGGGTAGCGAAGGCCCCGCGTAATGGTTTTGGGGCTTAGAACCCATAATTTAGGGTAATGATATTGTAAAAGTTCTGTGAAGTGCACGAGACGTGAAATGTAATAGATCGAGTCAAAGGGTTGTCCGCCCAAAAATAATATAAAATAATAGGAAGTGAGTCGGCCTACCCATGGTCCGTGGACCATGGGAATGTATAAATAGAGCGAGGCTCTAAGGGTAGAAGTAGCTTTTGGAAAGATCTGATGTGTTATGGGTTTGTGAAAGTAATAGTTGTTCTGCATCTGTAAGTTCGAGTCAAGGGTGTTAGTGGTTAGATAGAGGCTCCGCAGCTGTGTGCATGGAGGCCTGATAGAGTCTGCAGCTATGTGCGCGGACCCCTGCAGCTGTGTGTGCAAGGCAGAAAGAAGATTGTACTGAAACGAAGATATTAATAAAGATAAGTTGGTTCTGAAACATTGTGTTGATTCTGAGTTATTGTGGATCTGGTTATATTCTAGTTTATACGTCTGTTATATGAGTTTAAGCCTGTCTTTATGAATGATAATGATGCGCACTCGGTAATATTGTTAAATGTTTGAAGACCGTAAGGGGTAGAGTAAATCTATAATAAACTCATTAAAAGCACATAGGTGCGGATCTATGCGGAACCCTGATAACAGTGCAGAGTAATGTGAAGGCACAGAACGGTTTGTGACCCCTCCAGATCACATCAAGACATCCCAAGGGTGCGGAAACCCAGTTCTAGCACCCTCCCCTACTGCCTTAGGTGAGACTTCAGTCTGCGCTCCGCGAGCTATTGTCAAAAGGGTCAGTAGTGCAACATTTGTTTGGATAATAAGTCTTCTGAACCTGGGTTAGGCCCCAACAAGCCAACACTAATAGAAAATGCAATGTTCTTCGAGTACTGTTAAGGAATTTATAGTACCAAGTATGATTGTGAGTGACGTATCCTAGTGTCGTGCCATTTTTTATGTAATTGAATTTATTTATTTTTACTAATATAATATATGGAAAACGATAAATTTAGGGAAAAGTGTTAAAAGAGAGTTCCATTTACCATAATAGTTAAGCAAGTTATTCCTCTCCCTAGAGATAAATAATCTCAATTGTGAGAAGGGAGCCAAGAGGGTGAGAGGGAAGAAAACCCAATGCGACCTTAGAGACTTGGTACTTGGTGGGAGGAGGTCTAAGAGAGGAGCTAAAGTTTCAAGCTTTGTAACCTAAATAAGACGTTGTTGCAGGTTGGCAAGATGGTTCCATTTGAGGTATCCTTGAGCTAGTCGGTGTCCGGTGGAATCCTTGAGGCCGATTTATGAGTCTGAGTTCCTGGGCTAGGCTAAAAAGGTCTTGATGCCTTGGAAAAAACCTGACTGGGTGACTGTCATATAACTATTCTAGCATAAACAGGCTCGAGGGGAGTCCTGTTTTGTAGACACATAACTCGTTGGTAGGGTGGAGCAGTCTCTTTCTCATAGATTTGTGGCTGGTTAGCTAACTAAACAAAGATAAGTATTGAACTGTTACTTTTGATAATTATCTTTTTTGGAAAGGTAGCAACTTAACTGTATTGAAATATGTTTCTTTCTGTATATGATTTCTTGTATATGGATGTGGTTGAGCTCTATTCTCTTAAAAGTAATTCGAGACTCGTAAAGTGGGTTAGATTAGATGAGGTTGATTTAACTGTAGCTCAAAAACTGTTGGTTATTTTCCAAATGATATTATCCCAAATTGTATTAAGAATGAGAAAATTGGTACTGACCATAGAAAATGTTACTGTTAACTTGAGAATGTTTTAAGCATGAGCTTTATGAACTAGGGCTAGTCCCAGTTGACAAGCAGAATTTATCTTCTGAAACAGTCCTTGTCTTATATAATTAGTGCCTTATGTTCCCTATTGCGTATCACTGGTCTCGGAAGAATCGATTCTTGCCTAACATCAAAATTGTCATAATAGTGGGTAATAATATCCCTAATGTAGTGAGCAAGGAACTGGGGATAGAACTTTGAAAGTTCAATGGCTGAAATTAAATTCTGAATAAATTCAAATATTAAAATCAAATTCTCAATAAAGTATAATACATAAGACTAGCTAGGAGTGCTTCTGTACCGGTGAAATTCTGCCTAACTTCCCATTCAGTGTGGTTCAATTCTAAATCTTGCTACTTAGATTCAATTAATAAAGAATTGAAAAACCTTGAGGAAGGAAGGGAACAAAAAAATCAGTGATTAATTACTAGCTAAGCCATGTGCATAACCTAGAAAACCAAAACCATAGCAACCAACGAGCATTTAATTCCACAGTGTTGGAATACAAAGCAATTCATAGTGATAACTGAATCAAGAACATTAAATATAATAGATCAAATATCATAGGCTACATGAAAGAAAGAGGGAAAATGTTCTTTCTACAAAAGATAACAGAACAATGAATGTATAAATAAGTAAAATAAAAAAGAATAACTTCCTTTTTAAACATTTTCACTATTAAACAAAAACTAACAAAGATTGGACATTGTATATCCAAACCAAGACAAATATATTAAAACCCCCTAGAGGGGTCAGCCTGTCAATGCTGAATTAAGTAAGAAGAAACTTAATAAAGAGTATGTCTTCCTATAACTAAATTGCAAGAGGATTAAACATTGGAAACTAGAGCCAAAGGGATTCTTGGATTGAGTAATTCATAAAAATAGGAAAATCAATTTATTATGTAGCATAAATTATGCGGAAGGTGTAATTGTAATTCATAAATAAGTTAGTAAACAACATTTATTAACCTCGATTCAAGTGATTATTTGTACAATATGGACCATGATTCGTAAATGGTATGTGCTCCAATAAATATCTAATTACAGAAAGTGTATAAATATAATGATATGTGAAGAATTATTAACATTCATGTTACCAATAGTCTCATGGTTAAATATTAATTTAACAATAGTCTCATGGTTAAATATTAATTTTTATGTAATATTGGTAAACGCTAGTTGTGATGGTATTATGCGTTGCAATACAACATAGCTAAACCTTATCCATTAGTTTGAGCATGTTGGTTTCTCTATGCCCTTTGATAGAAAATAAAAAACATATCTCTTTTGGTCCTCATTTGATCATTTCCAAGTTCGGTAGGTGTCATCAACTAATTATAATTAGCTTCACACTTACAGAACATCAACTAATTATAATTAGCTTCACACTTACTGAACAATGGAACTCTATTTAGTGTTGCCTAGGTGTGCAATACTGAATCCACTACTAGTATTCTAGTGGTACATGGATATATTTGTGCCATATACATAGATAAATCTATTGCACATGTTTTAGACTTAAGAAAGCACTGTCTAATGCCAACGTCTTCCAATTTGGGTAACTCCAACCTCTTTCCCTTGTAACATAACATGATGTGGGATTTAAAACTAAACTATGAAGAAGTTGGAAAATAAGAAGGGTTAATAGAAGGAGTTGGAAAATAGGAAGGGTTAATATAGATAAAAATAGAGATGGAATGTTATAGAAACATGAATCAAAGTTTTAATAGATTTTAAGGGTGGGTGATTTTTTAAAATTGATTATTATAAAAAATGTGAACATTGAAAATTGTGATTTGTTGTTGTTTAAAATATATTTTTAATGCATAAATGAATTGAACGTTCTAGAAAATGTAAAGAAAATCATTTTTTTCCAAATTAAACAACTTAAATTTTTAAAAGTATTTACCACTTCTTTTAATAAATTCAACTAAAAACATATTATTATATCCTCTATTATTTAAATTAAATGTTTATAATCAATAAAAAACTTATCGTTTAATGAAGCTTTAAAATTATAACAAATATTTGAAAAAAAAAGAAATAAAATTAACCCATTTAACCTATGAGTAGTCTTTAAGTGTGATTTCTTGAAAAGTTTTTCGGTTTATTTTCTAATCTGATTTGTCCAAAAATTCATTAAAATCACAAGTTTGATAAGTTTGATAGGTGAAATATTCACAATGAAAGTGCCCCATGGGTTTTTGAAGGTGTTGAATCTATATTTGCAGTAAAAAAATCAGTTTAAATAACACAAATCAAGATTTGACAACAAAATTTTTGAGGGATTCCAGCCTAAAGTCCGTCGGAAACTCCAAAAAATCACACTTCAAAACTATTCATTTTACCAATACTATTTATGTTATATAATAATATAAATATTAAGGGGTTTAATCTGTTCAACAAATTATTATTAATTTTTAAAGTTATTTTTAAATGGAAAAAAAGTTATTAGATATAATTCTAATTTTAATATAATGTTAAATTTTATTTTTTATTTTTTTACTATTATTATCAAATTTAAATAAATTAATTAAATATGTGAATTTAGGCTTCTGTGATCCATGACACTAAATGTATGAAAACTTTCGGTAAAAATCACATCATCACAGGTTTGTCAACGCATTTTGAGCCATCAAATGTGTTTCATGGTCAAGACAAATTGAAGAACCATCATCATCAAGACAAATTGAAGAAATGCCCTGGATGGTTCGAAACGCATTGACAAAACTTCGATGATGTGATTTTTAATGTAAGTTTTTTTTACTTTTGAAATTAAATATAATTTCAATTTTTTTGTTTTAAAAATTTATTATCATAAATTTATATTAATTAATTTTCAAGAAAAAAAATATTTTTGTTTAGAATATTAATATTAGCAGAGAGTTGAGAGGTATTATACAATCTAATATAGGGAAAATAAGTAGGGTATTGTAACGTAAGAATGATAGTATGTCAACATTTTTAAAAGCCAGCTAAATATGTTGAATTAACAATAGGTAAAGGACATTGCAAAATATGACCTACTATTGGTTACCTAATACAATGGGTCTATAAACAATAAATTTTATTGTATTGAAGTTATCTAAATATTGTAATAGTATTTTCACATAAGACAAAATATAATATATTTAACTAATATAAAATATTACATGAGCTTAAAAAGTCATTATTTAATATTATGGGTAAATACCATGGGTTACTTAATACCATGAACCCATAAATAGTGAACGATAATCAAACATGGTATGATAGAGATGTTGTAATCAAATGTCATATTTAACATTTTGATTTTGTCAAGTTAAATAAAATTAAATAATTAATTTTTCTAATTATCAAATAAAACATTTAGACTTGGTCATATTACATAAAAGTGATTAACCCAACCTGGATTCATCTTAACTATCGATCTATCGACTACAGAGGGGGATCAAATCCCTTAAAATGCAAACTTATTTTAGAGCGAAAAGAGATTTAATCTCTCTTAGCACTTTGTAAATCCAAAAAATAAGATGGATGTATCCCAATTGTAATTTCATTTAACTAAAATAATTAAATGTTAAAAGAGAATATTTTAAATATTAATTAATTTTGTTACATTATAATTTTATGTAACTCCATTTCAAACTTATATATTAAAAAGGCGTAGTCTAACTTGTAAACGAAATGGTCTTTTCCACCACATTTTTCTCTCGTTAATTTTAATCAAAATACGGGAGAGATTTTTAAAACTTGAGCTTAAGTTGTTTAATATGTAGAATTTGAATGCCCGAGGGAGTTTTTCACGGTGTTGATTCCATTTATGCATTCAAAAATGCATTTTAAGCAACAAAAGTTCACATTCTTTATTGAAATTGTTTTGTCACATTCTTCTAAAAAAATCTATTTCATCATTAAGTTAGACTACACTTATTGAAAATACAAATATCTAAAATTAAAAATTTTATTAAATATGATACATAATATTTCTATATTTTTCCTCTATAAAATATTATATGTATTTACCCTATATAACTATATTAGTATTTGACTAATAGTTTATTTTATATAACTATATTAGTTTTTGACTTTTTATTATTATTATGAGTGTAATAGTTTATTTTATATCTATATATATAGTGATATAACCATTACTAAAATAAAAACATATCTACCTTATTGAGTTTTAAAGGCACTCTCAGATGCAATCACACTTATATTTTTTGAAAGCAAGTACCATAAGCGGATTTTTTTTTGTTTTGTTTAAAATAAGGAAACATTCTATTTATTTAATAATAATTATAAATTCTAAATAGTAAGTAATTATGCTGAAACATATTTGATTTGAATAAATCGGGTGAGCTTTTAATTTAATTATTAAGTGACTAGTATGCATTTAATTTCTATAAAATATTATAGAATATTCTTAGTAGTAATTATCATTTAAAGTTTGAAATTAATCTCAAAAGTGTTGATCTGCACTTTTAATTATATTATTTAATTAGAAAAATACCATATGAACAAGTGTCATATGAAATGAGTTATGGTTTTCTAGGGTTGAGGTATTGGTAAGCCATAGTATTATTGGTCAATGATATTGTAAAAAAATCTATCTGAAGGCTAAGAATGTCCATGGTAAAGTGCTGGTGAATATCCATGACTAAAAATCATGTTACATGCTTTTCTAAATAGATATATGTCTAACTCATATATTTATTCTTTTTATAAATAATAATATTATTAATTTAAAATAAATTTGTAATTTGGTTAATTTTTATGATTTTTTTAATATTAACATTGTAAGACATATCATGAAATATGTTTTTTATTCTTATTATTGAATCCCAATCACATATCTCATTGTCTTGCACTAGCTCACATAGCTATAAGCTCTGCAATGTTTGTTACCTTGCAATAATTTGAATATTTAAAGTGAGTCAATGTTAGAAATGTTTAAATGATTGAGTACAGATATTGACTTATTCCACGTGATAAATCCATTAATATAAATGATTTGAAGACTGGATTTAAATTTTATTACAGTCAAATATGAGTTGTGAATGACTCAAATGACAATTAATATATGGCAACCTAACTTGAGGATATACCTTCCAAACGTGTCTCACCCTGGCTTTAGCTACCAAGAACCAGATGCACTAGAAATTTTTGTATGCCTTAACTCCTCTTTTAGAATGTATATCAAAGATGCTTAATCACAATAATGATGAAACACAATTTGGAACCTTAATCAAGTTAAAAATACTCTATCCCTAGTATTTAAAATTAATTTACTTTCTACTTATTTATTACTATATGAGAAATACAATACATACAGCAAATGCTATAAAGGGGAGACTTAGAAAAGTAACCATAAACACTTTAGGTTAATATAAAGAATGAGCATATAAATGAAGATAAGAAATAGAGATTACAATCATTATAAAAATGAACTTAAGAAAGGGGAGTTAAAATTCAAAAGGGTTACGCATAATAATAGATAATAAATATGGATTCTTGGAAAACAATATTTATAAATAAATAGATGTAACATTCCCTTCCACCTCCTTGTCCTATCTCAAGTTGTGGGAAGTGTTACTTATTTTCTTTGACCCCATCTCTAATATTTATTATAAAGGTAGTGCTACAACATATTATTTTCCTCAAAGTCTTCAAATCTCAAAACCAACACCATTATTGCATTCATCTCACTAAGAGCTTTCTAGAGATATAAATTTCTCATCAATCCAACTCATGAACTAAAACTTATCCCCATCAGAAGTGTAAAAAATTAATTTAGGCCACCTCATCATTATTATTCCACATGGAACCCATGTGGTGCCTATTTAAGCCCAATGGAACTAGCACATCAACATAATGTAGACTCCACTGACCCTCTACTACTCTTTAAATGTATTTGACCTTAACTGGATTCAAGCCTACATATTTTCGTAAGGACCTCTCAACCCCTTAATCCTTAGATCCTTAGACATTAAGTGACTGTGAGTTTAATTTGATCCAAGGCCCACCAATTTACATTCTACCTATGACATATTCGAGCATCCACCTTGATGTGAACTCTCGCCACACTTGGATCCCTAGATTCAATTGTGCTTGAGGGCAACCCAACTGTATGATATCCATCCCAAGTCATATATGGGCCTTTACATAGGTATGTGCCATCACCACACTTAAATCGTCGAATCCTTGGATACAAATAATACTAAAAAGGGTAGCTCAATGCCTGGTTAAATCTAGCCTCCACATAAGTGTTCGTCTTCGACCAACCTCGAATCCTCATACTCTAGATATGAATATATTTTGAAAATGGAAATTTTGGTCCAGATTTAAATCCAAACTTCTACTACGAGACTACTTTGTGCTAGCCTCAAACCCCATATCTTTATATTCCTCTAAATGTGTTGAGCTAAGCGGAAAAAGGGAAATATGGGTATTTTTTAAGGTAATTAGCAACTGCTCAGATGCCAAATTTCTTGAAGATAAAGGCCAAGGCCTAATCATTGACTCTCATCAATGCTAGCCATGTCCAAAATAAGATAAATGGGGCACCAATAAGGGCCCAAGCTATGCCAAATCTAGAATAAGAGAAAGGCATAGCTCCCAAGGCCAATTCACATACATTCAACATTGTACAAGCTAAAATATGCAAGGAAATCTAGCTCTATTTCTTATTGTAGACTAGTTAAACTTCTTCAATGCGAGATAATTCCTTCATTCAACTCAATGATACATACAAGTTTATATGACTACTCAACAGGGCTACATACCATGCTTTAAAAAATAAACTCTAATCATTATAAACTCCTTAAAGAAATACTAATCTTCAACCTTAGTGTCTAGAATAAGTGAAATAATTTTATTTATCTCCTGAAAAAGTATGGGAGTATATTCTTCAAACATAAGAGAAAAGAAATTTGGCATGAATTTATTCACATAATATGAGAATTCTAAATTCTAAGGATTTTTTTCTGACAATATGAGTCTAGTAGATAACAACATTTCAATTTCCTCCCTCATATTGAAGCTTTTAATGCATACTAGAGAATTTATCAGATTTAAAATATAGGAATAGATAAACTAAAAAGGAATGATACCTAAAATACTTGGTCAAACTATTTTGAGATAACGAGATATAAATGGCATCTACAAGATATTGGTTGAAATGAAATATAATAAAATATTTCTTTACATGGGGGATATATCCTAGGTGTAATAATATAATTTCATCAATAGACATATGATGACCATACCCTAATAAAAAACACACCATAGATATGACTTTCCTAGAAAATTTAGGGAAATTTTGAAAAGGATAAGATGGTGAAGTTTAAGGTAAATGAGAATTCATTGGTAATTATGACTCAAGTAGAGTTGTTTTATGTTTTGAGGATAATTCACAGTATTTGTGTCTAAAAATGTCTTCATTTAACAACTGCCTTTGATTATACATATCTACCCTAAGAATTTCTTAAATAGATTAAGGGTTTATAGTGAAATGGATGAAACCACTTTTTGAAATCATGGCTTCTTTACTAAATATGTAATTATATTTTCATAATGTCACAAATTCAGTGATAGCTTAAGTCTGAACAATGGTGAGTTAGTCTAGATATGATTCCCATAGCAAAGAAATATCTTCTTGGTATGTGAATCAATGTTATCCCATTCCCTTAGTTCATATAGGTAGAAGACTCGCAATGCATTTCATGGACATCACCTTTTGAGTCAGTTAGGGGGAATTCATCTGTACTAGTTGGTTGATAACCCTCTATTCATTGTGGGTTAGGCTTATTAGTATTCATTTTAAACAAATAACAAGAAAAGATTAAGAGTCACCAAGGAAAGGTGTTGTTAAAGGGTACTACTAAGCTCTGCAATGACCATTGTTAAGAGGTGATTGATACTTTGGTCATTTTTTTCTTTCAATAGCTATGAATGAGACAAAATATCACTTTTCTCTTTTTACAACTAAGAAAACCTCTCCTAGACATGACAAATTTCCATTTGGCAAAACCACATAAGAAATACATTGATGCTCCTTTTCAAATTTTTGTTAACATCATGCTTACATGGGTTACACAGCAACATGATAATTGGTTGCCACCCAAATGCTCTATCAACTGGTGCAAATTCCACTATTGTGTATAGCCCTATTGGTCCTACATCACCCTCCATCAGTTCCATATTTCCTTAACCATTTTCAATGGGTTCGAATATGGTTTTGGTAAAATAAGTGAGGTAATTTATTTATCATATCACATGCGCCCTTAGAGTTTTTTCCAAAATGAAATCCTTGCGGACCCCCCCCCCCCCAAATTAAATTTTTATCATGTTGGGGGTCCCAAAATGAATATGATTCGTCAATCTTTAATGGCCTGCAATGCATTGATCCAGGTTGCTCGTTATTTACCCCAATTTCCAAATGGGTAGAATATGTTAGGTTTTGAATCAAATTTGATAAAATTTTGAAAATTTCACATGTACTAGCTAAAATTTAGATTTACAGTAAATGATAAGTTTGCAATAGTTATGTGCTAGAAAAGGTAGGAAGGTATGTGTACTTAGATTCTTCAAGCAAACATGTGGATCATGATATATGGTTAATCAAATAAAGTTCATATTTTTATGTAACTCCCCAAAGGGAAGAGTTTTTTAAATATGAAAAGTATGTCAGAGGTGATGTTTTCAATAAGACATGTGTTGACAACAATAATTGGAAGACAAGGAAAATTTGAGTTGTTAGTCAAGGATGCAATTATTATAACACACTTAAAAGCTTTTTAGCATTCCATAAATAGATATAATATTAATATCTACAAGTCAGATGAGTGATGTATGTGTACAAGCATATTGCTGATGCAAAAGCATGCAAAATGGTTCAAGGAACAATGGTGATACTAATGGGATTTCAAAATAAAACTCTATACAAGTTATTAGGTATCATTCTCACTAATGGGTGAAATGGTTCTACTATTCCTAATAATGAAATTAAGGAAGATAAATCCCCTACTATATTTGGAGAAAAAATAATTATATGTCACCAAAGACTAGGACATATCATATAGAATGTCATTTGAGCATTACACAATAAGATTATGGTTAGAGGTACATCTGATTGCACACTAGATCTTTATTTATGTGAATATTACATATACAGTTAAAAGAATTGCCTAAGATTCTCATTTAGTGCTACAAGAGAAAATATAATATTAGTGGTGTGTTAAATTATGGTATGTTCTATGCTTAGTGCAATTTACTTATTTTTATTTTATTAACCACGGATTAGCAATCACATATACATTAAGTAAAGTGCAGATAGAACATTAAATGATCAACCGAAAACAAGCCAAGACAAGAGACACAAGATGTGGCGGCTAGCTAGGGACAAACCCCAATTTGGGGAAGCCCTTTGATCAAATCTTCTTTTATCTTCAATAGTTCAGCAGAGGGAAATAGAACAAAATATGAATTCTGTAGTTTTATATCAGCAACAGCAAACCCTAGATCAACAAAATCAAACTTGATCAAACTAGCTGAAGTTGACCTCTAAAATGCTTGGTCAATTTCTGGTCAAATTTTCTTTGAACAGCCTGAAGAAACGACCCTAGAATAGCCCCAAAAGTTTAGTCAAATTGCAGATTTCTGAATTCAACTGCGGCCCTAAACTAGGGCAGTCACTACCGGTCAAACCAGAGGTCAGATCACCTCGATTTTTGTGCCAAAAATCGTGACTTGCCTAGGATAGGCAACCACACCTAATCTGCACTCCTTGGAGGGTCAATGCTGGTCAAAGATGCTTGTTGTCCTATTTCTACGTCCTTTTTGCCCTAGGAAGACTTCCTTTTCATCCACACGTGTGAGAAAGAGAGAGAGACTCTTTCTGCGCAGGAGAGAGAGAGAGATGTGTGTGAGAGTGAAGTGTCCAAATGAGGAAAAAACTCCTTGTATTTATATGCAAAACGTTGAGGTTGAATAGACATGACTATTGGGCTTCTGAGCCTACATAAGTTGTTGGCCGACTTGACAATTTGTCCATAATCAAAATAAATTCATATCTTCATAAATACTTATCGTAATCGGATGATCTTTAGATCAATCCTACACCTCTCGATGAGAGGAATCTAATAAAAATATTAGCAGCCATAAATAAGGTGACTCACATGGATTTCGGCCCTAGTTTCCAATTTTAACACTCCCTCTCAACTAGGGAGAACTTCATCTGCAATCTGTTGGACTGTCACTGTTGTTCATCCATCAAATGCATTGTCCTGTACGGCCTGACCCTGTTCTGCTTTGCTATGCTTTTCTCTGCTCGGCTCTTGCTCGAACTATGAAGAAGAAGAAATGATCGAGGATGTACCATACCATCCTCCACTAACCCAAAGTCAATCTCAGAGTGTGTACCACTCTTACTGATCCCAAATTAGTATCATTGATCCTAGATCAGTGGAGGTCATCCTAGCATAGGGAGTACGGTAGATACAGTGATGCGTCCATCGATAGTACTACTATGGTCCCTATCCTCATTTCCCTGTTCATTGATCAGATGAGAGGTACTTCCCATGAGCCCCAGACTGCATGGGTAGGATGCCTCGACAGGAGAACGAATCATCCTGTCAGTGGATGCCATGGAGAACGAATCATCCTGGCCCATATCCGAACGAATCATCTTGTTCCACAGTTGCCACAGAGAACAAATCATCTTGACCCACAAGACAACAAATCATCATGTCCACAGTCGCCACGGAGAACGAATCATCTTGGCCCACAGTAGAACAAATCATCATGTTCCATAGTCGCCACGGGGTATCGCAGGGAAAAGGTTGAACCTCTTTACCCTATGCATAGTGTGCCACTAGGGGATGGTGAGTCACCCTATGGTCACGTGTCGCTCCAAGAAGTACCCCGCCCCCCCCTGGAGCTCCAAGAGCTCAATACATCATACTTGACCCTCATAAGAGGGACTCTGAATGACACCAAGTTGTTCTTGGAAAGTCAAGAATTTGACCTTTCCCAAGGGCTTTGTCAAAATGTTAGCGATCTATTCATCTGTACTGATATGTTGGAGCCTTATAGCTCCCCGCTACACCATATCTCAAATATAGTGGTACCTGATATCGATATGCTTGGGGCGATCATGGAATACGGGATTCTCTGATAAATGAATCCCACTCTAGTTAGGATCACAGTGGTATCCAATGTAAGTCCAAACAGCTCACTTAAGAGCTTTTGCAACTAGACTACCTCGCAGGAGGCCATACAGGCAGCAATTTACTCTACCTCGACGGTGCTCAAAGCTATCGACTTCTGCTTCCTTCTCATCCAGGATATCGAGGTAGATCCCAAAGAGAAACAGCACCCAGAGGTGTTCTTATGGTCCACCACACTGCCTGCCCAATCAGCATCACTATATCCAAGTAGTCTCACATCTCCGGCAATGTATCTTAACCCATGAGTAATTGTGCCATGAAGATATCTCAACAGATTCTTGGCACCAATCCAATGTATCTAGTGAGGTTCAATCATATGTTGACTCAATGTGTTGACTGCAAAGCATATATCCGGACCGGAGTTCACCAAGAACATCAATGCTCCAACGAGTTGACGATACTCAGTAGCATTTCGTAACACAGGTCCAGCAGCACTACCACTTAACTTTTTGAAGTCAAGTTCCATCGGGGTAGTTACGGGCTTGCAGTCCACCATACCAAATCTTTCCAATATCTTCACCACATATTTTCGTTGAGATAGGAAACTCTCCCCTGGCTTCTGCCAGACTTCTAGTCCTAGGAATTATTGCATAAGTCCTAGGTCTTTCATCTCGAACTCAGAAGCCAACTCCCTCTTACATTTGTGAATGAGAGGATCTGCACCAGTTAGAAAGAGGTCGTCAACATACATCACTAGTATGAGAGGTTTGTCTTCTTCAACCTTAAAGTAAAGGTTAGGGTCAGCTTCACTTCTAGTGAAGCCTAGTTTTATATATAGCTATCGATCCTTTCATACCATGCTCGGGGTGCTTGCTTCAGCCCATAGAATGCCTTCTTCAACTTGCACACATGAGATTTTTGATCATAAATCTCAAATCCTTCAGGATGTTCCACGTAGACCTCCTCTTTGATCGAACCATGTAAGAACGCAGTCTTGAAATCCATCTGGTGTAGGTTCCATCTTTGCGAAGCAGCAAGGGCTATGATCGAGCGGATGGTGGTGTATCAGGCAACAGGTGCAAATATCTCGTCATAGTCTATACCTTCCTTCTGAGAGAAGCCACGAGTGACAAAACGAGCCTTATATTTTTCTGCACTTCCATCAACTGCATGCTTTATCTTGTAAATCCATTTTGAGGTGACAATAGCTTTGTCCATAGGTCGGGGAACCACATCCCAAACATCGTTTTGCATGATGGACTCATATTCCTCGGTCATAGCATCCTTCCATACTTGATGCTTGACAGCTTCAGTGAATGATGAAGGCTCATTTTGGATGATCATGCTCATGATGGTCAAGTATCCCTGATACCTGTTCAACTTCTTACTTTCACAGAAGGTTCCTCAGGGTGGATTGTATCCTTCAGCATCATCAAGTGTCCCCCTAAGCCATGAAGGCCTCTTCCTAGAAGAGGAAGGCTCAGGCGAAGGGGGATCAATAGGATCCATAGCTTCTTCCACATCAGGCATTGTCTCTTCTTCCTTTTCCTTTGGTTCCCTGACATCAGCTTCTTTAGATCCTCTTTGAGTAGGAAGATTGTCTACTTTGCTAAGAGCCATATCTTCATCAAAGGTGATGTCATGGCTAATTTCGACTTCCCTTTGACCAACGACATAGATTTTGTAGCCCTTAGTATTTTCGCTATAGCCCATGAAGATTCCTTTCTTTCCAGATGCACCCAATTTATTTCTTTTCTCCTTTGGTACACGAAAATATACAGGGCTTCAAAAAATTCTAAAATGAGATACGTCATGTTTCTTACCAGTGAAAATTTCTTCGGGAGTCTTGGAACGCAATGCTTGATGGGGGCATCGGTTTTGTACATATATGGCAGTGTTTGTAGCTTCGGCCCATAGAAACTTTGGAATTCTTTGATCATGGAGCATAGCACAAACATCTTCCACAATTGTGTGATTCTTCCTTTCCGCCACACCATTTTGCGCAAGAGTATATGGTGTAGTAGTCTCCCTCTTAATTCCATCCTCTTTACAAAAGTCATGAAACTCATTGGATTCATATTCAGTCCCATTATCAGTTCTTAAGATCTTGATCTTCTTCTCGGTTTGATTTTGATCAAGGCTTTGAAGTTTCGAAACTAGGAGAACACTTCATCCTTATTTTTCAAGAAGTATATCCAAGACTTGGGAGAAGAAACATTTGTAAAAGTGAGATAATATGAATATCCTCCCAAGGAGTTCATAGGCATCATACCTGATATGTCTGAGTGAACCAACTGCAATATATTGGAGGTCCCCTTTTGAGCTTTCCTTCGGCACATCCTAGGCATACACCTTCTTTCTCTACTCGGAATTCAGGCATCCCTATCACCATCTTTCTTACATCGGGTAGAGATTTATAATGAAGGTGAGCAAACCTTCGATGCCATAGTTCGGACTAAAGAGTTGTGTCACAAGACATAACACCCAGCGGACTTCCTCCAACTTGATATAATGAATCAACTCAAAACCAAGAGTGAAAGCATCTTTAATATTCTTTTTCCATACACGTACCTTACCATCGTTGAAGGTCCCCTTGTAGCCTTTGTCTTCCATTGCTGAAATGGACACCAGGTTCTTTTTGAGATCAGGTACATATAACACATCTTGTAGATGAATTATATTTCCTTGATCCAATTGAAGAGTGACATTTCCAACGCCTTTCACGGGATATTTTGTATTATCTCCAAGAACAATTTCCAAGTTGGTTTCCTTCTCTTTCAGATCATAGAGAGCTTCTTTGTAACCAGTGAAGTGCCTTGAGGCACCACTATCAATAATCCAATTTCCCAGCGATTCCGGGGGAGCAGTAGTAGATAGAGCTGCTGGTAGATAATATTCATCTTTCTTATTGTTCACGGTAATAGATTCATACCTCGAATTTCTTGCCTTCTTGAATGGTTGTCCTCTTCCTTGATTTCTGGCACTTCTTTTACCTCTTCCTTTTTTCCTGTCATTCCTTTGATTGCTTTGAGATGGATTTTGATTATTGTCCTGGTGAGAGTCCCTTTTATCAGGGCACTCCCTTGAATAGTGACCTATTTTATTGCAATTATAACATCGTCCTTTTCTTCCACCCTTTGGTCCAGCCTTTCTTTTGAATTTAGCCCCAGAATTGTTTCTTCTTTTAGTATGAGAAGAAAAAGTAGAGGGATGACCCTTAAGTATGGGCATTTCTTGTTCTTCCATCCTTATTTCTTCTTGAATGCATATGGCCATTAATTAACATCGTCCTTTTCTTCCACCCTTTGGTCCAACCTTTCTTTTGAATTTAGCCCCGGAATTTTTTCTTCTTTTAGTATGAGAAGAAAAAGCAGAGGGATGACCCTTAAGTATGGGAATTTCTTGTTCTTCCATCCCTATTTCTTCTTGAATGCATCTGGCCATTAATTCTCGAATCCAGTAATTACTTTATTGTTGAGAAGTTTAGTCGTGAATACATACCATTCGGATGGTAATCCTCCAAGAGTTATGAGTGCCATTTCCCTGTCAAGAATTACTTCCCCAATAAATAGGAGATCATTCTTGATCTCGGTGACCCTTAAGAAGTATGCTTGCATACTCTCATCTTTGCCCTTCTTAATTTCCTTCAGCTTATTTCTAAGAAAAAAGACTTGATTTGCATCATTAACTTTAAATAAACTCACCAGTCTATCATAGCTTTCCTTGGAGGTGTTTAGGTTGGAAATGTAGGCCACCAAGCGCTTGTCGATAGAGTCCCAGATGATCTTCCTTGCTTTGACTTCTCCCTTGGTCCATTTGTTCCTATCAGCAGCGGATGCATTTTATGGAGGCTCAACAACTCTGCCTCTCACATTGTCCAACACTTCCTATTCTTCTAATGTTAGATCGAGAGACATCTTCCATCCGTGGTAGTCAAACTTCTCATGGAGTTTGTCTTCAGCAGGGAAGTGTGTTGAGGACCCCATGGTTTATTTTAGATAGCCTTGCCAACCTTCTCTTCGGTGATTGCTCTTGCTTTTGCTTGGGCTTTGTCTTCACCTCAGCTCTGATACCATGTTAAACTATGGTTTGTTCTATGCTTAGTGCAATTTAATTATTTTTCTTTTATTAATCACATATTAGCAATCACATATACATTATGTAAAGTGCAGATAGATCATTAAATGATCAACCGAAAACAAGCCAAGACAAGAGACACAAGATGTGGCGTCTAGCCAAGGAAAAACCCCAATTTGGGGAAACCCTTTGTTCAAATCTTCTTTTATCTTCAATACTTCAGTAGAGAGAAATAGTATAAAATCTGAATTCTGTAATTTTATATCAGCAACAGCAAACCCTAGATCAGCAAAGTCAAACTTGGTCAAACTAGTTGAAATTGACCTCTAAAATTCTTGGTCAATTTCTGGTCAACTTATCTTTGAACAACCTGAAGAAACAACCCTAGAACAACCGCAAAGTTCAATCAAAGTGCAGATTTCTGAAGTCAACTGCAGCCCTAAACTAGGGCAATCAATACCAGTTAAACCAGAGGTTAGATCACCTCGATTTTTGTGCCAAAAATTGCGGTCTGCCTAGGAGAGGCAACCACACCCAATCCGCACTCCTTGGATGGTCAACGCTGGTCAACACTGGTCAAAGATGATTGTTGTCCTGTTTCTGTGTCCTTTTTGCCCTAGGAAGACTTCCTTTTCCTCCACACGTGTAAGAAAGAGAGAGAGACTCTTTCTGCCATGAGAGAGAGAGATGTGCATGAGAGTGAATTGTCCAAATGAGGAAAAAACTCCTTGTATTTATATGCAAAACATTGAGGTTGAATAGACATGACTGTTGGGCTTCTGAGCCTGCATAAGTTGCTCGTTGACTTGACAATTTGTCCATAATCAAAATAAATTCATATATTCACAAATACTTATTGGAATCGGATGATATTTAGATCAATCCTACACCTCTCGACGAGAGGAATCTAATAAAAATATTAGCAGCCATAAATAAGGTGACCCACATGGAGTTCAGCCCTACTTGCCAATTTTAATAAGGTGGCATAGAATGATGTTTTTGGACATCCCTTTTTTCAATCATTAAGTAAATGTGTGTGCCATGTCTCATTCATAGATGATGTCTTAAAGAACTTATGTATTTATTTCCTCCAAAATAAATTCAAGTTGGTTATGAAGTTGAAAGAGTTTAAGGGTCATATAGAGAAGAAACTAAATGTGTTGAGGATGGATAAAGATGGAGTGTTTTGTGGGAATGAATTCAAGCAATTTTATAAGAAGTGTAGAATATAAAGGAAGAAGACTACTCCATACACACCTCAATATAATGGTATTACAAAAATGATGAATAATACATTGACAAAAAAACTATGAGCATGATTTATAGTGGTGATAGGTTAGAACATGAATTATAGGTAAAGTTAGTGGATATTACAAGCTACATGGTAAATCAATCACTCTCAAGATTTTTGGTTGATAATACTCTATATTAGGCATGGAATAATAAAATCATTCTCTCAAACACCTTAGATTTTTAGGTTTTGATGAAAATGTGCACATTCAAAAGAAAATTAGGAGTTATGTAAACAATAAAGCTAAAAATTATATATTTGTATTAATTATAGAGATTGTATAAAATTGTATAAACTTTAGAACCTAATAACTAAGAAGGTATTTTACATTTGGCATTGTTTGACAAAAAATTATCTTCTACAAACATAAGTGAATCCCCTAGTGTTGGCTTGATGGGGCCTAACCCAGGTTCAGCGTTATCTGCGCCAACCAAAAAAACCCTAATTTTTGGCCCTTTCAACAACAACATGCGTAGTGCAGGTTGCAATCTCACCCGAATCAATATTGGGGATGACAGAACCAAATTTCTACTTCCAGAGGCATGTGTGATAGATTTCTGCAGTACTTATGACTCAGATCTACCTTCGCGTACCTTTAATCCTTCTAAATAGATAATTACTCTAAATGCACTTAAACAAATTCTAGATCTTCGTGAAGGTTTATATTCATTCCTGACATGCATAAATAATACAAATCTACCATTTTTGCGAAGCAAATAAGAATTAATTCATGTAAATCATAACATAGAGTGAAGATACATAAACTTGTGGAAGTAACAAAGAATACTCAGATGCATTAGAATTGGCTCGAAATTATCTTTATTAATTATAATCGTTTAAGTACATATTTCTTTCCCTGTGCACTCAACTGTAGGGGCCCGCATAGTCAACCTGTGGCCTTACCAAGGTATCTACGCACTCATCTGCAGCAACCTTCCCCTTTCACCTAAGTACAAGAAACAAACCTTTCCTACCTTAGCTTACTTGCCATTACAACAATTCTTCTTCATTAGATACTTCTTAGACTCGCTATGAATCATATATATATATATATCTCATTTTTCTTACAATACCATGGTCCACACACCATGGGCAGGTCTCAAAACTCTCTATCACTTACCCACCTAAGGGACTAAATCCCCTTTGACTCAAACAAGCTTCGCGCTCTGCTTCTACATTTCACAGATACTTTACATGCCTACAAAATAAGATTACAAAATTTAACCAAAATTTGATTCAACTTGACCCCAGGGACCCTATCCCAACAGGCCCACAACACAAATTGGGTGACTCACCCTTAAGTCACTCAACTAGCGCAACAATCCTATCTTGGAGTTCGTGGAACTCCATCTTCGACACCTGCAATCAGTAGTACCTTGCACCACAGCCTGGTGTACTTATTCGACTAGCTTCTCTGTAGTAGTACCCTACACCATGGCTTGGTGTACTTCTTCAACTAGCTTCTCTGTAGTAAGACCTGTTATCACTCCAGGAAACTCTCTGAGGTTGTAAATCGGAGATGCCTGGTAACATATGATCTTTAATATTATTCTCTGAACTATTGGAATAAATGATGGTTTGGATCAAGCTAGATAACCATTTCAACTATGTTTTTACCCAAGACATGCATGAACACCCCCAATAACACAAGGCTTTAGACTGCTAATGCTCAATAGTTTGTAGATTTAATGGATAGATGGAGAACACTGACTATGCCAGCAGATTGCATACATGAACCTATATGAATGGCTAGCTACAGGCAGCAAATGAACTTACTGACTATACTGGTAGATGCATATATAATCACACATATAAATGGCTAGCCATAGGCAGCAGAGAAGCTTGAAAATCTAATGTATCAAAGCAGAGATAAGATGATAGTTATCTGGCCTTAAACACATAGAAAACCTGAACAAATTGTTCAAGTGCAAGCATAGAATAGGAGATAAATTGACATTAAACATGTAACAGCAAAAGAAGCTTGTATTACTAAAAATGAAGATGAGAAGCATGAGTAGCAAAGTCTCATGAGTCTCCAGAAGTTGAACCCCTATTACATCTTACTAACAGCCATTTATAGCCTGTCTACAATGCTCCTGAGCTCTCTAGAAGGCTCCGAGTCTTAGTATTCCTGATTTGTTCTCTAAATGTTTGATTCCCCCTATCGGCAAGCATGGCTCAGTGGTTTTCCTCTTCTGACAAGGGAATAACTAGATCCAGATATTTTGGGTAGTGGCTGTGCTATCTAGGAGCTCTACCATGCCAGAAACACCCCACAATCATTCTGTTTGTTTGCTGGGTTGTGTTGTCGATCTCCATGATTGCTTCTCGGCCTTTGTCTCCCGGCAGTTATTTCCCAGCCTTTGATTATGTGATAGAATGGGTCTTTCGGGCCTCTGTTATCCTTTAAATGCAATACAAGAACTGTTTTCTAGTATAACAGAGAAATGATGCGACCGTGAGAAATCCCGCCCTTCTCTATTCTTTCGGGCTTTAACAGTCCTGAAAAATGGTTAATTCCTCCATCGGGTCTGCCCTTGGGTCGTTGTCACATGTCGCAATTGGTAACTGATTGCTCTGCCCTTCGGGTGTATGATATAGGTCAAAGGCATAAGGACTGTATGGCGGACGCATGAGCAGGCCGGGGATTACACATCAGTCATTGAATCAAGTGAATGGACGGCAGAGATCCCTTGGTGGTGGGATGTGAGAGCAAATTGGGCATGGGCCATTGGATCTTAGCGGAACTGATCCAACGGTGGAGGAGTAATCGCGATATCGCATCGGTGGAAGTCAGGGGAGAAGAGCCCTTGTACGCATCCGATCGCCGATAGCGATTTAAGGCTCGGACCCGATACAACACTGTAAAATGAATTATCGCAATATCGCATCCGAGGGGCAATCGGCAATCAGCCATCAGCAATTGCCAAAGACATGGATTATGAAAGACCTGATGAAAGCTCCAATGGTGATGAGGAATGAAAGCGTCGAGGTTATATGGTAGGGTCTTATGGAAGGCTTGCGCTTTGCGCTTAAGGACTGGGAGCTAAAACAGGGGCTTTGTTGGGTTTCGGAGGGTTCAAATGGGGAACAGAGAGGTTTTAGGAGGAAAAAACAGAGATAGTGGGGCTATGGAGTATAAGGAAAATGAAGGAGAAGGGAGGAAAAGACTGTTGCGATCTGCCCTTCTGAGCGTAAACACATGGCCAAGCTGGTATTTGGTCCTCCAAACGCTGGAGTATGTAGAAGAGCTAACAAGACCTTCCACCACAAGGCCCTCCTTTGTGTACATATACATCATGCTTCAAGATTCTATAATATGCAATTTTATTCTATTCCTACATGCTCCTATCCTACTCAAAACTTTGAAAGAAGACTTTAAGTAAAGAAGTAGACTTAGCCATAGTAGAGATCTGGGGAACCTTCCTTTGTTTGCTTCTTATCTTCTTCTCTCATTTCTTGAGTCACATGAGTTTCTTCCCTTTTTCTTTTTTTGTTGTTGTCCTTCTTTAGTTTAGGACAATTCCTTTTGTAGTGTCCATATTCTTGGTATCCATAACATTGGATTTTGGACATATCTTTGTTGTTTGTTCTTCGTGGACCAAATTTTCCAAATTTTCCCTTTCTCTTGGCCATGGTAGAAAATGCTTTCTCCTTTGATCCCACATCTTCCTTTGCTTTGAATCTTGTTTCCTCTATCTTTCATAAAGACCACCTTCCACTTAGTAGGTTGGCTCCCTTCTTTGCATATATTCTTGATGTGAAGTTGCCCCAATCCTCAGGTACAACATTGAGTACTACAATTGTCATTTCCCTGTCAGACATAACGTCCCCTATCTCTTGAATTTGATACCTCATCTTAGATATCTTCATGAAGTAGGTATCTCTTCCTTCCTTTGATATCTTCATTTTGTACAATTCATTTCGTAGAGATATCACTTCTCTAATTGTGGTTACCAAGAATAGATCTGCTAGTTTGTCATAGATTTCTTTGGATGTCTCCAACCTGGAGACATAAGGAATGAGAGAGTCTTTGATGGATTCTATTAGAATCCTTTGAGCTCTTGTCTCATCTTTATTGTACTTGGCTAAGGCTTGAGTTTGTTCCTTAGCAGGAATATTAACATTCCTTTTGATGTGTTCTCGGATTTCATTCTCCTTGAGAAGTTAATTAGTCCTCTTCTTCCATGCAAGAAAGTTATTGGTACCTACCAATTTATTTCTTTCCTTGCAAAAAGACATTGATGTATATTTAGAAGGGGAAATATACTTACTTGATAGATTTTGAGATGTAGTAGACTTGCTTTCTCCTTGAAGACTTGATGGCTTGCCTTCCTTAGATCTTGATGTTCTTCAAGTTGCTTTCTCCAAGTGGGCTTTGCTTGATGATGAGATTTGCTTGATGACTTGTAGTTTGATGTAGGTCCATATTTAATCTGCTCTTCTTGTAGGTTCCTTTGTGTAAGGCTCTTCATCTTGCTTTGTAGTATTTCTTGATGAAAGATAGATGGTAGACCTTCTTTTCCTTGATGTGATAGAGACTTCTTGGCTAGATGCTTCAACTTTTGTAGATGTTCTTCCTTGATGAGTGTTCTTGAGATGCCCTTTCCTTGATGTTTCACCTTAGCTCCGATACCATGTTGAATAATCAAGGGAAAGGATGTATATTAGGATTCTTCTCCTTGATAACAGTTTGTGATGCACTTTTACAATTATCTTAGCTTGATCTTCATCTTATTATTATAGTGTGTGTTTCATCAAACATCTACCAAAATAAAATAAAATAAAAAGACAAGAACACAGATGTTGGCTCTCTGTCAGGGCCAAAACCTCTCCCTTAGAGAGGAAAACTCTTTGTAAGATTCTCTTATTGATCAATTCCAAACCCTAGACCCTTGACTAGGATGTCCTCCAAGCACAAGTCAATTCCTTCCTCTATTCTGCACTTTAATCCCCCAACACATAGACTTCCTCCTTCCGGCACTTTGCTCCCTAACACTTTGTCCTCCTTATTTTCTTCTTGTCTAGAGATATACCTTGCTTATGTGAGCTTATTGATGAGATATGTTTCTTCTTCTCTTAGAGATGTTCTCTACTTAAGGAGACATCCTTCTCTTGATTCAACGAGATACTTCATGAGATATGTCTTCACACTGAAATGACTATATAACAACCCTAATTTTCCCACATGCAGATGGTTCCCTTGGAGAATAAGGATATTTTTATCTTTGACAGATAGAGGGACTTTTTCTCTTGACTTGAGAGAGGCCTTGTAGACCTAGTAACTAGCCCAAACACCAAAGAAACTTGAACTGTCATACTACTCTTGTTGTACCTGCAATATATCCTCCTTCTCTTTGCATGTGTGACTATTTATATCCCTAGAAATAGTTCTCTACCTTCATTGAGCTTACTTCTTCCTTCGTTGCACTTTTGGGGACCCTTTAGACTTGCTTCTCCTTCCTTTTCTCTGCTTATCTCTTCGATGATTTCAGAGCCTTCTTCGTTAACTTTATAAGGGAGTGGACAACCTCTATATATGGAGGATTGTCCCTCCTCTAGGCTGACATTACGTTGTCATTATGTCTTTAGGCTGACTTGACCATATATTCATTATTTTCATCATTTTTCTTCTTTTGGAGGACGTTATTTCATGGAGAGGACTTGCACTTGTCTTGGAGGTATTCCTTTGACCTTATACAATTTTTATACATAGTGTAACATGCCCTCTAAGGGTCATACATAAATACATTGATCTTTTGACTTCCTAGAAGCACTTAAACATGTGCTTGACCTACTTCAATGAGCAAGAAACCCATTAACAAATAATATAAAAATAATTTCTCTTTTCTTGAATAAATAAAAATGTCAAAACTACCGAACCTAGTTACATTTCCTTCAACCAGAAGAGGCTCAGAAGAGGCAGCAAGAGGAAGAAATGAAGAAGAAGGATGAACAAGAGAGACAAAGAATGAAGCATCAAGGAAAAGGAAGGAAGCAGCAAAGAAGAAGAAGGAAGAAGAAGCTAGAAAGAAAAGGGAATAGTTGGAGAAAATGAAATAAGAGGTGAAAAAGAAACAAATTGCAGAAGAAGAAAGAAAGAAGAAAGAAGAAGAGGAACTAGCCAAACAAATAGAAGAAGAATTGCCAAGGAATTGGCTAACAAAGTAGCAGAAGAATCCAAGTTGAAGGATTCGGCAGCTGAGACAATATTGCGTACCTTAAATATTCAGCCTCCCACACCTATTACTGGAGGGAACTTTCTGACCGATGAAATGGGTGTCACATTTCAAGAAAAAGACAAGATATTGGATACCTCGAACTTTACATTTGATCAGTTCAAGTTCAATATTAGTCAGTAAAGGAAAAAGTATTATCCCAAGGAACCAAAGAATCCAATATCAGTCACCCTTGAAAGAGACACTGTCATAGACACCAGGACAAACCCTTCAGTGATAGCTTCTGCCGACACTGCATTTGTGGCTGCAACTGAAAAGATGTGGAGCATTTATCAAAAGATGTTTAAATATTAAAGGGAGAATTAGTCATTGCACAACAACAAAATGAGCAGCTACGTGTGGAAAATCAAAATCTTTCCACTGCAAACTTCAGCCGAGAAAGTCTACAAGCAATAATTCTTGATGTTGTCAAAGAGTTGGAGGAGGTCATAAAGCAAGTATATGATGAAATTATAACCTTGCATAAGTAGTAGCTTTGTTAATCAAAATACAAGGAGAATTACAGGGAAGAGGAAATTTGATCAGATTAGCACTTGGCCATAGATTACATTCAGGAGTGGAGCATGAATTATCCTAATGCTCCAATAGAACTACCCAAGAAAGATAAATTGGATGTCGAATTAGATAGGGTGGAGGTAAGGATATTTTTGAATCACATGAGAGGCTAAGTAAAAACATGGCTATGACAATATCCGCTTATCAGAAACTTCACAGTGGATTCAAATCCCTAGTTAGAGTACATAGAATACCCTTTATTGGTGCACCAAGGGAAGTGAGGCTAGGAGAAGAGATTGGGTGGGAGATTTAGGAAGAATTGGATCCCATGAAGCAAGTTGTTGCGCAGAAAGATCTAGAGGTTACAAAGGATGTTATCATGCAGTATGCTGCGGAGCCTATGAAGCTACATAATAAGCTTTCAATGCTTTTGAGCTAATTGCAAACAGAATTGAAGACATTGCTTCATGATGCCTTAGAATGTAGAGCGAGTTATGATCGTGCAATGTCACATAAAGTGTAAGATTTGGTTTTTGAATACAAGGTGTGGCTTGCATATGTGAATTGCGAACTTCACATTGAAGCACCAGAAATGCCTATCATGCATCTCATCCCATGAATGCGCTTTATTTTCTTGATTTCAATTATAATTTTGTAAATAAAATATTTTGAAATTAGAAATATGAAAAATGAAAAAGAAAATTCAAGTGGAAGTTGAAAGGTCATGAGGGTAGATGAAGAGACATAGGGAAAGATGGAGGGTCAACACACTTTTATATAAATATACCCTCACATTGCGGGAGAAGGAAATTTTAGTTTTGGACTTCATTGTGAGCACCTTGTTTAGAGAGCTTATACTTTTTTTAGAAAGAAAGTGATAGCTTGGCATCTCCACAATTGGATTTCGTGAATACTTCTTGTAATGGTGCACTAGACATTTCTACATAATATTGAGAAGCTCATTGAGCCAAGGTGAAAATTTCATGCACGTATTTTTGAGCATTTTGAGACTCATCTCTTGATGATTTGATGGTATGTGTTTGCTTTTACAAGTGTTAAATATAATGAACTATTTCATTGCTTCTAACACTCATCTTATTTGAATATGTATGCTACTTACGTTTTAATCATCGTTGTTGGTTGCACAATAATTTTCAATCAATAAACGAATCATTATTTACCCATGTATCTTCATTGAAGTATGCTAACATCCTTTTCTTTAAGATTCGTTTCATTTACTTTGATTGTGGCAACGCTTTGTGCATATTACCTATAAAGTTATTTAACTTGTGTTTATCAAAAGCCATATTAGTTTTCTCACGTGTTGCTCATTTTTTCCAAAGTAAATCTCAAAACAAACATGATGGCAACCAAGGCAACATATTGTATGGGACTCCTATTCGAAACGATGTAGGGTCTAATTGGGACTTTGCACCAGGGAGATCCCCTTACCAGTGGCGGAACATTTTGGACCATCAATTGAACCAAACACCCTAACCAAAATATGTTAGGTTGCCTTTCCTCAATAGTTGTTCCTACTACCTTACAATTAGCATCATTATCAATGATGACATGGAATGACATTATATGGCCCAATCTCTTGAATGGTTTAATTAAGGCTTTTACAAACTCAATACTAGTCTTGTAATGATCTAAGTAGTCATATGCTAAAGGAAGACCACACCACTAGTAGACACACTAATAATATTTATCCATGGCCTACATTTAACATTTGTCCAACCATCAAGTACAACGGATAACCCATAATGGTTCCAAGAATTTGTAAAAAAATCCAGAGCATTATGGATTTTGGTCATTTCTCTATCAAGTCCCAAGGTTCTAGCTTTATCACACTAGAATTTTTTTATCATTTACGGGAACCATCAATGGCTTGTACCATTTCATGCTAACAAGGTGAGAAAAGAACACTAAATAGTACACCAAAGGCATAGAGAAACCAAAAGACTTTTGCATCCACATCATCCCTACAACCCTGATCAAGGAAATCTAATAGTGTTCTCTGCCCTAAATGTGAAGGTGGGAATCCAATAGAATGCGAGGATGGGTATCAACCAGTAAACATTCTTTGTGAACTCAAGTGAAACCTTTGATTTTTTGGATTTGTTTCATTGCCTCCTCTTCCTTCTTGTATTTGTCTCAATCTTTGGTTGGCGCAAACTCACAATTTTTGGCTCCTATAGTCTTACCTTCATCCAATGGCATAACCCCACAGAGATGTTTTCTCACACAAGTAGAGGACCCTGTGTAAATTTATGGCAATGTGGGCATATAAATTTTGGTTCCACCCTCTTCCCTCCCCCAAGCCCTATCACATACTTCCACAAGGGTGTTGATATCTCTTTGGGTTTCTATGCATCTATATCATCACTATTTTTTTCATTATCATTCTCTCCTTCCATTTCTTCCTCTCCATGGTATGTGTTTTCTAATTTTATTCCTTCCTCATTATCATTGGTATTTCAATGCCCTCGCAACATGACCATCATAATAAAAAATGAAAGCAAAATGATATACCACATTGAGATACCTATAATGCTTGTTGAATCTTAGGAATAATTCGTCGCTTGCAATATAATGGTGGAGAAGAAGAAATGGTAAAGAGTGAGAGAGGAGAACATTCAAATATTAAACAAAGGATAATATATTATTTCTCGACATGTCAATTGAGTTTATCTTGGGTGGTTGGGAGGAATAATTTAGATCCTCCCCACCCAAGTTTTATTCCTGCCAGTGACATAATGAGTTTTGATGAATTGTATTTGAGCCTTATTGGTGAGAATGAATAGTCCCTCAATGATCAAAACATGTATAATCCTCATATGTAAAATAAAGACATTTCCCACAAAATAAATAAAATACTAGTTTACAATGCACGAAAAAAAAAAACAAAAAAAAAAAAAAACAAAAAAACAAAAAAACAAAAAAAAAAAAAAAAAAAAAAAAAACAAAAATGGGCATTAGAGACTACATTTTCAATTGTCCCATTGTGGTTGAATATAACTATGGCAGCATTCAATCTCCTTTCCAAGCTCTCTAATCTTCATATGGAAGTCTTCTCTCCTCAAGAACTAGCAAAAAACCCACTCAAAACCATAGCAAAGATGAGTGAAATGAATAAATCAAAAACAGAATAAGAGAAAAGTGGAGTGTGCATTTTGTTGTTTGAATATGGGAAATAATGAAGAAAAGAAACTAAACACATTCAGTTATACATTGACCAAGAAAAGAAACTGAATTCAAACACATGCAAATAGACACATAGGATTTACACGGTAAAACCTCGACAGGGTGTCAAGGAAACATCCACGGGGCAAGGGATTGGAATCTCTATTAATTCAACAATGATTCTCCACGATTACATTTCTTGGGCATTCACTAGTTTTATAGCAGCCGCCTCCATTACATAACTGCTATTTCGGTATAGAACTAACTAGTTACATTTTACCCAAAATTACATAATTCGTTGTCAAACTAACAAACTCCACCTTGACAACAATTTTCCTAATCCCTTTCCCATGCCCATTCATCATCTTTTATACAAGCCAAGAGAAGCTAAACACTATTGCAGCTTCTCTACTGTAACTGGCTTTGTGAATATGTCTGCACAATTCTCTCGTGTATGAACCTTTTGAAGAGCTACTTTTCCGCCATCGATCACATGTCTCAGAAAATGATACCTTACATCAATGTGCTTGGTTTTGCTATGATAAGCAGGATTTGTAGCCAAGTGAATAGCACTTTGACGGTCACAAAGTACATCCACTTTCTCCTATGTCCTTCCAATCTCATCGAGCAGACCCTTTAACCAGATTGTTTCTTTACTGGTATATGAAGCAGCTATATATTCAGCTTCAGTAGTGGACAACGCAACTGTTTCTTGAAGCTTTGACATCCAACAAATTGCTCCACCTGCAAGAGTAAAGACGTAACCTGTAGTAGATCTTCTTTTGTCCAAATCACCTGCATAGTTAGCATCTACATATCCGCAGACTGAACCTTCACTACCATTAAAGACGATGCAATGGTCACTTGTGCCTCTTAGATATCGAAGCACCCATTTCACTGCTTGCCAATGTTCTTTACCGAGATTTGCCATGAACCTGCTGACAACTCCAACTACATGTGAAATGTCAGGTCTTGTAGATACCATTGTATACAGGTTGCCTACAACATTTGCATATGGTACATGAGACATATACTGCTTTTCTTCATCAGTTGTAGGACTCAAAACCGAAGAAAGCTTAAAAAGGGAAGCTAGTGGAACATTAACAGGTTTCACATTTTTCATAGAGAATTTTTCAAGTACTTTCTCCACATACTTCTGCTGAGATAACCAAATCTTACCATTTTTCCTGTCTCTGTGTATCTCCATGCCGAAGATATGTTTTTCTGCTCCAAGATCCTTCATATCAAACTTCCTAGAGAGATGAGCCTTTAACCTGTTGATCTCTTCCATTCTTTTGCTTGCAATAAGCATATCGTCAACATAAAAAGCTAAGATAATGAATATGCCATTGAAACTTTTGAAGTATACACAATGATCATACTCACTTCTTATAAAGTTTTGGCTCACCATGAAGGAATCAAACTTCTTGTACCATTGTCTGGGAGACTGCCTCAGACCATACAATGATTTCCTGAGCTTGCAAACTAATCTTCTACTACGACCTTGTACAAAACCTTCTAATTGTTCCATATATATCTCTTCATTCAAATCACCATGTAGAAAAGTTGTTTTGACATCTAACTGTTCTAACTCAAGATTAAGTAATGCAGTTAGTGCCAACACAGTACGAATAGAAACAAGTTTTACAACTAGAGAAAAAATCTCATGAAAGTCTATACCTTCAACCTGAGAATACCCTTTTTCCACCAGTCTCACCTTATACCTTTTGATACTTCCATCAACTTTCTGTTTCAGTTTGAAGACCCACTTGCATCCAACAACACTTCTCCCTTCAGGAAGCTCTACAAGATCCCAGGTATTGTTCTTGGCTAAGGAATCAATTCTTATTCCATAGTCGTTTTCAATTTTTCGCTATCGTATCATCTACTACTTCTTGATAACAAGAAGGTTCCCCATCTTCCGTAATCAAAGCAAAAGATGAAGCAGAATCTTCATATCTTTTGGGAGTCTTTCTTTCCCCTGTAGACCTTCTTAGAGTGACTGATTGCTGAACTGGTTCAGAAACTTCAATGGCTTCCTTTGTGTCTTCAACACCTTTTTCTCCAAAAGTCTCTCCTTCCTTTCGACTGTCACCAAAAGGTCTAGCCTCCAACTAAACTCGTTGATTTGGTGATACCTGTTCTTGTTCAATTATTTCAACATTTGATTTTAAAAGAGAGGATTCATCAAATGTTACATCTCTACTAATGACTATCTTCTGTAATGTAGGATCCCACAACCTATATCCTTTCATTGCATAGTCATACCCAAAAAAGATATAACATTTCAACTTTGGATCTAATTTTGAACACTGATTTTTCGGAATAGGAGAATAAGCATCATAGCCAAATATCCTCAAATGTGAATAATCACAAGACTAACCTGTCCAAACTTCTTCAGCAATTTTACAATTAATTGCTACTGAAGGTGATCTGTTAACTAAATAATAAGCAGTAGATACTGCTTCTGCCCACACCTCCTTTTGCAAGTTAGCCTTGCTGATCATGCTTCTGGCTCTTTCCATGAGAGTCCAATTCATACGCTCGGCAACACCACTTTTCTTAGGAGTATAAACAACAGTTTTGTGTCTAATAATTCCCTCATCCTTATAGTATTGTTCAAATTCAACTGAAGTGAACTCACCACCATTGTCAGTTCTTAAACATTTAATAGATTTCCCTGTTCTTTTCTCTACCATTGCTTTAAATTATTTAAAGACATTGAATACATCATCTTTCTTTTTAAGCATAAAGACCCAAACTTTACGGTAGAAATCATCAATAAACGTTAAAAAATATAGAGCACCTCCATATGACACAATAGGGGATGGTCCCCACAGATCGGAATGAATATAGTCTAAAACATCTTTACTATTATGATTTCCAACTTTAAATCTTTGTTTACACTGTTTTCCATACACACAATGTTTACAGAAATCTAACTTCAAGGATTTCAGATCAGGAAGAGATTTACATTTCATCAATATCTGAAGACCTTTCTCACTCATATGACCCAATCGCTGAAGCCATAGACAAGTACCTGCTTCTTCCTTTTCTGACGCAACCGCTACTTCACTGACCTGAGTACTTCCTTTTAACCTGTAAAGATTTCCGACCTTTTCTGCTTTCATAACCACTAGGGCTCATTTAAAGACTTTCAAGATGCCATCTTGACCTGTAAACTTATAACCATCTGAATCCAACACTCCCAAAGAAATCAAATTTTTCTTCAAATCAGGAACATGTCTAACACTATTTAATGTCCTAACTGTGTTATCATACATCTTAATCATGATATTTCCCATCCCAACAGTCTGACATGACAGATTATTACCCATGAACACGAAACTACCGTTTACATTTTCATACGAAGTAAACCAATTTCTATGTGGGCACATGTGATGAGAAGCACCAGAGTCTAACAGCCAGCTATCTAAACCCTAAGAGATATTACATTCAAGTGAAGTTTCATCTATCATACACAATTCTTCAGTAGATAAAACTTCGTCTATCATACCTGAATCGACCTGATTCGCTTCCTTCTTCGGGTTATCGGATTCCTTTCATTTCCAATAGTCTTTCTTCAAGTGTCCAATTTTATTGCAGTGCCAACATTTTGCCTTACACTTCTTTCCCTTCGATTTCGATCTAGAATACCCCCTTGGTTTTTCTCCTCTTTCCTTTGAGCGTCCTCTAGCTACCATGGCTTCTGATGCAGTTGTTTTAGTACTGGATTTCCTTCGTACTTCTTCAGATAGGAGAGCTCCCATGACTGATTCAAACTTCAAAGAATCAACAGTGCTCAAGTTGATTGAAGTTATGAAGTGATCCCATGATTTAGGCAAAGAACACAGCAAGGTTATGGCTTTATCTTCTTCCTGTATTTTAACTTCCATATCTGTTAATTGACATATAAGTGTATTAAAAACATTCAAATGTTCTGCAACATTTGAACCTTCTTTCATTCGAAGACTGTATAACTGTCTTTTCAGATAAATTATGTTGGTTAATGACTTTGTCATATAGAGTTTTTCCAGTTTTTCCCACAATCCTGAAGTTGTAGTCTCTTCAACAATATTGAAGAGAACTTCATCTGCCAGGCATAACCGGATGGTACTGAGAGCTCGGGCATCCAAGTCCTCCCAGTCTGAAGTAGTCACGGTTGCAGGTTTCTTAGTTGCCCCATCAAATGCCTTGTGCAACCCTTGTTGCACAAGCAGATCCCTAACCTTCAGTTTCCAAAGAGAAAAATTGCTCTTTACGGTGAATTTCTCCACCTCGAATTTTGCATTCGACATCTTGGCCATTTTTCTAGGGTTTTTCCTTTTCAAAAATAATCTTAGCCTTTGAACTATGGTTTATCTATTTTCTTTCTTCAAAAAACTTTAAAAAATAATTCCCCAAACAACCCTTCAACAGATTTTTCTTAAAAAAAAAAAACCTTTGTTTTCTTTTCTTCAAAACACACCCACCCCTTTATTTTCAAAATTTAAAATCTTTGTTTTCACAGCTTTCTAAAAAAAAAATTATGAGAGAAAATTTCTTTCAAAAAATACCCGGATCCACCTTTGCTGAATAGGTTCTGGCAGCACGCAGGGCAGAGGGTCTTCCTCTTCACTAGACAGTAGATCTGGCCTCTTCCACACAGGTCTGGCAGCTAATTTTCCTTGCACATAGACCGTATCCATGTTTGTTGATTGCAACACATAGAACAGAGGGTCTTCCTCTTCACGCTGCAGGTCTGACAGTGTAAACAACAGAGGATTTGGCGGCTCAGCAATGGCCTCACGCTAGTCTTCACGCAGGTCTGGCAAAAAAAAATTTAGATTATTCACACAGGTCTGGCAGCTCAGCAATGGCCTCATGCTGGTCTGGCAGCGTCCTCTCATGCAGGGTCTACCTGATTCTATAGCCCTTCCACGCAGCTCTTCACGCAGGTTCAGGATAGCCCTTCACGCACCTTGTTTTTGCAGACACGCAGCCACCCTCAACCCTCCTCACGCCAGCAAAGAACTCCACACGCAGAGTTTCTGCTCTCCACGCAGCAACGTGACAGACTCTGCCAGCCTTCATGCAGCAAAGGACTCCACCTCACCGCAATCGAATGCTGCAAAAGTAGTAGGGGTTCTCAACTCGCACTGCCTTCCAAACCAACGGTTTCATCTCCCTCCACGTCGCCAATCACGCCAAAAAACTTATGGCTCTCTCCCCGTCTCGAGAAGCAAGGGTACTACCAGGTCTATATGCAAGATACCCAAGTTGAAATGTTCAAATGCTCCAACCACTCGGTCCTTGGATCTCAATGCTCGCTCCATGAAAACATTTGGGCATTTTTAATTGATTCAGGCTCAGATACCATTTTTTGTTTGAATATGGGAAATAATGAAGAAAAGAAACTAAACACATTCAGTTATACATTGACCAAGAAAAGAAATTGAATTCAAACACATGCAAATAGACACACAGGATTTACGTGGTAAAACCTCGACAGGGTGTCAAGGAAACATCCACGGGGCAAGGGATTGGAATCTCTATTAATTCAACAATGATTCTCCACGATTACATTTCTCGGGCATTCACTAGTTTTATACCAGCCGCCTCCGTTACATAACTGTTATTTCAGTATAGAACTAACCAGTTACATTTTACCCAAAATTACATAATTCATTGTCAAACTAACATGTTCTAATCCTAAAAGCCCTATCCGTGCCTTTTGGAACCATTTGAACCTTGACCTAGTTCCCAACAACAACTCAAAGAATTCCAAGTTCACCTCATCATGCTAGAGCATTGAGGGAACATTTTTTTTATCCTATAAGTGTTTTAGAATTGCTCAGTAGCAATCTAAGACAAATGCTCCCTAAGTGATAGTCCCTAAAATTATAGGTAGCAAAAGTTCTAATAAGGAAGCTTTCTCCCAAAAATCTCTCCTAGAAGGGGGCATTCAAGAAGCACGGCTACAGAAGTGCTCCCTAAAATGGCATGGAATAAAATTTCTAATCATGGAACACACTCCCCAACAACTCTTTGAGAAGGGAGCACTTAAGAAGCACACTCCATATAGTGCTTCGTGAATGCTCCCTCTAGGAAAGCACTTCAAGAACGAAGCACTTGCAGGATAGGAGCTTTCCCATAGCATAGGATGAAATGCCTAGGGATTATAAATGAAGAATAATGATTATGGAAGGAAGGGTTAGAAGTGGCTTCACAACAAAAATTGAAAAGAGGATTGATATGTGGTGCAAGAAGTGGCTCGTAGTAGGATGTAAACTAGTGTTAATCAAATTTGTTCTAGAGGCTACCCATTGTGTTAGAATTCCTTGGCCTACATCCCCAAGAGCATCCTATACAAAATTATGAAAAAGTGCTTCATATTTTAATGGTGGGTAAAAAGGAGGAAGGACCTCGTCTACCTAAATAGAAATCCCAACACAACCCAAAGAGACAAGGGAATGGACTTTTAAACAACCATAGCTGCTAAGAACATACAGAGATTAATATAATAAAAAAAACATCTCTAGCAAAATATCATAACTAAGAAATATATTGAACCCCTACGTATCGAAGAATGGGTAAGAACCCCCACTAAGTTATATTCAATTTAATCTGTCTTTTGGAAAGTCTTAGTCTTATCCTTTCCCCTAGTTGGAAAAAATTTTCATGGAATATTGGAAATCGTAGAAACGTCAAACGAGGATTGGATCCATGAATAGGTAGGAAAGAGGTCAAAATACTATTAAAAAACTATAGCTCAACCTAATCCAAAAAGTATATGCCTTTTTAGTTGATTGTTATGTTATATACAGATAGTATTTATGGAACATTGGATGGTTAACATGTTGGCAATGTTGCCATTGATGTCAATAAGAATTCTTAATGTTAAGGACGCTTTATGTCATTAATCTGATTGTGTTGATTGATTACTTGAAGTTAACGCTGATTTATGTTGATTTCTAAAATGTTATTGTTGCAAGATTTCTTGAGTGCAAAGGCCAATATGTGATGTGAAGTGCAAAGGCTGATCATTGTTGAATGCAAGTGGTTAACATGAAAAGACATGAAGAGACATGCAGATATTTTGAGACATAAGCTAGAAAATGGATGATTTTATCAAACATAATAACTTGTACAGCAGCATAGTATATTGCAAGTCATGAAACTCATGAATCTTCATGTTGATGATGCTAAAGACATTACAAAAGAATCCGCCAAGGCATTAACATGTGGCTGATACAAATCTGAAAATAGAACTACAAATGTAGCTAATGAAAATATGAAATGTTTTCAAGATTTTTCTTTTTCAATCATTGTTGTTGTCCTATATTATTTCAAGTCTTCTTTATATTACAAAAATTCTTGAACTAAATTTCAGATTTGGAAATGAAGAGGCAGATTGTGAATAGCCTTAGAAGAGCAAGAGACAACTCCTCATTTCATATTCCTTCATAGAATACAAACAATAAATAAGCTATGCATATAAAAGATGCATTGCGGAATGAGAATTAAGTTTTTTCATGAATTGAGAAGCTTGTATGATGGTGTTCATGAGCATCATCCTAGTGAGAAGAAAAAGAGAAAAGTAGGAAAAGAGGAACATAAGAAGAAAAGAAGCAGAGGAGATGAGAAGCGGACATGAGGACAGAAATTAATATCAGGTATCTAGAAAACTTGATTTTGTATTGTGATTGGGAGATTGTAATCCCCTTTCAAGTTGTATCTTGATAAAGAACAATTTGTAGCCTGATAAAGAACAAGTTGTAACCTATTGAGGAAGGATCCTCTTGTGGGTTGTAGCCTGCAAAAAAAATTGTGGAAGTTGGAGCTTCCTTGAGGTAGTAGACTCATGTAGGTTGGAGCCTACAGAAGATTTGATGTAATAAGGGAGCAAGAGCTTGCCTTCCCATCACTCTTAGCCAAAAATTAGTGGTTTTCTCACTTTATGGGTTTCCATTTATATCTAGTGTCTTCATGTGTTGCTTGTTGAATGTCCCACTTGTGTGAATGCTCTTGAATTCTCTATATGTACATATGAAAATCTATATATCTGGAAACTTCAAAAGAAACATATACATAATCCATTAGCTTCATAAGAAGATATTTGATAAAAGAATTTAAGTTAAGCTAAATAATTTGAGATTTACAATTACTGATTCACCCCCCCCCCCCCCTTAGTAATTGCCAAGCATTTATCATAATAGAGCAAAGGTATGAGACTACAAGGAAATCAAGCTTTAGACTGGAAATCTTAGAATATCTTTGATTGCAATTTCAATCAAAATCAAGGAGGAACTAGATTCCTTAGTCTAGTCAAGAAATGAAACTAGATGTTACTTCACTGTGAAGTGATTATAATCTCACGCCTTTACTCCTACAAATCCATATGACAAGAAATGGTGGTTGACTACAATATGGAAATTGAAATTTCTTAAAGTTAGAACCTTTCATTGGCTAGCTCTATCCATAAGATTCTCAAATGGGATTGGTACTCACCCACATGTCTGGGTAACCCTAGGGGGAATTTTTTCTCCAATGATGTAATTTTCCAACCAACAGCCCAATGGTGACCTACTAATACCCAACACCAAATGCTTATCATCCACTCTCCATTCAGTGCATTTATTCATCTAGCTTGCTCATTCATCTATTTTGAGGTATATTAACCATTTTTGTATTATAGTGCTTTCATTTAATGTTTTAAGGGTATTCTAGTATGTAGTATGAGTTGAATTGGATGATAGACCACTATTGGTTGTACACTTTGTTCCCTTGCTTTAGCCTGGTGTTTATCACTTGCCCCTAGTCCAATGTAACCTTCCTTCATGCCTTTCTTTCATTGTCTAGGAGGGGCATAAATAAGAGGTAGTATTCAATGTTATCTAGTCATATTATGCCCTTACTTCATTGCCCATATTTTGATTGGTTGTTGTTAATCGCTTGTGTTGGTTCACTGTTTGTTATGAAACCAGCTCACAAAAAGATAGAAAAGAGAGATAAACACCTTAAAATTCAGCCTATTTGAGGGGGAAACCTCCTTTACATTACATAAATGAACAATTATTGGATGATACAAATGACAAAACCTCCTTTCTATATATAGGAGTTTAAGGGGACATAATATAATCAGAGCCGACATAACAATAATAATGTATGGGCACAATAATACAATAGTGGGCTTCTATGGGGCACAATAATAAAAATATGGGGACTACATGGGCACAACAATATAAGGGGGTTGTACTAATAACAATAAGGGGTTAAACTAGTAGTATAGGGACCTGACACTGTTGACCCTGTCCTACAAGAAGGGTTGTATATAACCCAGGTTGATGTAGTTGTAAGAAAAGAAAGAGCATGATCCAAATGTTCAAATGCAAAATAATCGCAAGGGATGTAAATAAAGAGAAAAGCCAAATTATATATTAATCTTTACCCCCTCTTATCTAGCCACTCATCCCCAAGAGTATCCATGCATATCAAACCTATCAAAGTAAAAGGAACTCTCTGTGAACATCCCAGCCCCGATGAAGAGATAAACCACCCATCACAAAAAGGGGTTATCTTATTATTACATGATAATCAAACCATATAGAGAAAAGAAAATGGAAGTATAAGGGCTTGGAAAAACAAAATCGAGGAAGATAACTCAAGCATTTTAAGTGCTCCCTCTACAAAGCCACTCATTGACAATGGTACGATATAACCTAGCATAATTCTATAACCCTGTTCATGAAGTACACCCCAATGCATTTCACCCATCACTTATACTTATCTTTTGAAAGGGTCGGCCTAGCAATTGTGCCTCCCCTTAGGATTGGAAGAACCTAATAGCGCCTTGTGATAACCCTCACATACATAAGCATGGTAACATGTGTACAAGTCATATGCTAGGAAGATGTTTGAAGATGATGCTTTTATGAAGTACTTCAATGCCTTTAACATTAAAGATGAGCCACTCTAATACGCTTATGGTTCTTGCATGTTAGATTTCCTTAAAACCCAGTAAATTGATATGCAATTATCTAAGTGTAAAAACCCATAAACACAAATAACTAATAATCTGGCATCTTAAATCACAAATACACTGAGTTTTCTAACTTAATATCGACAATAGAAAATAAATCATAAGAAAAACACATCAATAGGTAGAAGACAAGATGTACCTAAGAAACTCCAACTTCAAGGAAAACCTACAATGTTGTGTGTCTTTATTTTTTGTAAGTTCGGCATTGGTGAGGCTACATCATGGTCATGTCCAAGAATAACACCCGAATAAGGTGGTGAATT
The DNA here is from genome assembly GCA_031772625.1 of Pinus tabuliformis. Taxonomy (NCBI): domain Eukaryota; kingdom Viridiplantae; phylum Streptophyta; class Pinopsida; order Pinales; family Pinaceae; genus Pinus; species Pinus tabuliformis. The sequence goes on from CM062817.1 coordinate 280,085,012, forward strand.
GAACCGATGACTTAACATCTAGGAGTGTATTAACAGTGCACCTGATCATTGTCTATCCAAGACCTTGTGGACAATGTTGTGTGTCTTTATTACTTTTCTTAAACAAATGATTTTTTCTGATAATTACAATAATAGAGAAACATCCCTTTTATCACAAGAACAATTGATCAACCCTCTAAGATGAATCGATACTCCTGCCTGCACACTAGATTTGCAAAATACCTGCCCAGATCAGCTAAGTTGTGCACACGTGAGAGCAAAAATCCTCCCTCTTGCATGCATCTACGGACGCAAATCCTCGCTCTTGCATGCACGTGTGAATTGTATGACTATGTTGGGGTCGTAAGAGCTTGCCCCACTCGATTTATTCTTTGATCCTGTATCACTACGATCTGTTGAAACCCTCAGCTCTTCCTTTGTTGATCTAACACACACTGCTTATGATCAACTGACTTGCCACTAGCTCACTCTATCTCCTCTTATAATTTCGATCTCAACCCTAATCTCCCTCTTAATGGCTAAGATTAAATCATGATCAATGGCTAAGATTAAATCATATGTTAAGTTAGGAATTTTTTATTTTTCCTAAGTCTAACTTTAGGAAATAGTTAAATAAATTAATATTATGCTAAAGTGATAGTCTTTTGGGTTATTATGCTAACATTATCACATAGACACAGAACCCTTACTTCTCTAATTTAATCAATACTCCCTCCTAGAGAGGAAGGTGTTTTGCACTACACCCAAATTCTCTCTGAGGTATACAAATCCAGTCCCTGGCAACTCTTTGGTCAAAATGTTTGTTGTATGCTCCTTTGTTGGTATGAACTGGAGTGAAACTATGCCTCTCTGAACAATATCTTTGTGATAGCGTATGTCAATGTGCTTAGAGTGATCATGAAACACTGGATTTTCAGAGAGCTTGATGCAGCTCTAATTGTCACAGCGTATCACTATAAGCTCCAACTCTTTCCTAAAAAACCCACAAGAAGCTTCCTCAAACAAATAGCTTTGCACCCTACTAAACTGGAAACCATGTACTTGGCTTCAGCTGAGTGCAATGCAACTGATCTCTGCTTCCTGTTGAACCAAGAAACAGTTATTGATCCAACACTAAATGTGCAACCCGATGTGATATCCTTGTATATACAGCTCGCTACCCAATCTACATTAGTGAAGCCCTCAAGCTTCTACTCATCAACCTATCTATACCAAAATCCATGCTCTACTAACCCCCCGAGATATATCAACATGTACTTGGCAGCAACCTTCCTCTAATTTGTGAGTAGAGGTGTGGTCATGGACCTGAAATCCAGCATGTGAAACCTCCTCTGAATCTGCAAAACGCACTTTCCCTGTCCCGCAAAGATCTCCCCATCACCCTACCAAACCTCTGGCCCAAGGAAATAGTGCATCAGTCCCATATCCTTTATTTCAAACTTGTCTGCAAGATCTATTTTTCACTCTTGCATGAGCTTGTCTACGCCTACTAAAATCATATCATCCACATATAGCACCAGAATAAGTGACTCACCTCCAACAATAATGTAGTAGAGGTTTGGGTCTACTTCACTCTTGGTGAAGCCTAATCCCTAAAGGTAATTGTCTATCTAGCATACCATGCCTGCAGAGCTTGCTTGAGCCCATATAAGGCTCTCTTAAGTGTACAAACGTGTCTTTTTGTTGCATGTCTCAAATCCCTCTAGCTTCTCAATGTAAATCTCCTCCTCAACAACCCCATTGACAAAGTTTGTCTTCACATCCACCCAATGGACTTTCCACCCCATCTATGTTACGATAGTTGCAAGCATTCTAATAGACAAATACCTGGTAACTGTTGCAAAGGTCTCATCATAGTCAATTGCCTTTATCTGCAAGGACCTCTTGGCCACAAATCTTGGCTTCTCGATACTCACATCATCTTTGTGCTTGATCTTGTAGACCTAATGAGAGCCTACTACAGATTTTCCCTCTGGCATCGAAACCACTTCCCAGACATCATTCTTCATGAGAAAGTCATATTTCTCCACCATGGCATCTCTCCAGACTTGCTGAGTGGCTACCTCCTTATAGCTAGAAGGCTCGGTATCCAATAACTTTGCCATCAACACCATATATCTTGTGTACCTTTATGGTTGTTTGCTCTGTCAAACTGATGTACTAGGAGCACCAACTTGTTCCTACACCTCCTAGATCAATTGATCTACCCATCTCACTCTCCTCCATGTGATGGGACTCACTACCTGAGTGGGCTCTACTCGCTCCTGCATCTGTGTGTCCCTTTCTTCCTCATTCTACCCATGCACAATTGTGGTCGGAGGTGCTCACTGAGCCTACTACTTCTCCTCATGTAGAGTAACTTGCTCATGTTTTATGGACTTTTTCGAAGCCTTATCCTCAAACTTCACATCTCTCCTGATGATTGTCGTCTTATGTGATGGAATATACACCCTGTATGCCCCAAATGTCTTGTTATAGCCCACGATAATGCCCTTCTGTGTTGTGGGCTCGTGTCTTTTCCTTTTCTCCTATGGTACATGGAAATATACAAGGTTGTCGAATATGTGAAAATGAGACACATATGATTTCTTCCCTGAAAATGCCTCCTCTGGTGTAACACACCCCAACACTCTGTGTGGGCTCCTATTCTACAATAAAATTGTAATATCTCATGCCTCAGCCTAAAGAAACTTAGGTAGACCCTGTTTATGCAACATGGCTTTGGTCGCTCCAAATATGGCCATGTTCTTCCACTCCACCACTCTATCCTATTGAGGATTATATGGAGTGGTTAACTCCCTTCTGATGCCCTCCTTGGCACACATTTCCTTGAATGCATTTGAGGTATACTCCCCGCCATTATCATACCTCAATGTCTTGATCTTCCTACTAGTTTGGTTCTCAACCAAGGCCTTAAACTTTATAAACTTCAAAAATACCTTATCCTTCTTCATGTAAAATATCTAGGTCTTCCTCGAATGATCATCTATGAAGGTGACATAGTACTTGTACCCATTAAAGGATATTGTAGTGAAAGGGCCACATACATTTGAATGAACAAGGTCCACGATAGCCTTGGCCTGTTATCTCTGCTAGGAAAAGATGACTTGGCATACTTTCCAAGTGTGCAACCCTTGCACAGCTCACGTTGATCCATGCTACACTGTGGCAGCCCTGTCACTATCTCCTTAAGAATCTTCAGCACTCCATGTTGCAAATATCCCATGCACCTATTCCATACCTCTCCAATCTTGGTGCTTGGGTCATGACCTCCTTTTTTATTCAATGTTGTGTTTGTCTCAAATTGTAATTTGTACAGGCTCTTGTGCCTAACCCCAATCTGCTTTGCCACCTTAGAGTCTATGAGTTTTATAAAAACCCTACCTTGTTTGAAGGTCACTCCGTACCCATTATCCTCCAGTATTGAAACTGAAACAAGATTCTTCTTGAGCTCATGTACCTAAAGAACATCTTTGAGATATAGGGGGTTTCCAGACTCCCTCTCGAAACAAATTGTACCAGTACCCTCAACTCTGTTGCGAAATCTAGGGCATGAATAGTTAAAAGATTTCTTTGCTTGATAATTTCTTGTGATTTACTTTTACTTCTTAGCTTATATAATTTTCTTCGTTATGTTATTATTTTGTTCTTTTCATCGAGACAATTACCAATATGCACCATAAAAAGACAAGTGACACAGTATGTAGGCGTGTCAGCTAGGGCCAAAACCTCTCACCTCTTGAGAGGAAAACCTGATCAAAATGTTTCTTCTAGATCTTCAATTGATGAGTACGAAGACCATGAAAAAGAACCTTGACTCTAGTATCCTCCCAAGAACCTTGTCACTAACCTTGATGCTCTGCCTCTTCCCTCTCTCGACTTTCTTCTTGATCTTGAACTACTCTCAGCTCCTTCTAGAGAAACTCGATCTCTATCCTTCACACTGGCTTCTCCTTGACTTCCTATAGAGAAACTCGGTCTCTATGATCTTACTAGCTTCCTCTAGAGAATCTCAGTCTCTAGTCTAGATCTTTATCTTGGTACCCCAGAAGAACCTTTCCTTCGTTGACCCCAGAAGAATCCTTCCTTTGTTATGCCAAAAATAAACTATTCTTCGTTTTGCCTACAATAAATACTCCTTCGTTGACCCAGAAGTAACCTTCTTTGCTGACCTAGAAGAAACCTTCTTCGCTATGCCCAGAAGAATCCTCCTTCGCTATGCCCAAAAAATCCTCCTTCTCCCTTATTCTTACTTCTCTTTGTAGCCTCATTCTTTGCACTTCTCTTCACTGAATGTATGTTGAGTTGCTTGCCTCTAAGTGAGGCCGAGTGTGGCTATATATATACACCTCAACACATGTCCTTTAGGTCGACACGATCACTATTGTTTAGGTCAACTTCTTCTAGCAAGCTCTTCCATCGTTGTAGGCCGACTTAAAGAGGATAAGAGACAAGGTCTTGGAGGATACTTTACATAGGCAATTTTGACCTTTTACAAAGTGTAATATGACTTCATTACATGACAATGACTCTATCATTTTATGACTAGATGACAAATAATTCCTAAACACTCTCAATGGGAGCCTTGACTCAAAAACAAAAAGTCTTGCTCACGAAACCCATGAAGCAAGTCAATACAATAATTTTATTTTTCTTCTTTACATCTCATTACATAAAATCATACTTACATGTCATTATGAAGACCGAACCTAGTTACATTTTTCAACACTCCCTCTTAACTAGGGAGGTATTCATAAAGGTACTTGGAGTTTCTCAATCTGAAGAATTTCTCATAAGAATAATTCAGATTGGTAACTCATTTGTATAGCATCATATCAACTAGCATTGTTACATAGCAAGGCCTTGACTAACAGCTCCATCTCTCCACAATATCTGAGCTCAATGTTGGTGAGACCAATCATTTATAGACACTCTCATCATTGTCTCTCTCGGAACAACCCCTACCCGGGTACTCTAGGTGTGTTCCATGAGGAATATTCTTATCTTGGACTCCCCGTCCCTCAAATAATATCAATCCTCCACGACTACTCTTCTATTGGATGCCCTATCTCATCCTCAAAGAGTATCAGATGCCAAATTGTGACCCAACCCTCCATTCTATCTTCCGAGGTGAAGACTAGAAAGACATGTCTATCTCTCCCTCTCAAATAGGGAGGACATATTCCAACAAAGGAATGTACTCATTCCTACAAAAGGAATTTAGCTAAGCTCCCTCTTGGCTTAAGAATTTTAAGTTTCTTCCAAGTAAGAAACTTCTTTTTAGACACCCTCTTAACTAGGGACCTATAGCAGCTCCTTATGTGGAGATCATGGAACAACCAGCTACTTGAAGAGCTCCTTTCTTTGATGTCATGAATTTATTCTTTGTCATGGAGTCTTCATCATTTGGGACTTCTTCATAGGGCACAGACCATCCATCGCTTTCATCCATGAGTTTAGTCATGTCCTTATTTCGTCAAAAAGTGATCCATCAATTTTCAATTTGGTTTTGCTTCATGTCATGTTGCTTTCTTCATGCCATATTTTCTGGAAGGATATTACATCCTTCTATATGGCCCTCTTGGAAGTCGTCCACAGATCTTCCCTTTGGCGGTCATACATAAGCCCATCCAGGTATTAGTTAAAAAATAAGAAACAAACACTTAAATCAAACATTACCTTTGTGATGGTCTGTCGTCATGACATCTTCATGTAGGTATCATCATCTTGCATACATGTTGACACATCTCCCACAGATATCCATTTTCAAGGGTCTCTATCTTCTTTTGACTTCCATCAGAGTCTTCATATCTTTCTGGGAGATATTCTAGCCAACTCTTCTTGGTCTCGGATGTTGAATGCCTTCTACCTTTGTTGCATATTTTACGATCTCTTCCTTTCTTTTCACACACTTCATTCCCAGTAGCTTCCCATCATAGTTCTTTCATCATGATTCATATGAGAACATGTTGATTTCATCTGGTGTGACTTATGCTTTTCTGTAATCTTTTAGAGGAGGATATCATTTCTTCTTTTGATCATACTTCCCAAGGTTGAAATAGTGATCCATATCATCTACAACCATATAACATGACTTTCATAATATCCTATGTAAGCATACATACCTCATCTTTCCTTTCAGTCATCCAGACTTCTTATAGCAGCTTAGACTAGGGTTTGATCACGCACATACCAAGGAAACCATTTCTAAGACATTATAAGGGTCTTGCTTACACATTCCACCAAACTGTATGAGTTAGGGTTTCAATATAGGAACATAGCACACCCAAGGAAAATTACCAAAACTTCAAAGGTTCGTAATTTTAGACCTTATCATTCAACCCTAACAAGTTAGTTTTTCCTAATCATACCAAAATCCCAAACATGACATCAACTTCAAATAGCATTTCACAATATCGCTAAGCAGTTTTAGGGTTTCAAACATTCACATTAGCATACCCTTAGGTTAGGGTTTTCTGAGAACCTGTCTATGGTTCTATAAAATCAGTTAAGAGTAGGAGTGAGGTAGATTTATCAAGTGATGAATCGCCCAAAATAAGAATCAATATGATTCACTATAGCTAGACACAACCATGTTAGTAATAGATTTTCAAATGAATAAGAATTTATTATAAAAAAAATCAATGTTTTAAAGAATACATTTGTTCATTGACAAACCTTGTCTTGACTGGTCCTCTTTCATACCCCTTGAAAATATAGCAGATGTTTTCCTAATCAAGACAATAGAGGGAGAATGGTGATTAGTATTAATATAATAAAAACTAAATGAGTACATGAAACCAAAAACTGAAAGGAAATGAGATACTTATCTTTGAGAGTTGTTGGGGGCTCCCTCCAAAACTTGAGGGATACCTATAAACTTATAAAACAAAAGAAAAAATATTTTCCAAAAACATGTTAAAACCTATAAATCCTAAACATCAGAAATACAAAAATAGAATATCTAAGACTAAAAGCAAAGGACTTAATAGTGTAAGTCCCTTATATCAGATTCTTTGGGTTTTACTTTCTTTGGGTCTCCTTCTTCAACAATGTTAGCATGATCTCTATCTCTCTTCTTATTCTTTGGATTGTCGGGACAGTCACTCCTGTAGTGACCCTTCTTATGACATTGATAGCATTCTACCTTGGACATGTCAACTTTCTTCCTTGGTCCTTTCGATTTCTTTCCTTTATGTTGAGAAATGTAGGCATTTGATACTCCTTCAGGATTGGCAACTAGAGAGATCCTCAATTCTTCTTGACTGCAGACAGTCCTTAGTTCTTCAAAAATGGTAGCTTCCTTCCAATTGTAAGACCTACAGCAAATCCACACCAAGTGGGTGGCAATCCTTATATAGCAGTGATCATGATTTCTTTGTCTGGAACAATTTCATCAATGGCCAAAAGATCATCCCTGATTCTTGATACCTTCACAAAGAAGGATGCCATTGTGTCTACGTGAACAATGTTCTTAATAGTAAATAACTTTGACAAGGCTTCATACATTTCCTTTAACCAAGTCTAGTACCTTGTTCTTTTCAAGGATGAGGTCAATCCTCTTCTTCCAAGACCTATAGTTAGAGGCTCCTTCAGTTTTATTCTCTCCCTTGATTGTGTTAGACATCTTCCTTGAATATAGTAGATTCCTTCCTTGAGATAATAATTTTGAATGGTTCCTTGATCAAGTGCTTGAGACTGCCTTTTTCTTCCTTCTTCAACAAAGCTCTAAAACCATGTTAGAAGATCAAAAAGGAAAAAAGATTTTCTTATTCTTGATAATTACTTGTGATGTTTCTTATTATTACAATTATTTATATCGTCTTTATTTTAGTTCATCAAGCAATTACCAAAGTAGCAACACATAAAGCAATAGACACCAAATGTAGGCAATATGCCAGGACAAAACCCCCCTCAAGGGGAAAACCCAATCAAGAAATTCTTCCTTTCAACAGAATTCCTTGAGACTCTTCACCCTAGACCAAGACCAAACCTTCCCTACCAAGTCATCCTCCTAGAATTTTGACCCCTTTCCAGCAACTTCGACTAGGCAGCAATTTACGGCAACAATGAAACTTGGAAGACTTTGATCTCCCAATCTAGGGCACGAAACAAAGAGAGAGAGGCACCAAAAGTTCGATTTTCTTCCTCTCCTTAGACTTCCCCAAACTCACACTTCCTTTGGCTTCCCAGCAACAAACTTCACACTTTTCCCAGCTACAAGAGATATCGAACTTCTTGTGAGAGAGTATGTTCCAAATGAATTCGATGTGCTTGTATTTATAGGCTCCATGTGAGGTCGAATTAGGGTCCTTAGACCAACTTGGTGTGAGGATACATAAATCATATTTGACTCAATACTTAACCTTTTTACATGATTCAAAAGCCCAAGAAGGGTCTCTTTAAAAGTACAATGACTCTATTGACTCAAAATAAATCCTAGAAGTCCTCAATGGGAACTTTGACCTAAAACAAGGTGAACCAAGCATTAAACCCATGCTTTTAATAAATCACAATAATAATAATTATTATTATTTTCTTTATTCTTTTGAAAAGTACATTACAAGGTGATTCAAATACATTAAATGAAGACTGAACCTACTTACATTTTCCAACATGAAGGTTTAGCCCTCTTGGAAGGACAAGTTGATGAAGCAAAAAAGGAAAGAAATGACATGGCATGCCAACTACAAGAAAAGGATGAAGAGATCCCCAAATTAAAATCAGATGTCACCTCTCTCAAGGCACAATCATGTGAATCAACAAGGATGAAGGAAGAAATCGAGAACCATCTAGCAAAGAAGGATGAAGAATGCAAGAAGATGAAAGAAGAAATTGATATCTTAAGGAAAGAAGTTGATCAACTCAACAAGAGTGTAAAGAGATCTCAAACCCTCGATGACATCCTAAGTCATCAGAGATCCCCCCTTGATAAATCAAGTCTTGG